>JAEOAD010001557.1:0-642500 GCA_036365145.1 Orientallactaga sibirica | reverse complement strand
TCTCAGCCCTCCTCTCTCCAGCCCTGCTCTCACACCCTCTCTGTCTCCTCTCCCGTAAGGGTCCCCAAAGACATGAGGCCTCTTAAGAACACAGTTCTAGGGCAGAGGAGATTGCTTGGTGGGTAAGGTGCTTTCTGCCTAAGTCCACAGGCCTCAGTTTAGATACCAGCACCCACATGAAAGCCAAGCATGGGTGGCACACACGGGCAATCCCAGCACTTGGAAAGTAGAGAGAGGAGGATCCCTGGGACTTGGCTAGCTAGTCCAGCTGAAGTGGTGAGCAAACAATAACGTGGGGCTGGAAAGATGGCTCGGCCGTTGTGAGCGCTTGCTGCGCACGCAGGAGTTCAATTCTCCAACTCATGCAAACAGCTGGATGGGGCCAGCCCCGTCTTGTGGGAAGCAGAGACCAGAGAACCACTGGGGCTCATGAAAACTGCAGCTCCCGGTTTAGAGGGAGAATCCACTTCAAGGAAATATTCAGATGAGCAACAGAGGAGGACGCCCAATATTTCCTGTCCCCCACACATGCGCACACGGATGCATGCATCTGCATACACCACACACCATACCATACACATCATGCATACTAAACATAGACATGAAAAAAAAAATAAGGTGAGGGGCTGGAGAGTTGGCTCAGCAGTTAAGGTGTTTGCCTACAAAGACTAAGGACCCATGTTTGATTCCCCAGTACCCATATAAAGCCAGGTGCACAAGGTGGCTCATCTGTCTGGAGTTTGTTTGCAGTGACTAGAGCCCAGATGTACCCATTCTTTCTCTCTCTCTGCCTCTTTTCTCTCTCTTAAATAAATAAATAAAAATTTAAAAATAAGGTGGAGAGCAATTGAGGAAGACACTGGACATAAATCTGTGACCTCCACATACATGCACACACATGACCACACATATACAAATATGCATACACATATGCACACACACCACCCATAATTACACAGTCTATATTAGGATGCTTTGATGAAAACCCTGGCTAATGTCCAAGTGAACTAAGTCTCACACGGTGAGAGAGGCGGGGCTAACTGCTCCTACTTGGAACAATTAACGAAGTACCACTCACTTATGAATGAGCGATACCAAAGACCCGTAATTATTATTACACTCGCTTATGAATGAGCGATACCAAAGACCCGTAATTATTATTAGTACCCTGAAGAAGGGAAATAAACCTTCCAGAATGCCAGAGAAATCAGGCTTGTATGAGACCTTCTATCTTGGGGCTAAGGCCTAGTTTTTCTACAGGTAGAAAAGTTGGCTATTCTTCTAATATCCCTCAAGGAAGTGCGGGCATAACAAAGAAGTCCTGGCTTGTTTTTCTTTTCTTGTTTCCTTTCCTCTCCTCTCTTTCCTTCCCTCCTTTTTCTGCCTTCCTTCCTTTTCTCCTCTCTTTCTTTCTTTCTTTCTTTCTTTCTTTCTTTCTTTCTTTCTTTCTTCTTTCCTTCCCTCTTTCCTTCCTTCATGCCTCCCTCCCTCCCTTCCTCCCTCCCTCCCTCCCTCCCTCTTCCTCCCTTCCCTTCCTTCCTTCCTTCCTTCCTTCCTTCCTTCCTTCCTTCCTTCCTTCCTTCCTTCCTCCCTCCCTCCCTCCTTTCTTTCTTTATTAGTGGCAGTAGTTAACAGGTGTCTCCACCTCCAGTAGATGGTCAATGAACATTTTCAAAAGGGATAAAATCTTTCCTAGCAATACTGCCTGGCTTATATTAAGAGAGCCTGGTTAATAGCATCAGCGAGCACACCCATCCTCCCAGTGTGCACTGCATCTATCCTCTCCTGGATACGAGCATGAATGAGCTTCTTCACACCAGCGCACACACAGCATCAGACAAGTGTATAGTCATTGCCAGCTACGTGCATGGCATTGTGATAAGCGTTAGGAATGTACCAGTGAGCAAAGCTCAGGCTCCATCCTCACAAAGCTCACAGCCAGAGGGGAAATAAATGGCAAGTGGCATCTATCTTACCCATAAGGACTGGCACTGCTGGGCAGTTGTGCCTTCTTACAGAACACTGAGGATGGGCCGCGCCCCTCTTCATTCTCCAGCAATCTTGAGGAACTGACTTTTATGGTGTTTTTTTTTTTTTTTTTTTTGAGCCCACACCTGCAGTTTGGAGCTGACATGGAAGCTAAGCATCACAACACTTTGAAATCAGAAAATCTTGTTTTAACAAAATGTTTGAGGCTGGACCAGCTCCAAGTCCTTGACGAAGCTTTCCTTCCGTCATCTAATTCAGAGTCCTTTACTGAAGAGGCTGGCGGAATTTTCCAGTGCGTTGGTCCTGATGCTATGGTTACCGAGCCTGGAACACGGACGTAGATGAATGGGGCTGGAATGCAGAGGCCAGGGGCCAAGGTGTGGCCTTTCCTGCTTAGGGTGGGCTGTGATTTAGGTGGGGGGAGCAGCAGCTTCCAGATGGACAAGCAGTGGGAACTGCTGCCACCACAGTAGATAGGAGCCCTGGGATCGCAGTGACACAGATGGGCCTCTTAGGGAGCAGCGCAGGCTACTCACATGAGAAGGCTGTAGAGAAGGGCACCTTCCTGCCAGACATAAGGACATGTAGCAGGAAGCAGCTTTAATTGTCGTGCCTGCACGGACCCAGCAGATTCACATCCCAAGGCCAAATGCTTCACCCAGCAGAGCTTTTGCTTTTATACCCTTCCTCATCATCAGTACATTTCACTTCTTCATCAGTATATTTCATTCCTTCATCAGTACATTTCATTCCTTCATCAGTACGTTTCATTCCTTCATCAGTACATTTCATTCCTTCATCAGTACATTTCTTCATCAGTAATTTCTGCCCTTTTTGTTTCCCTCATATGGTAACAATTGAGTTGCCTATAATACTGGGTTGCTTGGTGCACATAGAGGGCGCATTCAAAACTACACGGTGGCCGCGTGTAAACACACAGGGCACGCTCCACACTACACGGTGGCGCGTGTAAACACACAGGGCACGCTCTACACTACACGGTAGCTGCGTGTAAACACACAGGGCACGCTCTAAACTACACGGTGGCCGCGTGTAAACACACAGGGCACGCTCTACACTACACGGCGGCAGCGTGCAAACACACAGGGCCCACTGTAAACTACACAGTAGCCGCGTGTAAACACACAGGGCCCACTGTAAACTACACGGTGGCCGCGTGTAAACACACAGGGCCCACTGTAAACTACACGGTGGCCGCGTGTAAACACACAGGGCCCACTGCTCTAAAAACACACAGGGCCCACTGGTGGCCACGTGCAAACACACAGGGCCCACTGCTACGCTCACACAGGGCCCACTGTAAACTACGGTGGGCCCACTGCGGCGTGCAAACACACAGGGCCCACTGTAAACTACACGGTAGCCACCCACTGTAAACTACACGTGTAAACACACAGGGCACTGCTCTAAACTACAGGGCCCACGGTGGCGGCGTGCGTGTAAACACACAAAACACCCCCACTGTAAACTACACGTGGCGTGTAAAACACACAGGGCCCACTGTAAACCACGTGTAAACACACAGGGCCCACTCTAAACTGGCCGCGTGTAAACTGCAGGGCCCACTGTAAACACACAGGGCATGCTCAAGGGCCCACTGTAAACTACGGTGGCCGCGTGCAAACACACAGGGCACGCTCTAAACTACACGGTGGCCGCGTGTAAACACACAGGGCACACTCTAACCTACGTAGTGGCTACATGTAAACACACAGAGCACATTCTAAACTATATAGTGGCTACGTGTAAACATATCCGTAGTTACCACATTCCAACTATATGTCTGCTAAGTACACACAGACCCGCGGTTTCTCTCCCTTTCTTCGGGGAGAGCTCTTAACACAATGTCCCTGCTCCCAGAGACCTCATGTCTGAGAAGAGATTGCTCAGGGTCTGCTCCTTCCCCTCTCCCACCATGCCAGCTTACAGGGACAGTGGCCACATGCACACCAGTAGGAGAGGCCTGGGGACGAAACGAGTGCCTTGATGGTGGACACCCAGCCTCCAGAATGGAGGGAAGACAACATCTCTGTCATCTCACAGCTAAGTAGCTCAGCCACAACCCGACAGAATGCGCAGTGGGACCTCTGTTTGTACAGAGAGACAAACAAACAAAATCTCTGTAATACATGCCTTCTGTAAATCTATTTATCTATGGATTGAAATTCCTTAGAAACAAATATGCCTGGGGGTGGTGCACCTCAGTGGTACAGTGCTTGGCTAAACTGTGTAAGGCCCTGGAGTTTGGTCCCTGGTGACACACACACACACACACCCCTCTGAATCAATCTGCTTATTAATTGGTCTTTCTAAAAATATCTTTTATTTTATTTTTTCTTAGATATTGAGAGAGAATGGGCATGCCAGGCCTCCAGCCATTATAAATGAACTCCAGACACATGCACCACCATGTGTATCTGGCTTATGTGGGTTCTGGGGAATTGAACCTCGGTCCTTTGGCTTCGCAGGCAAGTGCCTTAACTGCTAAGCCATTCTCCAGCCCTTATTAATTATTCTCTATTCATGTATACTCTTTGTGATTTTATTTTATTCTTTTTAGGTGTTAAGGACAGAACCCAGGGCTTTGTACTTACTAAGCAAGCACTCTTCCACTGAGTTAAGTTCCCAATCTCTTAATTCATTTATTCTCATTTATGTTTTTAAAATGATCCCCTAGTGAGCAACAGGGTCACCTGGCTGTTAAGGGGTTGTTATGTGCAATTTGGGTCCCTCAGGGAGGGCAACCCCACAGGGACTCTCAGAACTGTCCCTCCTTCTGAATAGAGTGAGTGGTGGCAGCCCCAGGTGGAAGGGTCTTCCTAGAACAAAAGGAAACTCAAGGACAAGGCTTCTGTCCTTACTGACTCTGAGCACATGGGACCAGAAGACCACTCTTCAAACAACCTTGATGTCTTCATGACATGAAGCCAGTGAATTCACATCCACGCCTCTGTTTTATCAACACGTGCTGTCACCACTCCTGGATCTTGCCTCCCTCTGGCCTTGATGGCAGAGCGTTTGTTCATTTGTGGCCGGACGCTAGCTCTCACCTGTGGGACTGGTCAGCATCCATGTGCTGTCGCACATGCTCTTCCGACACTTGGGGACTTCTGATGGACTCTGGGCTCCCTTGGTGAGTCTTCAGCCTGGCAATGTTAGAAGTGGATATTCTGGTCTCCACACATCTCGAGTCTGGAATTCTCTTTCACACAGTGCTTGTTTCAGAGAGAAGCACTGTTTCCTTGAGGCACCGTGGGTGGAGGAGGTTGGTCTCCATCTTGGCTGGTTAAATTTGCTGTTCTTGGCTGTCTCTGTCTGTCTTTGTGCAAAGTATTTCCTAACCCCACAGAGGAGCGGGCACAGCAGGGTGGGTGGTGGCTGTTGAATGAAGCTCTTGCCACTGTTAATAGTGGCTTTGCCTGGACAGCAGCATTCACAGACCATGAGGGGCCCTGCATGCCTTGGCACCTCTGTACCCTGCTCCAGTGACTTCTGCCTCTCCCCTTTTAGCACTTATCTTGCCCACAATGAAGCCCTCTCTTACAGCTTAAAGTGGGGCTCTGCAACCCCCATCATGAAGATCTGGGGCCAGAGCTGCTAGGAGCTGGGACAGCCACACAGCTGTTGAAGACCTGGCACTGGGACCCCTGGACTTTGAGCCCTGCTCTTGCCTTTCATGGGCTTGGCACTTGTGTACCCACCAGGGCCAATTGCGACAACTCTTCTGAGGCTGCCGTAGCACCTACTGTGTGCCTATGACCAGACTTTAGTCAGGCTCCTGTGAGCCTCTTCTTGGCCAGCCTCCACTTTGGCATGCACCACCTAGTTCCAGAAAAGGGTTCTGCTAAGTTAGTTTATTGTGAACATCTACCATGCAATCAACCTCTTAGTCCCATACTTGGTAATCTAACTGTGTCTCCTGCCTCGAGCAAAAATCCCCTTAAGTCATTGTAAGGGAGATCCCCTCCCCCATCCAATCAAGCTCTCCCTAGTGATTTTTTTTTTTTTTTAAACTCTGTGAGCCTCCTGCTAACCCCCTGGCTGTTCTTAGGGAAGCTCACTGTCTCTTCCTCTGCAAGAGTCTCCAAGGACATCTTCTCGCTGTCTTCCTAATGTCAGAGTCACTTCTATTTGTAAGAGCGGGCAGCAGCTTGATAGATTGATGAAGTTCCAATGCCCGCAGAAAACACAAGGTGATGGGAGAAAAGACTGCTCAGAGGACTCCGGGCAAGGTGTGTTCAGTCTAAGAGCTCAGGGAGAGACCCAGCTGTGAGGAGCTACCTGCCCCATGCACATGTGTGCAGGGCTGGTCCCATGCAGATTGTGCAGGGCTGGCCCTATGCACATGTGTTCAGGTTGGCTCAATGCAGATGTGTTCAGGTTGGCTCCATGCAGATGTGTTCAGGGTGGCTCCATGCAGATGTGTTCAGGGTGGCTCCATGCAGACATGTAAAGGGCTGGCTCCGTGTAAACATGTTCAGCCTTGTTCCATAAGTGGGCAGAACGACCAATGCCAAACCCACCAACAGCAGCAGAGTGGGCTCTGAGCTGGTGAAGCTGGTCTCAGGAGCAGACTGGACTGCTAAAACGCTGCATTCCTTGACAAAGAAGCTAAAGGAGTGGAGCGTTTCCCTGACACACTTGGGCTCCAGAGGCGTGCTGGTCAGATGAATGGTTCCAGGAGGCCAGGCACTGAATCCCTGGAACATAGAGCATGTCATCTGAGGTGGCAAAAGGGACCTGAGGGACTGGTTAATGATTTGGGATGAAGAAGTGACCCTGGCTTACTCTGATGTGTCCTGCATGCCAATAGAGGTCCTCCCAAGGGCAAGAGGGGACAAGAGGGCAGAATTGGTGGTCAGTTGGAGGGGACTGCTGGTGTTCAGATAGGGGAAGGGTTGCAGTTCAGAGATGCAGGGCCCTCTAGATTTTAGACAAGACAGCAAAGTGGATTTTGCCCCAGAGCCGCCAAAGGGAGCCAGCCCTCCTGATACGCCATTCTGCCCTGCAGGACTTCCTATCTGCAGAGCTGGGAGGCCATGCACCAGCCACCAAGCTTATGGTCCCATTTCAGCACACACACGGATCCATACATATAATCACACATGTGCACACACGTGCATGTGCATCCCACATGGATCCATAGACATGATCAGACACTCACATAAATTAATACAATCTGGATTGGATCCATTTCTCCTTCTGATTTTAAAAGAATGTAAATTTTCAGGGCATGCTAAATACTTTGGGACTGCTGGGTTCTGTGGCCCCCATGTGACCTGAAACCTTCAGGTGGGATGGGGTTAGGAGTGCCACCTATTTGCCCTTGAGTTTGAAGTGGAGCACCCACGAGATGGTTCCAAACTGTGTTGAAAGAGTGAACAGAGGTTTAGCCATACTGGGCAGGAGCAAAGGGAGTGAGCTCTGAGAATCACCAAGGGGAAGGGGAGTATGGAGCTCGGGGGCACACTCGACCTGTACAGCTGTGGCATGGCTGGCCCTAAACTTGCTCATACCTGTGCCAAGTGAGTGGGGCACTGCCTCTGCCAGAAGCATGTGACTATGTTCTGGTAAGGCTCTCTTCTTTTCCCTGCTCCCTTGTGGCACTACCTTCTGCTTCTGGTGGCTCTCTTTAGATCCAGAAGCACCCGCGGGGTATCTGACAGGGGCAAGAGCAGAACCTCCTGTGGTCAGGTGCTTGGACACTGTTTAGGGAGTTGAGAACCCCACAAACTGCCTCGGACTTCAGGATGCCATTCTCATAGTTTCCCTTGGAAACGCAGACTGAGTGTTCCCTGGCAGGCCATGCTGCCGGGTGTCCTCCGTGGATGGCTGTCCACTCCCCTAACTCAGAGCAGGAACTTGCAGTATTAAGGGGTAATCATGAGGAATGGAACCAAGAATCAGCAGCCCAAACCCAGGCCTGCTTCAAACAGAAACCAATGTCTCATGTTTAATTAACCTCTACCAAGTTTTCCAGGGGATGAAAGGAATTTTCTATTAGTAGGAAAGCCACGTATGTATTCAAGGCTGTTCTATAAATTCTCTACCACAACCCCTGCCAGGTCCTGAAGCCCCACTCCTCTCAGCCTCCTGGAAGCATCCCTACCTATCTTCTCCCAGGTGATGGACACTGCGATCTGCACACTCACTTTATCTGTCAGCATGGAGGTGCCCCAGCCACGTGACACTGCCTCCTGCACTCTGGCCTCTCCCGCTCCCCTCCATGGGGGCAGCATGCCACCCAGGCCCAGAGGCCAGTATGGGCCTTGCAGCTGGGCTGTAGCCGGGTGACATCGGAGTGACGACACCCCTGGCTGCAGCTGCGGTTCACTCCTGCCCCCTGGCACATTCACCATCTTCTGTGGAGGCGGGTACCTATGAGAACGGGACAGTCCTGAGGCTTCCGGGTCAGTTCTGAATGTGGCCACCGAGATCCGTGTGGGATAAGCACAGTGGCCCTGGTGGCTTTCACCTCTTATTTCAGGGAGAGGGACCTGGGCTGACGGCTCAGAGTGCCAGAGGCGGAGGGCAGCTCGTGTGTTCCTCTAGCTGGAGCCATCTTGCCACTTTCTTTGGGACTTTACATCAACATCTTCCACTAGAGACACCAGAAACTATACACCTTCCCAGGGAAGCTCCCCAGTTCTGCTCTCCCAAGTGCCCCACCCACAAAGACAATACAGTTGAACCCACAAGAATGCCACCCTGCCACCTGAACTGGAGGTCATTATGACACAGCAGGGCCAGCCTGGTTCAGTAGGCATGATGGCCAAGGCTGGCATGTTGGCACGACTCAGTAACCAGGGAGCTTTCTGCTCACGATGGCATCCTAATGTAAAAAGGACGTAACATGACTGGCCAGCGGACTTAAAGCCCACCAACAAACACAGG
The DNA here is from genome assembly GCA_036365145.1 of Orientallactaga sibirica. NCBI lineage: Eukaryota > Metazoa > Chordata > Mammalia > Rodentia > Dipodidae > Orientallactaga > Orientallactaga sibirica. The sequence goes on along the minus strand of JAEOAD010001557.1, from coordinate 633,596 downwards.
TGTTGTTCACAGCTTCTGGAGCTCTGGGAAGCTCGTGCCTTCAGCTGTGTGTTCAGAACACAGCCTGAGGTTCTCTAGGGGTTCTGGCTCAGTGCCTTGCTGACTGTAAACCAACTGCCAAGCATCCCTGTTGTTTGGGAGAGAGTCTGGACCCGCATGTGGCTCTCATGTTCCCCGTACACGCATTCGCTCTTCCATCCTTGCTCACAGAGCCAAGGGCTGACCTGCTACTATGACTGCTGTCTATTTTGCCCCATGCCAACATCTCTCAACTCACCCTCCACCTTTTCCTATTACCTCAGCCGTCCACATCTATAACACGCCCAAGCCCACTGCCCACAGCACACCTCTTCCAGCAAAGCTTCATGTCCCACACCGCCATCAGCCGGAAACCAAGCATTCAGAACACATAGGTTTATGGGGGACATCTGATTGAAACCCAAACACCTCCCCATGCATTCTGTTTCATCCATTCATCCCCTATGTATCCATCCATCCATTTACATATCCATCCATCAACCCACACTCATCCACCCCACCACCTTCCTTTCCTCCCTCCCTCTTTCCCTCCCTCTGCCCATGGTCTCTTCCCATGACCATGGTATTGCCACCACAGCAGGCCCCCATCAGCCTCCTCACCACATTTTCAAGCACTTGGTTCTAACCTGGACCAGCACTCGAACATTGGCAGAAGCAGCAAATGCCCTGTCCTGCACCCTGAAAGGGTCCCGTGAGCCTTCTCTCCATGTGCCCCTGGCCACTCCTATTTCCTCTGCACTCTCTCTCCTTCTGCCCTCTTGAATCAGGGCCAACACATGCTCTTATCACGAGGTTTGCTGGTCTGCAGGTGTTGACCCACTTCCTGAGCGCCTGAAAAGTCTCCAAGATCTTACTGAGGCTTCGGATCCCACCTCAACCCCATGGTGCCCCCTCCCTGTAACACATCTCCTTCCCTCTGTGCCACACCCTTAACAAATGCCCCTCCCAGTGGTCCCCGCCACGTCATCTGCTGCTTTTGTATCAGGCCTCTGGGCTCTTTCTCTTCCTGTGCCTGATCTAGAGGTGGCCCTGAAGCCCTGCCATACATCAATGCCAGGACATGCTGAGGAAAGCACAGCCCCTGTGCTCTGTGCAGCTCAAGCATGGGCTCGTGGCCAGGCAGTGGCCTGACACTGCCCTAGTGTTCTGTGTCGCATGAATGTCTCATGCAGTTTTCTCGGTTGAGCGTCTATGGGTACCACTTTAGTCTCAAGGACTCAAGAAATCTAGAACATAGAGCTCCCCACTTAAGGAATGCCCTCTGAGGCCATCAGAGACTGGCTATCTGCCCCCTTCACCTCTGCTGCCCTCTGGGATTCTGACCCCTGGATGGTCCAGGACTGTCAGCCGCACTCAGTCACTGTCATGTCACTTCTCATCCACTTACCAGGAAGCCAGACATGCCTCATCTTAGCCAGACACAGAGTGTGATCTTCTAGAAACTTCTGTGGCTGTCACATTAGTCTGAGATGGGTCCTCAACATGCCAGTTTTCCAACGGAAGCCTCCTGACTTGACTGTGTGTCCTGACAGCAGCTTGTACCCAAATATTAGCACGGGGACAAGCACACAGCCTAGCATACCAACCTGAACAAACTGGCATAAAGGAGGGAACAATGGGGGACCAATGCTGCCGAATGTTCTAGAACTCTCTCTCTGTACCCCAGTGTGTAGCAAGCTGGGTGATAAGATGTCAACCACCTTGGACTGGCCAATCCGATAGCAAGTACACTGTACTGAGGTGACCAGCGCTCCTGAGACCAGGTAAGTCTGTGCGTTTGTGCCACAGTGCTACCCTCATTGCTAATTGGCAGGGTGAACCCCAAGGTCAGGCTGCGGTGGCTCAGGGGGCTGGGGTGCGTTTTCATCTTCACTGTGTGTGAGGAGGGCTGCTCTGCCAGGAGAACCCCGGGAGGGCACGTGCACAGTAGACCTTGTTGGGAGGGGCAGGCTGGGCTTCATGGCTACAGGGACCTCCTCTGGTATTTGATGGCTGAGAACAGCTGGGAAAATAGCCCCCATCTCCAGGCCACCAAGTTGCACATGCCTTTAGCACCGTGAGCCTACAAATGGATACATTAGAGAAGGGATGTACTATACAGTCCTAACTGCAAAAGCAATTAAAGCCAAGCGTTTGGCAATGGAGCGCGTCCAAAGCCATTCAAAGCCATCAGTTAAGAGAGGCTGAGCTCACAGAGGGAGGGGATGAGAACATCAAAGGGTGGGCTCTGTGGTCTTTGAAATCAGACTCAGAGCTCAGAGGCAGAAGAGTCTTCCAAAACTCACCTTAGGTGAAGAAAATTACCCAGAATTCACATGTGAAGAAACAGAAATAAATCCATCACATCAGCTGCTGTTGCTGTACAGTCCAAAAGTATCTTTCTGTCAGCATCATTTTGTATGCATTCAGGGGCAGGTGGAGAGATGGGAAGGGGCAGTTGAGGGAGGCAGAGCCATGAATGAGAGCCATACCAGGCTTTTTACAGAGGATTGAACTCAAGGCCCCTGCTTGTTCAGCAAGCACCTCACCCATTGAGTCATCACCCCCCCCCACCAATCTGGCTTTGGCACCAATGCAAATTCACTAAACATGCCAACTATTTTCATGTTCTCATCCCCATGTCACAGGGGCTTCATACTGAAAAGTGATATACTTAACATTTTATAAGCCTTGAAGCATGTTCAGGAAGAACAGTGGAATGGCAAGATAAAGGGCAGAGAGGTGGAAGTAGGGCTGGGGAGATGGCTTAGCAGTGAAGGCATTTGCCTTTGAAGCCCAAGGACCCAGATGCTATTTCCCAGGACCCACGTAAGCCAGATGCACAAGGTGGTATATGCATCTGGAGTTCGTTTGCAGTGGCTGGAGGCCCTAGTGTGCCCATTCTCTCTCTGCCTCTTTTTTTCTCTCTCTCAAATAAATAAATGAAACTAAAAAAAAAAAAAAGAGGTGGAAATAGCAGGAGAAGAAGGAAGCAGGAGGCGGATCACAGAGGGTCACATGGGACAGAGGCTCAGAGTTACCACTGAGACTGGCAAGTTGGTGACAATTGCTATCACTTCCTCTAAAGGTGCACAGGAGGAGAGAGGGCGGACTGAGACACTGGCTCCAAAGTCCAGGTCAGGAAGTGTGCGCACATACCACCATGCCGAGTCCAGGATGGGGCTAAGCCAGCAGAGCTCTGTTCTCTGCTCTCATGGGCCTTTGGGCTAGACTGAGGGTTAGGGCCACTACAAGGCATTCCCGGGACATTTTGTGATGTGAGGCACACAGGGGAAACATGTGGCATGTCATGTAGGTGATGGGAAGGTGGGAGAGGAGACAGACTTCTCTTTGCTGACTTACAACTTCCTATGAATATAAGCTACACGTCAACAGAAAAGATTACAATGATTTAGGAAAAAACAAAAAGGAAACAAACCCTCAACTATAGCCCCTCTGGGCCCAGATCTCCAGGGCTGGACCCTGGAACTGGCACTGCACAGGTGGTCTGCACAGTCAGGGTCAGATGGGAGCAGCAGGCAGACACCAGCTACGTGAGGCGCTGCAGGGCACAATCAGGGCCAGTGGGCCCAGGGTGGACTCTTCTTCTGACTGGCCTCTGCCATTCCCTCTAGCTCGTCAGCTTCCCTCTGGGATCATGGCACCCAGGGAGGTGCAGACTGTGGGTGCTGACACTACACGTGTCTGCGTGGGGTGTGGGTGCTGGGAAGGAAGTGGAGGGAGCAGGGATGGGGGTAGAGAGTGGGGCTAGCAGGGTGGGTGGTATTCCTGCTCCCCAGGCAGTCAGACTTTGGGCAAGAACCAGACATAAGGGAGCAGGGAGCAGGGCCCAGCCACCAGGAAACAGCTCTGGACGTCTGAGCTCCAGCTCAGGCTCCCCACACCCCACCCTGCCTCCCAACCCTTCTCACGGCCAGAATCCTGGCTGACTGGTCAAAGTGACCTTAGAGCTGCCAGGAGGGGTCTTGGGAAGGTGACTCAGAGGGGTGAGTTTCAGGGCTTCTGCCTGTCAATCAGAGCAGGGACTTCTGAGCCGCGGAAAGCAGGCATCTTGGGGGACTGGAGCCTTCTCACAACAGAGGCAGGTGGGTCCTCAGCCCCATCCTTTCTGCTGCTTTCTCTCCAGTGGGAGTGTCCCCTGGTGTCACCCCTGAGCCTTTTTTTCTGATCTCATTTCCAATAAGAAGCAATGCACAAAGCAATGCACAAAGCTCATCACCGAAGTAGACTTGAAACTCACCCACCACGGCTCAGGCAATCTTGAGGAAGAGGGGTGGAAAGATTCGTAAGAGCCACAGGTTAGGACACCCTGCCCAGAGGATTCCCTCCCCACAAAAATAGCTGACTGCTGCTCCCACAATGCACAAACTGCAATCCCACTGAGGAGGGTCCCAACGGAATGGTGACAAGCACAAGGGAAAGGATGGTAGCAACACATGATGTATATCCATACTAAGTATGTCCGTAATAAAAAATCATGACAAAGCAGTCCTGGATGGGCAGGCTGATGGGCACTGATGTTCTGGCAGCCCATACACTCCTCTTCAACCTTCATGTTGGGGGTCCTCTGAGAAAGAGCCCCTGGAGAGGTCAGGTGGGGCATGAGGTAGGAGGGAGAAGTCGTCCCTTCAGAACAAGGATTCAAACTAGGAGAGTTTGGTTGAGAGAGAGGGCAGGAGAGATGGCTCAGGGGTAAAGGCGCTTGCTGGCAAAGTCTCATGGTCTGGGTTTGATTTCCCAATACCCACCTAAAGGTGACACACGCACCTGGAGTTCACTTGCAGCTGCAAGAGGCTCTGGGGTGCCCATTCTCTCTCTCATTCTCTTTGCTTCTCTCTCTCTCTAAAATAAATACATAAAATATCTAAAAAAATAACAGAGTGAGTAAGATGAGAGATGAGAGAAGAGGAAAGAGGAGAAAGGAAGGGAGGACGGAGGAGCGTGGGGAGGAGAGAACACAGTCTGAGGCGTGTATAAGCTGCAGCACGTATGAGGTCCTGGGAAGTGTTTGCTGATCGAATAACTGAACTTCACTTTCAAGCCATGGCTCCCATTCATCCTTCTTGCTTTGGGCGGTGGTTCAGAACCCCTGAGCCAACCACAGAATCTCTAACCCTGAGGGTGGAGCCTTGTGGGCTGTGAGGGAATTTTTAACATAATGTAGTCTATTTCTCACTAAGTGTGGCCTTTTCTCCTATGAGGAAGAGGAAGGCACCGAACGCTCAGTTAAGTGTGACTCACAGCAGAGGGTGGAGTAGTTGCATGGACAGGACATGGCCACGCTCCTAATGATGGTTGGTGGCCAGGATCACGTGTCCTAGGCCAAGCGGAACTATCTCTCTTATATCCTCTTTCTCACCATGGGTTGTGCCCATCAGGCATCCTGGGGTCTGACGGCTGGTATGCCCTCCATGTTCACACCCTAGCCAAGTACACTGGCTTAGCCATGACGTCAAAGCACAGGAATGGGCTGGACACTGTGCCTGCAGTACCAGCACTGAGGTATGACTGGCAGCCAGTGGATGCCTGGCTGGATGGGAGAGAAAAGTTCCCAGTTAAAGTTCCAGTGAGACTCACTCTCCGAACAGCACGACACTCCATACCGTGAGCAGCAGTGTGTGTGGGGGGGGATGGTGGGGGGATGGGACACCAGAGACAAGCACCTGCCACAGAGATGGGTATGATATGGACAGGGTGTGATGGAGACTGGGGGCCTTTACTCATGGTGACTTCTCTGCTCTTCCCCAAGGCTCCCAGCTGCCCCAGCTAATATCAGGAAAACCACAGCCCCCTTAACAGAGTATTATTAACAGTTTCCCCTGCCATTGGACGATAACCCTTCCAAGTTCATCACTGTCTCAAATTCATCTTTAACTTAAAAAGAAATATCAATAATTAAAGCCAACTGTATGAGGCAGGGCAGCATGTGTGGAGGGCAGATAACAAACCACCGTCCCTTTGATTAGGGCTCGTTTTTGTTGTGAGTTTTAATCCCAAGACCTTTGGACTCCATGCTCTTAATTATTTATTTTATAATTTCATTTCTGGCCTCAGTGAGCGCCTGGAGCATCCCATACATAGCCCTCCTGGGACGAAGGTCCCAGGGACACAGCCAGCTTCTGGGGTGGGTGGTGGGCAGTCACAGAAAGCCACGGTCTATGACAGTTATTTCTACCCAGCATAAAGACAAGTCTGCCCTTCCTCTTGGGCCCAGGTTCTAGAATTGAGGGAGGTGGCTGCCTCTGGTATGCGGTTGAGTTTGCTCTCTGTGTCTGCTGAGTTAGTCAGGGCGGCTTGCAAGACACGCAGGTGCCTACACTCATTCAGCAGATATCAAGGCCCCACTGAACGCAGCTCAGTGCTGGAGATGGTGATGGAGAGATACAAAGAAGTAGAAGACCCCTCCTTCCCTGAAGGCATGTGTGTATCTGGGGCGGGGATGGCGTCCCAATGTGTTTCTGTCCTTATGACATCTGGCAATTCCTGCTTTGAGGCAGGTATGGAGAAAGGGTCTTGGGTGCGAAGTGAGGCACCTGCTGGGGCCCTGGCTTGTCAGCCACATTTGATACTCAAACACACCTGTGCCTTACCGTGCTGCATCCCAGCTGGGGCTCTGAGCTTAGCAGCCACACTCCAACAAGCCCGCTCACTGGGGTGTACGCAACCATCCCACAGGACTTGGGGAAATGCATCTGTCCACTCTGCTGGCTGGCCCCAAACACTGGAGGCCTCCCTGCCCTGTGGGCAGTGTTCTCTTCTATCTGGAGAGGAAATAGGCTCCTGGCAGGGCAGGGGCCCTAGCTCTCCTTCAACAAACATGGATAAAGTATGAATCCACACAGGGTCATTCCAACACACGCAGGTGAACAGGCAGGTGAACTATCAGAGAGAGGAGCAGTCTTTTGTGTGTGTGTGTGTGTGTGTGTTTTTAAGGTAGGGTTTCACTCTAGCCCAGGCTGACCTAAAATTCACTATGTAGTCTCAGGTTGTTCTCAAACTCATGGCGATCCTCCTACCTCTGCCTCCTGAGTGCTGGGATTAAAGATGTGTGCCACCACACCTGGCTAGGCTAAGGGAGCTGGTCTTGATCAGTGAGACCAGATGCCCGCTAACGCCTTGGAGAGGGGCCATGTACACGTTGTTTAGCACTTTGCTCCCCTGTACCCCCTCTGGGCCACCTCTCCTCCTAGCTCCCACTATCTGACACTTGAACAAGGTATTTTCCTTCTGGTGTGAAGACCTGTATTTATGCATACAGGTACTCATTGTGGGCTTGTGATCCCAATGTCACACCCAGTGTCAAAGACAAGGACCTAGAACAGTGTGCAGAGTGAAGCCAGACCTTGGAAGCATGTCTTCCACTGTGATTGCCTGTGAGAGAGCAGAGGTCACCTTCTAACGGTCCCCTTTGCTGTGACCTTTACATCTGACCTACCCCAGCTTACTTCCTGTTTCTGAAAAATGGGTTTCCTCACCTGCAGCACACCACCTGGTTATCTTGGTTTTGGGGGCCACTGTCCAAGGTCAGGGACTGCTGTCTCTTTTGTTCCTCATGACATCCTTGTACCCAGGAGTCTACAGGACACACTCAAAGCATCAGACACTGCAGGGCAGAGCGTCTCTCTGCAGCAAATGCCAGGCTCTTGATGGTATGCCATGCTACAGAGTGTGGGCACCTCTGAGTGACCAAAGGCTTGGATGTACACTGCATTGTCCCACCCCACGGCAGCCTTAACACACAAGAAGAGAAGTCAGGGCTCTGATACTTGTGTTCTGAAACTTTGGGGCCACACTCTAGCTTGGCCCTAGGCCCCTACCAAGTCACAGCCTTGTTGAGCCTTGACCTCTGGACTCATCCACAAGGACAGGGACACTAGCTTGCTCTGGCTTGGAACAGGGCATGACCCCAGTGTTCTGGAGTCTCCAGCTTGTGAGCATATGGACAGGTCTACAGAAGCAGAGCACAGGCCCCGGTGGCAGAACCAAACCCAGCCCCGTGTTTAGACGGAGCCAGGTCTACAGAAGCAGAGCACAGGCCCTGGCAGCAGAACCAAACACAGCCCCATGTTTAGACGGAGCCAGTTCTACAGAAGCAGAGCACAGGCCCCGGCGGCAGAACCAAACCCAACCCCGTGTTTGCTCCTTGAAGTGATGCTGTTTTCACGGTTTCTGAGAGTGTTTCTGCCAATCTGCTGGCATTTGGTTCTCACGATAGGTTGATGAATGTTATTTCTGACCCTAATACAGCTTGTTTCTCAAGCTTCTGACTCCCACACAAGGGCTTTGGAACAGACAATCACACAGTCTGCTTGAAGCTGTGGCCGCTGCACATCCAAATCCTTAATTAAGATGCCAAGTAGGTTCAGCAAATGTCAGAGTCTCCTGATGTCACAGAAGAGGAAAACAATCTCGTTAAATATTTGAATGATGAATGAATGTACTAGTTAAATAAACATAGCTGCACAGACCTGCCCATAATCTTCCTCTCTACCATCAGGTGTCCAGGAAAGGTTCAGCCACGGCTGGGGTGTCCCTGGGGACCTTGACCTTACCTCACAAATCCTTACAGAGGCTCCAGGTAGCACTGTCCTTAAGTGCCTCATCCTGAGGTCCCTAAGCAGCCCATGTTGAAGGGTGACTTTAGAAGCCCTGGAATAATGCAGCATGGTGGTGCATGTCTGAGGCACAGGGCCATCAGCCAGTCAATGGTTGTATATGGCTTTAGGGGCTGTGGCATCGTGCTTCTCAGGTGTTTAATTTTGTTCTTTAATTTCTTTCCATTGCATCAGCATTTCTAGAAGCTCTGGGGAGACCATGTGCAACTCACACCTTCAGCATCTGTTGAATGGGAGTTAAAAGGGATCCTAGGCAAGAAAAAAAACCCATCAGGCTTCACCCAGGAAAGCAACCAATGACTACCTCCTGGTGACAAGCTGTCTCAGATGCCCAAGGACAGGCCAGGCCACTGTCAGTGACCTGAAGCCAGGCTCTCTCTAGTATGTATTCCAAATCAGCCTGGGGATGAGTCTCTGTGTTCACTTTGGTCACATTGTAGCTGCATAGTGGCCAATGAGTTAAAACACTCATCTTGGGCTGGAGAGATGGCTTAGTGGTTAAGTCACTTGCCTGCAAAGGCAAAGGACCCAGGTTCGATTCCCCAGGACCCACATAAAGCGGATGAACAAGGTGGCACATGTATCTGGAGTTCATTTGCAATGGCTACAGGCCCTGGTGTGCCCATACTCTTCCTCTCCCTCTTTGTCTCTTTCAAAGAAACAAAAATAAAATAAAAACAAAAACCACTCATCTCACCTCCCCACACCCCCGTTGTTGGCCAGGCAGTGCTCCTCAGGTAACGATGCTGAAGGATGCCTTGCTTCTCTTCTGATCTGCCAAGCCAGGTGTCCTGTGAGTGCCCGCCAGACCTGTCCTTGTTTTATCCTCACAGAGGGTGCATCTTCCTACAGCCTCCTGGGTGTGGGTTAAGGTCTCATCCCCAAATCTACTCTGCATTCCAACCTAATTGTTTGAATCATGACTTGAAAATGGCCTCAAAGCACATGCTTTGTATGTTGAGCTGAGGATGTCAGAGCACTGTTGTGGTCCACGTGACAACAGCACCACCCATCATCCCAGGCACTACAGTGACCACTTCCAGCCCTCCTTGGCTGAGTCAGCATCCAGCCCCTCAACAAGCCATAGAGGGAACTCTGCATCCTTCACTCTGCAGCCAGCTGTGACTCGGGCTCTTCCTAACTTGAGTGTGATGATTCTCCACAGGGGACATTCTGCATTCCCATGGGGCATGTGGCAACTTAGTTGTCACACCTGGTTTGGGGTGCTGGTGGTATCTGCCGAGTAGAGATTAGAGGTGCCGCCCAGTACCCCATCATGCATAGAACATTCTCTATTACTGAGAATGACCAGTTCCAAATGCTGGGGTCTGGGAACCCTGCTTCAGTTGTGGAGCTTCATTGACAGAGTTCCAGTCTCTGTAGCAAGAGCAGAGACTTCTGGACGGGATGCCGATGGACCCTTCTGTCTCTAGATGGTCTCTGGGCTTGGCCGCTGGAAGGGTGTGTACACAGGATCACCTTCGCACATGCTACCTATCCAAGAACCATCTTAATTCCTGACCTTGAACCTCTGGGTACATAGCACGTATTCTCTGCTTCTTTTTTTTTTTTTTTTTTTTTTTTAGAGAGATACAGAGAGAGACAGAGAGGAAGACAGATAGAGATGGGTGCACCAGCAGCCTCTCAGCTGCTGCGAACGAAATCCAGATGTGTGCGCCCCCTCGTGGTCAAGTGCGGCATTGTGCCCCTTTGCATCTGGCTAAATGTGGGACCTGGAGATTGGAACCGCTGGAGATTGGAACCGGCATTTTTAGGCTTAGGAGGCAGGTGCCTTAACCGCTAAGCCATCTCTCTAGCCTGCTTCTTGTTTTTGTGAGACAGGGTTTTCTTATGTAGCCCAGGTTGGCCTGGAACTTGTAGTCCTCCTGTCTCAGCCTCTCAGGTGGCTGTTGGGATTACAGATGTGTGTCACCACACTCTGCTTGCTCTTTGCTTTTAAGAGAAGGGGGCATGCCGGGCGTGGTGGTGCACGCCTTTAATCCCAGCACTCGGGAGGCAGAGGTAGGAGGATCACTGAGATTTCGAGGCCACCCTGAGACTACATAGTTAATTCCAGCCTGGACCAGAGTGAGACCCTAGTTAAAAACCAAAAAAAAAAAAAGTAATTTGAAAACCCAGGTGTGGTGGCAGCCTGGAATCCCAGCACTCGGGAGAGTGGAGGATCCCAACCTTCAGGGCCACCCTGAGACCAAGTTAATTCCAGGTCAGCCTGGACCAGAAAAAAAAAAAAAAAAAAAAAAAAAAAAAAAGAGAGAGAGAGAAGGGGGCAGCCATAGCATGAAAGCCCCGTGACCCCTGAGTTTCTTAGGCATGTAGATAGGATGGACACTAACACAAGCATGGCCATCACCCTGTACTTGGGGATTACAGACCCGAGTGTAGAAACCAAGTATTGCTTTTGTTGCATTTTCTTCCTTTTGATAACATTCCTGTTTCCAACTAGCTAGGGCAGGCCTGAAGGACACACGGGGACGCTGAGGCCTCCCTCATAGGACCTAGTGGTACAACAATTTACCAATCAGTTCTCACAAAATAACAGCTGGTGATTGAAAATTACAGAGAGCTATCCTGTGTGGCTGGGACCAGGAGGCTTGGATGGGGAGCCCATTTTAATAATTATAGTTTATACACTTAAGCTATTTTTACTTTTAAATTAAATACCTATGTGTGCTAGGATCTTCAGAGACAAGCACACACACTTCATCCCAAAGAGGGTTTTCATCTGTGGCAAATTAAGAAAAATACAAAATTAACGAACATAAATAATACCAGCAGTCTGAACGAGCTAGCACAGCCATCTTACATTTCAATGACCACATTTTATTTCCAGAAAGGACCCGGAACTGTCAACCACCCTTACTGCACACGGCCCAGCTGCTCGGCGCTCGGTGCGGGCACCGTGTTTCCTCTGCAGCTGGGCTCTCGCTTGCTGACTCGCTGCCAGCTTTGGCAAGCCAGAGACAGTGCTGGGCGAAGGACGGCCCTGGTGGAGGCTGCCTGACAGACGTAGGCATCAACAACTTTGTTACTCTGATTGACTGCACGGTGTTTTAGGCAAATTAACCTGTCCAAAAAAAAAATTCTTCATTACCGTGCTCACGCACAGGTGGAAATATGAACTTGGCAGTCCTGGGTACTGGCTTTGCAATTAACTCAGATGTTTCCATAGACTAACGAACTTTCATGTGAGGCGTGTTCTCCATCAGCAGAGGAGGCAGGCCATGTTAGAAACAGTTACTAGAAGTCAAACAAACTGCCGAGAAACCACGCGCAGTGCAGTGCAGGGAAAACAAAGGTAGTGCTGGCAGCAGCAGGTCCCCCAGAAGCCCAGTGCCCAACCTGGAATCAGCCCATTACTGATTGTCTCGCTCTCTCTCTCTCAATTTATTCTTTTTGAAAACTGCGTGTGTGTATGTCTGTGTGTATGCATGTGTGTGTGTGTGTGTGTGTGTGTGTGTGTGTGTGTGTGTGTGTGTGTTGGCCAGAGAACAACCTTGGGTGTAGTCTCTCAGGAACAGCAAACACCTCTTTTGAGACAGGATCTCTCGTTGGATTGGAGCTCACCGACTAGGCTAAAACAGCTCCTCACGAGCCACAGGGCTCCATCAGGCTCCTCCTCGCAAGCTCTGGGGTTACAGGCATGCACCATCATGCCTGGCTCCCCCCATAAGTGCTAGGGATCAAACTCAGGTCCTCATGCTTGCAAGGCAAGTACTTTACCCTCTGAGCTGTCTTTCCAGTCTTTCTCTTACTCTCAAACCCCACCAGATGGTAGGTTTTGCTCAGAAACCTCAGTTCTCAGCACTGACCTTGGACTGAAGCAGCTCCAATGGTACTGCCTTAAGAGGTCCCCTGGAGGAACTTTAGCAGTGATGGGAGCAGAAAACTAGGCTACAGATTGTCCTGAGGGCTTGAGAGCAGCTGCATGAAGCAGGAGACCCACTAGCTCGGGATGAGCCCAGAGATGGGCAAGGGCTTCCTGTTGGGGAAGGCAGGATGGTGTGCACAGGGAGGAAGGAGAGAGCGTCACTCATGTGTCTCTGGAACAAACAAACAAGCATCCCTCTCCAGGGAGCCCAAAGGAAAATGCAGGATGCTGGTTTCAATGAAATGGACTATAATTAAAGTAATTTAGACAATTTTTGCACCTATAGGATGCTAGTTCTTTCCTACTGAAACCTCTGGTATAGCCTTGATACACCGGACCCCTCTGACCTGATGAAGGATTGAGGCTGCAGAATTAGCCTCACCATGGGGTCCCTGGGTGGCGATGGGTCTCTCCCAGTCATAGAGATGATACTGCTAACCCCCACGTGGTAAGACAAAGACCACAGGGCCTTAAGTCCCTCCGTCCCAGCTTTTCTGGTTTGATTGCAGCTCCATGACCTTAGATTCCTCAAAAGAGGGTTTCCAGCAATTCCTACTCATAAAGCAAAGGGTGTGGGATTCACAGCTGGGGGCTGCTGGGAAGCATTGTGTCCCTCCCGTGGTGATGGTGGTAGCTCTGCTGGGTTCTCTGAGACGGGGCACTCCTTGACTCCCCCAGGCACTACAGCCTGATCCCCGAAGCCACTCCACAGGGCTCCTGACAACGCAGAAGCCCACAGCTCGGCTCTCCACAGCTATGCTCATCCTGACCACCACACGTCCAGAAGGACGAGATGACATTGCCCTTATTTTTGTGTACTCTGATTTTAAAGAAATCGTCAATTCTGCTAACCCCTGGGTCCCTCCACTTAATAATCCCACCGGCTGTTGGGAGAGAGCTCGCTGGCCCAGATCTATACATTTTCCTCAAGCTGCTTCAAAGACACGAGCAGGAAGCCATGGCACCAGCAGGCAGTATGTCTGGCAGAAAAGTTTCCAGCTATCCACTTAGCTATTAGTTCATTTTTCTTTACAAAATATGAACACAGGAGGCTAGAAATTCATAAATAAGCTTCAGTTGAACATTCTGAAGCTTAACTGATTATAAATGTTTTATTTTTTATCATGGGACATTGCTCCCTTATAAAAAAATTTAAAACCTGAGTATAGATTCAGATGTGTGGAATTCCACCACTGTGTCAAAAGTGCGCTTCTAGCAGGGTATCCTCCTGGTGGGATGCATGGCTCTTCTTGGGGTAGGTAGAGGTCATTATTTTCTCACTGGTCTTGGACACAGTGGGCAGTGGCAGGTAGGACTGTCCCACAAAAGCATGTGTCCTCCCCATACTGTGTCTAGTCTGCAGGAAGCCTGTGGGCTCGGTTCTGCGGTGGTCATGTGCGGAACGAGAGGGTTGCACCCTTCCTTCCATGGACTTCTGCTGGGATGTTCTGCCGAGGCCAATTCTCCCATGATACAAGACCCAAACTCCGTGTCCCGAGGACTCCATGCACTTCTGATCTGATTTGGTGTAGACCCCAAGGTGAAGGTCTTAGTCCTGTGAGACCATCCCGCTTCAGACCAGTCCTAACTCTCCAGCCATCTGAATTTCTGATTTACTGGCTGTGAACCAGGACCTCCCATGATTTTCTAGAATGGCTCATGGAGCCCGTGGAAGCAGTTCACTGTTGGGTGTCCTTTAAAGGACAGACCTGGTAATAGATAAGTGGCAGGGATGCATAGAGCAAGCAGGGCACACTGGGTCGCCATGCCCACGCGTGGGTGGGCAATCTCAGGCAGCTCTCAGGACCTCAGCATTAGGAGCTTGTCTGGCATCCGTGAGTGGGGCTAGTCCCTCGAGTTACCTGGTCTTGGTGAATTGTCCTACTCTGACGCTGTCTGAGCTCCCACCTTAGTCACCAACTCAGGTGTGGAGGGAAGGGGCTACTTCTGAGTAACAAAAGATCTACGATGCTCAGGAAGCCAAGAATTGGGGACAAAGGGCAACTGTGTTTCTCAAGGTGCCACATCTCTGTGAGGTGCCCATCCCACCAAACCTCTGCCTTGCCTTTGCAGGGTACAATAGTTTATCAGCAGCTCTGCCAGTGTGGCTGACGAACATGCCGACCTTTACACTGCCCACGGGGAAAATCAAGGGCCAGCAGCCTCCGTTAGGAAACAAACTAGTCTTCTAAGTCCCCTTGTCTGAGCTTTCAGGATGCCAAAGAAAAGGAGCAAAGAGCCAAGTGTCCCCAAGAGAGCTCCTGGCGAGAGGCTGGCACAGGATGGAGTCCAGGGGGCCAAAGAAGAAGGGCAAAGGCAGATGTTGCCACAAATCCCCCAACAAGCTGTTCTTTTAATATCCTTGAATTAAAACCTCCCTGGTGGGTGGGTCTCCAGCTCTTTTTCTTTTTTGAAGCCCTTTCCCCAGCCCTTTCTTTCCTCCCTTTAGCGCCACGTCCTGATTCCTCACGGAGATGGACAGTTTCTAACGACTGAGGAAGGCTCTGCTCACACAAAGGCAGGCTTGTTTCCCAGGAAATGTTCAAAGCTGTGGACGCTGCTGCCTGGCTCTGGAGATTCCTCCCGCTGATTGACATGTGGGAACAGGCTCTGCAAGCTCACAATGAGGGGACAGTGTCCATTCTGCCGTCAGATCAGTGGCTGGGACACTCAGATAAAGCCTTTGGCCCTCCATGCCTGGAGGCCAGTGGAATCTGCCTAAGCTGTGTCTGGTTTTACATGACTCTGAAGGCAGGCCTGCTTCTGGAAGTACTTGATGAAGACTGGGGGCTATTAAGGGGGTTAGGAATGTGAAACAGAGACCAAAAAAAGGGGCAGAGGGAGGAGAAATCACCCTGATTTTTCAAGGAAGCCCTTGGAGATGGGAACAGATGAAGGTGGGGGAGGGGCTCTGCCTCACAGAGCCGCTGCTCCCTGGAGATCTGGAACTTGTGACACACCTGTCATGTCAGCCCGCAGCGTGACCCATGGCTACCACAGCACCGAGGTGACAGACAGTGTTCCCTCAGAGTGAGGTTCTCTGCAGTAGACATTACACACAAGGAATGGCCAAGGAGCCAACAGGTTTACAAGGAGCGCTGAGAGCCCAGAGGAAGACATGGTCCGTACTTCTCATAGGGCACTGGCGAAGCCCTCATTTGTTATAGAGCTGAGTTTTATGATGTGGCCTTAAAGGGAGTCT
Organism: Orientallactaga sibirica; assembly: GCA_036365145.1. Lineage (NCBI taxonomy): Eukaryota > Metazoa > Chordata > Mammalia > Rodentia > Dipodidae > Orientallactaga > Orientallactaga sibirica. The sequence goes on along the minus strand of JAEOAD010001557.1, from coordinate 617,851 downwards.
TGGGGCTGTAGAGATGGCTCAGAAGTGAAGTGCTTGCTTCACAAATTTGAGGTCCTGAGTTTGATTCCCAGAAACCATGTCAAAAAAACCGAATGTGGTGGTATGCTCTTTTAATCCCAGGTGGGTCCCTGAGCATTCAGGCCAGCTAACCTAGACTCCGTGGAAAGTTCCAGGCTAGTGACAGATCTTGAATCAATATAAAGAAATGACTGCCAAGGTTGCTCTCTGGCTTCTACATGCTTGCACACACATGTACACCCACACTCTCACACACACCAGAAACTTTAAAGGAGACCCTGATGTCCCCAGTATGACTTTGAAGAGAAGCAAAGCCCACAACCAACAGAGCTGACCAATGAGAATCACAAGAGACTTGCTATTGGCCCAAACTGGCATGTGTCATATCCCAGAATCTTTGTAAAACTATAAGAAACTTGGCTGGAGAGATGGCTTAGTGGTGAAGGCACTTGCCTGTAAAGCCAAAGGATCTATGTTCGACTCTCCAGGACCCACATAAGCCAGATGCATAATGGTGGCGCATGCCTCTGGAGTTTGTTTGCAGTGGCTGGAAGCCCTAGTGTGCCCATTCTCTCTCTGTCTGTCTTTTTCTCTCTCCAATAAACAAATAAAAATAAAATATTAAAAAAAAACTTCAAGAGCTGGGTGTGGTGGCACACGCCTTTAATCCCAGCACTCGGGAGGCAGAGGTAGGAGGATCGCCGTGAATTCAAGGCCACTATGAGACTAAAGTGAGTGAGGCGGCCATGGGCTAACCTGTTCCATCTGCTTCCACCCAGGGGAGAGACATTCGGGTCTCCAGGAATCTGCCCAGGATTTGCCATGTGTCCTGGAACTCACTCTTCATCCTCTTCAGCTTCTGCCCCCCCCCCCGTCTCCATTTGGGTTTAAATAGGCTAACCACAGGGTGGAGCCACCATAAGCCTTTTCTAAAAGCAAGAAAAGTACAGAGGGAGAAAATGCCAAGCCCCCAGAACTCTGCAGCACTGGACAGGAGGCTGTGAGATCACAGCAAAAACACCAGGCGGAGCAGGAGGCCCAGGGGTCCCCATGGCAGGCAGAGGAGATCAAGTCGTTTCTGGCTGATGTCTGACCTCACTTCCCTGGGGTTAGGGTTATCCAACAACAAAGGGCTTTCACACCCACCTGCATTTACCCCAGAGGAAATGGCAGTAAGCCAGGATGCAATGGCCTCCCTCGGTGGTTTCACAGTGCTCATGGTATGTCCTGAACACAGGATGGTGCAGGGGGATTGGCCAGTGACTCAGCAAAAGATGGAGGAGCTGGGTACTGAGCTCATGCCTGGAGCTGCCCCTTGGGCACCAAGAAATGCGAGGCCCCACAGCCAGCCTTCATGGAGCATCTTGCTACAGGTGCTGCAGAGTGAATGCCACAGCCACTGTCCAGGACCCTGCTGCCAGACTTGGCTCTGAACATGGACCAGGAGCGACTGCTGGGCCATCAACGAGCTCATGCGTGTCCTCCAGTTGGCTGATTGTGTGACAGCTTCATGGCAAATCCCCCAGAGACACTCCCTCCCCTGAATGAGACACCTCCTGTGATCGGGGTTGGATGGGGTGTGCCCTGGGTCGAGTGAGGGGTGAGGCAGCGGTCATGGACCATGCTCCTGGCTGTGTTGAACGCTCCCCAAGCACAGAGCAGAGCTGAGCGGACAAAGCACCGAGAGCAGCATGCTGCTGTTCAGGCGGAAGCAGCCAGTCCTCCACCCTGCAGGTGTCCTGGGCACTCAGGGCTCCAGGCTGGAAGCTCTGTCCGTGGTTCTGACTGCCAGGCTCCAGCTGTGAGGTTGGCTCTGACTGCCTATGTCACGCCACTTGTCACGCGTTGGCCAGGGAAGGGTGCGTATGGATTGTACCCACAGAGGGTCTTTCCCTTTGTTCTTAGAAAGGCAGCTGGATGTTTTGGATGTGAGTCTCCCCTCAGCTGGAACAGGTATGCTGGTGAACAGGTTCATCAAATGCTGCGATAAGACACCCTCCCCCCCATGGCTGGATCCACAGTGGGGTTGGTTTCCCCCGCGCTGCCAGCTGATCTGAAATCCCTAGCAAGTGCCTGACACGTGGTTGGGGGAGGAAAGGTGGGCAAGATACAAACATGAAGGCGTGGATTTGCCTTGAACGTGGACTGTGAGACAGAAGAAGAAAAGAGCTGTAGGACCAGCAGAGGATGAGGGAAGGAGGGAGGGAACTGAAGACACCACACGCCTATGTGCTAAAGGTTGGCATAGGCGGCCTGCATGGCAGGGGACCCCACCATGTCACTCACCAAGGCACATCCAACTAGGCTCAGCTCTCCAAACTGGCCATATGCAAAAGCTCAGACCTATATCCATTCTGTCGCTGTGGGGACCAAGATGATATTTCTTGTTCTTAACAAAAACCTCCCAAGCTGCCTCCTGCATTGCTCACAGGAAAATTTAGTCAGGACTGTGCATGGAAGGCCTCTATGCGTAAGCTGGCCCAGGCAGAGAACCCTTGCCTGCAGAGTAGCCTATGCAATGCTCAGGTCCCATGGATCTGATCTCACTTTTCCTGAGTCCCTCGAAGATGCAGATACACCCATGCGCTGGGAAACACCATCCCATTGGGACTGACTGAGGCTTCGTGACTCCACAGTAAATCCCATACTACCGCAGAGGAGGGCCCCAGGGAAACAGGAACATGGGAGAGGGAATAAAAGTGTTAATCTGTTAAAAAGAAATGAATAGATAGATGAACAATAAAAAGTCACACAGTCTTTACCTAATTCGATAACAACACCTCTTATTTTACTTTACTATCATTTTCTTTCTTCATTAACAAACATGTCAGTTTTTTAAAGATATTTTATATTATTTGCAAGCAAAGAGGCAGATGGGCAGAGAAGGAATGAGCACATCAGGGCTTCTAGCTACTTCTAACAAACTCCAGGTGCATAAGCCACCTTGTGCATCTGGCTTATGTGGGTACTGGGGAATCGAACCTGGGTCCTTAAGCTTCTCAGGCAAGTACCTTAACCACTAAGACATCTCTCCAGCCCCATGTCAGGTTTTTTTTAAAGTTTATTTTTATTTATTTATTTGAAAGAGAGAGAGAGAGAGCATCCCAAGACCTTTAGCCTCTGCAAATGAACTCCATACACATGTGCCACCTTGTGCATCTGGCTTACGTAGGTCCTGGGGATCAAACTGGTGTCTTTTGGCATTTTTAGGCAAGCACCTTAACCACTAAGCCATATCTCCAGCCCATATATCAGGTTTTATGTCTGCTTTTAATAGTTACACGAAAAATAACTTATGAGATAATCACAGATCATGGGTATGGGGAGTTGAATGCGTTTCTGAAATAATGTTCTCTCTTCTTAAGTGGAACAGGAAATCTTTTGGGTTTTTAAGGCAACTCTTGGCATTCCTGAAGGCCGTGGTGTTACTCAGCATTTTCATGAAGACGCAAACAACTGCCGAAGGGGGGTGTCTCGGTTACCTCCTGGCCAGGGAACAGCGCTGCCTGCATCTGTGATTCTGCGATGAGACGAAGGAGCCAGTTGCCTGGGAACAGGAGTGGCTTTCTTTTCTCCCTGATTTGCATATTTAGTTTGGCATGTGGATTTCAGGGGCATGTGGAGAAGGTAGATTAAAACTGGCAGTGTTAAAACAAGTTCATAAAGGTTAACAGATTGGGAAGTGGGCGAATTGTGGTCTCCTACCAGGGACAGGCCAGCGGCTCTCTCCTCTCTATTTCACCTCCAGCTGCTCTCAGACCCCACAGAATGGACAGAAGAATAATTCCTGGACACCATCGCTTCCCTGAGGCATCACAGGAAGAATCTTGAAGCCAGTTTGAGGTGACAGCACCCTCAAACAGGGTCTCCCTCCCAGTGTCTGCCAGGCTTTTCACCTCTGGAGGCAAAGCACACCAAACCCTCCATGTTGCAGTTCATGCCATGCAGTCCAATTCTGAACCAATAGTTGCTGGGAACATTTTTCCCTCTTGGTACAAGGGACCCGACTGAAGACGTTGTGGATGTGACATCATGTGCAAACCTGCCTTCTGTGTGCAGCATCTGTCAGATGATGCTTTCGCATGGCATGTTGCTTACAGCTTAGGGGCAGGTGAGTGACAGAGGAGAAGGAGGCTGAGAGAGGTGGGAAGGAGCATGTGTGAGAGAGACCATCACTGGAAGATGGGGACAGGGGAGGGCGACAGAAGTAGGGCATTAGAGGAAAAGACAGAGAGAGAGAGAGAGAGAGAGGTGCAGGGAAAGGGAGAGAGATGGAGAGAAAAGGAGGGAGAGAAACCAAGTCAGAGAGAGAGAGAGAGAGAGAGAGAGAGAGAGGAAAGAGAGCCATATCAAAGGAGTCAGGGAGAGTCAAAGAGAGACGAAGCATAGAAAGAGAACGTGTGGAGAGAAGGAGACAGACGTGGTGGTGGCGAGTGTGACTAGTGCCACACGCTGCTGCTCTCTGTCTCTCTTCTCAGGGGCCTTCATAGCCTGAGCACCCCCAGGGCTTTATTGAGCCCAGATTTCTTCCTGGACAGAGCCTGACCACCTGTCTCTTACCCAGTGGCAGCAGCAGCCCTGACTTCCAAAGACAGTAACTCAAGATCCTTGGCTGACCTAAGGTCTTCCCAGGCACACAGAGTTGCATTTCATGGGGAAGTCACAACAGGCCCCTTGAAAGCCCTGGCCTCCAACATGATTTACACGCAAGTTCGCAGCATGATGCTCTCCAAAGTCCCACCAGCATGCCAACAAATCTGCACTTAGCCTGGCTTCACTGAGGTTAGGTGGCCATGATGGGGGACGCATGATGGGGTCCTCTCAGGGCCAGGTCACCTTTGCTTTTGTCGCTCTGTTCATACATTAGGCTGGGAGCTCTGGACTGCCTCCAGTCCTTTCTAGTGATGCCCACTCAACATGCACCAGGGTCTGCAGAGCGCATTAATGCAAATGGCTGCAGAGTAGCCTGCTTGTCCATGTCCTTGTCCAAAAGAATAATGAATAAAGCCAGAAGGGTCACAGGTGTGTGTGTGTGTGTGTGTGTGTGTGTGTGTGTGACGTGTACGTGTATTCTCGTGAATGGAGGAAAGGGTGCGTTAAGTATTGATGCCAAGAGGCTGAAGAGATGGATGACTCAGTCAGTATAGCGCTTGCCACCCAGGCATGAGGACCTGGGTTTGGGTCTCAGTACCATGCGAATGCTGGGCATATGGCATGCACCTTTAATCCCAGCACTGGGGAGCGAGACACCAGGGCTTACTAGCTGGCTAGTCTGGCCTGAATGGTGAGTTCTAGGTTCAGTGAAAGACCTTGAATGAAAAACAATAAGGGGTATAGCCAGTGAGGGAGACATGTGACATCAACCTCTGGCTTCCACATGTATGCACACATGTGTACATGTGCCCCTCACACATACAAACATGGACACACACACACACACTACTGCACCCCCACAATACACACACACCAAGACTCTGACACTGAACACGGATTAGCCAGGGCACCTCTCACCACCATGTGCACTGCTCCGATGCATGCAGAGGAGGGGAACCTGCTTCTCTGAGATGTGAGACATGAAAACTACCCCAATGCGCAGCTCCTGGCTGCTGCGGACACGCTGCTCGTGGAGCAGCGAGGTCAGAGACTATTTCTTCGACTGCCAAGCCCGTCCTGTTCTGGGTCCCTGTGCTCTACATGTAATTATCCAAGCTGCAAATCGGCGTCAATAACTCACCGGAGATCAACGTCAATGTCCAGAAAGGCTCATTAGGAGCAAAGGAGGCGCTGCCGCTGCCTCTGGGGGCAACGCTCACACCATTACACTTGTGTCTTGTCCACTCCAAAATCCCTGGGGCTCCTCACTCTGCAGACAGTCACCATCTCAGCATCCCTCCTCTGGGGCTCAGGAATATGGTCTTTTCGCCTTTTGACAACAAGTCAATAGGGAAGAATGCAATGACGTGGGTGTGTTGGGCTGGGAGTTGTTTGCATCTAAACGATTCAGCTTTGAACAGGAGAGTGGCACTCAGGGGCTGGCATGGGGACAGTGGGGTTCCTAGTTAGGTTTGCAAAGAGGAGTGTCATTACAGCTGGGTAAATGTCCACACACAGATGGGTACGAACATGTATGTGCATATGTGGTACACTCCTATGAGGACACATGAGTGTTTGCTGGGGATCACTGCACTCGTACATTTCCAGCATCATCTATTATCTCTTGTCATTTTCTCACTGCATTTCCAAAGGGTGCAGAGGAGCTCCCTCCCCTGCCTGAACCCCTCCTTAGTTACTTAGCACCCATAGGAGTCGGGACGGGGAAAGGAGCGTGGGGAAGACTAGGCCCCTTTCCCTCCCCTGCTGGTAGAACACACGTGGCCACCCTGCCTGCCCTCTAGTGGGCTTCTGCCATGCTGCCCAAGCCCATGCTACTTGTCCTTCATGCTCCTTGCCCGCGGCTGTGTGGCAGCTCATCTCCGGGCCTGGCACATAAGAAGGGCCGTGGAGAGTGGCATGGGTCTGGAACGCATCACTCCTGGATCCCCCCTGATACCTGCTTTGTCTCTTCTATTGTTTTCATGACCAGGCACACCCCCGCCCCCGGGCATGCTTTCCTTGTCTCCTGCAGCAAGTGAGCTTTCAGGGATGGCCGTACTGTGTCATCCGTGACCACGTTCCAGCACCCTGTGTTGCTCCACGGGAACGGGAGTCCCGGCTAGCTCTCTGTGAACATGAATGAGGGTGCTGCTCCCATTCCCCCTATGGAGCAGGCTGCTCTGCTGTGCCATGGAAGCAGGGTCCAGAGACCACACTGTGGGTGGGCAGGGCTTAGCCTGCAGTTACTAGTGAAGGGCTGTGGGTGTGGGTCCCTTCAGTGGGCCCTTGCATCACCTTGCCAGGCACTGTGAGTTCACCATTTCAGTGTCCTCACTGGCCCAGCACGTTTGAACATACCAAGTGCTTTAATACTCCTGAAACAAATATATATATTATATTTTCACCCAGCATCAGAAACCAACACTGAGAATTGTGGCACCCTCCTGGGGTTGTGGCCTTATAGATTGAAGCCCCCTTCCCTGTGTACCCCTTCTGGCCCAGGAGGACTGAAGCTTGTGGTGTTTGGCAGGCAGATCACATGCTATTTTGACTGTTATTGTTCCTTTTGCACCTGGCTTCACTCTGTCCCTCTTAGCAAGGCCTGTTCACCTGCACATCTGTCCAGTTGTGGGGAAGTGCAGTCTCTGAGTTCAGATTCTACGTCCCTGGGGCTTCCTTCCAAGAGCCTGGGTATCCTCAGAGAGCTTCCTTCCAGGAGTGTAAGACTCTATCCACTCTCCATCCGGGGGATGAGGGGTCCATCTGTAAGCGTCAGTCAGCCATTACTGAATGGTAGTCAGGAGAAAACCTCAGGCCAAGCTGTGCTTTGATGGGCCATGAGGCTGTTGGACATGTCTCTGGTCACAGGGTTTTTCTCCCAGCACCTGGCCCTGGCCCACTCTTGTGTCTGCACTTTTAGAAAACACCCTTGTAGGGAACTTACAAGAGCTGCAGGGCCCAGAGCACCCCTGGAGGAGGAAGAGGAGGAAGGAGAGGAGGAGAAGGATTCCCAGAAGTGACTGTCTCGATGTGGATATACCAGGGAAGCCCACATCCTGCTGGTGGTGCCGGGCAGCACTGTGGACTCACCATGGCAGCCCAGACCCTATATCCTTATGCTCCAGGAGCTTGCATTTAAGGCTAACTTTTCTCCAGAATCACGTTTCCAACTTCACTTTCTCAACATTGCAGGATCACGCCATTTGGCATCTACAGGCATCTGTACAGATGGGGCTGAACTCTGTTAGCAGAGGGCAGAGCCTGGCAGAGTGGGGATGGGGTTGCACGTGCCAACTGGAATCACAGAGAAGCTGGGCACTTGTCTCTGCTTTCCCCTCTGTTCCGTTCTGTGTGGTGTGGGAGGAAGAGGAGGACATGCACAAGGGAGCAGAGGGGGCCAGGCATGGGCAGCAGGGAGGCAACTGGACAAGAAGTTCAAGGTCATTCTCAAGCCTATCCAACAGCAGTATGGTATGTTACCTCAGGCCGCTAAAGTGTCTCAGACACCTGCAGGGCAGAGCCAGGGCCACAGGTCGTGGGTGCGTGGACACCGGGCTTCAAGGAGGGAAGTCAGGAGGGGCAATATCACGAGGGGTGAACAGGATGTGACCAAAGCCAAGGAGACGACGGGTGACGGGGATTGCTGGCAGGAGGTGGCTCGCAGGTGCTCAGGGCATGCACTTCCACACTGGATTCCCACAGCACCCTGCCAGCATGGCATCACTGTGGTTCTCATTCCATAGATGGGCACTGAGGCACAGCCACAGGAGGACCCTGCACAAGGACTTGCGGCTCTCAGTACAAGCATTCTGCTCAGCACCGGAGCCTCAGTCCCCCCTGGCACCTGAGCATGTGCTGCCGAAATGACTCGGCTGCCCCTTGTTGCCCTCATGGCCTCGTTCCTGGTACCAAACACTGAAGCAGAAGCAGGGGCTTGGAGGAAAGGGTTTATTACGGTTTACAGTCTCAGGGGGAAAATTCACCCTGGCAGGGAAAGCCGGGCAGAGCAGAGGCTGGCTATCACATCTTGTCACAGCAGCTGGCAGGAAGCAGTAAGAGCGAGCTAGCTCTGGCAGTGCGGAACGCTGGACACCTCCCCCCCTCCCCCCCCAGCAACCCATCTCCTCCGGTAAGGCCCAACAACTTTCCTAACCTGCTATCAACTGGAGACCAAGTATTCAAACACAGGAGGCTGTGGGGCGTCACATTCTGAACACCACATCCCTGCTACAGGAAGTGCCACTTGCCCATGGCTTGATAAACACAGAGCCTTGGTTCCGAGAGTCAAAGCCACTGCCCTCCTCCTCTTTTACCACACCACACTTCCCAATTCAAATGCATGACCTTTCTATAGGTTTGTTTCTGTCAGTACCAGGGGTTGAGCTCATGACCTTGAACATGGTAGGCAAGCGTTCTACTAGGGTTCTGGAGCGAGCTGGTTTTGAGAAACACCTCTGGATAGCCAGAGAGTCTATTTGGATAGAAAGCCTCTTAAATTATAACAGACCCTTCCCACCCTCCTGGTCATCACAGCAGTGAACTGTCCTTTCCGCCCCCTCTCAGGACCTGAGAAGTTCTGCCTAAATCACACTCTGCAAGGGACGTTTCGCCCAGGGCCTGGAAGAGGCGACTTCGTCAGGGAAGGAGGCACCTGGGGGATGTGCGGGTGGAACCTAAGAGGAAGAGACATGGCTGCCTGGGAACACAGAGGGTGCCCTACACAGGGATGGTTCTAGAAGCTTCTACACTTATGCCTCTTCCACTAGAACAAGGCCTTGGAGGGAGAGCAGGTGAGCAGCACTCCTGTAATGTCCTGTCTCAGCTGGCGAACTTCCTGAAGCCTGTGGCCATCGGCTCCTGTGGGAGGGCCAGGGCTCAAGCCCTTTTCTGCTCATATGCAATGGCCGCTCCCCCCACTCCTGGAAGACCATGAGGAAGGCTTTACTGGGCATGTCTCTGGCACCTGCAGGGTGCCGATCAAGTCAAACGTGGCTCACACCACTGCTGAGAAAAGGCAGGGTGGGGTTCCAGGGCAGTTTGGCTACCCAGACACCTGCCTGTCCCATGGACTTACCTGCCTGGTGCTCCTTACATGGTCTGCTGAGCCCCAAGAGGAGGTGCTCTGGCCAGTCCAGCCCAGTGCTCCCAGACTCACGCCGAGGCAGCCACTCCTCCCCCACCGGTGCCTCAACTGTATCCAGAGACTACCGTTCTACAGGAAAGGGGAGGAGCTCAAGGGAAGTCAAGGGATTGACATCCACCATTCCATGTGGCCCTCACATGAGTGGCAGCACCTTGACCTCACAGTGCCATCTTCCCTGTCAACTAGCCCCCAAAACCCAGTCCATGGAATCTAAGTGAACCCGTGCGTGAGACACATGCTGGGTGCAGACAAGATCTTTGCTGTGACCTCAAGAGCCAACTTCTTCCATGCCACTCTGGCAGCACAGAACTCCTGCCAACCCTCTGTACACGGATGGAAAACAAAACTGAAAAATATAAACTACTCCTGTGTAGTTCTTCCTGTTGTATGGGGCACAAAGGAGAGGCAGCCATGGGCGTCCCAGGGTAGGGGTGGTCCTTGCATTGTAATCCTTCTCAGATGGCCTTCTAGGACCACACTTGCTGGGGAAGGGCCCCTGGAGCTCTGAGCCTTGGGGAAGGAAGCTTGGATGATGTTCAGTGTGAGGAGTCTACCCGGGAGATATCTGTGGCCCCATGTGACCCAGTAGTTGGTGTGACACGCTCTCTATGCATACTCAAGGATGTATATGTGATATGAAAGTAGAAAGGGAACTGTCTAGGGGAAGGGAAGAGGGTTGAGATAAAGGGGCGGGTTGGAGGGACATGGATCGAGTACATTACATATTGTATGAAAATGCCCCTATGAAACCTAGTATTATCTGCAATGAAGATACGACAGTAAAAACCATAAAAGCCAAGTTGAATCTACTATATAAAGCTGCCCAGATCATGACAGCACAGGATGGAACCCATGCCCACATTGACAGACTATTCTGAAGGTCAGGCGTCTGAACCAGATGGCCCCATCTGCATCCCTCCCGAAGCTCCTGGGGTCAGTCCATGTCCCGTCTACTGCATCTACTGGAGGCTGTAGCTCTGACCTCTGCTTTGACTTAAACCTTCTTTTTAGCCTCCCTGCTTTCCTCTTAAACAGACATGTGGTTTCACTGTATCTACTCAAATGTCCCATCTGAGATCCTGACTCAATCACACTTACATACATGGTCCCTGTTGTCAGAGTAGTGACATAGTCACCAACTCCAGGGTTTTAAATTGGCCTATGGCCCATGCTCTGAAGTGTGAGTTTGCAATAAAAAAGGAATAAAGTCCTGAACATACCACTTGTAGTGACATGGTGTGGGTGAGCCATGGCTTCCCCATAAGGAGGGACTTTTCAGCTGGGACTGGTGGTGCTGCCAATACACGTGACGTCTTTGGAAACTACTCTGCAAGGTCAGAGATGCTTAAGCCCGGAGCCCGGGACTCTGAGACAAATCCATCACATACCAGCCCATGCCTGGGTGGAGGACCATGATGAGAATGCGAGAAGCCCACGGGTTCACAAAGCCAGCTCACAAGGTTCTGCTGCCACTTCACAGCTAACCTTTAAGAAGCCACCCTGTGTCAGAGTCTGATGTCGTGTTGAAGGACAGTGCCCGCAGTTGCCCACGTAGAAGAGACAGACAGGCATTTCCCCATCGACTTTCCAGAGTGGGCTGAGTTTTGCTCACATTCCCTTCAGACCACACAGCCAGGGTGAATGAAGAGGCGGGTCCAGCACCTTCTGCACACCCTGATGTCAGAGAGGTTGGAAAAATTCCCATGATGGCCCTCTCGGTGTCCGGCTGGTTTTGTGGGGAATGCACAGTTAGTTTAGCAGAATATGCTGTTTATGTTGGCAGGCAATAGGCATCTTACTGCTATTTTAAAAGGAGCCAGTCACTGCTTTTTAAGCACTTGGTTTTTGATGTCTAACCCTCAGTGTCCATGGATTCAGCCCATATACATAAACACTCTTTGGGGCATCAGTATTTTTTTTTCAAGGTATGGTCTCACTCTAGCTCAGGCTGACCTGGCATTCACTATGTCATCTCAGAGTGGCCTGGAACTCACGGTGATCCTCTTACTGACGCACACCTTTAATCCCAGCACTCGGGAGGCAGAGGCAGGAGGATCGCCATGAGTTCGAGGCCACCCTGAGACGACATAGTGAATTCCATGTCAGCTTGCACCAGAGTGAGACCCTACCTCGAAAAAACCAAACCAAAAACCAAACCAAACCAACAGACAAACAAACAAACAGACAAACAAACAAATGCAAGGCATCAGTAAATTTTAAGAGCGTAGAAGTGGTGAGGAGCAGAGTTAGAGAAGGGTGTCACAGGCCAATGTCAAATGGGGCGGGGGCAGGACAGGGGGCGGGGGACAGGGAGAGTGCACACGTCTTCCCTCTGGCCACAGCCCAGGTGGCACTTCCACCTCGATGCCCCTTGTCTGTTTCCCACTGGCCAAGTCCTTTGTCATCTGTGACTGTTTTGATTAGTGTTGGGACACTGGTCTGTTCCCCTAGTGGTCAGCGTCTTCCAGAGGCTGGACACCTTCTTTTTCAATGCCATCTTGAAGTTCTGGCGTCTGGCATGCTTGTTGGCACAGAGCATGTGTCTGACACGTTATGGAGGATGGACTGACAGGTTTGGAAGGCTCTTGTGGGTCCCCTGCCTCAGGATGTAGCCTCTTCTATAAATGTTTATTTATGAGAGAAGGAGAGGGAGAGGGAGAGACAGATAGAGGGAAAGGTATGGCCACACTCTGTTCTCTGCAAATCAACTCCAGACACATACACTCCTTTATGCATTTGGCTTTTTGTAGGTACTGGGGAATCAAACTCGGGCAGTCAGGTTTTGCAAGCAAGTGTCTTAACTGCTGAGCCATCTCCCCAGCCCTGGATATCACCTCTTGATTTTCATGAAGTACAGCATAGCACTGGAAAGTTTACACATTGAAAACAAAGTTCAGTAAAGACTGGCTCAATTACGGCCCTTCTGTAAACAACCTAAAACACAGACGAGGAAGAAATCAACGCTGATGAGCTAGTATCTGGCTTAAGTTCAAGTTGAAACTTTTTTGTTTTAACACCACCTAAGGCAAAAGGAAGGCTTGTGTTTTGTGTTTTGCCTCGTCTTGAAAAGTTCCACAGGCAGGTCAGGTGTGGTGCTCACACCTGTCACTCTAGCACGAGGGAGGACCAGGCGGAAGGAGTGCCACAAGTTTGAGGCCAGCCTGCGCTACATAGTGGGTTTCAGGTCAGTCTGGGATACAAAATGACACCCTATCGCTAAAAACACCCAGGCAGAATGGCTATCATTCAGGTAAGGGTGCAGAGAAGAGGGAAGCCTTATCCACTGTTGGTGGGAGTGTAAACTAGCCCAGCCACTATGGAAATCAGCCACGAGGCTCCTCAATAAACAAAACTGGGAACTGGGGGTACTGGGTGTGGTGGTCCATGCCTTTAATTCCAGCACTTGGGATCCCTGTGAGTTCAAGGCCAGTCTGGGCTAAAAACAAAACAAAAGAAAACAAAACCCTTGGTCTACCGTATGATTCAGCTATGCTACTCCTGGACTCCTGGGAATTTACCGGAAGGACTCCACGTCAACATTCCACAGAGGTGTTTGCATGCCAGTGCTCACTACACACTATTCATGATAGGAACCTACCTCGGCATCCATCAGCAGAGGAATGGGTAAAGAAAAAAGTGGTTTATGTACACAAGGGAATTTTATTCAGCCATAAAGACAGGAATCATGTTCTTTTCAGGAAAATGAATGCAACTGCAGAGTATCATATCAAGAGAACTAAGTCAGACTCAGAAAGACAAATATCACATGTTTTCTCTCAAGGGTAGGTCTCGGATTTTACATTGGCATATACAACCACATATGAACATATAACATGAAAGAACGGTGTGAAGAAAGGAGGGGACCAATGGGGGAGGGAGGGAAAGAAGAGCAAGGCTGGGGGTATGGGGGATTATGCTCAAAGAAACTTATATACTTACGTGAAAATGTTCTTATGGGGGCTGGGGAGATGGCTCAGTGGTTACAGGTGCTTGCTTGTAAAACCTGATGTCCTAGGTTTGATTTCCTAGTACCCACATAAAACCAGACGTGCAAAGGGGCACATGTGTCTGGAGTTCATTTGTAGTGGCCGGAGGCCCTGGTGTGCCCATATTCTGTCTTTCTCTCTCAAATAAATAAATAAATAAATAAATAAATAAATAAATAAATAAATTTTTTAAAAGTCCTTTTGAAAGTCAGTACTATGTACAATGAATATATACCAACAAAACAAAACACAACAACAAAACTCTAAACCATACTACCACCAAAAAGTCACCATGGAACAGCTAGCTGTAGGAAGCCTGCGTGCTGGAACTTAATGAGAAACCAGAGATTAAATTTTTCCTGCATATCATGCACAGATTTAGAGCTATGAGGAAAATTCCAAGCAACTGCGTCATGTTTTACAAATCGCTAATGCCCAAGGAACAGATTAAGGCGTGCAAGGAGATCACGAGCGAGCCTCTGATGTAGCTGCACACACATCTCTGAGCCATTGTCAAAGGGCTGTGAGTAAAACAATTAGAGATGTTTGCATGTGTTTATCTTCTCGTGGGTCTTACGAACCCAGTGTGCTTGGAGTCACGCAAAGATGAAACAGGACGGGGTCTCAGCCCTCAGGCTCACAATCAAAGTGAGATGGATAAAAGGAGGCCGACCAGACAGAACGTCAGCTGACAGGCTGTTAGAATTTACGAGGTGCAGGAACGAGAGAGGAGGCCGGGTAACCATCAACCACTGTGGACAGAGGGTTCTTGGGAGAGAGTTCAATAAAGATACGCATGACAAGAGCTGGAGAGAGGGTAAGTGGACTGGGGACGATGGAAGAAGGGAGCCTGGTACTGGGAAGCCAGAAGGCCAATAGCAGCTCAGAGCTAATGGATAACTCAGTTGCCCCTTGGGGGAACCTGCATTTCTTGGGTTTACAGCATAGCTACTGATGTCTGGAACTAGTCTTGGTGATCTGGGATCAGCATCTAGAACTACTCCCCACTCCTGCTTACATGAGTGATCGACTGAATGAGCAGAGGCAGCCTCACCTTCCTCCAAGGTCCCTCTCCCGTTGCCCACCTCTGCCCATTCCTGCTCACTATACGTGAATGAGTGGACGAGCAGAGGCAGCCTCGCCTTGTCCCAAGGTCCCTCTCCCCTGCTTGCTCACCTCTGGAAGCAGGGTAGTGCTGCTGACGTTTGGCCAGGATGGCTTTGCATGGCAGACTTTGGAGACCCCGTGGCACAGCACTTGTCTCACGTGCATGAGGCCCTGGGTTCCACCTTTCCCCAGAGCCCAGAGATTTTGGCTAGTCTGTCTTGTCCCAGGGATTCCATCTCTGCTTCTTGAGTGCTGGGATTATAAACTGGTCACCATGCCTGCCCGGCATTTACGTGGGTACTGGGGATTGAAACTCAGGACCTCACAGTCGTGTGGCAAGCAATGTGCTAACTCCTACCTCAGTGTCCCGAGCAGTGGGATTAAAGATGTGACCTGCCATGCCCGGTTCTCGTATGTTTCTAACTGCTTGGAAAGGAAACCACGCTGCAGGAATCCCTGGTGGATGGGAGTGGGGACGGGTTTAACCTGGGGCCAGGAGGGGGTAGAGACCATTCCTGTCTCCTGTGTCCATCAAACACAAACTTCGAACCGTAACCATGGAAGTGGCTGCTGTCTATTGCTACTTTTTACTTCAGAAAAGCCTCAGCCTGGGGTCTGCCTTAGGCCACCTGGTAGCCAGGGTCTTCCACCCAACCCCCAGCCCCCAGCACTCTTGCTGGTGGCCACAGAGAGGAGAGAGTGTGGAGAACCTTGATGGCTCTGGCTGGGTAAGTGGGCTGAAAGCACAATCCAATGCAGTCACCATGCCACGGCCCTGGCCGGGCACCCTGTGCCTAGAACTCTGTTCTGGAAGCCAGGCAGCCATTTCTGGTGAGTAACCTCTCACAGGACTTCCACAGGAAGACATGAGCCTGCTTCCAGGGCCTGCGATCTAATGATACCTTGCTTCAATCAAAGCCCGAGGGAGAAAATGCTGTGTCCACTTCCTGACTGGGGCTGGCCTGCCAGCTGGACCTCGGGATGAAGAGAGCGGAGCTACAGGCCAGGAGGAAGGGAGAGAGGGTTGTCCTCAAGTGCTCACCTGCCCTGTCCTTCAGGGACTCCCACTTAAAACCACCTGTCTTCCTCTTTCCTCCCTGGAGCCAAGGGGCGAGTTTAGACACGAGAACCCTCCTGTCGTTCCTTCCCTGAATGTGGAAGTCACTCTGTACCGAGTCTTCCCTTCTTTGGAAGAAAATCCAGAGCTGAACACTTCTGCTGGGGCCTCATCCAAGTCACCATGTAGTCCTGCTCGTGTCCCCTACCTGCGGGTCACCAAGGAGACGGGGAGTCCTGCTCATGTCCCCTACCTGAGGGCCACCAAGGAGATGGGGAGTCCTGCTCATTTCCCCTACCTGAGGGCCACCAAGGAGATGGGGAGTCCTGCTCATTTCCCCTACCTGAGGGCCACCAAGGAGACGGGGAGTCCTGCTCATGTCCCCTACCTGCGGGTCACCAAGGAGACGGGGAATCCTGCTCATGTCCCCTACCTGCGGTCACCAAGGAGACGGGGAGTCCTGCTCATGTCCCCTACCTGCGGGTCACCAAGGAGACGGGGAGTCCTGCTCATGTCCCCTACCTGCGGGTCACCAAGGAGATGGGGAGAGCTAGAGCTGCTTCTTCCCGACACCCGAGTTCCCCGAAGGCGCGCCTGCTCAGTCCGCTCCCATCCCTAGGCGTAGTGCTCAGTAGGTGCTCAGGTGTCACATGAATAACCTTAGCAGATTGATTTTTGAACAGTGGTTTACTTTTTCTGTATGTCTGTGTGGTATAATGTGTGCCCCTGAGCTGGTGAGATTTCCAAGGGTGCACAGGATGGTGGGCAGCAGAGCCTGTGACTTGTGCCAGGTGGTTCTGCCACTCATCGGATGGGAATGCTGGTGATGTCATTCCAACTTTCTGCATCTTACGTTCCTCATCTCCAGAGTGAGGTGCTCTGTAACGCCGCTGTGCTCATCAAATGAGAAAGGACTCAGGACCAGGTGGACTAGCAATGCTGGAGTGTGAGGTGGGGCTGTTGTCACCCTTACTACCACCATCGTCATCATCCTCACATTTGTTATAACCTGTCTTTCTACCAACATCACCTCCACCACCACCACCACCCTCATTAACACCATCACCACCACCATCATCATCATCCTCTTGAACACACCACCAGGATCCAGGAGCTCCCACAACAGAGCCTCAAAATCTTATTGAATTGAAGTTCACCAAATAGTTAGGAAGATCAAACTTCCTCTGAACACAAAGGCTGGAAACTAAGGGCTGAGGTGTGGTTCAGTGGTATGTGCCTTGTGTGTTTGAAGCTCTTGGCCAATAGCCCACACTGCCAACAACCAACTCCCCAAAGACGGCAAAGAGGGGAGAGCACATGAATAATGTATACTCTGCAAAATGCACACAACCCACTTATCTATCGCCAAGGCAAGACCTGACTAGAAGTCATTTTGCCATTGGCTTTTCAATCAGAGGAGGATAGCTTAGCATGGCAGCCCAAGGGCTGGGGCACTTCCTGCAAGATGGGGGGGGGGAAGTGGCTGGAAATGACCAGCAGCTCAAGATGTGAGCCTCTGCCACCCACACCCGCCCGCCTGCTCAGCTGGTGCTTTTCAGCAGTCATTTTATTGGATCGTCTCAGCGCAGGGGATGTGGCTGGGCTCCAGTTCTTCTGCTTACTACACGGGTCACTCTGAGCCAAGATTCCCACACTGTCCAGCCTGGTTCCTTATCTGTGATGTGCAGGCAGAGAAGCCGAGGGAGCCAGGGCCTGGCAAGCTCTGGAGGACAGCCAGGTGTAGGGTGTACAGAGAAATACCACCACTCCTTGTGAGGGGCTCTCCACAGGACCCTCTCATCTTAGCAGGCTGCTCAATGACCTGTGGGCAAGTGTTTGTGGAAGAGCTGTGGTCCTGGCAGACAGCCCGCTCTCAAGTCATGGGGTTAGCTCCTTGCAGGCTTGGGACCCTGCTTCCCTCACTGTGGGCATGCTTTCCCTGTAAGCCAAATGCCCACCCCATCACCTCATCACGATCACTGTTGCCATCCTGCACCCGTCTCCCAGGCATCGATCGGGTACCGTAGATCTCACTATTGTCCTAGCAAAATCCTACTGGTGCGCCAATTACAGCCAGGCAGTGCCAGGCAACATGCTGTCCACGGGCGACAAGGCTCTCGAGGGGGAGGAGCTGTAACTGTGCTCCCACCTCCAGGAGAGCGAGTTTCACTACTGGGGAAGACATGGAGTCAACTACATGGGCACCACAAATGCCCAGATGTTTGAGTTGGGGAAGACACGGAGTCAACTACATGGGCACTGTAAATGCCCAGACGTTTGCTAGAGACTGTGAGAAGAGTCAGAGTTGGGGGTGCAGGCAGTAAGAGCACAGGGTGCGTAGGCTGGTTTGCAAGAGTCTCAGAGACTTCTCTGAAGGTGCTTCCAAAGCAGATGCAAGGGTCAACAGTGGCATGGGAACCAGAGGTTAGGACAGAGCATTCTAGACACAGGAAGGCCTTAATGAGTAGCTGTGGTTATATTCTGGAGGCCATGGCAGCTACTGGAAGGGACAAAACAGAAGCCCTCAATGTGATGCACTCTGAAAAGGTAACAGGGTCCTGATGACCGGTGGTCATGGGCCAGTCCTGTCTGCGGGTAGTGCAGGAGTTTCATCAGCCTGAGCAGTCAAAGGCCAACTCACAAGTCCACAGATCTCTGTATGCGTGGCCTGCTGCCATGCGCCCATGGCTTCTACTTAAAGTGTGTACTGTTTGTGTTCACCCCATGCCCCAGGGTCTTAGGAAATAATATTAAAAATGCATACAATGAAATCAGTTTGCCTTGACTTCATGTATTGTTTTCTTTATCTTTTATTAATTTTTATTTTTTATTAGAGAGAGAGGAGAGAGAGCGAGGAGAGAATGAGCATGTTAGGTCCTCTGGCCACTGCAAATGAACTCCATATGTATGTGCAATCATGTACATCTGGCTTATGTGGGTACTGGGGAATTGAACCTGGGTCTTTAGGCTTTGCAGTCAAGTGCCTTAACCGCTAAGCCATCTCTCCAGCCTTCTTTTTCTTTTTTTTGTGCCAACTTGCCAGTCTGTGAGTCAGACCTATAACCTGGCTGGCATTATATTTTGTTGTGGCAAATGAGTTTCGTTGTGTCTGATGAAGATGAGCCTGCCTGGCAAACACTGGGGGAAACACAAATGCACAGATGTTTGTTATAGTTTTTTTTTTTTTTAATTCAGAAGGTATATGCCATTTACCAAAAACCCAGAGAGGCTGTGAGAGCGCTATGAGGACTCAGGCCATTTGCTTTCACGAGTACCTAGCTTGACCTTCTGAGCTCCATAGGAGGGGTTCTCACTGTGACTGTGTGGGTGTGCGCGGTTCACTTCAAGTTCATGGATCCTATCGGGGGCGGCCCCTGTTCCCTGCATCAGGCACAGAGGATGTGGGTGTGGGGCAGCAGGGCGCAAGCCTAGCCTTGTGTGTTGTAAGGTGAGCTATGACCCCAAGGAGGAAGGTGAGGTGGGAGAGGAGGAGAGATGGGCAATTCTCTCATCTCACCCTTGCAGCTTGCTTTTTGCTCTTTCCCCTCAGCAGCCTCCACTCTGTGCACTCTTACCTTCAACTGGTACTACCTGGCCTATTCAACATGGCTGTCACCAGGGAAGTGTCTGCTTAGTGTCCCCTGGTTGCCAGGAGACAGGTTGTCAGGACAAGAGCACTCCTTTCCCCAGCCAAACTGAATGAGTACAGCCAGATTCAGGGTCAGGGCCCTGGGGACTGACTCCCATGGATCCAGGCTCTTTGATTTAATGATTTTTCCACAAGTCTCTGCACCATAGCATTTGGTGATTTCACTGGATGTAGCTTATCAACTTTGTCTTTTAATTAATACAAAATGATTGGTTGTAACCATATCCCACTGACTAGACTTAGAACCATGAGCAAAAGTCACCCAAAGACCACTTATCACCAGAGATAAAGAATTTGAGGCTAGAGAGATGTCTCAGAGGTTAAGGTGCTTGCCTGCAATGCCTAACGGCTGGGGTTCGATGTAAAACCGGATGTACAAAGTGGTGCATGTATCTGGAGTTCATTTGCAGTGGCTAGAGGCCCTGGCACACCGTGTTCTCTCTCTCTCTCTTTCCTTGCAAATAATTAAACAAAACTTTAATACCTTAAGACCTTCCCCATGTAGCAGTGCCCTCACTAGACTCTGGCTGCCTGTGCTGGGAGCCAATCACACCCTCACTCGGAGGTGGGCTGCCCTACCCTGATTTTCATTCCATGCACCTTCCTGCCTGCTGCTCAGCCAGAGTCTGGGTGGTAAGTGTCACAAAGCAAGGCTCCAAACCAAACCAAGCTGACAGTAGCTGTCATTGCTAAAGAGCCATTCCTCGCCTTCCTTCCCTCTGTCCCCCTCACATCAGGATTCAGCCTCTACATTGGGAATTGCACACACCTGGCCCCACTTAGGTCTAGATTCTCCTGTCAGTCACCTTGTTCCACCCAGGAAGAAAGCACAGTTCTTCAGTGTGTCACTTAAAGAAAGCCACTTCTTCCCACACAGACCCCCTGTGCCTGAGACAGGCAACCACTATCCTAACCATATAATCCCTTCTGTGGTGGGGCAGACTCCGAGCCTGCAAGCGGGGAGGGGAGGGGCTTCTCAGAGGCAAGCCTGGGGCCGGGGGAACAACATGCATGTGCTCCCTTGCCAGAAGCCCTCATGCTTGGGTTCACAGGTCCCCACCGGCTGCTCGGACCCACAGGGACTCATCATGCTCTGTGATCCCATCAGCAGGTGCCTTGGAACCTTTCTCCTTGGGGTCATAGCTCCACCTTACAACACACAAGGCTAGGCTTGCGCCCTGCTGTCCCCACACCCACATCCTCTGTGCCTGATGCAGGGAACAGGGGCTGCCCCTGATGGTACCCATGAACTTGAAGTGAACTGCGGACACCCACACAGTCACAGTGAGAGACCCTTCCTCTACATACACACAGCACATACACACAGATCACATCAGACACACCTCCACACACCACGTACATACACACAGCACATACACATAGATCACATCAGACACACCTCCACACACCACATACATACACCACACCACAGACATACCACATCACATACATACACCACACCACAGACACACACACCACATCAGACGCACCTCCACACACCACGTACATACACCACACCACAGACACACACACCACATCAGACACACCTCCACACACCATGTACATACACCACACCACATATGCACACACCACATCAGACACACCTCCACACACCACGTACATACACCACACCACAGACACACCACATCAGACACACCTCCACACACCACGTACATACACCACACCACATACGCACACACCACATCAGACACACCTCCACACACCACGTACATACACCACACCACAGACACACCACATCAGACACACCTCCACACACCACGTACATACACCACACCACATACGCACACACCACATCAGACACACCTCCACACACCATGTACATACACCACACCACAGACACACACACCACATCAGACACACCTCCACACACCATGTACACACCACACCACAGACACACACACCACATCAGACACACCTCCACACACCACGTACATACACCACACCACAGACACACCACATCAGACACACCTCCACACACACGTACATACACCACACCACATACGACACACCACATCAGACACACCTCAGACACACCATCCACACACAGACACACACACACAGACACACACCACACACACACACACACACCACCACACCACACACACACATCAGACACACCTCCACACACCACGTACATACACCACACCACAGACACACACACACATCAGACACCACACACACACACACCACACCACAGACACACACACCACATCACACACACCTCCACACACACATACACCACACCACATATGCACACACACACAGACACACCTCCACACCACGTACATACACACACCACAGACACACCACATCAGACACACCTCCACACACCACACATACACCACACACATACACACACACACCATCAGACACACCTCCACACACCATGTACACACACACAGACACACACACCACATCAGACACACCTCCACACACCACATACATACACCACACCACAGACACACACACCACATCAGACACACCTCCACACACCACATACATACACCACACCACAGACACACACACCACATCAGACACACCTCCACACACCACATACATACACCACACCACAGACACACACACCACATCAGACACACCTCCACACACCACGTACATACCACATACCACTTTACAACACTACAGTACACACACAAACAAAAGAAAAGAAAAAGCTGACACAGAAGGGAGCTGGTGATAAGAAATGTTAATTATGTCATGGCAGAGTGGACCCCAGCATCATCAGGTTCTCCTAGGACCACTAGGGGGTCACCGCATGCAGACCTCATTAACTGAGACAGAACCAACGCCCTAGCTGCAGTCTGTTAGATCAGGCCATCTCCAATACCACTGCTGCCCTCCCTACCTTGGCCTAGAAACTCGGGATCATGGCTGTATTCTCACTGGCAGACAATGGGCGGACATCCCCACACGCTCCTCCAGCATCCGTTCAGTTTCCACAGGGCTGTCTACTTCCCCCCTGCACTGTGTGGCTCTTGCCATGCCATTCTTGTTTGGCATTAATGATAAATCAGTCTTCCAAGATTTAGAGTCCCAGTGTTGAGTGGGCTAATTGTGCCTTTGTGTCTTCAGTCTTGAAGCTCAGAAGGGCACAGCAAGTGGCACAGAGAAAGCCCCTGCCTGCCGCATGCAAGCCGTTGTCATTCCGAGGGCAGGAGAGGAGCTGCACGGGGCTCCCCCGGGCTCGGAAGGCGCCTGCTTGGAGCTCGTAGCTCCATCCGAGCCAGAGGAGAGAACAAGGGGCTCAGGTAGAGATGTCTGCCCACGGGAGGAAAGGGAAGAGCTGTCCAGAATTCATGTTTATTTATGTCTCCCATTCATGCCTGTGCTGGTGAGAGGCTAACCAGGTTGGAGGGTCCAACCAGAAGTGGTGACGTTAGGACCTGGCTGAGGAAGTGGACTGGTCCAGCTCAGGTCTCCCAGGACCAGGGGTGTGTGACTGGCCAGCTATAACCAGGGTAAGCTGTGAGGCTCAGCAGAGTTGAGGATCCCCTGGCTGCTATAGGAAGGACCTTTGCGCCATGTCCACACACTCACATGGCTCTGGCGGTGACTCCAGGTGTGTGGCATAGTGTCTTCCTTCAGGTAGGCCTGGCATGAATTACTCAGGAGAATCCCTGAAGACCAAGGTGGAGGATGGGGAGGAAGAGGAGGAAGGAGCATGACTGGGCGGTAGGAGGTAAAAGCATTTCCGGTTAGCAGATAAATGTTTTGGCCATTTTCAGGTGCTAAGGTCCTGGGCTCACCAGGCTTCTATGGACAAGGCAGAAGCACAAGGTCAGTGAGGACACAGCTCCTGCTGAGTCCCAGGCTGTTCCTTGAATCCTCCTGGGAAGTGTGTGTGGGAACAAGGTCTATCTGTAAGTCAGAGAGGCCTGCTGTGTGTCTCTGGGCTCATCTAATTACTGAGGAAACAGTCCAGTTCACAGAGCCCGGAGCTGGAGGCCCTGCTGCACTTGGCCAGCCCAGGTGGCCTGCAAACTGCCAACCCAGCTCCCTGCACGGACCCAGCAATCCGGGCACCAAGGGCATGTTCCCACTGCCATAGGCCAGCTATTCTCCGACCTTTGGCTCAAGATAAATCCTGACAGAGGCCTCATACCTACGATGCCTGTAAATGTCACAGTCCCCACAAGGACAGTGGGAGGACAGGGTTCTAATTCCTGTCCAAACCACCATGAAGCCTGCAGGCAGAAGACAATGGCACAAATCCCTCATTCATGGGGCCAGGGGCCTGCCATGGGCAAGGACGAGGCAGGTTGCTGCCTGTACAGCACACTGGGCGGAGGGGGGGAGGATGAGACCTCCCAGAGCCCTCCCCCACCCAGAGAGCAGGGACAGCAGCCGGGTTCTGCACAGATGTGGTAATGATTCCGGCTAGTCGATGCTCCATCTACCCATAGCCCCCCACCAGCCGCAGACCACTTAAGCCGCTCTAGGCTACCGTTTTCTTAGGAGAATCTGTCAAACTTAACAGCCACTCCACGTTAGAGCCCAGTGCACTTGGGGTAACGGGGCACACCACTGGTCCCGCAGCGCAGCAAGAAGATAATTAGCACTTATCACCACGGTTGGCTCAGAAACCCAGGGCCTGCCTGTCCCCACCTCGGCTAAGTACCCCACGTTCTCTCAGCACTGCATCACTGAGAATGATCTCGCTGGGCACAGCCCACACATAGCAAGACAGCCCCATGGGGTTGCCCAGGGCATGCTGAGAGATGGTTGGATTTAGCGTGATGGGTCGGTTCCCACACTAAAAGATGCTGGGCAAGTTAGAAGATGCCTGAATTTAGGGTGTTGGGTCGGTTCCCACACTAAAGTAATATTATGTTAGAGGATGTCTGGGTTTAGGGAGATGGGTCGGTTCCCACACTGAAGGACAGAGTTCAGAACCAGGCTCCTCGTGGTTGTGTAGAGCCTTTGAATGTCCACCAGTCCCACCCTGCCCTCATCTTCCACATGCAGTTAAACCAGTTGCTTTAGTAGCGGCTGAGAGGACGGGGGATATAATTTGGGCTGAAAGTCATACCCTTTAGCCTAGTGTTGACTGGGGCGGGGGTCTGTTGATATTAGCAAGCTCACCAGCAAGCCCAGAATGCCCCAGTGTGGACCAGGTGCAGAGAGTTCTCAAACCTAGAACTGTGTAAGTTCCCGGTGGCCCTTTCCCAGCACAGAAGTCGCCCTACTCAGCTGTCTTGTGGCTCACATCCTCCTGTGCCGGGGAAGCAGGAAGTGATTTTGGGACATCGTGATAAATGAAAACCACTGCTCAAGTTCTAAGTGAGTCCCGTGGATCCTGACCGGTCCTCAGGCCCCACTGTGGCCCCTCACAGAGAGCAGGACATGGCGGGAACAGAGCATCTGCTCACCCCACATCCACACACAGGACAGTCCATCTCAGTGCAGGGCAACACAGACTAGTGTGTCCTATACTGGCACTGGCAAGTGCTAGAACGCTCACTCTTGGCAAGTGGACAGTCGTTTCCTGTGCCAGCTTATAGTTAATTGTGTGTGTGTGTGATGCGAGTGTGTATATGGGTGTGCATGTGTGTGCACGCAGCGTGAGTGTGTGTATGGGTATATGTGTGTGTGTTTAAGTATATGTGCATGTGCGTTTGTTGTGGCTAGAAGTTATGTCCAGTATCTTCCTTGATCACTCTCCATCTTCTTTATTACTGCAGCATGTGTCACTTCAGCCCAGAGCTGACTGATTGGGCTGTTCTAATTAGCCGGCTTGCCCCAGGATCCCATCTCCTCCTCCAAGTGCTGGGACTTTATGTGGGTGCTGAGGGTCCTCGTATTTATGTGGCAAATGCTTTACCATAGTGCCATCTCCCCAGTCTCTAGTATCAATTTTAAATTCAATTTATCATTATTGGGATGGAATTTTAAAAAGATGCCTAAGATGTGGAAGAAACAAAAATAACTGAAAAGTGAAAACACTGAATTTTATTTGTTTTCCCTCAAGAGGTCAGAGTGGTGACAGCACCAGAGACTGAGGGCATTGGAGCCAGGGAGCAAGAACAGGGGTGACGGCGAGGGCCTGAGAGTCTGAAAGGGGGGCAGCCAGTGACGCGACTGCTGCATGCCACACTGGGCAAGGAGAAGGCCTTGGCATGCCTTGTGCTCCTCCAGCTCACTTAGCCACTCCAAGACAGGAATGCCCTGCACAAGGAGGGGCCTCTCCTGAACTACAGGCAGGAGGCAAAGCCCCTGGGACTCACCCAAGATAGGGCCAAGTAGTCACAGTGTCTGGCACCCCATGGGCAGAGGTGGGAAGCAACTAGGATGGACTATGGAGGATCTTGTGGGAATGGCGGGTGACCATCCATAGATGGTGGCCTGGTAGAGTCTGTTATGAAACAAGGGACCCAGGAGAAGCTGCAGCAGACCTGGAACGGGTCCGGGACTCCGCAGGCAGCAACCTGCAGCGATGACCCACAGTTCTGAGTACACAGTAGCTCTCTCCCGTCATCCCACTCTCAGACATTTCATTCTGCAGGACCATAGGTCCTCCCTGTGAAACACCTGAGGTGGGTAGCAAGCTAATGCTGTGTCTGGGCCATCTGCCACTTCATCTCACTATGCGGGTACTGTCATCTCACAGTGAATGGGAAAATGGGTGACACAGTGTTGCAATACAGGTTGAGAGGCATCAAGGGGACAGGTATATGGCTCAGTGGTTAAAGTGCTTGTCATAGAAGCATGAGGACTGGAGTTCAGACTCCCAGCACTCATGTAAATGCTGGTTGGGGGTGGTGGCCTGCTTGGACTCCCAGCACCTGGCAGGCGGAGACAGTGGATTCTCGGGTCAAGCTGGCTGGCTAGGCCAACTGAGTCAGCGAACGCTGCGTTCTTGTGAGAGACCCCGCCTCTGTAAATAAAGTGGGGTGTGATTGAGGAAGACCTCCCATGTCACCCCCTGGACCCTACATGTATCTGCACACATGTGCACGAGCACTTGCACAGATGTGCACCCACATGCATATGAACACAGATACAAACATGCCACACACACACACACACACACACACACACACACACACACACAAACAAAGAGAGGGCCCACATTCAAACCCTTTTGTTACAGTGTGGGGACTCATAACTGTTCTCTTTTGTCACGGCTGTTCCCACTGCGCACCGTGCCTCATTTATACATCAGGTATTATCACCCATGTGTATATGTAGGGAAGACGTTATGCATTACACATACACTAAAAAAAGATATATGTAACTTGGTACTATGTGAGAGTTCAGCTCTCGCTGGGGGTCCTGGACCATATTCTTTGCAGATAAGAGGGGGCTACAGCATGTTGTCCTAAGAGAAAGGAACCAATGTTTCCTGAACGCTAACAGCAAGCACCTTGGGGTTGGGGAACGGGATAAGAGGGGCTGGAGGCCTGGAGTGAGCTGGCTTGCAAACCCTCCAATTCTGGATCCAGATCGAAGGGCCCTTCTCTCACAATATCTTCAGTAGCAGACTGGATGCTAATCCCTAATCCAGCCAACTCTTTTGTGAACTGCTGTTTTCATATCATTCTACCAGAGGTTGCAAGAGGAGGCAGGAAGTGAGAACAGAGCCACTGCTGTGCAGGGCCCAGTTTAGGTTCCTGTGAGCTGTACCTCTATGAGCAGGCCTCAGCGGCTCCGAGAGAGACAGACAGACGCTTCTCCTGTGGACCCTCCAACCTCCCCTGCTGAGGTTCTTATGGGCCTCCTGGGCATCAGGGCCATCGCAAGCCAGGGAGCAGAGCACGATGAGCAGGCTAGCTTTCTCTCCTTGCATGACGACGCACCTGTTCATGTGTGATAATTTGCTGGCTGTGATTTACATATAAAGACAGCTTATTTAACTTTTGAAATTGAGCCTAAAAGCTCTTAATTAAAACACTAAATCAGGGGCATCCCGTGGCCCATGGAACATCATCCAAACACTCAGGAATGTTCTTTCCCGGCTCTGCGGGCCTGGGGGCTGATGCCGGGAGCTAGGGGAGGCTGAATCCAGGTGGGTGTCACAGGGCCACCTTAGGCTTGTCTCTGAGTCCACACACACTCCCAGACACAAACTCTCGCGAGACTCTGAGATGAGAGTCCCACTGTCCACACAGGCAGTCCCTTTGGAGTGAAGTGGGTCAAGGCCTCAAGATGTGGGGTGGGGAGACGGCTTGGTGGGTAAAGTTCTTGCTGTGCACATGAAGAACCGGGTTTGATTCCCGCATAACAATCCAGGCATGGGGGTGCATGCTGTCATCCCAGCCCCGAGGCGGCAGTGACAGGGAATGACTGGACTTGGCGGCCGGCAAGCCTGACTGAATCCACCAGCTTTAGTTCAGTGACAGACTCTGCCTCAAGGAGTAAGGAAGAGGGTGACTGAAAAAGATCCGGACATTGAACTCTGACTTCTACATGCATGTGTTTTCATACCCAAAAGAACCTGAGGATAAACATGCATGCCCACCACATACGCATTGCAATTAGAGACAGATCTCAGAAGGGCACTCGAGCCTCCCTGGGTCACAGGCATTGCCCAGAGAAAGGGACCTTCCAGCTGCCCCAGCTGGGGACAACCAATGTTTCAATCTGGGAAGAAAAGCTCGTGTACACGAGGAGGGCTGCCATATCTGCATGCTTCCTGTCTGACGATGAAAGCAGAGGTCAACAGAGGTTTGTTGTAAAGGGCCAGATAGTAAATGTTTCCAGTTTTGTGGCTGCCAAATCCAACTATTCAACTCTGACACGATAGCACAGAGGCAGCCATAGACAACCCAGAGCCAAATGGGTGTGGCTGTGTGCCAATAAAACTTTATTTGTGGGCTGGAGAGATGTTTGACTCTCCATGTCCTTTGTAAGCCAGATGTAGTACAAGGTGACTCAACTGCGCAGGGTCACACATGCACACAAGGTGGCACATGCATCTGGAGTTCGATTACAGTGGCTGGAGGTCCTGGCATGCCAATTCTCTCTCCTACTCTCTCATAAAAAATTACAAAAAAACCCTTTATTTGTAAAGGCATGCAGTGGGCCAGCTTTGGATTAGGGGTCACGGTCACCTAGGGTCATCAGACCACAGGGGTTCTTTACTGACCTGTCTTCCTGCAGCTCACAGAACACACGCGGGCACTTTGTGTGGCCTGGAACAATGCAGTGCCTGCTCTGTGCCTTGCGTCCATCTGCAGACTTAGAAAGAGGACTGCAGTCCTTCTGAGGGATGCGGTGACCAATGAGCTGAGCCCGGTACAGGGACGTCACAGCAGCGCCACTGGCTCAGCCCCATGACAAGCCAGTGCTTTACACGTTCATCTAGAGGATCAGAACAGACTAAACACAAGACCCCCCATGTTTACGGGGACACGAGACGGAAGCACTGAGGGGTTTCTAGGTCTGCACACTCCCAAGGTTTTGGGGGTGGGGCTGGGGACAGTTATGCCCAGTGAAGCCATAGCCGCTCTCATTCTTGAAGTGCTCTGGAACTTTCAGTGACATCCCCAGGTAGGACTCGGTAAGGGGACATAACCAATGGCCTTACTGACACTAACATAGAGCTGTTTCTTTTGCCTGCTCATCTGGCCATCTGGGCCAGTCACACAACGAGTGACAAAGGCCAACCCTAGCTTGTCCCTCCCACATGGCTGCAGGTGAGTATAATGGCCAGCTGGTTTGTGTCTCGCAGGGGCCAGCACAATGCCCAGAGGGAGGGTCTGAGCTCCAGCAGTTCACTACACTTCCTGGGGTGTGCTGATAAGAAAGTTGGCACTGTCTTCTCCTCCCCTCAGGGATCATGTCTTAGCCTCCTGGGATGTGACCTCAAGGATGAGGTGGGGGCTGGATGGCTCATGTTATGGGAATGTCATAGGCCTGCTGGGCACATCCCAGAATTCTGCAGACCAAGGTGTTCAGTCCCCATTGGAATCCACAAGTGGGCGTGGCTCTTATCATCTTCCGCATAGTAAAGCTAGAGACTGAAGGTGTGGGGAATTTGCTAGCAACTGGTGGGTCTGAGGTTGGGCCAAGCAAGTCCGAATGGTGACTTGAAAATATCTGGACCTATTCACAGCTGGAAACATCTAGACAGTAACTTGTGCTGCAGCTGCAGCAGGTACTTATAAACTCTAAAGGTCTGAATTAAGCAGAATTGTTCCTCAAACCCTCTTTTAAAAATATTTATTTATTTATGAGAGAAATAGGCAGGGGGAGAGAGAGGGTGGGGAGAGAATGGGTGCTCCAGGACCTCTAGCCACTGTAAATGAATTCCAGATGCCAGATGTGTGTGTACCCCTCTGGCTTACATGGGCCCTGAGGAATTGAACTTGGGTCCTTTGGCTTTGTAGGCAAGTACCTTAACTGCTAAGCCATCTCTCCAGCCCAAACCCTCTATTTTAATGCCACCTGCTTCTCACACCTCTCTTCTTGGCCTTGAGCTGTTAGCATTGCTTCTTTAAGTATTTCAAGTCCAGGCATGGCAAGGACTTTCTGAAAGAACTCTGAAAGCACAGGAAATATCCCCAGAGCTGACAGATGGGCTCACATGAAAGTAAAAATTTCTACACAGCAAAGGAAACAATGGGCAGAGTGGAGAGCTGGCTTCTGGCATGGGAGGAAATCTTTGCCAACTATGCATCAGTCAGGGAAGTAACACCTGGAATCTCCAAAAACTCCAAAAATGAAACCAAAACCTAAGTCATCCAATAAATAAAAGGGCTAATGAGTTGAATGGACAATTCTCAAAAGAAAAAGTACAAAGAGCTAATAAAAATCTCAAAAAATAATGTTAAACAAAAGCTGCACTGCATCAGCCGTATGGAAGACAGAGATCATCAGCGGTGAAAAAAGTGGACACTGGAAACCTCAAGTTTGGCCAGACAGGCCAAATAGGTGCAATAGTGGCATGTCTGCTCTTGGGGTAACCAACTGCTCCATAATTGGACTGAAGGCCCTCTCTATGGGAGGGAATACATACCTGGTACTGAAAACCTAAGCAAAAGTCTATGGCAGGGGAGGTCATGAGCCTTAGGGGTAAATGCCTGCTCATGTCTGGCTAAATGTATATATTATTCCCACCAAGCTGCCCTGAAAGCACTACACTTAATGTTCATATTCACATATTAATGCTACTCTCACTTCTGGTTAGACAAGCTTCTCTTTTCAGATGGCGATGACCACTGGGATGACCCAAAAGGCAACATAGTGCTGAGAAGAAGGGATGGAGGAGTGTCCAGCACTGAAACATCTCTATCATACCCGCCAAGGCTCAGGGTCCATTGCGGAAGAGGGGGTGGATAGAATGGAAGAGCCAAAGGAAGGTTACGACTCCTTACAATGCAACTGTCCAGACAGAAATTGGCCTCGATATCCATGACCTCGCAGTGCCTAGCAATGCCTTCACAAGACCCTTATAATAGGAGAAAAAGATGATGACATCAAATTAAAAGAGAGACTAATGGAGACAGGGAGGGGATATGATGGAGATTGGAGTTCTGAAGGGGAATGGGGGGGAGGGAAATATCATGGTTTATTGTCTGTAAGTATAGAAGTTGTCAATAAAAAATGTTCAACATTCTGGGTCTGGGGAGATGGCTCAATGGGTAAAATCTTTGTAGCACAAGCCTGAGGACCTGAGTTTGGATCCTCAGAGCCCATGTAAAATGCCAGGCATGGTGACACGCGCGTGTAATCCCAGCTCTGTGAGGCGGCACAGGAAACCCCCGGGGCTCGCTGCTAGCTAGTCCAGCTGAACCAGTGAGTCCAGGTTCAGCGAGAGACCTGTCTCAAAGAACAAGGTGGAAAGCAATAGAGGAACGTATTTGACATTAATCTCTGGCCTCCACACTCTTGTACACATATGTTCACATGTGTCCACACACATATTAATACACACTCATACACACGTCACACCTATGCAAAATCAAAAACAAATGGGCTTCGAATTCCTTAGCCACCAGAGAAATGCAAATTAAAACTGCTTTGAGATTTCACCTCATTCAGAAAGGCTGTCATCTAGAAAAAAACTGGACGCTGGAGAGATGGCTCAGCAGATAAAGGCACTTGCTTGTAAAACCTGATGGCCCAGGGTTCGATTCCCCAGTATTCAGATAAATCTAGATGCACAAAGTAGTTCATTTTCAGGGGAAAGAAGCCCTGGCACATGTATATTTTCTATCTCTCTTTCTCTCAAATAAACAAAGAAAAATAAAGAAAACAAATGCTGGTGGGGATGTGGGGAAAGAGGGACATGTATACTGTAGAGGAGTGTAAGTGCTGTAGCCACTAGGAAAGCAGTTTGGAGGCTTCTCAAAATATTAAAGACAGAATGACCATACGACCCAGCTATACCACCCCAAGTACATGCTTTTTATTTATGAGAGAGAGAGAGAGAGAGAGAGAGAGAGAGAGAGAGAGAGAGAGAGAGAGAGATCGGGCACACCAGGGCCTCCAGCCACTGCAAATGCACTCTAGAAGTGTGCCCCTTGTGCATCTGGCTAACGTAGGTCCTGGGGGATCCAACCTGGGTCCTTTGGCTTTACAGGCAAACGCCTTAACTGCTAAGCCATCCCTCCAGTCCCCAAGCACATTCTTGAAATACTCAGTCAACATACCTCAGGGACCCCACCCCTTGCTCTAGTCACAATAGCCAAGACTTGGAGCCAGCCTGGATGTCCACCACCAACAGAAGAAGGGATAAAGAGAACCTGGTGCATATACACAATGGACTTTTATTCTTTATTTTTAAAGAAATCATGGTATTTCCAGAAAAGTGGATGAGACTGGAGATTGTGATTTTAAGCTAAATTTGCTAGACTCTCATACAATGTACATTTCAATACATATGTGTAGGACATGAAAGTAGGAAGGGGAGTATGGGAGGGGCGAAGAGGTCCCAAGGGAGGAGGGGGGACCAGGAGAGAGCAGTGGAATATGTGTGACATGAAAACAGAATAGGGGACTCTTTAGGGTGAGGAAGGGACCCGCAAAAGAAGGACAGGGTGGATGGGAGGGCAGGGAGTGAGGGGCACATAAGAACTAGGCATAATGACACACGTGCATGAACATTCCATAATGAAATCCATTACTCTGTATGTTAATTAAAAATATCTAAACAAAAAGAAGGGTAGCCTGCCTACAGGGGGAGGGGATCTCTATCCATGGTTCTGATGGCATTTTGGCTGCCTGGTTTTCAGCCAGGAAAGGTCTTCCTCTGTCATTGACTGCAGTCACCTAGCAAATGTGTGATTGTGGGTTCATGCACCGAGTCCTTATCTCTTCTACGTCAACACTGCCGGGGATTCCAGACGGGGCGCACCCAATGGCAGAACATGTGGCTCAAGGTTCAGCTGTGGGCAGGCTGAGCATCAGCAGCATGGGACTTCAGCTCTTCCCGAGGGCGCCAGTGCCTGCCTGTGAGCACTGCCCTGGCAAGAGAGAAGACCATGGAGGCCTAGTGACACCGCCTACTGGTTACGGAGTAGTGAGATCTAACCGGACCACGTGGGAAGTCGCTCACTGCCCGAGCAGATGCAATTAAAGCCCATCTCCCCTCAGGTCTACACTGGCTCTTGGTGGTGAAAAGCCTCCCTTCCCGCTGAGCAGACCTTGGGGTACCATTACAACTCCAGAGGGCAGTGGGGGGCTTCTGTCTCCCTGCTGAGTTTTGCCCAGGTCTGCCCTCCAGGAAGGAAAGGATTTAGTCTTTAAAGTCACTTAACACAGCTGGCAACTCATCAGTGAGGGGAGTGAGAGGATGGGGCCAGCTGCCAGCCACAGACACATCCAGAGGCCCCTGCAGGGCTCTCCGCAGGGACTGTGGCTCTCCAGCTAATGTGGAGGTGAGGGTTTCTCGGGAGCCAATGTACGCCCTGTTGGTGGCTGCTGTTCCTGTGAGCGACGATGTTTGGCGAGCAAAGTGCAGGGTGTCTGATTTGCTGCATGTGACTCTTTTCTCAGTGCTCACATGATGGTACCCTAGGGGTTTCCAAAGTGTGGTCACTATAATGACCTTCTCTACTTAACCCAGGTCTACTGAGCATCTGGTACCGTATGCAGCACTGGGTGAAAAGTGAGCAGACGCAGACACGGAGGACGTGGGGACACGGCGGAGAACGGCAAGGCTGCTAGGAGGATTTCACGGCTACCGACGCCGTCCCTGAAGCACATTCCCCGTGGACACGGAACACTGAACAGGGAGGAGGATGGGGAAGGATTATGGGAGCCAGGTGTATGTACCCCTGTGTGGGGACTTTGAAAGGACAGTGCTGGATCCAGGGCCGACTCTTCCCAGAACATGGTAGTCCCTGGTGTGAAGGACTGAGTATCCATTTTTCCTCCTGTATGTGTGTGCATGTGATGTGCTTATATACCTGTATGTGTGTACACGCCTGTCTTTATGGGTGCTCCTGAACATGTGTGCATGTGAGGCCAGGGGACTTCCTCAATCACTCTCTTATTCTCTGGAACTCGCTTATTCTCTAGAGGTCATTTATTTGGCAAGACCAGCTTGCCTATCTCTACCTCCCCACTGCTTGGGTTATAGGTGAGCACCACCACGCCTGGCTTCTTCATGGGCGCTGGCAATCCAGACTAGGTCTTCAGGCTTGTGTGTTGGGCATATTACCCACGGAGCCATGTCCTCAGCCCTGAGAGTTCACGTTTCTATCTTGAATACGGAGAACAGTGAAAAGGGTACTTAGTCCAAGAACTCTCTTCTATCTTGGACATCTGGAAAAGAGTAATTTTAGATCAAGAGCTGCCACCAGCTAAGTGGGGTGAAAGAGACACCATCGTGTTATTAACTGGTAGTCACAGTTGGTCCAAGGCTGCCATTATCACACTGGTAAAAATTTTTGTTAGAATTTAATGAAAATGAGTAAGTAAAATTAGTGCACCAAAGTGCCAACTTGAAGCATAGTTGTTCTCATCCCGACAGCAATTTCAGCACCAACCCCAGCCTACAACCAGAGCCATTTTATTGTCACAGCTTGAAATTTGTTTTGAATTACCTTGATAATAATGCAGCCATTCATTTAGCAAAGGCGCTGCACACAGCCAATGGGTCTCGGAGGCCTAATTTCTGAAACCCGGAGCTACATAGTTATCATATAACTAGAATTAGGGACGCTCCGCCAGAACGAAATGGTGCGAGTTTGTCTTTGATGATTAAAACGCAGGTAGCTGTGCATTAATGTCGTTAACAAGACTTTCAGACTCCAGCAGAGCCATCGTCCAAGACAAGAGCAAACAATCAGGGGAGCTCAATGGCTCCCTTTACCCTGGAAATCCAAGTACATCCGGAAAGTGTGCGATTCTGTTAAAACAAAGATGCAATTCGGAGCGAGACTGTAAAAGAGCCACATTTTCGCTCATGGATTTTACCTCCTCTTGCTCCTCTGAGCTATCTGAATAATAGCTATCATGTTAAGAAACCCAATTAATGAGCTAGGGAACAGCAGCCTATGGGGAGCAGAGCAAGGTTTCGAGGTACATAAAATGTATACCCCTGGGGGGGGGGCAACCTGGAAATTAATTTACTTTTTCAAGACTCAATGTTGTTTTAGACAGTTACAAAGAGCTGCTAGTCCCTTAGGCCCCTCCAGTGACCTGGGAGCTAGAGCCTGGAGCTGAGGTAGAGGGCTGGTTTTGTAAAAGGCTGCATCTTGCCTGCTTGCTTAGTGCATGTAAATGTGTTGGTGCGGTAACTATGTGTGGCTGAGCTGGGCTTCAAGGACTTCAAGGCTAGAACCAGAGGCAGCTCCTTTGTGAAGGAGGAGTGGGGGACCTGGACATACCATCTTTTGTCTTTTGGGGGCCAATTCTGATGTTTTCAGTTGTTAGCCTATGGCTCCCAGGATACCTCCTCACCCACTACCATAGCATTAGAAACACCCACCAGGAAGGAGAAAACTTAATAAAATGTCTCCTATACCATCAAGGAGTGACCTTCCATTGGGAAGACCCAGAAACGCCCCTTTTGATTGAATTGAAAGTCAAATCAATTTCCAGTGAAGTTTCTCTTTCTATCCGGCCATAAACTTAGGCATTACCATAGCTTCCACCATGAGAAGGATGGGTAGGGACAGAGCAGAGAATTACTGGCCACTTGTCCCAGGGGCAGGCACACCACTAAGTGTCTTGGGGACAACACCAGGTGGGGGATAGCTATAAAGGCTGGGGGACCCCAACCAAGGGGGTGGGAAAAGATTATGGGGTTCCAAGAGAGGCATCCATGAGCAGTGGTGTTGGTGCATGGGCTGCCCAGCACGTGTTTCCAGAGAGGCCACAGTGGACGGAGGAGAGCACGCCAATGTCCCTTGGTTCTCAGCTCTGGCTCGGGGAGGGCTGGGATCTGGCTAGTCCACATTAAAGGATTCTCACCTGTTCCACAGTGTACCAGGCACCCTGGGCAGCAGCTGACAGTTATCACCCAGCTACTCTGTGGGGCCAGTCGTCTCCCTGCTCGCACCCCCAGCGTCCTCCCCATGGCTCCCTTCTTCTCTTACTATGACACAGTCTGAGGAGGTCTCCGTCTCAGTGCTCTGCGTTCCAGCACACATGGGGAGCCCACACAATCAAAGTCTGCCCCTTGTGCAAACTTTCTAAACCTCAGTGGGTGAGGATAATTTTTTGTTTTGTTTTGTTTTTTTGAGGTAGGGTCTCATTCTAGCTCAGGCTGACCTGGAATTCACTTTGTAGTCTCAGGGTGGCCTCAAACTCACGATGATCCTCTTACCTCTGACTCCCGAGTGCTGGGATCAAAGGCGTGCACCACCATGCTCAGCTGGAGATAATTAAAAAAACATCTGTGTGTGTGTGTGTGTGTGTGCGCGCGCACGCACATGTTCATGTGTGAGCATGCAGGCATGTGTGCCACGGCATGTATGTATGGAGGTCAGAGAACAACTCGGGTTTTGGCCCTCATCTTCCATCCTGTTTGAGATCCGATCTTGTTCTCCACCACACACAGCACCACTAGCTGGCCCGTGAGCTGCCTGGGGTGCTCTGGTCTCCACCTGCCATCTTGCCATGCGAGCACACAGATACACGTGTGCTACTATGTGCAGCTTTCCTGGGTTCTGGGACCCTAACTCAGGTCTGTCACGCTCGCAGCGGAAAATGATTTATCCACTGAGCCGTTTCCCAAGCTCCCTGTTTTTGGTATGCATGCGTGCGTGTGGTGTGGGTGCACGTGTGTATGCATGTCTGTATGTGTCTAGGCACACATGTGCATGCATATTGTGTGTGAGAGTCAGTGGTTGACATCAGGGCTTCCTCCGTGGCTCTCCACTTTGTTTTGTGAGACAAGGTGTCTCACTGAACCACTGCTTCAGCTGAATTAGCTAAACAGCCTGCCTGAGACACCCTCTCCCTCCACCTCCCCAGCGCGGGAATTACAACACCCTGCCATTCCCGGCATTTACATGGGTACCGGGGAACGGAACTTACAATACTCATGCTTGTGTGGCGGGCATTGTACCCACCAAGCCATCTCCCCAACCTGAGATAACTCTTCAGAGGAGACTTGACCTTTGAAAGTACAGTAATCCCAGTCCTGTGGCCAATGCTAAAACCATCCTTGGCAAAATCCTGTCTTAGCTCTGGAAAGAAAGGCAGGAGAGAGTGTGTGTCACATGGCAGGAATGCCAAGGGCAGCCCACCAGGGTGCACCTCAACAGGGGGAGAGGGCTCCGTGCTCAGAGCCACCGGGATGCACTTAATGCTGCACTTTTCTTTCATATCACTTTTAATGCGTAATCAATCTTCATACGTTGTCCCCATAGGGCAGGCACAATGGAACCAAGTTGTCACACAGTGCAAATCCTGTCAAAATGGATTGCGTTGTCTTTCCTGGAGCAGCACTGGTGGGTCCTTAAGGTGGGTGCAAATTGTTTCTAAAAATGAACACTCCTCGTGATTTAAATAAACTTAATAGGATAAAAGAAAGCTCTCTGGGTGCTAATGAGCCTGTAACTCATTGCAGGGGTCCGATTCATCCCAGCAGCATCGCTGTTACGTGCACTGTTTGAACAGAGGGCGCGGCTGTGTGATACATCACACCAACTATATATCAGCCTCTGCACCAATGGCCCAGGGATGGGTACGGTCAGAAGATGTGGACGGGGAAGGGAGGGGCCAAGAGAGGCAGAGCTTGTCCTCAGAGCCTCCTGCCCAGGGAGCAGCCAGTGGCTGGCTCTGCAGAAGTCACACCTGCGAGCCATGCTGAGCTCCTGCACCAGATTTTCTTGTGAGGATGTATGCGACTGCTGCCCCAGGTAATGCAATCTCACGAAGCCTGGAGGAACCTGGGGCCTTTCGCTCTTCACCCCATCTTCTCAGTACAGCTCAAAGGTACACGGGCTCCACCCACAAAAATGACTTCCACATGCTTTCATGGACCAGTTCCCCAGGAGGTGCCTGTGCGTGGGGCTGTGCAAAGGAAGGTGTGGCTTATACCTTGTGCAGTTGGGGTGGGCTTTCTGCATTCACACACGCACACAGCTCATCCCAGAAAAGCCTACGCAGATTCCAGCCGCACACACAGGCACACGTTGTGGTGCTGCTTCACATGTCCTAGCGTTAGACTTCTCATCACTGTGACAGACACCTGACATTAACTGCCCAAAGAAGGAAGACTGAGTTTGGCTCATGGTTGCAAAGGCTTAGTCCCTGGTGTCTGGCTCTGCGGCTACGGGCCTGAGGTGCTGAGGCAGGTAGGAGGGTGACAGGGACAGTGCATGTTGTCCAGGAAGCAGAGAAGACAGCAAAGGGCCCGGGCTGTCTGCGGTGCTAGACACAACCTTCCAGAATGTTCTTCAGGGACACAAGACTGACGACCTGTTTCCTACAACTAAGTTCCACCTCCTAACCTCCACCACCTCCCAGTAACGACATGAAATTATGAATCAGCCGGTGAATGTATTGATTAGGTCAAAACCCCCATGATCGAATCACATCTCCAGGGCTGGAAAGCAAGTCTTTAACATATGAGCCTTTTGTGGGACACTTCATATCCTAACCATGCTAATCCCCCATACTGACACACACACACACACACACACACACCTTATTTCACATGCACACATATATACACACATGCATATGTTCTTGTCCACATGTGCATGCCCTTTGCCCCACGGCCGCTCTGCAGTGGTGGCTGCTCTGCCAGGCCACGTGCTGCAGGCTGCAGTATATACAGCAGCTTTCCAGCCTGCAGCAGACACCAAGGCACCTGAGGTGTCGCCCTGGTCATGGCTTGGTTTGGGCCATAAATCCAGCTTTCGCTGCCACCTTCTCCAGGCTGCTGAGCTCCAGTACTCAGGGAACTCTGATGTGCATGTGCCTTCTGGAAGCTCAAGTTCAAGAAAAAATAGGGGTCAGGCTCTTGGATCCAAAGAGATCAGCGGCTGGAGAGCAGCCGCGCGATTCCCAACCTCACCCCTCTCAGAATCAGAGGCGCTTCCTGGAGTCATGCATCATGGGATGCGCCTGCCCCTGAAGTGGGGGTTGAGGTAGATAAGAATTGGAAGAAACGGAAATTAGGCCCCGAAGAACTGCCCAGAGTAACAGAACTGACAAACCTGATGGTCTGCAAGAGCCTCGTAGCTCTGTTCCCGAAAAC
The DNA here is from genome assembly GCA_036365145.1 of Orientallactaga sibirica. Lineage (NCBI taxonomy): Eukaryota > Metazoa > Chordata > Mammalia > Rodentia > Dipodidae > Orientallactaga > Orientallactaga sibirica. The sequence continues at coordinate 578,656 of JAEOAD010001557.1, read as the reverse complement.
AACACGAGACCAGTGACTGCTGAAACAGGACCCCAGAGGGGTCGGTGGGTGGGGAGCACTCACCCCAGGGTCAGCAGGTATGCCCTGTCCCAAGGAACTCTCAGAGCCATGGTGAGCCACCCACACTCTGGTTAGGATCTGGTCCCTGCCACCAAGTCACCGTGATGAGGTGTGCTATCAGTGTGGCCCAGTCTCAGCCCAAGCCCAGTCCCAGGGCTGTCACTTAGCTTGGAAAGGACAAGTCCCTGGAGTCTGGCCTCACCCATATGATACACGTGTCTACAGAGGGGACCTCGCCACCCTGGCATAGCTTAGGAGCCACTGAGGAAGAGGAGGCAGGCACTGGAGTACAGACACAGTCACTTTAAGAGCCTGCGGTTCCAGCTGAGGCCACCCAGAGCTATGACCTTACTTGTTCAGGTGCCTTTCTGAGAGCAGGAGCAGACAGCCCTTCCTCCTGGAGGCCCGAGCAGTGTAGGGAGGTCAGAGGTCAGCTTTGCAGGCTTGGTCATCTTCCACTTCACTCCAGCTGTGTCTCCTCATTGCTTGTCCAGTGCTGTGTTCACCGAGCTAGCTGGCCCGCAAACTTCCGGGGAATTCTGCTATCTTCACCTCCCAGCAGGCATGCTGGATTACAGAAGCCCAATGCAGCTTCCGAGTTTTTACACGGGGTCTGAGGATCCGAACTCAGGTCCTCATGGTTGCACAGCTTTACCAACTGAGCCTTCTCCCCGCCCCTAACCATTCTTTAAAACCCTCCAAGGCCAGGCTGTGAAGTCAGAAGCTACTAATCTCTGACTTTTCTCTTTGAATTGCTAAAATATGTGTGCTCTTAGAGGCAATTCATTTGAGACACCCTGAGAATTTATGTCTCTGTAAACACATTTTAATTTTTTAATAGACATTTTAAGCCACAAAATGCAAGCCATATGACTAAAATGTTGCCCCAAGAATTTCGCTTGATGGCTTAGAATTAAACTTTAAAGTGTTCCAGAGCTGTGGTGGGAGGCAGTAATCCTGACATCTTAAACAAACTCCTCCACTGCTCTCCTCCCTGCCCCCACCGTGCACACTCCTGCTTCTGCAGCCATATAGCCCCGTGGGTCTGAGCTCCTGGCTGAGCATCCACATAGGCATCACAATAGCCAGTGAGTGGTACTTGTCCCCACCCCACCCCAACTGCCTGTCCCCAGCTAGCTCCAGAGCACAGCACCTGAATGTGGAGATGTGCCCCAAACAAAAATGAAGCATCAGAAGCTGGGGACAAGGATGGATCTGTAGCCAGTGCTGTGTCCCCTGAGCGTACGCACATGCTGCATCTCGGGCTGTTTGCTTTCTTTGTTTTTGTGCAAAGATCTCTTGGCCTAGACACTCACTCAATAACCCCAGACACTGCCACTATGTCTACATGTATATGTGTCTGTGTGCGTGCGTGCGTGCGTGCGCATGCACACACACACACACATTTGGGGTAAAACCTGAGGAACGACCTCAGATGCTCCCATGAAAACCTCTGTGGCATTGGGCCACACCCACAAAAGCAGATGTTGGATAAAAGATTGTTCCTGTTCCAGTCTGCGGAGCAGCGCTAGAAACATCCTCTCTTCAAATGGTCCCTTAGACCATCACTGACCAAAGGGCTATGCCTGTCAGGAACTGTCAGGCCCTCCCAAGCCCAGGCTCCACAGCCCAGGGCAGAAGACACACAGCTGTACAGGGACCACAAACCAGAGCAGAAGCTGCCCTCCAGCTTTGGGGATAATTAGGTAATTTGAGAGATTGAGGCCAGTTTAAGTATTTGTATGGGGGTGGCCTATGGAGGGTAACTCCCCCAACCTGCACATTCAGCCAGGGCTACTCAGGGCCTGGGACATCCCAGAAGGCATGAGTGTCTGGTCTGCTGTGTCACATAGCCAGGTGTCCCCAAAATCTGTTATTTTAGGAAACATCAATGAGTGACAGAGTGAGCAAGGAACATGGAGTAAATGATGATTTTTCTAGTCTAGAGAGGGATCTGCGGCATGCTCACAGGCGCTGCTCTGTCCCAACCCTCTCTCTGCACGTGTGCACTAAAGTCAGGCATGCAACTCCTGTCCAACCTGAGCTTCCCTGAACTCCTGGAGGGCAGCTCAGGGCTCAGTGCAGAGTGCTTCACATGACAGCTGCGCCCCATCACCTCCTGTCACATATCTTTCAACCAGACTCGCAAGCACCACAGAGGAGTGCTCCGGCTCCTCGGTCAGTTCTGACTCTTTCTGGCATTTTCATCTTTCAGACGAGACAGCTCGTCACAGTTAGGCTGGGGCTTTGGGCAGTGTGGAAGTCACGGTGCAGGCTGTTTCCATACTTCCTGTCTGATTCTCCACGGTAGCAGAGAAGGAAGACAGACAGACAGACACACACACACACCTTCTTACATTAATTTTGGGGTATGAAAAGTGCCCGCGAAGTACACAGGTCTTCAGAACACTTCAGTTTACCAAGGACTTGGTTGGGACCTTAACAACTGTCACTGGTCAGAGCTGAGGAAGTGGCTCAGTGGTTAAAGGTGCTTGCTTGCAAAGCCTGCAGTCCAAGTTCAATTCCCAAGCACTCACAAACAGCCAGATGCAAAATGGTGTTTGCTTGTGGTGGTAAGAGACCCTGGAATGTCACAAATGCTCATGCATAAACTAACTAAATAAAATATATATTTTTAAAATGTCACAGATCACCAGAATTCACTTATGTCAGCACCTCTGTGAGTCCCCACACCTGAACAGTGCAAAGGGCAGTGTCATGCTCACTGACATACCACATGCCTGCACATTCACACAGCACATGCATATACACATGTGCACACACTGTGTACACATCACACACACACATACACATGTGCACACACTGTGTACACATCACACACACACACATATACACATGTGCACACACTGTGTACACATCACACACACACATACACATGTGCACACACTGTGTACACATCACACACACACACATATACACATGTGCACACACTGTGTACACATCACACACGCATATACACATGTGCACACATTGTGTACACATCACACACACGTAGTTTTGCACATATACACACCTCACAGTGCAGCCCACATAAGTGCATATCCACACTCCACATACACATCACCCACGCTTGCGCACTCATGACACACTACTGCATGTTCTTGTACATGCATGAATATCCCCCTGACACACTTAGAGTCCAGAGGTGGAGGACAGTCCTCCTGGGCCTCCTGTGATTGGCAGGGCCCCGGGAGGCACCTCATTCTCTCAATTGCTCTGCCAAGGCACTGGCAGCTGCACAATGAAGGGTGACAGGAGAAGAGAATCTGTACATGGGCCGTGAACAGGAAGCCCTTACAAGAAAGAGGGCGGGACGGGGTGGGAGAGATGTGGTGCCCGGACATGACCTAATACAGAGGTCTGAGCAGCAAGTTCCTTGGGAGGTGGGCATGATAAACCCCCTGTGTGACCCTCAGGAGAAGCACACTTCCTGCTGACAGGCTGTCAGTTTCAGTGCACAGTGGCTGGCGAAGCTTGAAATGTTAATTGGCCATTCATTGAATTTATTGCCACTTCCCAAGTAAATGTACACGTGTTGGGTATCGCCATCATTTTAGCATTTTCAAGGTAATTTTTAACATGGCAGACCACCTGGTCTTTTAAAAAAGCTGTGGTTGCTCCCATGTGGCAGCCATAAATGGCTACATTGTCCCCGACATTGCTTGGCAAGGCTCACATGGAGCCTTGTGTTTGATGAATTGCTGTGGGCTCTGAGAGGGGACCAGGGACACTGTCACATGGACTCCACAGAGTCCAGAGGCTCCTGCTGTCTGCGATGGCACAGGGTGGGGCTGAGTGCCTGTCGCCCTCGGAGGCAGCGCAGCTCCAGCGCAGCATGTCAGTGCCTGTCTTGTCACCACACAGACGCTTTATCCAGCAGCACTTGCATCTGCCAAGTTCCAAGACCCCCGCAGTAGATCCTTTCTCTCAATGTGGGATTCACGTGTCTTAACCACACATGACCTTGCTTCTTGGGGACGGTGGTCAGGCCATCCTTCAGTGGTGGTGAGCATCCAGCCCAGGGTCCAAGCTGGCCTCACTTAGCTTGCTGTGATGGGGGACACTGCTCATCAATGTGGCAGGACACCTGGGATCACCTGTGAGGGCGTCTATAGATTAGCTTAGCCTCAGGGAATGTCTGCGAGGGGTGATCTTGATTAGGTTCATTAAGGTGGGAAGACCCACGTTAGCATGGACGGTACTGTTCTACAGCGTTCCTCGTTCTTGTCTTTTTCACCATCGGACGAAGGTGACCAGCTCCCATTTCCTTGGCACGATGCGCTGTAACCTGAACTAAACCCTTCCTTCCTCAAACTAAGGCGCTCATTCTCCATCTTTCTCCATCATTATACAAACTTGCCCCTTTGATCCTCATGGCAGGAGGCAAAGTGGGGTGGGGCAGAGCAGTGCTGTATGGGGTTGGAGTTGGGGTCTCAGGGAAGGGTCTGCATAGGTTGGGGCCTGGGGGGTCCCTCAGTGTGTCTGAGCCATGAACATGGGTCTCAGGCAGAGTCTCCCTGTGGCCATTGTGAAGCTTCCATCTTCCCCAGGGGCTCTAGGGAGCCCTCTGCATGCCACACTCCTATCACAGAATATGCGTGGAATGGACCCCATATCCACAGCCCTGGGTACTCTCACCATCTAAACAGGTTTCTCAGCCTCCGTGGCACTCGGATGTCTGGAGCCAGGCAGGTGTGTTGTGAGCCATCTGTTTGCTGTCCACCTCCTGAAAGCCATTAGCCCAAACACACACAAGCGTGACAATCTCCCCTCTTTCCAGGAAATGCTCATGTCCCCAGATGAGAACAGTGGACTTAGGAGAACCAGGTGGCCCATTTCCACCTGGAACCCACTCCTCTGCCTGGGTATGGCAAGGACAGAAGGTGGGGCTATTTCCCAAGGACCATGAAGGGTCTGTGAGAAGGGAGAACCTCGCTGAGGAAGGAAAGAACATTGGCCAAGACCCTTGGCCCCAGGACCCCAGGACGTGGGCAGTTCAGTGCCCTCATGCTCTCCAGAGCTGCTTCCCTTCCCTCCACAGCCTTGGGGCAACGGGAGGCTGGGGTGGGACAATGCTCCAGTGATCACTTGCCAATCAGATGGTTGTCACACTCCTGCAGCTGAGGGTGGGTTTGCAGTGGCTCACTGTGCCAGTGCTGGTTGCAAGGTGGCCCCAGCCATTCTTAGCACTGAGAGATCACAGGCGCTATCAACTTTGTTGCTTTTTGTCATATATATATATATATATATGTAATTTTATAACTAAGTTGGAAAGAAAGCTGCCTGGTTTGGCAATGTCGTAAGTGACAAATGAATCCTATTAAGGTTGTGAAATTAGAGCTAAATGACATTAGTGAATGTAGCGACACTTTTATCACTCAACTGAATGCTGCCATCCCAACTTCTACTGACAAAAGAAATTGTCACTTTGTAAGTCACGGGAACTTCAAACATCATGTAGAGACAGTCTGTGGAACACTTCCAAAGGGCCAATGTTGCCCTGCGACCTTCACTTTATAAGGACCCTCAGACACAGCTGACAGCACACACGGTACAAGACGAGTTTATTAACAGACAGAGAAAACCTTATGCAGGTTTCTACTTACAAACATTCCCCAAGTGTTTATAAGTTTCCTCAGCTCCGGAGGTCTGCTTTTCTCTTTATCATACCAACATAAATAAATCTCCAATATTGTGTAAAATATTGTTTTTGTTCATTAAAATGGTTAATTCCATTCTCAAAGACAACTTTGCTGTGTGAATGGGTCTACGCAGGTGAAATTATTCATGTCCCAGTCCTTCAATTGGGACATGCAGCCATCGACGGGGAGCCTGAATTCCAAAAGTTCTAAGATGCTGTGGAGGACAGGGCTCTTTGCGCACTGCTGTGGGAACGAACCATTTAGCCTCTCTAGGGAGCAAGTGTGCTACTTAGGGAGGGTGAAAATGCAAGTCCAGATGACCACTTTGAAAAGTCTTGGCCATGTGGTCTGGGGACACAGGCAGGGTCAGCTTCCCCATGCTGTTTGTGACAATGGAAAACAGAACTAGCTCCGTTAGTTAGTTAGGAGAGGACCGTTCTATTGCCGCGACAACCAGCCCCAGGTGGCCACAGCGTCACCCAGTGCGAATCTCTTCCCAGCTTCTGCAGGTTCTGTCCAGGTCCATGTACTCCCCAGAGCGGCTGCCCCTCCCAGGTTTGGGCTGGCATTCCCAAGGGTTACCACTGGACTGATTTCCACAGCTGAAAAGGGGCCCACATGACCTCATATGGACAGGTATGCACTGAGGACACGTACCATTTCTACCCACATTTTACTGCATGTAAGTTGTCCCTAATGTCGAGCGGCAATACAGAGGGACCATCCAGGTACCCTGGAGGAGGGCTGAGGCAGGAACCCTGGGGAGAATTCCTGCACCCAGGCACCTAGAACAGGGCTGGGCACAGAGTGGATGCTCATGAACCTGGATGGGTGGGGGAATGAGATGGCAAAGGAGGGCTTCCGGTGTGACATTTGACGGGTCCTTTTGGAAAGAAACGAGATAGGTGCTAATGAGAAGACTCAAAACCACTAAAAACCATCCTGGTTCCTGGCTGACAGGATATGATGTCATTTATGAGTTTCCAATAGTCTCAATGACAATCTGGCATGATTTCTGTAGACACACACAACACAGCAGAAGTGGAGAGAGAGATGCCGCAGTCTGAAGAAGGGATGCAGGGACGCCAGGCTTTTCAGTCTTGGCTTTCCTTCATGGAAGGATCTGCAGCTCAGGGCTGGGGAGGGGGCTCAGTCGGGAACGTACTTGCCACATAAACATGAGCACCTACATTCAGACCCTCCACTCACGTGAGGAAAACGTGGGTGTGACAGTGCGTGCCTGCAATCCCAGCGCTCGGGAGTCAGAGACAGCTCAGTTTCCAGGGTTTGCTGGCAGGTCAGCTAGTCCAGCCAAACTAGTGAGCTCCAGAGTCGATGAGAAATAAGTGGAGAGAATGGAGGAAGACACTTACCAGTGACTTCTTTCCTCAACACACATGTCCACACATGTGCCACCCCCCACACAAAGAACCTGGAGCTAGTGGAGTAAAAATGTTAACACTCGTTAAGTGTAGATAGGGGACATCCCAGTGTGCTGTGTCTTTGGTACTTTTCAGAGAACTATGGAGTCCTCTCTCTCTTGCTCTCTCTCGCTCTCTCTCGCTCTCTCTTTTGAGGCAAGCTCCCACTCTAGCTCAGGCTGATCTGGAAGTCTCTCTGTACAAGCTGGCCTCAAACTCTGAAGTCTTCCTACCTCAGCCTCTGAGTGCTGGGATTAGGGTGCTCGCTGCAAACCCCAATACGCCCACAAGTTAAGCACACATGAAGGTGTGGCACAGGGCACAGCCTAGTCACAGTGAACCCCAGAGACTCTGCCCCGCCTTTGGAGATGCATTTCCCCGTGTCTTGTTTCTCAGCCCCACAGACGATTTGTCACAAAGCTCACCAGCATAGAGAGCCCCCTCCAGCTGCAAGAGAGCAGTGATGGAAAGTTCGACGTTCTGATCACTAAACTGAACAAATACACTCAGAGTTAATGAGCACCGGTGCGTCTAATTGTTTTCTGGAGAGACGAGGAAAAGACATTAGTAGTTCTCTTTCCAACTTTCCTGCTCACTGGCAAGATGGCAGCCAATAAGCTATTTTAGTTATTGATGGGGAGATCTAAGTTTTCCTCCCACCCAGTCTTCTGTTTATTTAATTAACATCTTATTATTTATTTATTTGAGAAAGAAAGAGAGGAAGAAGCAGATAGATAGAATGGGCATGCCAGGGCCTCCAGCCACTGCCAACAAACTCCAGATGCATGTGCCACATTGTGCATCTGGCTTATATGGGTCCTGGGGAATTGAACCGGGGTCCTTAGGCTTCGCAGCCATTTGCCTTAACTGCTAAGCCATTTCCTCAGCCCCAGTCTTCTGTTTATGACAGGTTGTGATAGGACGAGGGGAGCTAGAAATTTCCAGAGGAGTGCACTGTGAAAGGATGCCATGGGCTGCCAAACCTGGAAAGGGGTGGGGAAGTTTCCAGCTCAGTGGTCCTTTTGTCTGATCACTGCAATAAGAGATCAGGGTCAGTGTGACCTCTGTGAAGCCACTGAGTTCCCATGAGGACCCTGGGGTGTTAGAATTCCTGCCACTGCCTCCAGCTCAAAGATGTACAATACAAACAGGTATCCCAAAGCCATATTAGAGTAGGAGAGATCTGCTGACAGGGAAGGTGCTTTGGAGCTGGCATCCCTTCATTGCTGTTGGCTTTAGAAGGTCTTCCTGGGGACAGGACACCTCCACCCACTTGTCCCTGTTGGGTGCCCATGGCATCCAGTGACTGTAACACTCCCCATGGGAGTTTATGATCCGAGCCACAACCCCAAGCGTGGAGGCAGGAAGCATGTCATGTGTCTCGGTGATTCCGAATGGTTGTTCCCCAGAAAACAGCCAGGAGAAGTGGTGGACTTTGCCACCCCGTAATCTGCCCTCCCCCACAAGTACAACCCTGAGGGATGTTATGAATGCATAAGCCCACAGTGCTGGAATGCATTCCTGGACGGGCCGTATGTGTCTTTGCATGACACAAAGACAATCCATTCACTGTGCAATCTCAAGTATGACCTTTCTAACCACACTTTCTAAAACTGGATACACAACGCATCACCTCCCGTCCATCCGCCTGTCCAGGTTTATGAGCGTCGGCCCTACTGTAGGAGCCCGGGTACAGCGAGCAGCAGTTACAGCCTACTCACTACCTGGGCTCTTTCTCCAGTCTCACTCCACATCTGACGACCCACCGGGGAACAGAATCAACTGGGCCGAGTCTGCTTGGAAAGGAGGGACTTTAGCAGAGGAAGAGAGGAGTGGGAAGCTGAGAACCAGATGGGGTATTCACAAACACCCACCAAGCATCCTTTTTCTCCTATGTGCAAAGATGTGATCCCCTGGAATGAAACCTAAGCATGTGACTAGTTCTGGCCAATGGGTGTTTGCAGAAGTGATGGCGTTTCAGGGATGGGCTCGGACCCCTCCTGTCCTCACAGTGCCTGTGGACACTGGTGACGGCTTGTGGCTGGGAAGGCGCCTCTCACTGTATGGCTGAGCAACTCACACTTTGACCTTCAACTCCAGTGGCATGCTGCCACCTTAGCCCTTGGACTTGATGCGAGGCCACTGGGGTGGGTCCTCATTGACTTGGACCAGTGTCCTTCTAGGAAGAGATTGGGATGCAGATACACACAGAGGGATAGTCAAGTGAGAACACAGACAAAGGGACCAACTACAAGCCAAAGAGAGGCCTCAGGAGGGGCCAGTCCTGCCATCATGCTGAGCTCAGGCTGAGAGCCCCAGAAGTCTAAGAGAACACCGGCTCCTGCTTGAGCTCCTGTCTGATCCTGTATGATCCACTAGACAGGCCTCCACCCTTGCCCTGTGATCAGGCCAGCCTGTTCACCTGAGGAAAACTGAGATTAGATTAGGATCTGGAGGCTGGGGAGGCAGGGGGAGGAAGAGGAGAGGTCGGCGTGGCAAGGGAGGGTGCTCAACTCTGCTCCTTCAAGTTCTCCAGGCCTCTGGGTTCAGCCTGGCTGGGTCTCCAGCAGCAGGAGTCCCTGCCCCTTAGCTCATGAGCTCTGCTTTAGTCCACAGCTCCTGCTTTCGGCATGTGTGAATAGAAGCACATTCCTGATGGCTGGAACCCATGGCCAGGCCACCCTTACACCTAACTTGGAGTCTAGGTACGTGCAGACCCAGAAGGCAGGAATCTATGGCTCCTGGGGGCCCTCTACACCCATAGGACAGACACCAGGGTTCTTACATAACAGAAGCCAGCTGCTTTGTGGATGTGGCGGTCTCAGACTATAAAGGTTACAGATGAAAGGCTACGGGAAGGAAGGCAACCAGGCTGATCAGCCCCAGAAGGTGCTATTTAAGCCTCAGGGTCCGAACACTGGACGGCTGCTTGTGAACAGTATCTGTACTAAGCTAAGTCAGTGCTTGGCCCTGTCATGAACAGAGCTGGGAACTGGGACAGGAATGTGTGTTGAGGTGTGTGTGTGTGTGTGTGTGTGTGTGTGTGTGTGTGTGTGTGTGCATGGGGTCACTATTCTTCTGTCGGGCAGAATTCAGTCTTCTATAGCTCTGTGTGATGGGGCCACCCAGCTGAGACTGGCAGGAATCCCTGTGCACCAACACTGGCGTAGAACTGTAGAGAACGGGCTGACTGGTGCGACTCCCACGGCCCCTTTCATGAACTGTGATGTTGCTGTCATTCAGGGACCATTCTCTCCATGGGCAGCTCGAGCCCCCGGCTTCCAGCTCGCAGAGGCTCTTTCAACCTCTCCTTTGAAGGGCCGGCACGCCACTTCCCACAAGGCATCTGGCTTTTGGTCTTTGCAGAACAGGAGGAGGGTGGGTTGAAACTGCCCTGCCAATGCTGGGGTGGGGGTAGGGAGCATCGTGCAAAGCCCACTTCCCTTCTGCTCACTGAGTTCAAGGCTGGAGGTTGGCAACCTCCTTCTGGGCTTGGATCCTGTTTCCATTTTCTAAGGACTTGCCCTCCCGAGTGGAGGCCTGCGGCTGCCTGCCTTCCCACCTTCCTGAGCTGCCCATGCCTCCTGGACCCTCTAAGGACACAGTCGTCTCTACAAGGCACTGTGGGCACCTGCCATTCACCTGGCATCCCTGTCTTCTCACAGTAGGCATACCTGGTTAGCGCCTCATGCTTATCTACTCAGTGATTATTGTGGGGGGGGGGAAATTGCAGGAGATGAAGGACAAGTAGCATTTCAAATAGCAGACTCTTGAGGAGCTGTGGGGAAAATTTAACAATCCCCTGTAACTCTCCACATTGGCATTGACACCTTGTACAAGTGACCAAGACGTAGGGATGCGGTTTGGGAAAGGGTGGCGAGTGCTTCGGAGCACTGAGAACACAGGCCTCAGGGGGCTCACACAGGCAGGAGCCAAATCTGGTGGTCCCAAAGGGGCCTGGCGCCAGGACCAGGCCTGTAGAAGAAGCCAGGTAAGAGCATTCTGGAGTTGCTCACAGCATCATTCATTCATTCACTCTTATTCACACCTCTGTCCACACCCCGTTGTCACACCTGGAGAACAAAGCGGGCTCACGGTCACAGTGGCCTCCCTGGGGTCCACGCGGCCTCTTCTATGGAGCAGGCTTGCTGCAGCTGGTCCTTGGCATGTGACCTCCCCCCCCCCCCCGGCACTGCAGGGTTCCTGATCGCATCCCTAGCTCTACAATGAGTGTGTTAAGACAGCGCAATACACTTCTCTGTGTGAATGGATACACATAGGAATATATGTACAGATATGTATAAAATAACTTGGGGGGGTCATATATTTTAATTTAAGTTACAATTTATTTCCCAAGTGAATTCATCATAGAGTCTTCTATTATTCTTATTGTATTTAGGCTTGTAGGTTTGGCAAAGTGGTGGAGCAGCTGAAGGGTGAGGGTCCTATCTTGATTTGTATGGGCTCTTAGGATCCAGCAGCCCTCTGTCCATGCCCAGTCCCACTTGTCATCCCTCCCCGATTTCACTCCTTGACTCTCCCTGGACCCTCTTCACAACAAAGAGATCATGTCATGACTTGTTTGGGGTGTTGGCTCCTCTGCTGCACAGAGGGACACTGTCTCCCTTTCTGTTTTTGGGTGGAGCAGTTTTCTGTTGAGCTGGGTCCTTCCGCACTCCTGAGAGAGCCAGGCAGCAGAGAGCCTCGAGAATGCTGGCAGACATTAGGGAGGAAGCTACACAGGGGTCTCAGGGTGTAAGGGTTTATGTTGGCCAGTGGAGGCCTCTGCATCCATGAGACCTGGTCACGGACGGAAGGTGCTAGAGTCTCTCTTCACGCTCTGTCCAAAGAGCAGGACCTAACCTGCAGGGGCTGAGCTGCTTACTGGGAAGGCAACACGGTCTTCCGGGCCTGGCTGTGACATAGAACTGCTGTACCTTCCCCTAATGCCACAGAAAGTAGAAAGCAGGTGTGTACCCTGAGTAGTCCTCTGGGGCAGAAGTGTGGGGTGATAATGCAGACCCCACTCTTCAGATGTGTCTCATTGGGTTCCATTTCCTATCTTAATGCTCAGAAGGTTGATAAAAATGCAGGGCATTGGGAAGGGATAGCCACAGGCCCAGGGGTAGAACTGTTGAGGGCATGCATCTTCCCAGAACTGGCTTCCCAGAGGCCTTGCCTTGGTTAATGGCTCTGTTGTTGCCTGCTTAACAGATTTCTAACAAGGGCCACTTGGCCCCACAAATGATGTCACCAGTTCTGTTTGTCCTATAGATGGCAAAAACATCCTACTTACAAGCTTTCCTGGACAACTACAGATTGATTTGTTTTTCCAAGCCTGACGTTATGACTACGACTTCCTGTGGTTTGCACCTCAGCAGATGGCTGTTGTGTCCTCCTTGCTCCCTGGGCTGTGGAGGGATCTGTACACGCAAGGCTGCGCCCTGGGGATCTTCCGAGTGTCCCCATGGCAGACTCACCACCCAGCTGACTGAGATATCCCCACTATGGGGCTGAGGGGTATGCCAGGAAACACTGCCCTTCCAGTAGAGTTCGCATCCTGCTGGCCCAGGCCTCCATGTCTCAACTGTCTCATCTGGGCAATGGGAAGCATGGAGAGCACCCAGCCTGGATGTGGGGTTTCTAGGGGATCCACGGTAGTAAGGACTCAAGTGACACAAGCCCCTCTGCCCCTCAGAAGGAGCAACACCCCACAAATTAGGCTGTGATGATTTGGGTGAAACGGGGACTGGGGCTCTTCCACCTGTCAGTCCCTTTAAGTGGGGTGGTTGGATCTTCAAGGTGAGCGCCATCATTTCTGTTGTTATGCCAGAGCTCCCACCAGGGGGCATCTTGGCAGAGAAACTCTAGGTTGGTCCCCTGGATGGCACTGGTGTAGGGAAGGACCTCAAAAGAAATGGCATCCAGCCAGTCCAGAAGCCAAGGGCAACGGGCCAGCAAAGCCACAGCCTCTGTGCCTTGCTGCTGGCTCTTCCAAGTAGGTGCTTGCCAACAGCTGCTGGGGACTCTCCTCTCCAGGCTACTGGTCCCTTGTCAAGGCTGTGGGCATGTGGTTTGCTATTTTACCAGCTTAAAAAATATATTAAATATGTGAAATGCATATAAAATGCATTAAATATGCGATGCACACAGGAAGTCACATATAGTCATGGAAACTATATATATTTTTGCTTTTGTCTCTTTCCTCCAATCATTCTCCCACCAGTCGTTTTCACTCCAGCCCTGGTTACTAGCCTAGATCTGTGACATCCATGTGAGACCCAAGAAGAAAAGAACAGATAACTCTCAATCATCCTTTAAACCACAAAGTAATATTTCCATAGCAGAGAGCAAATAGAATTTTACATAATGCACAGAATAAATGCCTCAGAAGATCAATATTTCCAGCTGGATGTACAAATGAAATGATGACATTCAAGAGCGAGATTAAAACAATGATTTAAGATGGAAATCGAGTTATGCTATCTCATGCCTGCCTACCGCTGGATATGTTAATAGAACAAATTTGTTAGCACCCAGTTCATTTATCTCCCTAAACAGAAGGAGGTGCGATTTCTGTCCGAAGGCAGTGGGAATGGCCAGGAACTCCTTCCAGGCTAGGTTTGGGACAGGAAGACTGCACAATCAGACACGTGTGTGCACAATCAGACACGTGTGTGCACAATCAGACATGTGTGTGCACAATCAGACACGTGTGTGCACAATCAGACACGTGTGGACCCAGGGCCCTGGGAGCTGCTTATTCTGATCTTTTAGGTGACAGGGGCTTCTTTTCCAGAAATGTCTTTGGATGCAAGTCTGCAGGCCTAACACCTCTGATTGGATTCCTCCTCGCTGCCAGGGTCCGGGGTGATGAGGCCCCACAGTGAGGTCTGGAGAGTCTGTTCCATGTTGCAAACACGCATGGTCACGTCCTCATCCGACTCATTTGTTTGGTGAGTGGAGGTCTGTGCTGGCCCAAGAGACACCTCCTGAGCAATGTGCCAAGAGGTGGCAATGCTAATGATTGGCTCTCATTGTTTCTCCAGGCCCGCTGCCTGCAGAGGGAGGACCCCTTTCCCAAGCAGTTTTCACGTCTGCTGATCAGCTGAGCTACTCTGTGCTCACCTGGCTTGGCTGCACAAGCTTCTGGGTGGGGGGAGACTTTGATGTATTTCCCCATGCATTGTGTGTGTGTGTGTGTGTGTGTGTGTGTTTCTCTTCGAATCTTCTGTCCTGTCACCCTTTTAGTTTCTGGTAGTGACGTCCTGACTGACCTGGATCAAGCAGGTGGGGAGCTCCTACAGATGCATGTGATGTGGGGTGGGGGTGGGTTTGAATGCGAAGAGGTTCACTTCCCTCCTTGGCCAGGGGATCCCTATACACATGATTCCTTCTACCCAGGAGCCATCAGACAACTCAAAGGTGCTGTCCTTCATATGTGAGGATCCAGGGGACAGCAAAGACAGCTTGGGCACTGTCCTGCCTGAAAAGAGGCAAGGAGAGAAATCTGTGTATTCCAGTTCTTATGGACTGGGGGCCTCCCTAATGGAGCCTTCCACAGATGCAGGCAAGGTACAGGATGTATCCGTCTCTCTGTCTGTCCATCTGTCCGCACATACTCACAGGACTCTGGGCACTGGTTCTGCTTGCTCCCGAGTTTTCACCGGCTCTTGTGAAGAGTCTGGCCACATCCTCAGGCAGCGGCAGGTGTCACTTCTTTGAGAGTGCTGACACTTGTCACAGCTGAAGCTGCTGACCTGGGGCCGAAACCTCCTGGAGCTTCCACACTTGAGATAAGAACAAACTTCAAAATCCGGCTAATCCTCACTCTGCTCAGAAGCAGTGTTATCTAAATCCTGCTTGAAGATTGTGCCTCCCCAGCCAGAGTCGGGAGCAGCAAGGTTCCACATTCAGACTCTGTCTGTGTTCGACAGCAATCACCCCCGAGCTCCACGCACACGGCAGCCTCTCTTCTGCCTCATGGCAGATCCATCACACTCCACACAACTGGGACTCTGTCAGCCCCATCCCCACCACACACACACACACATACACACACACACACACACACACACACACACACACATGGTGAGTGGTAGAACTGAATTAACAGACTCCAGAGAGCTTAGCTTTCTATCTGTACCTCACCCCAAAGACAGCCTATTAGCCCCTTTCTGAGAGACATTAAAAAAAATTAATTAGTTCACTAACCAGCATATGTACATGAGTTGATATGAAGTAGAGGGAGGACAGGAACCATGGAACGTGCCTATCTTCCCAACACCTAAAATCCCTGGATATCCAGACATTGCACCTACAGGGTCAAGTACGACCTCCACAGCTGGTTAGGCAAGTGGACTTGGGTCTCAGGAGAGACATGGGAACATCCCACTGTGAAAACTTGTCGTGTGTGGTGTGCGGTACGTCTGGGTCTCTCCCTCCTAAAGATTCCAAAGTCCCTGGGATCACATCTTTACTAAGCATAGTATAGTCCCGGCTAACAGGAAATGTGACTTTTCACCTGAAATGCTGTGCTTTCCAAAGCATCTAGGTCCCTGAATTGGTGGGCACACGGCATGTGTTGTGTGCAGGCGTGTGCAAAACCAGATGAGCACCGCTCTCTAGCTCACGCCACGAGCCCGGCAGAGCAGCCGCCAGACCTGCCGCCGTCCGTCTCCAGGCCTGACCACGTTCCTCCCTACGTCTCCAGATATTTCTAGATCCTCGGAGTGGTCTGCTTCCACCTGGACCCCCATAGCTTTGGACTGCTTTCCCACACCAAGCACGTCACACTTCCGCCAGTTTCATTTTTAGTTTTCTAATGTGCGTTGCTTCCAAGCTGCTCAGTAAACTCTTCGACAGAAGGAATGGGCTGAGCTTCTGCTGTCCCTAAACCTGAGAAGAAGGGACACTGTGTAGACTGTACAGAACGTCTGATCGCCCTAATGACAGACTCGCTCACATGACCACCGTCACCCCAAATCACAGCATCTTAAAACAGAAGCAAAATGAGACGAGGAAAGGGAGGGAGTAAGGGACTGGGACCTGGGCAGTGGGCACTCTCCTGCCAATTCTGTGCCTGGGACAAAATGTCATGTCACATAGACATTGAACACAGGCCACACAAGGGACAAAAGCCTCCTAAAGTCTGAGACAGGGGTCCCAAGACTGTGAGCAGGCTCCAACTCAGTGGGGATGCCATCCTGTCATGAAGCAAAGGCTTCGGGACAGTGGAGGGGCTCTGCCTGTCATTGCCTGGACCCCCTGGAGCAGGATGGCTAATGAAGCTCTGATTTGGAAAATACAGTGGTTACCTCTGTGGAAGCTCACAGGGCCATTTCTCGGGAAAATGGGGTCGTTAGTGACAGCAGACTTGTGCTCCCATGTTCCTGCATATGAAAATTGTGCAAGGTTGCCAATACTTCCAAAGTTCTAGAAAAGCCGTGAAGGCAGAAGGGCCTCATTGGAGGCTCAGGAAGGTTCTGGGGTGAGTGTCCCATGGGTTGTCACCCACTGCCTTGGTGGCATAGAGCCCAGCAAATCTAACTGGAGGCGATTTCCAGGGAGTTTTCCGAAAGAACATAATTAGATTAGAATGGTAGGTTTGTTAATTTTTCAGTTGCTCGTTAAAATTGACATGTCATTTGATTTTGACAGAGACCTTTTTATCTTGATGTAAGGCAGTAGGATTTTAAAAAACAAGGCTATATTTAGGAAGTCTGAAATATGACAACTACGATAATGAAAATGAAACCGCTCTCCCCATCATTCATTTCCAGGAACCACACAATAAGTCAATTTCCTTCATGACTCTAAAAAAGAAAACTCGTTGTCCACCGTCAAAGGACCCTGATGATGTCTGCCCCAGAAGAGGCCCCAGAAGGCTGACTGGGGACATCTGTTTACAGAAGCGAGGGTTCCACTGCCTACGGGAAAGTCAGTCTCCTGCAGGAGGGGACAGAAGGAATACATGGAGGCTTTGGGAAAGCCTAGCTGGGGTTCAAATCCCTCTTTATGCGTTAGTTACACGTTCTGGGGCATGAAAGCTCATTGTTTGTGCCTTCTGCTAACTCTTCAGTGAAACAGAGACAGGAAGTGCTGCCTTTGAGCAAAGCCACTTCCTTGACCATCAGGCACAGTGCTGTGCCCACAGGGTGTGCTCCTGGTTGTGCACGGTGGCAGAGGGATGTGGGCTGTTCCTGACAGTGGTGAGACCTGTGCACTCACCCGGCTCTCTTCCACCTCCACAGCTGGACAAGGGGACCTCAGGAAGAGGGAGATGTGAACCTTGTCCCTTAAGGACAGGCAAGGGACACTGACTATGCCTGTGATGCAGAGAGATTCACGGAACACCCAGGATTTAGGACCTCTGTCAAAATAGTCAAGTAGTAATAAAAGTGGTAAATAAAAGTGAAACAGAGGTTTGGGGGCTGACCAGACTCAGTGCCAGCCACAGAACAGCCCCTCTCCTTCTCTCCTCCTTCTCCTCTTCTCTTTCTTCTCATCCTCCTCCTCCTTCTCATTCCCCTTCATCTCCTCCTCCTCCTTCTTGTTCCTCTTCCCCTCCCTTTCCTTCTCCCGCTCCATCTCTCCCCCCGCTCTTGGTGTTAAAAAGTCCTGGCTCTAGTGGGCTTTGGCAGAAGAGGGATGTGAACAATACCCTTCTGGGGACCATAGCTGTCTCTGAGCACATGGCAAATGAGGCACCAGGGCTGTGCCTTGCGGTGTGCAAGGTAGAGCCGAAGAAACCCAGCCCGTCAGGCCCAGGCTCCCGCAGCTCTTCTCTGGGATTTTCAGAGCCCTGAAAAGGAGTTTAGAAGACCAGGGCTCCGGCAGCCAATTCCTGTCCCAGCCTCCACACCTTCGACTGAGCCAATGGGCACGAGGAGCCCTTGGGAGGGCTGCCAGAGGAGCCACCCGAGCTTATTAAGAATGGCCGAGCTACCCTCAGGGAGGGTGGGGCCCAGCAGCCAGAGCTGACTCTGGGGTGTGCAGAATGGTTGTCACGTGCACGCCAACTTCCAGGACTGGAAGAGGACTGGTTGTTTTTAATGGAAGATGCTGGAAGTGGGTAGGCAGATGAGAGGCAAGCAGAGGCTGCCTTGTATGTGAGACTCTGGGTTTATTCCTATTTTGTTTCTGTTAAGAGGCAGCTTGGTGACTCCGCAGTTCAACACAAGAAATCTGTCCACAGAGACACATCAGTCCATGAAGGGGAACGGCATTTCTCAAAAGATGATTTAAGAAAAAAATTAATTTGAAACAGTTTCAGGCTCCTAGAAACTGTGGCATCTATGCAGGGAGTTCCTGAGTGTTTCTTTCCAGTGACCTCCAAAGACAGAGCGGGATCAGAGTGCAGCACCGGCCCTGGCCTGCCCGCATTTGAAATGGAAATCTTCAATTGGCTCCATTCTGGAGGTATCTCCCTGGAAGGGAAGCTTTTTGGTAATAAGCTCCCCTTATCCCAGCAGCAAGACTGGCTTCAATAAAGTGCTGAAGTTCACGGGCTCGTTTCCGTTTGGGCACCAGCTCACTGGAGTTTGTGAAACTCGTCTTTGCTGTAGTCTTAATGAGAAGCACTGGAGAAAAATACTACTGTGATGTCTAGAGCCAGCCGGTGCTCAGCTGAGCATGAGCAGTTCATAGCTGGACCACACACTGTCCCGCACGGCCACATGCCACATGGAGAGCGGCCCCTGGGTCACTATTTGTTCCCAAGAGCTCCTGTGGCTTCTGCACGACAGTTGTTTCCAACACAAGGAGGGAAGTGACTGCAGCTGCTGAGCTCAGATGGGGTGGTCCCGGCCCTGCTCCGCTTTCCACACAGAAGTGTTGCCCTTTTAAGGTAAAGCTGCTTGCAGCAGACCTTGGCTACTAGATTAGGAGAAGTGCACTTTTCACACATTTAAAGGGCGGGTCCTTTGTGCTGCTTGACCTTGACCTCACTGCTTCCATCTGCCTCCCTTGTCTTTCTGCACTCAGCACAGCCAGCTGTGTCTTCAGCACATCCATCTTCACGTACGTGTGTGAGCATGTGTGTGTGTGTTCATAGCTCTTCTATGCCTGGAAGCCCTCAGATAACCTGTTTCTTAAGGTGGCTGCTCAGGCCATGTGGGGACTGACCTTGACCTTATTCAGCCTCCTCAGCATCTCTGTCACAGTGGCTCAGCACACAACAGAATCCTTGCAGAGCATCTCCATCAGCCACAGTTGCCTACCCCTAACCTGCTGACATAAAGCCAGTGGGGTGGGCACTGTCTTGTTTCAACCACAGCACCCATGAGCTCTTCCTTGGCATTCATGAGAGGAGAGAGAGGGCCCTTAGCCTTGGCTCTACCTGGCACTGTAGTTACCGCCAAGCTGCTGCGATGAAACATCTAAGCAGCTAATGAGAGCAAAGGGTTTATTTTGGCTTCCAGTCTCCAGGGGAAGCTTCTTGAGCCAGGCAGGAGAGGATGGTGGAGCAGAGGCTAAGCATCACTTCTGGCCACAGCTGCTGGCAGAGAGCGGCAAGAGAGTGAGCTAAGCGCTGCCTAGGGGGAGCTGGTTATAACACCCCTAAGCCACCCCTAATAACACACCTCTTCCAGCAAGGCTCCCCCTCTCAAATTGCCAGTAGCTGGGAGCCAAACACTAAAAACCCATGAGTCTATGAGGATCATCTGATTCCAGTGACCACACCTGGACCCCCATAGTGAGTGGACCCCATAGTACCACACTAAAGGAGAGAGGTGGGCCACTAAACCTCAGACCTGATTCAAGAAGTGACTTCTTGGGGCTGTTAAAGGTGCCTGCTTGCAAAGCCTGATGGCCCCAGTACCCACATCAGGCCAGATGTACAAAGTGGCACCTGCGTCTAGCATTCTGTTTGCAGGAGGCCCTGGTGTGCCCAATCTCTCTCTCTGCTTGCACATAAATAATAAATGAAATGTTTAAAAAGAAGCGATTTCTAGACATGCTTTCTGTTGCTCCTCCTCCTCCTGGTCCAAAACAGGGTGTCATGGAGGTGGTGGCAGTGATCCCGTGGAGCTGAGCAGACAGCTGATGAGGGGATGCTACTCACATCTGGGCATGTGCCAACTCTGACTGATGCTAAGCTGAGTCCCAGACTAAGCATTCAACAAATGCGCCACCCCCCCCACCCAGCCAGCCTTTGTGGCTCTGTGCTTACTTTTCAGCTCTTCTCAACAGCCTCCCCAGCCCCATGCTTGGGGACTTCTGGCCACATCTGGAGACCACTTCAGATGTCAACCTGGGCAGAGGAGGGGTGCTGTCATCCCAAAGGCGGTGGGAGAGGCTGCTGAATTCCCCAGAGTACAAGATGCTCCCCGGCCCATAGAGGGGCCTCATGTCAGCAGGGTGAAATATGTGAAACTGACTTCTGTCTTTAATCTTATAAGCCATGACTTCTATTACCATATATTCTCATAAAAATTACCATTATAAACAATTCAAAAAAATTTTTTTTGGTGTCTAGTGGCAGGAAGGTCAGAGAAAGAGAAGGAAACCAAGGAACAACAGCGTCACTTTGGGAATTCCATATTGAAACACAAATTGACTTCCCTGCAAGGGGGGTGGGTGGGATAGTTTGTTGTTCATTCCCCTCATAGCCAGACTGCAACAGGCACTCACAGACCAGCTGTCACCCAGCTGTGTTTCTTATCCCTCTGCCCCCATAAAAAGCCCAGATTTAATTAATTTATCAGTGTTTTTCTTTGTTCTAGTTCAGGTTCAATTACTTGGATTAAATGGCATAATGGAGACAAAAAAGCTTTGAAGAGATTAAAGCACTCTGTACACAGAAAGTATCATCTCGGAAGCCGTGGAAAATGATTTCCCTGATAATCGCCATGCACATTTGCATGAGTGGGTAATGCCAACGCTCCTTTGGCCACAGTGTCAGCATGTGTGTCACTGACATGTGTGCCTTTGCCTTAGAAGGAGGTGAGACATCGACTAGCCAGACCCAGCTCTCCACAGAGAGCTTAGGCTCCATGTCCAAGCCAAGGCAGCCTCCTGCCTCTCAGCCAACACAGGAAGTTCGACGCCTTGGCCATCCTGCTACTTTCAATGGCGAAGGCAAGCAGAGTGGTTGGTTTTGCTTCTTCACGCATTTGACCTGCATGGGCTCATGCACTTGAACACTGGCCCCAGTGTGATGATACCCTTTTGGGAAGGTTATGGAGCCTTAGAGTCCCGTGGTACACCTGGCAGAAGTGAGGGTGACCCTGGAACACAACGTGACCTGTGGATGTGACAGAGACCTCTGCTTCCTGGCTCACCACAATGTGAGCTTCCACCTCTTGGCAGAGCTGCCCCCTTGCCATGCCTTCTCCTATGGCAGAGCTGCCCCATTGCCATGCCTTCTCCTATGGCCGAGCTGCCCCATTGCCATGCCTGCTCCTATGGCAGAGCTGCCCCCTTGCCATGCCTGCTCCTATGGCAGAGCTGCCCCATTGCCATGCCTTCTCCTATGGCAGAGCTGCCCCAATGCCATGCCTTCTCCTATGGCAGAGCTGCCCCATTGCCATGCCTGCTCCTATGGCAGAGCTGCCCCATTGCCATGCCTGCTCCTATGGCAGAGCTGCCCCATTGCCATGCCTTCTCCTATGGCAGAGCTGCCTCATTGCCATTCCTGCTCCTATGGCAGAGCTGCCCCATTGCCATGCCTGCTCCTATGGCAGAGCTGCCCCATTGCCATGCCTGCTCCGCCATGATGGACTGAACCCACGCAAACTGCGAGACAAGATCTTTACGTTGCTTCCGTCAGATTTTTTTGTCACAGAGATGAGAAAAGTAAGTAGCATTATTATCACTATGATTTTCAATTTTGCCTGGTTAGTAAAGAAACATGTGATGGGGCTGGGGAGATGGCTTAGAGGCTAAGCACTTGCCTGTGAAGCCTAAGGACCCAGATTCTATTTCCCAGGATCCACATAAGCCAGATGCACAAGGTGGCGCATGCATCTGGAGTTCGTCTGCTGGAGGCCCTGGTGTGCCCATTCTCTCTCTCTCTCTCTCTACCTCTTTCTTTCTTTGTCTGTCGCTCTAAAATAAATAAATAAAGAAAGAAAGAAAGAAAGAAACAAGGAAAGATGTGTTTGGATGTCATCTGAAGACAGATGGGGTCTCTCCATCACACTTATGGGGTGATGGAGGTGAGGTGGTTTGAGATGAGAGGCTGGGAGGCAGGGGACAGTGTCTCCTTCCCACACAGCCATTTGTCCCAAAGGGAGGTGACAAGAACATGCCTGCTGTGCAATGCTGACCTCCGAGCCTTTGCCATATTGAACTCTCAGCATTCCTGAGGACAGGGGACCTTCCCCTTCTTGCGCACACAGAGGCAGTTAACAGTGTCTAGTGCGGAGGTTCTGTGCCTCCTCCTGCGGATACAGGCAGGCGGTTAAAGTTGCTGGGAAAGATGTTTTTCTCATAAGTTACCCATGTTCTTGAAAGCCTGTCCAGTTACACTCCTTGATTCACTAGCGGCGCCTGCCTGGACTCATTACTTTGTTTGTGTTGTTGGTCCCTGTCTGAGGTGAGCAGATGTTTGTTCAGTTCAGAAAAAGTTCAGACAACCATGCCCAAGGTCCATTTTCTACTGCATGACAAGCACCCTGAGCGGCCACCTGCTCAGGTGTTCATGAAATGAGTCTTCGCAAGAACTTCAGAGCCTGACTTACATGCTACCAGGCGAAGAAACAGCTCACAAGAGGTTCTATGAGCGGTCTCAGGAGAGGAAGTACAGGGGGTCCTGGTAGCATTTTCTACGCCACAGGGAACATTGGTGAGGGACTGTCTGCGCAAATATTCTGTATCCATGACGTGGGGTTTGCAAAAAGGAGACGTGTGGGAAGGAGCAGCTAGTTCACACTAGGTGTGAAGGGCTCTGGGTTCACTGAGGACCCCCCATGGTACCCAACCCAAGAAGGAATTCTCTCGGGAACACAGGCTCTGAGACAGGGCCCTTCATGGCAGAAGAGATGGAGCACAAGGGGGACGCTGAGGCACAGCTCTGCATTTGTGGCTTGGGGAATACGTGAAGAGTGAAGGGTGAGTGGTCAGGGCCAGCCAGTGAGGCTGAGGATCGCTTGAACAGTAGGACCTTGTTTGGGACCACGGCTGTTGGAGTCATCAGCTGGTCTACAGTCCATGTGTTCTGACTTGGTGTGCTCTGCCCAGGAGCCACTGCTTTCCCATTACTTGAATAGGAATGTGGAGTTGTGTATTTGACTAATTTTTGTGCAGGGTTCCCCGAAACAAGACAAGGACAGAGAGAAGAGGCTTGGGGATGGACAGCAGGCCACCCACGTCTGGCAGTCATTAGCAAAGCCAGGGAAGGCAGTGGCCTGCAGTGGGGAGGGCAGTGCTGCATGTGTGGTGTATATATAGCCCGCAGCTCACCTGGATGAGGGGAAATGAGTCAATTAATAAAAACAAATTACCTTTTACCAAGTTAAATAAAAGCTAATATAAATGAAGTCACCGTGTGTAGGGCAGATTTATGCTAACTATAACCATTCCATTCCAAGGTGGAATTGTTTTAATGTGATATTAAAAATGATCAAATTAAACTTTAATGAATGCGACACCCGGTGTCAGAAACTGTGCTGTGGCCCTCTCCACATTCTCACGGTGTTCAAGGACCAAAGTCTACCTGCACCTACTTCTCACGTACAGAGGGACTGGAAGAGGACTGGGGTGGAATCTGGGAGCCACAGGTGCACCCTCCCATTGCTCCCTTCTGGAAGCTTCTCCCCCAGGCTGCCAACATCCCTTGGTCTGTGGCTTTTAGGGGCTCTTCCTACAGGTGGATGGGGACAGGGCAGCACAGCCAGGCTTGGTTCCCACTCCATGATGAAGGAGAGGACAAGGTGACAAACGTAAGGGGACTTGGAGAACAGAATACAAGAATCCCAGGCCCTCCTGTCCCCACAGGCTGGACAGTGGTGTGGTGGGTGGACAGAGGTCAACATCAATCTCAACAGGCTTCCAGAGACCCGAGCCACCTTCAGCAGGAGCACAAGGTCCTGGACACACTGTGGGGCTGGCAGATGCCTAGAGAAGCAGGTCTATGACCAGCCCACTTCTCTGCCTGCTGCCGTCAGGGTGGGATCTGCCCCTTGGGCCGTGCAGATAAAGGAGGGTGTGATTCTGGGTCCTGGAGCCAGTCTCTGCTGTAACGAGTTGAACAGTTTGTGCCTCAGGTTCTGCACCTCTGTACGATGGAGACGGCTCTTCTGGGAATGGCAGTGTTATGTGCGCATCTTCAGCTGTCATGGTCAGGGGTTTACCAGCAACTCAACTTACAAACCTTCTAGCAAAAGATGGTGACAAGTGCTTGGCACTTCCTCTCTTTCCTGTCACCGTCCTCTCAGTGTACCCTTCCTCCTGCCAAACTGCGTCTGTCAGGGCTGAGGTGTGGCTTGGTGGTAGAGTGCTTGCCTGGCATGTGCAAAGCCCTGGGTTCATCCCCAGACACACACACACACACACACACACATGTGCCCACCCTCTTCACACATGCCCGCATGCATACATGCCTGCACCACATACACACACACACACACACACACACACACACACACACACACCTCACAATGTGCTTCCCAAGAGGCATATTTGCCCAAGTTCTGGAAAGCCATGCATCCCCTGACTATCGCTTTGCTTTCCGCTTCAGAGGCCATTTGCAGCAGGTTGCAGCGCGAGGCGCTGAGGTACTGAGTGCCCACCCTGGAGGCATGCAGGGGACACAGAAACAGGCCCATGGGCGAGCCCTCAGCCACCATCAGCTTCCCTGCCCAGCGCAGAGAAAGCAGTGGACAAGCAGTGTCCTTTCTCATACGGACTCCAGCCAGCCCTCTCGTGAGTTTTCTCCAAATGAGCAGACAAGTTGTTGGGGCTCACAATTTGGGATACGGGGTACAGGTCCCTGGTGCTGAGAGCCTTCCCTGCATTCCCAGCACCTTGTTTCTCCTCAGCCTCCAGCCACACCCCCTCAGCCTCATCCACCTGCTGGGGTCAGCCCCCATCTCCCTGTGGACGCCACCACTCACTCATGAGAGCCGAGTGTAGCCTCAAGTCCCTGCCGCCTCTTGCTCGCACTCCTGTCTCCCCAGTGAAGGTGTAACGCCCCCTGGGGGCCAATGCCCAAGCAGTGTGGGAGTGCTAAGCTTTCTAAGCTGGCACATAGCCAGGTGAGTCTTCTGTGGGCTGGCTCTGCTCCTGGCCAGAAGGAGGCAAAATAGCATCATGTCCTCCACGGGTTGTCCAGAGGACTCAGAAGAAAACGGGGCAAATGCTGAGCTGAGTGCCTGCCTCCCAGGACAGGCACTGTTGCCTTCACGTAGCCAGATTTCAATGACAGGCTACTTCATTCTGTGCTAAGGCTGTTCTGAGCCAAGCACACAGCCTTTCATACCCACACCATTGCATCTCTCTAGGGCCATCTCTATGGCATAGCACACTGAGGCACAGAGACACTCACAACTTTCCTGAGGTCATACCGCATCAAGAGGTGGAGCCGAGACTTGAGCCCAGGGTGGGGGTCTGGAGTTGTGAGCCTCAGTGCTGCACTGCTTCTTGGAGTATTGGCCCTGCATTGAGGGGTTCTCTCTTTAGCCCGTATTGCCCTGCACTGAGATGTGCTCCCTACAGCCAGGCTCTGTGCAGGCCAACTCTTTCTAACATCCTGCCTTACAGGCTGAAGACCAAGTCAGCTGGGCCGAGTTGGCATCTCCACTGATGTGGCACCCATATCACTTCCCAAAGAAGACACTCCACATGAACAAGTAGGCAGGTCTGTGCACATGTTTATCTTCATATTTAGTGTATAGACACTGATGACCCTTACGAGACAGCCATGCCTTCTAGAAAGTTCTTCGGAACCCTGAAGACCCTATCTGTTGGGGAAAAGGAAAGTGCCTCTGAGAAAGGATCAACCAGTGTGAGCTGAGGGTCTCCTGTTATGGAGAGGGCGCCCACAGGAAGTCTTCCTGGAAGCTGGAAGCTGTGGAGCCTTGTGTGTGTGTGAGGGGTGGGCCTCGCAGGGCTCGCAGCTTTGTGAAATCACCTGCATGGTCAGATCTGAGAACCAGGGAGTCCCCAGCAAGTCGCGGCTAAGAGCACCAAGCAACACGTGTTTCAGGAAGGAAAGCTCCCAGTGAGACTGGCGTCCCAGCAGCAAGGACGGCGAGCGCCGTGAGCATGGCTGTGCAGCTCCCGCAGGCGCCACTGGCCATCTGCCAGGCTGGGGCCTCTCGTGTCCTCACCTCGAAGCCCATGGGGGTTATCTGAGGCAAGAATTGAACCCTGAAATTCTGCACGCCCCACTGGGCTGTAAACAGTGAGCTCCTTCAACTCATCCAGCAGGGTCTGCCGGCCCTGAGCTCTCCCCTGGGGCAGGGGTGGGGGGAGGTGGGCTGGCTGCTGCACCCAGGAATATGTGCAAGAGAAGCAAGCTTAGGTTCACCAAAGACACATCCAAGACTCCCATCATGGCCCAAGAACTCACCCTGGGACCTTTCCCAAATGCTCAGCAGTCTCTGAATGGCTCAGCAGCAGGGCGTCTCTGCTCAAGGGACACTAAACAGACGAGGGCAAGAACGGCCATAGCAGCACACCACAGCGCTCACAGCTACATGGGCTCAAGATGCCACAGAAAAGACGGAGTTCACCCCAAGTCCAGAGTGGGAAAGGACTCATCTAGAAGGTTAGAAGTCAGCGACTGGGGAGGAATGGAGCCCCCGGGAGCCTGAGGGGGATTTCTGGGGTTTGGTCCCGATGTTACACTGAGTCTTGGGTCATTTAGCATTTGTGTACTTTTCAGTGTGTGTTACACGGCAACAAATTAAAAGAAAATGAATTGCCGGGCGTGGTGGCACACGCCTTTAATCCCAGCCCTCGGGAGGCAGAGGTAGGAGGATCGCCGAGAGTTTGAGGCCACCCTGAGACTACATAGTGAATTCCAGGTCAGCCTGGACCAGAGTGAGACCCTACCTCGCAAAACCAAAAAAAAAAAAAAAAAAAAAAAAAAAAAAAGAAAATGAATTGCACATGTAAACATAGGCCTCACTGGAGAAGGTGAAAGGGGAGGTAGCTGTGCTCCTGCCCGGATGAGGCACATCCACTGGTGCATTCTGGGAGAGGAAGCCCGTGCCACCAGGGTGTGAGGAGCCATGGTGACAGCCACTTCGGTTTCCTAAAAAGGACCCGAGCAGCATGGAGCCAGTGCTCTGACTCCGGAACAGGGCCCACCAGCTTATTTTTGGTGATGTCTCTGGGATAAGGCAGGGCTGACATTTCATTCCAAGCCAGTGCAGCCGCCATGTGTTATTACGTAGTCTGGGCTCTCCCAAGGTCTGTGATTATGCATTAAAATAGCCCAGCTACTGGATTCTCTGCCAAATGACCTTATAAATTATTTTCTGTGGTGGCTGTGACACAGGTCTAAGGGTGACAGAACACAGATCCTGCCAACCTGAGACACGATCCTAGCTGGGCATCTGGACCTCAGTTTCCTAGTCTGGTAGACGGAGGTTTGCCGTCATGTCTGATTCTAGGACAGTGAGGTGAGCAAGGCATCACACAGCACCCACAGGGAGCTCCCCAAGGACATACTAGTCCCAGCTTTCTGATTCCTGCCTATGCAGGGCACTGGTGATGGAGGAACAGGGCCACTCCTGCTAGTGTGAGAGAGTGAGTCTGTGGGTGTCCCTAGTTTGCTGTTCTAAGTAGAAACATTTCTGGAAGCTTCTCAGTGGGAGAGGTGCCCAGTGTTCCCTCTGCAGCCAGGGGCTTGGGTGGCTGCTGAGGGGGCTCCCCCACACTGTGACGCTATGGAATAGCTGTACTGGAAGGTGCTGGCCATGCACTGGGGGACTGTAGGGAACACCAAAGTTGTTGGAACATGAGCTAGGGAACAGTGGGAGGACAGTGTGTAGTGAGACACACTGGCCAGGGCGTGCTGGATTGCACAGTGAGTGTGGCAGAAGGCTTCGTGTAGATTCTGAGCAGTCACCTTTACCAGTCCTTGTGTGTAACAGGCTGCTTTCCTGTTGAGTGGAAAAACAAGGCTGGCTCCCATGGAGTTGACCATTCCAGTACTTTAACTTTTTATACTCATGACCCCTTTTGTCAGAGAAATCTTTACATAACTCCAAGTATGTAAAACAGGCATGTGGGGCTGGAGAGATGACTTAGTGGTTAGGGTGGTTGCCTGCTGAGCCTATGGACCCAAGTTCAATTCACCAGTGCCCATGTAAGCCAGGTGCTAAGCCAAATGCACATGGTGGCGCATGCGTCTGGAGTTCATTTGCAGTGGCTAGAGGCCTTGGCATGTCCATTCACTCTCTCTCCCTTTCTCTCTTAAGGAAATAAATAAAGAAAAATAAAAAATACTTTAAAAAACAGGTATATGAATCAAACATTTACTGATAATAAATCATTAAGGCATTTATTTTAAAACAATTCCTTGGCATACATATAATTTTATCCTTTATTAAAGATGAAAGCAAATTTGCATGTTAATGACACGGATGGATGTGGTTGGTACTTGCTTATTGTTATGTAAGGAATTAAATCTTGGCTGAATGACATGACAGGATGTGGAGACTTGACTCTTCCATGCTTTTCAGAGCTGGCTGGGCCTTTGACTTGTAATCGTCAATCCTGAAAATGCCACTTTGCGAAAATATGTAGTACAAAATAGCCATTTCAAACATTGTTGGGGATTCTGTTCTAGGTCCAAGCCAAAATTCATTTAATGATTTTTTATGAAATTCAAATCAGCAACTCAAGTGACAATTTTAAAAATCAAACATTCTAACACAATTCAATCCAAAGGTTTACTAATTTGATACTTCAATGTTGAGAAATGATGGTAGCAAAATGTTAAAATCCTTTGTTTCCTGTCATTAAACCATTCTGTTTCTTTGAGAGCAGAAACTTGGTATATAGAGTAAAAACATTGCCACTCATAATATGCAGTAGTTTTGATTCTGAGCCGAAGTGTAAGTCCTGGTGTGGTGTCACACACAGCGCAGGCGCACACTGTTGTGTGTTGAGAACCGCGGCTGTAGTGGGGTCCTATGACACAACAGAGGCGAGGCCTGCCAGAAACACCTCAATTGGTTATGTATTGGATTTTGAACTATTTTTTGGCTGTTGCTCGCTTAGAAAACTTGAATTGCTGCAATTTGCTTTTAAAAATATTTTATTTTTATTTATTTACTTATTTGACAGAGAAAGAGGGAGAGAAAGAGAAAAGAGTGGGTGCAGCAGGGCCTCCAGCCACTGCAAACGATCTCCAGACAGTTGCGCCTCCTTGTGCATCTGGCTAACTGAGACTTGAACCTGGGTCCTTTGGCTTTGCCTGCAAAGGCCTTAACTGCTAAGCCATCCCTCCAGCCCTGTAATTTGTTTTTTGAGGTAGGATCTTGCTCTAGCCCAGGCTGACCTGGAATTCACTATGTAGACTTAGGCTGGCCTCAAACTCACAGTGATCCTCCTACCTCTGCCTCCTGAGTGCTGGGATTAAAGGTGTGCGCCACCACTCCTGGATATTGCTGCATATTTTTGTAACTCCCACATTCCATTATATGACCCTGTATAGAACGGAGACCCCCCAGTTTAAGAGCAGAACAGAGTCTAGATCCTGGGGCTCTGTTCCTGGCGTCTCTCCGCCCAGGGCCTCCCGTTTGATGGAACACCAGCTCCTAACCATGTTGATCAAGGCGCCTCGAGAGAGTGCAGGCCCCCAACTCCCGACAAACGGTGTTCATGGCTTCAGCAGCAGGGGAAGAAGCAACTGGCCCCATGCTATAGAGTCTGTTTGTCTGCAGGAACCCACAGTCTACAAGAAGCACCCTGGGGAGACTTGGGCACCTGTGTGTCCCTGGGTCATGTGTGGTCAACCCTCTGTGCCCATCTAGAATCTACTCAGCAACCACCATGTGACCACGATGAAAGATGCAAGAAACAAGGAGCAACCACAAGTGAGTCTCCAAACTGGGTGCCAAAACAGCGTAGACATAGGACGGTGACAGTGGGTGGTGGACAGCGAAGGGTAGACAGTGGCCGGTGGGCACTGGCAGTGGCTGGCAGGTAGTGGACTGTGGGCAGCAGGTGGTGGTGAATGGGACCAGGGTCTGCCCCGTATCACTGGGCTGCACTGAGATAGATCTTACACTTTTCTCTTGTTTGCCAAATATGAAAGTGCACTTGCTTCAAAGACCTCAGTTCCCTTTTCTCTAACACACTCATGTGCTCTGTGTGAGCTACTCTGGTGAAGCTTAGGGAGAAAGGTGAGTGATCCAGCTGTGCCCTGTAGCCCCAACCTGAGACTCAAGGTTGTGGGACAGGAGAGGTGGACTCCTGGGCTTCTAGAAAGGTCCTGGCCACCGTGCTCTTTGCCGTTGTTGAAAATGCCCTCTTTGTGACCTTCTAATTCCCCTGACCGCTGTCTAGGAGTGCTCCCAAGATGATGAATATTTGGGTAAAAAAATTCCACCTGTATTTTCTGAGGCAGAATAAATCTCTGGTTCCCAGGTTCCACTGTGTTGCGGAGGGTCACGTCCATATAATACCCGCTGACTGCAGACCCAGGTGATATTGGGCTTCAGCGAACACTTGGCCATTCAATCAACGCCCACAGCCCTTCACAGCCCGGTGATGAGAGCAAGGTCAGCTGCCGGTGGTGGCTTGGAGGGCCAGGCAGCCACAGGGATCATGGCTGTGCTGGGACTCAGGCCAAGGCTGTCACAGTTTTCAAAATTGTTTTTAAGAAAAAAGAAAACTGGTTGTGTTTCAGATGAGCTTTGCTTAACGGAAAAAGACGCAGTGTAAGGGCTGTACACGAGCTGCTGGATGCCCAGGACACGGGATGGCTGAGCCACCTAGAGCCGCTGGACGCCCGGGACACGGGATGGCTGAGCCACCTAGAGCCGCTGGACACCCGGGACATGGGATGGCTAAGCCATCTTAGTTACCTTTTGATTCCCATGCTGTGCCTCAGTTTCTCCCTGTAAAGTGGGAGGATGGAGGACATTTGGCCTGCAGAGCTGCTGTGAAGTGGAAAGGAGGCACAGTGAACTACCATAATCCAGACTCAAGAAGAGTGACCAAGGAGAAGGGGGACCGTGGAAGGGAGTTGGTGCTGCAGCCTCCCCTCCCCCATCTTGCTCAGCTGGCCATTCCAGCTGTTTTCTTTCCACCTGGTGCCCAGCACACCTTAGGCCCTGTGGCTTGTGCCTTCTTTTCCCAGGTACTCAGGCTGTGAGGCCGCGGGGTGGCAAAAGCCAGAGCTCAGGCCCCGGCTCCAGGAAGGCAGTGCTCAGCCAGGTGGGACGCCAGTCTCTGCTGTGCAGCTGCCCCTCCAGAACGACAGGAGAGTACCAGGTGGGCGATGCTGCCCATCAAATTTGCAAGGCTGCTGTGTTAAGTGGTGGTGTGGCTTCTGTAGGGTGCTTACTATTTGGAGAGTACATATATTTTTAAAATGGAAAATGTAGAAAAACTCAACTGGGGTTCTGATCTTACACTGAAAAACATTCAGATTTTGATGGACAGGATTTGCAATTTGCCAAAATAAAACACCTCCATCCAGCAAAGTCTCCAAGCCCCAGTCAAACAGAGAAGTCCCCTTCAGGAACTGACACCTCTGTGTTCACGGCTGTAAGCTGAGGAAGAGGACAGAGCCCTGGCATGCTCCTGCAGCATGCCAGCTCATACCACCTGCACCAACAGATGTTGCAAGCTCACCTGCCGCAGGTCATGGGTTACCAGGAGGAGCAGAGCAGAGTCTCGTAGTCTCGTGAATGGCTGCCCTCCTCTGTTTCGCTAATCTTTGGAAGCAGAGACTGGAGCATTTTTAAGTGGTTGCTCATGGAATGACTTTCTCCCCTCACCCAATTCATCTCTCTGTGATGACCTACTTTTGGTCTTTTGTATGCCTGCACTTGAGAACTGGGTCACAATGTGCGTGAGGCTTTGGCGACTTGATTTAATAGACTGGGGCCGTTTATCCTCCCATCCTTCCAGGCCTCAGACAAGATGAAGCTTAATATAAGCTGTAAATGGGCAAGTCGGCGGCATAGATGGCCAGACCTCAGTGTCCCCATACAGGAATATACTTTCCATCCTGGCTACAAGAATCTTTGGGGTCCCAGGCTCTTGTGAGTATGTTCATGCACACCCCAATCACCACTGTGGGATGCAGAGAGTCTGCAGAGGCAACAGGTAAGCAGGTTTGATTACAGTGGTCATGTGGACAGGTGGAAGCCAGCAGGCTGCCGGGCAGGACCCTGGCCCTGACTCACAGCTCTGGACATCATTCACAGATGGCAACTTCATCTGTGTTCTTGGAAACACAGTGGCTGTGTTTGGCTCCTTTGCCACAGGAAGAAGCAGGGTAAGGGCCATGGATGAAGGGTGTGGTTCCCCCACCCTGTGACATTTCAGAGCCAGCAGGATGGTGGTATGGTGCTCAGGGACAGGTGGGAGAATGCCCTCTCTGTGGGGGGCTCCTGTCTCCCTTCCCCTCTACTCTTTTATTTATTTATTTATTTATTTATTTATTTATTTATTTATTTATTTATTTATTTTGGTTTTTCGAGGTAGGGTCTCACTCTGTTTCAGGCTGACCTGGAATTCACTCTGTAGTCTCAGGGTGGCCTCGAACTCACAGCGATCATCCTACCTCTGCCTCCCGAGTGCTGGGATTAAAGGCGTGCGCCACCACACCCAGCCCCCTCTACTCTTACAAGAGGACTCACATCTGTAACATTCACAGACAGACAACACTTCATAGGTGGCACATAGGCATGAATTAGTTTCTTGACTTACTGAGTTAGTAAAACAGGGGACTTATCTCTTTGTAAGGGACAAAGAAAAATAAAATAATAATATAGATACAGCACAATGCATTCAGCAATGCTCTCAAATTTTTTATACCAGATACAGCCCAGAAAGCCAGCTGTCATTGGAACCAGATCACCAGTGGCAAGACATGTGGCTGCAGGACTGCATGTGACCGTGGGTTTGAAACATTTACGTCACACTCATAACACTCCACGTGTAAGGCTGAGCTATTACTGTAATTGGATTTCACATGGTCAGAGGATTGTCTAGAGCTCTGTTTGCTGCCTGCATCAACGTGAAGACAGGAGCCTGGAGCTGCTCCGCGCTCTCCAGATGTGAGTTTCCCAGACCTTTCAGAAAGACCTGTTGCAATCATGACAGGTCTTCTCTGTCTGCTCCACCTCTGCATTCTATGAGATATTGAACTGTAATGCCAAAGACACTTGATTTCTGTTATTCATGTCCACAGCTCTTATGGGGAACAAATGATCCCATATGGTCTGAGATCACTTTATGATCTCTTAATTGCATGTGTGTCATTCAAAAACCACGTTTTGATGCTGTCTGCGACTGCAGGAGGCTGACTTCTACCTTCTAAGTTTCTTTCTCAGCCTAGAGGTAGAATCTTCCATGTCATCCATAGGGAAGAGCCCACAGGGAATGGAAACCCCAGGATGCTATGGAACACTGACACCAGCAGACATGAGAACTGGGTTCTCCTGGAGGTGCCAACCTTGAGCTTTGGGAGATAAGAATCTCTTGCTCCTTCTTCATCTCATTTCCCACCAGCATGCACTGAGTGCCTGCTGTGTGCCAGGCAGGAGGCCAGGTATCTGAGAAGCATAAACATAGCCCGCCTGTAATCCCATAGCCTCTGGCCCCTGGCACAGGTCCTTCTACAAGGCACCATTCCCTGTCTACAATGACCACAGGGTCATTACAGTGACAGCAGGGCCATTGCAGGGTGGAGTCTCCCCAACCCCATGCTCACACTCCTGGTCCAGGTGCTCACTTCTCTCATTAGGAGCACGGGAAGTAAGGAGTTTGGGGTCGTCCTCTTGGTCATCTGCCCCCTTGATGTCACATTAGGTTTCTATTGGTTGGAGACAAGGTTTCATTTATTGGACTCAAGGGTTAGACTCAAGCTCACTATGTAGCTGAGGAATGACCTCAAACTCACTCCCTTCCTCCCTCCCTCCCTTCCTTCTTTCTTTCTTCTTTCTTTCTTGAGTCAGTGATAGAGATAGATAGACAGAGAGAGAGAGAGAGAGAGAGAGAGAGAGAGAGAACAGGCAAGCCAGCAGCCTCTCAGCCACTATGAATGAACTCCAGACATATGCGCCCCCTTGTGGGAAAGTGCAGCATTGCGGCCTTGCGTCACTTTTTGCATCTGGCTAAATGTGGGACCTGGAGATTTGAACAGGCCTTCTTAGGCTTAGCAGGCAGGCGCCTTAACCACTAAGCCATCTCTCCAGTCCTAACCTGAAATTTTTGTTCTTGTTATCTCTACCTCACAAGTTCCGGTACTGCAGGTGTGTGCTACCAGACCTAGTTTATGTGATGCTAGTGATAGAACCACGGCTTCACGCATGCTATGCAAGCACTCTGCGGCTTGAGATACATCCCAGCCTGCCAATACCTTTAGCCGGTTGAGTCATGTTTATCATGCCTGGCTATGGCTCCCTCGTTTCTCCACTCCTGTCTGTACTCAGCTGTCTGTAGCCCCCGGCCTCACAGTAGACTCCGACTCGCCCCATGGGACTCACATCACAGAACTGACTCCCAAGACATGAGTGATTACAGCTGAGAACAGAAAAGTAATTTCCACAGGAAAGAGCCCCGAGCCCTACATCTTAAGCAAAATGTTAAAGAGTGCAACAATGAGTGGGGCTTGGCGCCGAGGAAGGAACACCATTCCCCACCCAGGCAGCAGCCTGGCCTCCTCTGATGTTTTATCGCCAACCCCCCTCCATTAAACAGACACTTCTGGACCAAGCCCTCAGCAAGCAGCAGGCAGCAGTGAGAACACAGTGCAGCCTGAGTGCGAAGTGTGTTTGCTGACTGCCACTGCAGAGATCAAGGGACGTCACCACTCTGAGATGCCAGGGAGGAGCCAGCCTCATTGTGTATCTGGTCCCAATTAGGCCATTATTCACTTACACAGGACATTGTGGCTGCCACGTCTGCATTGTGCCTGGTCTTCTGGAGATATGAGGAACAGCTGGAGTCCAAGGTCCTCTGTATTCCAAGGTACCCACGTGTTTTTGCACTTGGCAGAAAGGAGCCACGTTGGTAGCACATGAGCTCTAACCAGCCTTCTCTAGTCTGGATGATCAACTTAGCAAAGGGCCATGGTGCTGGCTGCAGAGTCACGGTGGGGTCTTGGCTCATTGCCTGAGCTCTCTGGCCTCAGTTTTCCCATCTGTAACAGGCAGTAGGACTACCTGAAGTTCAGAGGTGTGAGTAACATGAGCTGATGGACAGAGTCCCACACTGGGCTCAGTTCCAACTGTCAGGGTCAATGTCCCTAAGTTGGCCATGGACCTGTTCACACTGGTCCGCTCTGTCCTTAGCCGTCACGGAATGCGGGCTCTCCCAGGAGCCACCCTGTTAACATTTGAGGTACAGTGAGGCTTTGTTTGGGGTTCTGTCCTGGGCCCTGTAGAATACTGGGCAGCATCTGTGACTAGCAAGCCATGCCCAGAACTGTGGCTAATCAGAGCAGCTCCAGATGTGGCCCCACGTTTCCTGGGTCACAATCAGCCTCATGTCCCCAGAGACCAGACACAACCCTTAACTCCAAGCTTGTGTAAGAAGTCCCAGAAGTCACTAGCAATGGTAACTGATGGCAGAGCTTGTCTAAGGACCACTGAAAGCATCGTGTCAGGGTCAGGGCATCTCTAGGGGCAGCAAAGTCAGGTTGAGAACCCGACTGTCTAGAAGACACCCACACCAGCAAGCCAGCCTCAGGCGACAGACATGGCTGTCCTGGAGAGAAGCTTGCGGGCAGGCCCTGTGGGTTTCCTCCACCCTGGCATTATCCCTCCACCCCGCTGGGTATGGGCTTCACTCTGAGATCTTGAAGGAAGCAGTACGGGCCACTGGGCCTGAGGCTACAGGACTCACACCCTTCCAGACATTTGCAAACCACACACTTTCCATTCCCAAGACCAGGGTGCCATAGCTTGATGCCCGGATGGGCCATCACCATCCCAGGGACAGCAGGAAGGCCATCCTGACACCAAGGTTACTATAGAGTGCTCATTTCTGGCACACAGCTACTTACGCTTCTCTCATCTCCCACTTTACGGTTTGGCTCACTGACCCTTTCCTATATTCTTTACGACCCAACATGCACCACCAAGTAAGGCCATGGGAACCCTGGATGGCTTGGCACTTTGAAAAGTAATAAAGCTTGTGTGAAAACTTCGTGACAAACCATGTTGTGCAAGACTGGAGATAAGCTGTTCACATGTGTCCAGCTGCACCGAGAGTACTTCTAACATGCACAAATGCATCACAACTTGCCATCAGCCAACAAGAATCTTTACACGTTTTTAAAAGTTGCTTTAACCACAAACAACGATGGTTCCATTGCCACAAACCACAAGCACCACCTTAGCCTGGTGAGAGGCAAGCCCGAGACAAGTTTGGGGAAGCAGAAACCGACACCCCATGAACGCGAAGTGTCCGTGACAGCCTCAAGGACAAGCACAAGCTCCACTCCCAGAATGCTGAGATGAAAATTCCCTCACGGGGAGAGCAGGTTTTGAAGTTCAAATTGAAATTCTGTGCTCTCTCATCTGGACCCTGCAGATTCCGTGTCGGGGCAGTCTAATCGTTTGATATGCTGGCGTCTCAAGTCACAAAGTCCTCAGCAATTGCCTTTTCTCTGGTTCACTGCTTAGCTATCTCATTTTTACCCCTTTCTTCATTTGCACAAGTTTGACCAAGACGGATCAAGTGATGCCACCCAGGTTTGCAAAGTGGGACCCACATGCCTCACATCTCCCACACCCCTCACTAATGGACCGAGGAGCCTCGGCCCGTGTGTGCAATCCAGAGCCTCTTACTGTACATGGGGTCTTCTCACGACACCTCGGGGAACCAGGAGTGCAAATGCAACAGCAGCGCGCAGATGTGACAGCACGTACAGCATTAGCCGCAGAACGACTTACCTGGAAGGAAGAGAAAAGTTTCGTGAGTCGAGGGGAAAGGACGGTCCCACTGGGTGTCCCCATGAATGACAGGGATGTGGGCACAGGTAAGGCTAGTTGCGATGATGACTGTTCTGGAGCCTCTTGATTGATTTTCCCAGCATGTTATACTTCCCAGAATGCACTCCTCCCCATGGTCCACGAGCCCCAGGACAGCTCTGTGGGTGGGCAGTAGCAGTCAGTGTCTTAGACCATCAAGAGACAAGTGCTCAGAGAGTTTTGAGACTGAGTGAGGCTAAAGGAGATGAGACAATGCCACCATCTCCTGCCCTCTCTGCCAGGCCTTCTCAACCACATCTCTCTCAGTAAGGTACGTTTCACCGTGACTCTTAGTGGCCAACAGGTGACCAGGTAAACAGCAGTAACTGTCAGCATCTCCAAAGTGGCCCTAGCTCATTCACCTTGCTTTCTGCGGGGCCTCCCCTGCACAGAGGCTGACAAAGCAATGCAGGCTCTACACGGCCTCCTGCAAGCCTCAAGGATCCACCCACATCATGGTGACAAGGCTGAGGAAGAGCTGGATGACAGGCTGTGAGGCCACCACCCCTAGCCTGAGGGAGCAGAAGTGGGCACAGCCTGCTGAGACTTTGACCCTACCCAGAGAGGAATTCAGAACCAGCTAACTGCCTGAAGGAGAAGGTTCTCCATGTCATGTATGCCACTCACAGCAGGTGCAGGGATTGCAGAGTTTCCAGGAGACATGGTGAGTTCACATTGCAAAGAGACTTAAGTGCTGGGACTTGAAGGAATTGTGTTTCCTGCCCCCATGCCAGGAGAATTCGCATGACCACTAGGGTGTGCACATGCCAGCACCTTCCCACCGAGGGTCACTCAGGATCCTGGGCCCCGAGGCTGAGGGGGAATCTTGGAACTGTTCTGCAGAAGGAATTTGGAAGAGTTTGGAGATGTGAGCTAGAAAAAGACAGATGCTGGTAGACATGTGGACAGTAAAGACCGACTCATATGTTTACAGGTGGACATGGTGACTTTACTGGGAACTAGACAAGAGCCCATTCCTGCTACATTCTGATCATTAATCTTTCCTGAGATTCCGAGTGAGGCTGAATTTACAAGTAACAGTTTGATTCATTCGGCAGACAAAATTCCAAGACAACACAGCACTTGCGCTGTGGCATTGTTATCGCTGGCTGCTTTCAGCAGGATAGGAAGATGAAGAAAGAAAGAATAGATTGGCTAGAGGAGTGTGCTAAGATTGCAGACAAGTAGATCATGGCTGTTAAAGAGATTAACATTATTAAAAAGAAATCAGATCCTTTGATCCAGGACTACAGGAAAATTCCTGAGGAAATTTCAGGAATCAATTAAACCCTACCTGTCAAAGGAGGAAGGTCACGGAGGTTTTAACTCAGCTGAAAAACTTCATTTTCAACAGACAGCTCCATGGCACTTTACACAAACAAGGATGCCTCTGTAAGTTTTTTCCTGGCATTAGCCTGCCCGGCTCTCAGAGACCGCAATAGCCATGGTCCACGGGGACTGGGTGTGGTGGTTTGAATGGGAAATGTCTCCCATAGCCTCATGGGTTTGTGAATGGGCCTCACATGCACTCCCTAGCTGGTGGCAGTTTGGTAAGTTGAGCCTTGCTGGAGAGGGTGGAGCCTCACCAGAGGGCGTGTAGCAGCTGGGTGAGTCTTGAGATGGTATAGCACCGGCACCCCTTGCCAGTCCAAGCTCACTCTTGCCGCTACATCCTAGCTGCTGTGGGCAGATTTGATGCCCAACCCTGGCTCTGCCCTGCTTGCCCTGCCATGACGAAACTTCCTCATAAGACTGAAAGCTAAAATAAACGCTTTCCTCCCATCAGTTGCTCTTGGTCGGGTGTTGTACCCCAGCAATGAAAGGGTGACCATGTCCCCTGGTTACCACTGGAGCTAGTAGAAGACATAAGCATCTTCCACGCGATGACAGTCTTTCCTTGCCGAAGATGCAGGAGTTATGGGGTCATGGATGCTTCCACCCACTGAGATTTCAGGGGAGGGCTCGAGAGGCCAAGCACTGTGTGGCAGGGTCAGGATTCCAGGAAGCAGCTTCGGAAAGGGCAATACATTATGTAAGGCTGAGGGGGAATCTAAGGTGGCCTGGAGACCCTAGGCCATTAGAGATGCTAGGAACTTGGAACGTTTATGGAGGAGAGCTGCAAGCTCTGAGTGGAGCCAGTCTAGGAGAGAGGCTGGACGACCTGAAAACAGCCAGGTCAGCAGACTAGGGCTGCCCAAGCCTGTTGAAGCTCAGATCATAACACCGTGTGTTTGGGATGCTTGCTGTGCTGTGGAAATAAAGAATTGAGTGTGTGCCCTGCTGTGTGAGCCCTGCTGGGTTTCAGTCTTGCTTTGGTCTGATCCCCCGTATTTCCTCCTTTTGGAATACAGCCATTCTAATATTGGAAGTGTATGACCTGCCTTTTGTTTTATAGCATCCTACAGCTAAGGGTTTGCCTTAAGTCTCATAAGACACTTTCTTTTAAAAAATAGTTATTTATTTGAGAGAGAGAGAGAGAGAGAGAGATAAAAGAGAGACAGAGACCACACTCAGAAAAGATTTTCACTTGAACCACAGTGGAACTATTAAGACTTCTGAGACTTTTGGAAGTGGACTAAATACATTTTTTTATTTTATTATTTTTTTAATTATTTTTTTGGAGCGAGACACAGAGAGAGACAGAGAGAGAGAGAGAGAGAGAGAGAGGAAGATGGAGATGGGCGCGCCAGCAGTGTCTCAGCTGCTGTGAACGAAATCCAGATGTGTGCGTCCCCTTGTGGTCAAGTGCAGCATTGCGCCCTTGCGTCACTTTGCATCTGGCTAAATGTGGGACCTGGAGATTGGAACCACTGGAGATTGGAACCAGTGATCTTAGGCTTAGGAGGCAGGCGCCTTAACCCCTAAGCCATCTCTCCAGCCCCCTAAATACATTTTGCATTATGAGATGACCAGGAACCTATGGGGATTAGGGATGGAATAGTATAATTTAAATATGAAATATACCCCACAGCCTAATGTGCTGAACACTTGTTGCCCAGCAGGTGGTGATCTTTTGGGGGGTTCTGGAAACTTTAGGAATCATTTGAAAGTAATACCTGGTCCTCAATCCCCTCCTAGCGTTCTTCATTCCAGCTACCATGAGGTGAGCAGCTTGGCCAATAGCCTCTTGCCTCCATGATGGGCCTTAATCCAGGCCCAGAAATATGAGCCAAGAAACTGTGCACTGAATCCTTTGAAGCCACGAGCAATATCACATTGTTCTTCTCTAATTTCTAATTTTAGGCATGAGGTCAAAGCTTCACACAAGGTAAGTAACACATTCACACATGCCTTTTCCTTTCCAGGTCTTGGGAGGAATAGACACAAATGTGGCATTTAAAAGGTTAATAACTCACCAAAAGTAACAAGACCTGCTGACCTAAGCAGACAGGCCTCACCTGGGGGTGGGGGGCTGCGGTCACCAGGCCTGCCTGCAAAACAAGTCAGCAAAGGAGAAGACCCTATTTCCATTTTTTAACTTCCCCGCCTTCCCCTTTCTTCTCTGTTTGCTTCTTCCTACCTCTGTTCCTTTAAACACCCAGTCCAGCTAAGTCTGGACCTAGCACTCTCCCGTTCCTTCCGGGCCCAGCACTCTAAGTGCACAAGGACAGTCTGTGCTGTGGAGGCCTTCTCTTTCTTTCATTTCCACGTGGCCTGTTGGTCCCAGTCCTGGTTCTCATCTAACAGCGGTTCCTTCCTTCTTTGTTTGCTCAACATACACACCGAGTTAGTAAGTTCCTTTGAGGAACTTTGAGCTTCCATTATGGCCTGAGAGACCTCGAAGCCCAGGCCAGGCAGCAGTCAGTCCGATGGGGCCCCGTGTCTCTGGTTCTTTCTCGCCCGTGATGCAGAGTTTTAATGAGCATGTCCTGAGGACTGGGCTTCCCAATGTGCATTTCATTTCACTCTGCAGCTCCAGAGGCACACGTGAGCAATGGCTTTATAATCTGGAGTTAGCGTGTCCGAGCCCTCCTTGGGATGCATCTCGTCTTTATTACCTCTGTTTATCCTATTAAAAT
Source organism: Orientallactaga sibirica (assembly GCA_036365145.1). Lineage (NCBI taxonomy): Eukaryota > Metazoa > Chordata > Mammalia > Rodentia > Dipodidae > Orientallactaga > Orientallactaga sibirica. The sequence goes on along the minus strand of JAEOAD010001557.1, from coordinate 537,377 downwards.
TTTAATTTCCATTTCTGAGCACAGCTGGTAATATTTCCATTATTTGACAAACAAAACAGTAATATAAATGAATTAACAACACACACACCCTGAATGGGGCCTGGGCATCAGAGTGACCTAGTCCTTTTCTCTGAGTATGTCCTGTGGTTCTCCATAAGGACTGGAAAGTGACTGTCCCCATACTGACGGCTATTGTCATAGCAACGAGAATCATTGTATGTTAATAATAATAATTCCAATGGCTCTGTTGAGGACTTGGTGACCCTGAAGCTGTGCATAGCACCCTTCTGAGTATGTTGCAAGGAGGCCTTGCTGACCTTCCCACCACCCCTGGGGCAGACAGTTATTGCCTGCAATCTGGAATGAGCAACTGAGGTTGGAAGGAGCTGGGCCGAGACAACTTGGACCTGGATGAGGTGGGCATGCCCCTGTCTGAGATTCCCAGTCTCACTCAAAGCCACTGGTCCCCTAGGATCTGTGAGAACAGCGATGACTCAGGGTCTTACTTGCCCTGGACAGCCAGTGGCCCCATGCATGCTTGTGGTATGGATCTGCATAACTCTGCATGCTGAGGTCCCCGTGCTGGCCTCAAGGACATGGTTTAAAGCGTCAGGCCCCTAGCACATAAGAGGTGGTCCACACACAGTCCTGTATGTCATACTGTGCTATGCTCCTTTTTGAAAAGTAGGAGGGAGATGGCTCTTAATGGACAGGAAAGTTCTAGATACACTTCCTGGGTGATCTGGTGCTCCCCTGTGCTGAGGACCCCTTCCTTGCTTAACCCTCATGTGTCCAGAGCAAAAGGCAGGCATTACTAGTCTTTTGGGTAGGGAAATAAGGGTGTGGGGGCCCAAAGGGGCTTAAAGAGGCATGGGCTTTACTAGAACTGCCACACAGGAGCTCAGGCACTGCGTCTCCATGAATGACAGAAAACCACCGTGGAGCTGAGGCTTCTTGGGCCACAGCTGTTCCTGAGGAGCCTGGGTGCCTGACTCTGTCCCACTTCCAGCCATGCTGAGACACCTCTGCTCCCTCAGAGCAAGTCACAGCCTCGGACCACTGTGTCCTCTGAGTGCTCACGGCTGCTGAGGAGCATTCTACCCACTCCTGGAGGCGGGTCATGCAGAGTCTAGAACCAGGGTCTCAGCCCCAGGCTGCTCCCATTTGCAGAAGAGAACTGCGTAGCAGACTATGTTAAAAATAGCACACGCCTACAATCTCACAGATCAGGAGGCCAAGGCAGGAGGATCTAGAGATTGACACCAGCCTGGCCTAAACAAGTCCCTGCCTCAAAAACAATGAACACCAACCACGACCACCACCATCAAGATCCCATAATTTGATTAGTTGGTCCTCCTGTGCCCGAGACTCACCACAGAGGTGACAGCAGGGAGGCTCTTGGAGGCCCTCCTGGGGTTCATCTTCAACCACGGTGTTTTGTATCAAGAGTGAACTTGAAAACTCTGAATTCATTTCAAAGATGGAACTAGAAACTGAGCTGAGCTGCCTGAGCCCGATCTCCAGTATTTGCTAAACTCTTGGAGGATAGTGGGGAAGAAGGGGTGGTGTGTGTGGCGGCAGGCATTTGTGCCTCCCTTGCAGAATGGAAGACCATGCTGAACTTGTCCTTCAGGGAACTGCGAAGTCCACCTTCTTCCAGATCTCAGGCCCTATGCTGCTAACTCCACAAGCTGCTTCCTCACTCTCTCTTACTTGTAAAGTCACTACTATTATTGTCACACTAACAGTGGATGTTTATAGGGTGCAGTGTGACACATTCGTATGCACTCTGTACTGGCATATCAAGGTGGCCGGCATTTCTATCTCGACAGTCTTAGAAATCTTTATTTTTGCATGTGTGTGAGGGTGCATGTTCACATGTGCGTGAGGGTGCATGTGCATGTGAGGGTGCATGTGTGTGTAAGGATGCATGTGCACATGTGTGTGAGGGTGCATGTTCATATGTGTGAGGGTACATGTGCATGTGTGGGTGCTTGTGGATGCCATACCATACTGGCCATCTTCCTTGGTTATTCCTTACCTTGTTCTAGAGACAAGGTTCTCACTGAACCCAGAGTGCATCTGGTTGCCTAGACAAGCTAGCCAGCAGGCCTGGAGCTGTGACCTGGCATTTTATGTGGCTGCTGAGGGTTTGAACTCAGGTCCTCATGCTTGTGCAGGGAACCCTTCATCACGGAGCTATCATACCACCCCATCATTATGATTCTTTTATTTTGTTTTTGTTTTTCCAAGGTAGGGTCTCACTCTAGTCTAAGATGACCTGGAATTCACTATGGAGTCTCAGGCTGGCCTCGAACTCATGGCGATCCTCCCACCTCTGCCTTCTGAGAGCTGGGATTAAAGGCGTGCACCACCACACCTGGCCCTCATTATGATTCTTCATGAACGAACAGTGCCTTTGCCAGCGTCTATCTGGAGGGTGTGAGCTGTGGCCTGGGGTCCTCTTTGCCATTCACATTCAGTTCCAGAGCCCACTGGACACAGTGTGAAGAACTGTTTCCTCCTGGACCACTGGTGAATGGCTCTGAGAGGACCATGTGGTAATTTGTAAAACAATAGCCCTGCCCTGGCTTCCTCCCCACATGAGCCCCATACCTGGAACTTAGCCCCCATGGCTCCCAGCACTCATAGAGGCTCTCTGTGGAAAGGCCTCCTCTGGCCTCAACTTCCCCAATGTGGATGGAGCTTGGTGCCCAGTAGGCGGCAGGTGTCCATCAAACATGGGAGAGTGGATGGATGTCAATCACGATATATGAGCAGAAACAGACCAGTGCTCAACAGCCCACAGCCTAGCACTTTCTAGGAGCAAATGATGGTAGCTAGTGAGCCAGATACAGAACCCGCCAAACAGGGACGCCACCAGCTTTCAATAGGTGCCTTTCTCTCCTGGGCTTTGTTAGCAAAATTGATGCCTTTGACTACATGTCTCTTAGAAAAATCCTTAACTGCTATGTAATAAAATCTATTAGAGATTAATTCAAGTTCTCTCGCATATAGATTTTTTTGTAGATACAGAATGTTTTAGAAGAATTATTCTCTCACACATATTTTATTAAAAAGCTTGGTGCTAAACATCACTTTTCTTAAAACAAAATTACTACCTGCAAGGAAATAGCTGTTTTTGAAAGAAAGGAGGAAAAAAAAGCTTCCAAGAGAGCCCTTCTCTGTTTTATTAGGAGCTATTTGTTAAGTGCTGAAAGGATTTGGGGAGAGGGTGCATTTGTTAAATGACAAAACCTCAAATACAGATTCATTTATGGATTCCGTTCATATTAGCCTGTGGTTTTCTCAGTCTATTCAAGGGATGTAGATTTCAGATTTGCACAAGGCATGTGGGAGCAGAGGTGGAGACTTCCTCACCCAGTTCAGAAAAAAAACAAGGAGGAAACATTTTAAACAAAACTTCTCTGAACTTGGGAGGACGAACAAAAGCAGCCATTTTAAAAGCAGTAATTTAAAGAATTTTTCAAAGGGGTGGGAACGTGGGATAAGACCCCCAGAGTTGGGTGGGGGCATGCGTAGGTGCAGAGGGGGTTCTCAGAGAGCACCCCTCCCCCGGCTCCTGGGATCCAGTTCTGTGTACGGGATGGGACTGCACTCCCTTCTCCTCCCCACCCTCTGTTTTTCCAGGCAATTTAAGGGGCGCAACACGAGCAGTGGGAGTTAAGTCTTCTAGTCTTACTTCTCTGAGTTTTAGGTCTTCTCTAGGAGAGAAACATGGGCAGGTTTAGAGCACTGTCCTCCATCCTCATCTCATGTATGGCTGCCCTGTCCCCACCCCCCAGTATGTGACAAGGGTACAAACCATGCTTACTACCCCTTAGAAAGGAATCACTCTCCAGGGGTTCAGGGTGACACCATCAGAACCCCTGTTGTCAATCCTAAGAGCCTGACCAGGAAACAGTCTGTGGGGAACCGGGGGGGGGGGTGCAAAGAGAGTAGGGAGGAAGAAGGGATGTGGACATGGGCAGGGAGCGGGAGGGCCACGGGGTGACGGGAAGGGAAGGCAGTGTGGGAAGCAGTGAAGCAGAGCCTGAGCAGCTTCACCTGCAGGCTTCATACTGGCTCCCTGGATGAAGCAGGGCCCACCCTCGGGGTGGCACCTATGTCCCTGCAGACTGGTCCTCTGCCAGCAGGCACATAGGCTACCACCATCATAAGGGAGACAGGGCAGCGACCCATCGGGGATATAGATTGCTCTGTAAGATGAAAAGGAAATCAGAGGCCTAATATTACTCCTGGGCAGAAGCCAGGAGGGGAAATGGGGTCTTTAAGCCAAGCTGCATAGATCACAGGCCGTGGAAAGATCCCTGAGAGCGTGTTGTAGTTACCTTAGTGGTGCTGGGATAAAGCACCTGACCAAAAGCAGCTGATGGGAGGGAAGGGCTTATTTTGGCTCACAGTCTGGAGGGGAAGTTTCATCATGGCAGAGCAAGGCAGCTGGGACATAGCAACCAGAGAACTGAGCTGGGGCAAGGGGTCTTGGACGCCAACACCCCAAAGCCCATCCCCAGCAACACACTTCATCCAGCAAGTCTCTACCTCTCGAACTGCCACTAGCTGGGGACTAAACATTGAAAAGACATGAGGCTGTGGGGGCAGCTCATTCAGTCTAGCTATCAAGGGGCTGTTACTCATTTTCTACTGGAGGAAGTTCAAGAGATGCAAAGGTCTACTTCCAGAATCATTTGAGCTGAAATAAGACAGTTTGGGGTGATTCCCAGGTGATTCACCCCTGCAGACACAGCCTAAGCCCTGGCAGAGTGCCCTGCAGAGTGGGTGCTCCTTCATCATGAGTCCAGTGCATCCCTGATTCCCAGCCCTGCACATGGGTCCACTCTCAGCCCCAGCTCCATGGTCAGGTCCTCCAGCCCAGCCTCTCTGCTCCGCCTGCCCTCAGAGTTCCTTGGGATCCCAGCCTGCCATTCCCTCTGCCTCTCTAGGCCTCCCATGCTCTTCCAAAGGGTCCCCTGTCACCTGCTAGGACTTGTTCTTCGGCTGGACCCTGAGAACAGCATTTCTTTTACTTGCTTTTCTGTAGAAATGTCAGCAGAGACATTCAGACCCCAGCACAGCCATGGGCTCACGAAGATCACTGACACCTGTTCTCAAAGTGATATGAGGCCGGCTGGGACCAAAGAGATGCTCCCCCAGTGTTTGCTGGGTGAACTATAGGAACAGAGGCGGGACAACCCTGCAGGCTACCATCCATGGCTCCCTAGCACCTTAGAACAGGTCCCTGGCTCCAGACCGGGACAACATGGCTCCTAAGCCCAAGGCCAACGTGGGAAACAATTCCTGCTTTTTCATCACTTTGCTGCACACACGCTATGGCCCTGGCGTCCAGGGTGGCACCTGAGCCTCAGCTCTGCCTTGGGATGTGTCCAGAGGGAAGAGCCACTGTCTGCCGAGAGGTGGGATGAGAACAGAGGAGGCAAAGCAGCTCTTTAGCAATTTTATGTTGAGCACTTGCTGAAGTCTTGGTATAACAGGTTAAATAAAATGCATTTATTCCAGCTGTCTCTTCTCACTTTTCTCATGTGGCCACTAGAAAGAAGCTGTACAGTTCCAGTGCTCCACTGTATTTTTCTCTGACAGCACTTCCTGGTTCCAGATGGAACATGCCATGGGGTGCTCACATGGGCTCCACTGCTAAGGAGTCCCGGTCTCTCATGGACCAGCTCTCTGTTCGGTTCTGGCCTCCTCTCCACGAGTAAGTGGTTGTGCTCTTCCTTGACCTTGGCCATGCATTTACTTTCATGCTGTCCCTTCCTGAGGTGGATGGAATGTAAAAATGTCCCCCATGGGTTCGTGTGTTTGCATACTTACTGTCTGGCTGGTGGCACTGTTTGGGAAGGTTGGGGAGCCTTTGGGAGGTGGACTCTGGCTGCTGGAGGTGGCCTTGGTGCAGCCCCACTTGCAAACCTAAGATCATTCTCTCTCCATCCCCCTGTTGATGAGAAGATGTGACATCCAGCTGTCTGCTCCTGCCACACTTGTCACCATAAAGCATCCCTTTGAACCAATAAGTCGGAAATTAAAAACCTTTCTTTCCATAAGCTGCTTTCGTTTGGGTGTTCTGTCCCAGCAATGAGAAGGGAACTGAAACATTTCTCAAACTTTCCATCATGTGTGTTTATGTTTAAAATTTTGATTTTGTCCTTGACATTTGCTTTCTGATATTGTCATTATATGTTGACTTAGTCACACTATGGGCCTGCCCCATCCCTTGTTCTTTTAGGGCAGGCATCTCCTCTAAATTTTTCATCATAGGCTCAAAAACCCCAGTGGTGTCTGGCATGGAGCAAGCAGCCATGGCTGAAAGCATTATATCAGGGAAACAAAACTGCAGGGAGCCCCAGTGTCAGTCCACCTCAGCTGCACCAGCAATGCCAACATCACCAACATGGACACCAGCATGGACATCAACACCAGCGCCAATAACATAGAAACCAAGGACACCAGCACCCAGCCTCAGCATCAGGACCAATGACTCCAACATCTGCCCTACCTTCATCATCATCATCCACACCACTCTCTCCATGCCTCCAACATCTGCCCTACCTTCATCATCTTCATCCACACCACTCTCTCCATGCCTCCAACATCTGCCCTACCTTCATCGTCATCATCCGCACCACTCTCTCCATGCCTCCAACATCTGCCCTACCTTCATCATTATCATCATCCACACCACTCTCTCCATGCCTCCGACATCTGCCCTACCTTCATCATTATCATCATCCACACCACTCTCTCCATGCCTCCAATATCTGCCCTACCTTCATCATCATCATCCACACCACTCTCTCCATGCCTCCAACATCTGCCCTACCTTCATCGTCATCATCCGCACCACTCTCTCCATGCCTCCAATATCTGCCCTACCTTCATCGTCTTCATCCACACCACTCTCTCCATGCCTCCGACATCTGTCCTACCTTCATCGTCATCATCCACACCACTCTCTCCATGCCTCCAACATCTGTCCTACCTTCATCGTCATCATCCACACCACTCTCTCCATACCTCCAATATCTGCCCTACCTTCATCGTCTTCATCCACACCACTCTCTCCATGCCTCCGACATCTGTCCTACCTTCATCGTCATCATCCACACCACTCTCTCCATGCCTCCAACATCTGTCCTACCTTCATCATCATCATCCACACCACTCTCTCCATGCCTCTGACATCTGCCCTACCTTCATCATCATCATCCACACCACTCTCTCCATGCCTCCAGCATCTGTCCTACCTTCATCGTCATCATCCACACCACTCTCTCCATGCCTCCAACATCTGTCCTACCTTCATCATCATCATCCACACCACTCTCTCCATGCCTCCAACATCTGTCCTACCTTCATCATCATCCACACCACTCTCTCCATGCCTCCAACATCTGTCCTACCTTCATCATCATCATCCACACCATCTGCCTCTGACATCTGCCCTACCTTCATCATCATCATCCATCCACACCACTCTCTCCATGCCTCCGACATCTGCCCTACCTCCATCCATCATCCACACCACATCATCAACATCTGTCCTACCTTCATCATCATCATCCACACCACTCTCTCCATGCCTCTGACATCTGCCCTACCTTCATCATCATCATCATCCACACCACTCTCTCCATGCCTCCAACATCTGTCCTACCTTCATCATCATCATCCACACCACTCTCTCCATGCCTCTGACATCTGCCCTACCTTCATCATCATCATCATCCACACCACTCTCTCCATGCCTCCGACATCTGTCCTACCTTCATCGTCATCATCCACACCACTCTCTCCATGCCTCCAACATCTGTCCTACCTTCATCATCATCATCCACACCACTCTCTCCATGCCTCTGACATCTGCCCTACCTTCATCATCATCATCATCCACACCACTCTCTCCATGCCTCTGACATCTGCCCTACCTTCATCATCATCATCATCCACACCACTCTCTCCATGCCTCCAACATCTGTCCTACCTTCATCATCATCATCCCACACCACTCTCTCCATGCCTCTGACATCTGCCCTACCTTCATCATCATCATCCACACCACTCTCTCCATGCCTCCAACATCTGCCCTACTTTCATCAGCCACATCCGCACCACTCTCTCAACAGCACCACCAGCGATGTCAGCATCAATGTCTGAGCCAACACCAACATTAGTGATGACATCAGCATCACTGTCTACACCACCACCATTAACACCACAGCACCACTTTCAATACCGGCATCAGCAGTGCCACTGATATTAGCATCAACAGCATGGGTACCAGCAGCAAAGGCCTCACCAGCCCCAGTGTCAGTAATACCAGATCAAAGGCACCACCAGCACCATCCCCCTTACCACATCCAAACACTAACGCCATTAGCATCAGCACCACTGGCCTCAGTGTCAACATAAATGCCACCATCATCTGCTCTGTCAACACCAACATTGACGTCAAGGATATTATTAGCACCATCACCAGCAAAACCAACAACCCCACATCTAATGACAGTAGCATTAATAAAGTTAATACTTCTACCATCAACACTACCACTCCCAACATAGCTACCATCAACACAGCCCCCTAACACCTCTAACAGCAACACCACCACTCCAACACCACCACCACCAACACCCCCACTCCAACCCCACCACTCCAACACCACCAACATCAACGCCACCACTCCAACCCCACCACCAGCAACACCACCACTCCAACACCACCAACAATGCCACCACTCCAACCCCACCACCAGCAACACCACCACTCCAACACCACCAACATCAATGCCACCACTCCAACCCCACCACTACCAATACCATCACTCCAATCTCACCAACATCAACACCACCACTCCAACACCACTAACATCAACACCATCACTCCAACCTCACCAACATCAACACCACCACTCCAACACCACTAACATCAACACCACCACCACCAACACCACCACTCCAACACCACCACTCCAACACCACTAACATCAACACCACCACTCCAACACCATCATTCCAACACCACTAACATCAACACCACCACTCCAACACCACTAACATCAACACCACCACCACCAACACCACCACTCCAACACCACCACTCCAACACCACTAACATCAACACCACCACTCCAACACCATCATTCCAACACCACTAACATCAACCACCACTCCAACACCACTAACATCAACACCACCACCACCACCACCACTCAACACCACCACTCCAACACCACTAACATCAACGCCACATCAACACCACCAACATCAACACAACACCACCACTCCAACACCACTAACATCAACGCCACCACTCCAACACCACCAACATCAACACTACCACTCTAACCTCACCAACATCAACACCACCACTCCAACACCACCAACATCAACACCACCACTCCAACCTCACCAACATCAACGCCACCACTCCAACACCACCAACATCAACACCACCACTCCAACCTCACCAACATCAACGCCACCACTCCAACACCACCAACATCAACACCACTCCAACACCACCAACCAACACCACCACTCCACACCACCAACATCAACCACCACCAACACCACCAACATCAACGCCACCACTCCAACACCACCAACATCAACGCCACCACTCCAACACCACCAACATCAACGCCACCACTCCAACACCACCAACATCAACGCCACCACTCCAACACCACCAACATCAACGCCACCACTCCAACACCACCAACATCAACGCCACCACTCCAACACCACCAACATCAACGCCACCACCCAACACCACCAACATCAACGCCACCACCACCACCCACCAACATCAACCCACCACTCCAACACCACCAACATCAACGCCACCACTCCACCTCCACCAACATCAACACCACTCCAACACCACCAACATCAACACCACCAACATCAACGCCACCACACCACCACCAACATCAACAAACACCACCAACATCAACACCACCACTCCAACACCACCAACATCAACACCACCACTCCAACACCACCAACATCAACACCACCACTCCAACACCACTAACATCAACACCACCACTCCAACACCACTAACAACACCACCACCCAACACCACTAACATCAACACCACCATCAACACCATCAACATCAACGCCACCACTCCAACACCATCAACATCAACGCCACCAGACCAGCAAAGTGTCAACCACCAACATCAACACCACCACTCCAACCTCACCAACATCAACGCCACCACTCCAACACCACCAACATCAACACCACCACTCCAACACCACCAACATCAACACCACCACTCCAACACCACCAACATCAACACCACCACTCCAACACCACCAACATCAACGCCACCACTCCAACACCATCACCAACATCAACGCCACCACTCCAACCTCACCAACATCAACGCCACCACTCCAACACCACCAACATCGACACCACCACTCCAACCTCACCAACATCAACACCACCACTCCAACATCACTAACAGCAATATCAGCTGCCTAGCCAGCCAGACCAGCCAAGTGTCAAGGTGCCACTGTCTGATCACAGTGCCCTTTCTCTTTGTCAAGACTGCATCACACTGAACATCTTTAGTTTCTAAACATTTCAAAAACTCCCCAGACAGCTCCATGTGACATTCTACGTTGCCTCCCTTTTCCGCCTCCTGCAAGCCCTCGCTTGGGTGTATGAGCTTCACGAGCCAAACCGACATTGCCCGTTGTAGAACGTTTGGGTTTGAGCTCTTGGTAGCTCATGAGCATTGGAACCAAGGGTTCAGCCCAACTGGAACCCATGTGGGGTTGAACATGCCGAGTCCCTTCCACACAGATAACTGCTCAGGAAGGGTGTCTGTCCCTGAGCTGCTCCACAAGGCACACTCACAGCTGACTACAAACCCAAGCTCTACTACAACCTCACAAGGCTTGGTAGTTCCACATGCCAAATGCTGAACTGCACAGACTCAGTGATGAAATTACATGTTGTCTCTGTTTAAGGTACTTATTCCTGGGGACTCAAGGTGGCAGATGGTTGGTAAGCTGTTACCCAGCACAGAGAAGGGGTTCTGATTAGTGAAACCCACCCTGGGTGTGACCACTCAGCTCTTACACAAATTGCCTGCCATCAGACAATTAAAGTACAATCAACATCCTTGTTAGACTTTGATTACCTTGAATGCAATTTTGTATTTCCTTAATGATCCAGGGATATTTTAAGCTCCAACAACTGGATTTGTCACATGACTGTCACACAGCCATGTGCTACAGGCAGGGGCCCACTTAGTCCACGGTAGCCCAGGAGCATGATCTGATGTCAGTGCCACAGGGTGGATTCTCAGAGGGCCATACTGGCAGGCATGGGAACAATACCAGTGCTGGAAATGACTGCCCTAGGACTTCAGAGGGGCTTGCCATTGGGTTGAGGTGGTGCCCAGCCCAAACTCCTCTCCTAGTTCAGACAGATTCGGCTTCAGAGAGTTCAGGTTCATACTCCGAGAAGCAAAGTCCTTTCTCCTAAAGACTCAAGTTGGGAACGGGACGTCTGTAGACGCTGTGACAACAACTCTGCTGAAGTATCACGGGTAAGTGGCCACATTACGAGTGCCATGTCCCTTGGGAGGAGGGCACTGGGAAGCAAAGGGCAGCCACAGGTGGTCAGGTTCAGAGATTCACCTGAGCTTTGGTTTACGAGGCATTGATGGGCTTGTCCGTGAGCGTGGTGCACAGAGAGCCAGTGGCAGCCCCGTCACTTCCCTTCACTCTTATCCATTAAAACGTCAGCAATAACTTGTCATATGCTGAAATTGCCACCACTCTAAGATGGCAGCAACTCTCAGAGCAATGGTGCTTGGGCACCCAACCTCCAGATGCACTCAGGTGTTTCCATCTGGAGCCCATGTATTTGCGTGATGCCAACAACCTGCTGCTTTTGCCACCTTTGCTCAGAAACGAACCTCAGCAAAGGCCAAACTCCCACTCAGCTCCAAGGAACTGAGAGGTAGGTCAGACTCCTTGGAGGAAGCCATGTTGGATAGGTGCCTTCTGTTCGAGGGGCCAATGCTGGCTGGTCTTCCTCAGGGACAGCCGTTTTATGGGACTTTGTCTGAGACACTACATGGAACCAGAAGACACCAGCATGGGCCCCACTGATGGCTGCTACTTGTATTGGAGTCTGGACCTGAAGGGACCTAGAGCAATGATGTGGTCATTCTGCACTCCCCACTTTCTCCTTCTGCATTAGGACAGGTTGGAAATGAGCCAGGACCAAGGTGAGTCGGCACCCCATCCTGCCACAACCAGCTAATAAGAGTGACCATCCTGTGTCTCAGGGTGGCTCCAGCAGAGTAAGATGGCTCCACTTATGCCTTCCAGAACAGTACATAGTTTGGGTCAGTTGTTTATTTTAAGAATATCCATTCATTTGGAAAAAATAATACATCCCATCACTTACATGTTAATGTCTTGCCTTGTGACTCATTTGTTGATATCACTGGTTCACTGACATTGCTGGGACACAGAATAGGATTTCCCAGGTCTCTGGAGCCTTCTGCCTGTCCACTTCTCACAACCTCTCTCTGTTAAATTACATCCACATTTCTGTACCAAATGTCTGACAGAAGCGTTTAAGAGAAGGAAGGTTTACTGTGGTTCTTGGTCTCAGTCCATCACGGTGGGGAAGGGTGGTAGAGCTGCTCAGTTCATGGCAGAGGATATGTGTCAGAGGGCAGCTGTTCACATCACGTGGGACCAGAACTCAGAGAGCACAACTGAAACCTGGGGCTGGGTTTTCACCTTCAAAGCCCACACGTAGTGACTGTCTCCTACCAGCTAGGTCCTCACCTCCATAGGTCCCATAACCTCTCCAAAGAGGTCTACCAGAGGGGAACAAACATTGCAAACAGGAGTCTGCAGGGGGCCAAACCATGGCATTCGCTTTGCTTCTCTTTGCTTCATCCCCTGTCTCTCTATCCCTGCACCACCCTCTCAGCCAACGCACCACAGCAGATCATTCCTAGACCTTTCATCACACACTCCACTGCAGGTTCAATATTCACGGTGGTTCTTCCCTTCTGAAGTCAATGTGCAGCAGGAATTTCACGTCTTAGGTGTGCATGCCTTCGGGACACTCTTGTGAACATCTTAGGAACAGACATCTGCTGTGTGTGTACTGAAGGGCTGTGACCAAGGCCTTCCATGCTGAGACGTGGATATTGGTGGCACCTGCAGATTCCTTCCCGTCTTAGTTAACCAGGGCCTCACTCATGCTAGGCAAGCCCTCTGACACGGAGCCTGTCACAGCCCTGTCGTGACCTCTTAAACCATCAGCACTGCCATTTCTTGAACAATGGATAAAGAAGCTTCACACGTCAGCTCAATCCTCCCCTGCTTTCAGATTTGTTCCTAGAGTGCTTGTGGCTTCCAGGCCTTGGAGATACTTTGGTGTGTGGGAAAACCGGAGCTGTTGTCAGATTTTGCTCAGTTTTTTTTATGAGAGAGGGGGAGAGAGGGGGAGGGGGGGAGAGAATTGGCATGCCAGGGCCTCCAGCCACTACAGTTGAAATTGAGACGTGTGTGCTGCCTTGTGCACATGAGTGACCTTGTGCTTGCATCACCTGGTACAGCTGGCTTAGGTGGGTCCTTAGGCTTCACAGGCAAGCGCCTCTGCTGAGCCATCTCTCCAGCCCTGCTTTGTTGTTTGAACATTTGCCCTTTCAACCTTCATTTTGGATGCACGTGGGGAAGGCCTTACTGGGCCACTTGGGCAGAGTGGGATTGGTTGTCTTTTTTGGAAAACAATCAACTGCCATCAACCAGGAATTTTTGAGCTCAAAGAGTAGCTCCTAAACTAGGCCTATTATCACAATTATCTGAGTAGAGTTTTTAAATCATGGGTATCTATGCCCACAGCCTGCTGTCACCAAGTCTCCTGGAGAGGAGTGTCCCCAACAGTCCTGGTGAGGACCTTGCTGGGAGGTGGTGGGCATTCTCTCAGAGCGCATCTTCGGAACACATACTTTCAGTGTGGTGTGGCTATGAAAGGGCTCTGGGACCAGTAGTGCTGGGCTCAGAAAGCAGTTGCCTAACTCTGCTGCCTCAGAGTGGACCCCCAAGCTGAGGGTTAGAGTCAACCCCTTCTCAGGGTTTCCAAGGTGATGGATTCACTTAATGCACTTACAGCATCCGTCTGACCCAGGAAGCAGCACTGCCACGGTCGGAGACCCACTGACATAGTGAAATAACACTGACCGGGGCCATTCCTTCTTGGCCATGACCACTGGCAAGCAGCACTCAGCCTCTTAGGGGACAAGGAGGGTCAAGTTTAGATTCAAATTCAGTGCTATTTAATCATGATTTCATTTGTTACATTCCAGTCACCAAGCTGTGTCTAGATGTTAACTCTGGTCCATCTACACCTGCAAGGCATGCTGAGGGAGAGAGAGCGATGGCTGCCAAACGACTGGAGACCCATGTGGACAGGACAGGCAACAAAGTTCACGGTACTTTTTTCACTATTCTTCCTGAGAGGCAACCATGTCGCTGAGGCTGGGAGGAGACGGGGTCGTCTCCAGCCTGGCAACTGGGTGAGCTGTTCCTAAGTCAAGAAGTTGTCTGCTTCTGTCTCCTTCCCTGCCCTTCCCCCACTCAGAGCTGCCACTCCATTCAGGCCCCATGACACTTTTTATAGAGTGCATATTACTTGCACTTTAGAACTTATCCTACAATTTAAAATAAATCAACACAGTATAGGTCTTACCACAAGTATAATTCACACCAAGGGAACCGGTCCTGGAGCAATCACCCCAGTGGGAAGTCTTTCAGGGAAAGCTACTTAGAAAGATCATTCTGCAGGGGACCTGCTTGGACTCTAAGCGCTGGTTTAGGGAGGTCCAGGACAAACGGGTTAATCTGGAATGCTCTTTTTTTTTTTTTTTTTAAATTAAAAGTTTCTCTCGTCCATTAGAAAGGTAGGCACCCGGATACAGCTACTAGTTTCCCTCATGTCATGCCACTCTGGGCTCTGCTTTAGAGATAAGCTGTGGGAAGGGATTATGTGTAAATTTGCAGGCCAGTCATGGCCGTCCCATCCACATAATTCCCATGAAGTGTATGGCAGAGTGACTACCACTGCTCCCCCACAGAGCCATGCACTGTCATTAGGGCACTGGCTGGACAGAACAGACCCCGTGATGATGGTGCTGGAAGACCTGACCTAGGTGTCTCTGGACCCTCCTATGGAAACAGTTACCTGTGGCTCTAAAGCCCATAAGGAGTTGTCACTGCAAACTGTTTTCCTGGGTGGCGCTTTGTCACTCTAGATAAAACTCCAGGGACAATGCTGGCTGGCATCTGGACAAGCCATCATGGGGTGATCATGGCAGTTGGGGACCCAGAAGTTGGGTCCTGATGGACACAAATCGGAGTGGTGGTATTTGTTGGTGTCAGCTAAGGAAGAAAGGGCCTCTTGGGAATGAGTCTGGGAAGCGCTCCTGGTGGACTCCCATGTCATGTCTCACAGCGCAATGGAATAGCAGGCTACCTGCAGGATAAGCCAGACTAATCCTGGTGGCCTTCCTTCTGCTTCAGGGGATGATGCTCAAGACGCCACTGAGAAGGAGTGGATGCTTCATGTCTGAGACCAAATAACCCTGCGCCAAGTTCATGATGCTTAGAGAACTCACTGACGGTGACGCTGGATGGTCAACGATTCCCGCCTCAATTCTGCTCCATACATGCATCTCCCCAGGACCCTCTCTAGAAAGGCAACCAGGATGCCCTCTGTGCTCAGAAGTGCCTCTAGCACCGTAGTTAATACATAGTCATTTTTTTTATTGTGCATGTGTGCAGAAGCATGTTCAATGTGCACATGCATGTAGAGGTCAGAGGAAGATGTCAGGATCTTCTCCCACCATATTGCCTGGAGACATAGTCTCAATGAACTTGGAATTGCTCTTTTTCAGTAAGACTGGCTGATCATGAGCTTCAGCCATTCTCCTTTTTCCACCTCCCTCAGGGCAGGGATTACAGGTATGTGTGGCCATGAGTGGCTTTTTAAGTGGGTCCTGAAGGTCAAGTCCTATGCTCGACTGCAAGCAAGTGCTCTTGTTCACTGAGTGTCTCCCCAGCTCTTAATGTCTCTTTGGCAGAGGAGCAAGGCACTGCAGTGGGGAGAGGGTCATCTTTTCAATCAACAGTGCTGGAACAAGAAGATGAATTTTGACACTGACCTTAGACCCCTTATGGAATTCACTCACAGCACATCAGAGAGGAACATGCAAAATGCAAAGCCAGAAAACTCTGATGATCAAACAGAGGTGACCTTGGGGTTGACAAGGACTTTTTAGATAAGACAGGAAAGACCTTATCTAAGAAAGAAGAAATTAAGAAGTTGGATTCCATTAAAATTAAGTATCTTTGCTTTGGGGAAGACACCATCAGGAGAATAAAGAGACAGGTCCCGGACTGGCTAAAAATACTCGCAACGGACACAGCTGAGTTGAGGACACAGCTCAGGTGGTGGAGCGCTTGCCGAGCATGCACAAAGCCCGAGGTTCATCTCCCAGCACTGCATAAACCACGCATGACGACGTGCCCTGTAATCCCAGCACTTGGGAGATGGCGGCAGGATGCGTACAAGTCAAAGGTCATCCTTGGCTACATAGTGAGCTGGAGGTCTCAAAAACACCACCACCACCACCACCACCACCACCACCACCACCAACAACAACAAAACCACAAGACACGCCTGATGAAGGACTGTAGTCCAATGTGTACACAGTTTTCACAACACTCAGAAAATAAATAACTCAACTTAAAAATGAGCCACTGGCCTCAAGAGATACTTCACCAGAGAAGCTCTGCAAGTAACAGTTACTGGACTAGAGTCAGAAGGGACTCTCACTGCTGGCAGGAGTGCAGCATGGAGCCACTGCTTTCAAAGACCATTACTAACCAAATGAAGCCTATTATCATCATACAACCCTGAAACCAAAGTCTTGTGTGTGCACCTTATAAGGAGTTGAAAACTTAGGTCTATGTGAAAAAAACATGTGCACAAATGTTTACAGCAGTTTCATTCACAATTGTCAAAACTTAAAAGCAGGGGCTGGAGAGATAGCTTAGCGGTTAAGGCATTTGCCTGGGAAGCCAAAGGATCCCGGTTCGACTTTCTAGGACCCACATAAGCCAGATGCACAAGGGGGTGCATGCATCTGGAGTTTGTTTGCAGTGGCTGGAGGCCCTGGCATGCCCATTCTCTTTCTCTCTGCTTTTTCTTTCTTTCTTTCTTTCTTTCTTTCTTTCTTTCTTTCTTTCTTTCTTTCTTTCTTTCTCTCTCTCTCTCTCTCTCTCTCTCTCAAATAAATAAAAAAAAATAAAATATATTTTAAAACAAAGAAAAAAACCTTAAAAGCAACCAACATGTCCTTCTGTAGGTGTATCGAGAAGTAAAATGTGGTGCATCCAGGCAGTGGAATATTACTCAGGGCTAAAAAGAAATGAGCTACTGAGCCAGAAGATGTAAGGAAACTGAAATGCACATTACTTAGTGAACAAAGCCAACTGGGACAGGCTGTGTGATAGCAACTATATAGCATTCTGGGAAAAGAATGGGGACAGTAGGAAGACAAGGGGTTTCCAGGGCTGGGGAGGGAGGGTGAACAGGTGGAGCACGGGGGATTTCCAGGGCAGGGGAGCAGTTCTGTCGGATGCTAGAATGCTGGGAAAATGGCGTCACGTGCTGACAATATTGGGCTCGTAGAGCAGAAACACAGCAGAATCAGACACTCTGCCTTCCCAGGGGTTCTGCAGTCTGTGGATTTTTCTGTTCACAACATCATAGGCATGAGAAAGAACAGGGCACACCTATGTAGGCAAATATACCCACTTCTCACCTGAGCTGCTGTGCCTGGCATCCAGTTTTGCACACGAGTAAAAACAGTGCTAGTTGAAAGGGAGTGAGCTGGCACATTGTAGGACCAGTGGGGAGAAAGGGCAGTCAGAGGAAATGCAGCTTGGGATCTGCTCCAGGCCCAGGTGTGTCCATTAAGGGAGGATCAAGGGAGCTTGCAGCTCGAGAGTGAAGGGACTCAGTGCTGTGCATCCAGCCAGGGCCACCATGTTCCTGAGAACTGCACTGGACGAGTGCTGAGAGAAGTCGGCCCAAGCCTGGCTTGTGGCCCAGGAAGCTGTGTGTCTACCAGTCAGGGTGGGTTCCCTCAGCAGCCACCCAGCTCTGGCGTGTTGGTAGCATCCGGCATCTCTAAGCCTCCTCATTGTTCTGCGACTCTGCAAGCCCAATTCCCTGTGCCTGATGGAACATTCTGGAGGAAAGTATGGTGCTGGCCCCCCAGTAGACACCCAGAACTGACAGTCAGGGATGTGCTGGAGAGTACCGTGACAGAGTTAATGATATTAAAAAGTGAATCTAACATGGCTCTCTATGGACATTTCTAGAAGCCATGTTGCAATCCTTCCCAAGATGAAATGGGGGCATGGACCTCAGTTCTGAAGAGTGGCTCCTTTGCCAAGAACATCAGTGTGGTGTGCCAGTTCATTGCACAGGGCAAAGCTGCCCATTGGGACAGGGTGCAATTCTTATTTCTTAGCTGGAAATAGCTCTGCCATGGTCATACTTCATGTTAGAGCATTGGTGTGTCCCAACAGGAGAATATGATGGAAACTAGATGCTTGAATCTGATCAGATCAGCTTGGAAGACAGATGACGGAGAAATGAACCTTGGCCCCATATTGCAGTGAAGCACAGGGTAGTGTGGGGTAGTGGCTAGGGACTGGCTCCACACTGCGTGTATGTGCAATAGCTTATATCTACAGTCAACTTGATTTGGTCTGGAATCACCTGTGAGTCAAGTGCCAAACTCAAAGGGCATGCACAAAAATCAGCCCCATCACCCTCCACGGCCCAGTGTGCAGGCTGGAAGTGTTTACCAGAAAGATCTGTGCAGTTCAAATGGACCTGTTGTTTTCACTCAAATTTCCTTATGAATAAAAACGACGCCAGTTGGGGACAGACAGTGACAGGCATGTTGGAAACATTTGTCCTCTCGCCAAATGTTAGCGCTGTCTCTCTGATAGCAATGGCCATTCTCTGGGTCCTGAAGAATTATGTTTCTAGAGCTAGGGAGATTGCTCTTGAAGCCTGTCGAGTGGAATTCAGATCTTCAGCACCGACAGCATCTGACACAACAGTGGCACATGCGTCCGTGATCCTGCTGCACCTAAGGCAATGGGGAGTGGAGGCAGGAGAACCTTAAGACGCATGGGTGAACCAGTCGGGCTTTTGTAGTGGCAAGAAAACAAGAGATCCTTTCTCCAATGAGATGGAAGGAAAGAAAATTCAGCTGTCAATTGACTTACACATGTGTGCAATGGCACACTCACACATGCATGCACACATCATACACATACTTAATAATAATGATGATAGTGAGGAGGAGGTGGTGAAGAAGGAAAAGGAGGAGGAGGAAGAAGAGGAAGAGGAGGACTCTTAATTTTTTAGAAGTTCTGGTCTTACCAGACGACTTCAGTACAGTATCTTGAATAAAAAAGGTCACAGGCCAGAAAAATTCTGAGGTCTTGGCTGTCTACAGCAACTGGCCACATGGCCTGAGGAAGAAGCTATGGAGCCCCTGCTTAGGTCAACTGGTGCAATCTCACCAGCAGGAAGGGCAGAGAAAGCAAAATCCTCATGGGTGAAAACGAGAAAGGCGTGGGTAGGTATGAAACAGAAAAAATGTCTCATAAGGGAACATTTTATAAATAAAAATTTATGAGCATTTTACTGTATTTGAAAACCATTTGCTGAAGCAATTTGGTTCCTGGAAAGAAAAAAAAATCCCATCATATATTTTGATGTTCTCTTATACATACATAGAAATGCACCAACAGCTTGAAGAGAAACAAAGTATGAATTCCTTACATCATTACTGCAGTTGAACCTGCACTGGCAGGCGCCGCCACGGGAGAGCTCTGAAGGCCAGGGAGGTTCTGCAGAGGAGCAGGCTGTCCTGAGAGGACGTGACTTTAGCCGCTCAAACCTGGCACACTCTCTAGAGACATGTTTCCAGTATGTGTCTGGAACAAATGGCTGAACAGGATAAGGGAGGCCTCAGCTTGTCACACTTACTGTCTGGAGTTTCCAGGCCATGGCTCAGGGAGGGGAACCCTGGTTCTACCTCAGTGGAAGAGATGGAGTTGAAAGTTTGGAAGGGGGAAGGGGAGACCTGTCTGGAAGTCATAAGGCATAGAGAGGGACAGAGAGAAGGGGGGGGGGTCTCTAATCTTTAGCTGAATTCTGATCATAGCAACATATATGGAGGAGGCTACTGCTGACTGGTAGAACCTCCTGAAGCAATCCGAGGGAGCAGTGCCCTGAGCTTAGCTGGGGCAGGGACTGGTTGGTTTTCCCATGAGCCAGTGTCCCAGCCTGTGGCACATGAACTAGAGAATTCAGAACAAACCCTGTCCTAGTAGCAGCAAGACACCCTGAGCCCTGGCTGTCCCCCAAGAGCTCATATGTCACAGCCTTGGTCAGAGCATGGTGGTGCTACTGGGTGGTGGTGGAAACTTTAGAGAAGTGGGCCTAGTGAGAGGTTTTAAGGTCACTGGGAATGTACACTTGAAGGAACTGCAGGACCCTGGTTTGCTTCCTGGCCTTGAGGTGAGTGTTTTGCTCTGCCACACACTTCTGCATATGCCCCCCACCCACACACTGCCAGAGGCCCAAAGCAATGCATCTACGTGCACTGGAACTGTGAACCGAATAACCCCATCGCTTACAGGTCCGTGACCTCAGGGGTCTCTCTACTGTGCTGGAGGGCTAGCGCAGCCCTGGACGAATGCTGCTGTCCTGCCCAGTAAAGCTTCGGAAGAGACTGAGCACAGGACGACCGTAGACTGAGAACATCTGCGGCCTTGTGGGAACGCCCACACCCACGGGAGTCAAATTCACAGTACCTCGCTTGCAATACAAACACACCAAGCCTAAGAAGACACCAAGCGCATGACCCACGAAGAGAAGAAGCCGTCAACAAAAATGATCTGAATGAGTGGAGCAGGAGTAACGTCCAAACGTTGTCATTACTGTATTTGATCTGTTCATGAGGACAAAGGCCGAGACAGTAACGTGCCCTCAGTGCTAAACCGAGAGCACACAGAATGGGGTGAACGGCACAGTGGAGACTGTGGAAGGACAAAATGAATCTGAAGATCTCATATTAGAAAGTGAAGAGAAATGGGGACTTATAAGACTATGAGAAGTGAGAATTGTTCAAGAAAACTAAAATGAAGCACAGAGACCAAGCTGGGCGCAATGCTAAGTAGCCGCTGCATGCCGTTAGAATCACCCAGACGGGGGACGGGAATCAGCATTACTGAAGAAATAATGAACACAGTTTTCCAAACTTGATCAAAACTATAAATACAGAGATCCAACAAGCTCAACCAACTGTAAACATGCACACTAATCAATGTGAAAGAAAACAAGCAACAGACTGAGGCAGCTTGTGGTCAAGTTGCTTAGAACCAGCGAGGAAAGCAACCAGTGTGTGTGTGTGTGGGGGGGGAACGGGATAGAGGGGACATGTTACATACAGAGGAATGAACATGAGGCTGTCAGCAGATTTCTTGCCAGAAATGGTGCAAGTTGGTAGATGGAGGTACCATGCTTTGAAAGTATTGAAAGAAAACAAACAAAACCCTTTCAACCTAGCACCCCAGAGCCAGAAAAAACATCTTTCAAAAGTGGCGATAAAATGACCGACTCAGACATACACAGGCTGTCCAGGATTTTCGCCAGCACTATGGCGAGAGCTGAGGGAGGAGGGGAAATGGCCCCAGATGGAAGCCAGGTGTCGTGCTTGCATATGAAGTGTCTACTTGAAAGGCTTGTGTGCTTGGTCCCCGGCTGGTGAAGCCAGTCACTGAGTGCTGACTGGGCCCAGAGGGCTCTGACCTAAGCAAGGTTCCCTCACTGATGGAGCCATAATGTGATGCCTTATTGGGGAGGAGGAGACATGTGAGGAGGTGGGTCTAGATGGAAGAGGAAAATCACTGGGGTACATCCTTGGGGGCTAGATCTTGTCGTGGACCCTTCCTTCTCTGTTTGTCTCTGCCCACATGACGTGATCTGCTTCACCCAACCAGGACGCTCTGCCTCATGGCACAGAGGCCCAGAAGCGACAGAGCCAAGTGACCTTGGACCAAAGCCTCTGAAACCATGAGCCAAAATAAATCCTTTATCCTTGGAGTGGCTTCTCTCAGATATTTTGCCACAGCAACGTGGAGCTGATTAATGTGGAATGTGCCTCCTGGTCACACACTTATATTCATATTATGTTCTCATGTGCTGGGCAACTGAAACATTTGTCTTGTATGTATTGTCCTACATCTTCTGTTTTGAACCTGAATGTGAATCAGTCTAAAGGTCCAGCAGTGGCCCCTCTGCTACCCATACTCACAGCCCCTCCCTCCACAGGTGACACCTAGTGACAGCTGTGAGGCTGAACTGGGAAGAGGGCTCTTGGTGCTATCAGGTCATCCATTCTTGGGCTCCTCCTCCTATGGCTGATCTCCTGTGTAGCCCGTGGCCACTGTCCAGCAGTGTAGGTGGCTTCTAAAAGCTGAGTCCCATCCTTGTGGTTTCAGGCACCTGCTTGCTGTTCTCAATTTAGAGGAGTATTTTTGCCTCTGAACATTTCTGATCCCTGTCAGTCATACAGAGGAACTGCCTCTTCCCAAAGTTGCAGACAACCTCAACCTCCTACTTCCTCAAGTTATATTTACACCTCACTGGTGATGCTGGGGCTTCAAGTTAAGCAAGGGGAGCTTCTTCTGTGCATACAACAGAGTTAGGACTAATTCCTCAGCCATGAACCTACTGCTGGGCTGCGAAGCTCTTCCTGAGAAAGCATCCCTTGACAGCCTCTCCAGCAAAAGGGTCACAAGCTGTCCTTAGGGGAGGGACACACTCTTATTTACAAAAAAGGAGCAGGAAGGGGGGAACCAGTAGATGCAGGCCACTGAACTGCTCTGATGCACAGGTAGGTGTGTTAACTACAGGACCACATAGCTGCCCACTGAGCCACACCAGAGCCAAGGGGAATAACAGTACCCTGAGCCATGGCACCCATCTCTTCCCCCATCTCATTTCAACCACCTGAGACTTTAGAAGAACAGTGAAAAGTCAGCTTGGAAATGCTCCAAACACGACCTTTGATTGTGTCCTAGAAACTCCTTCTATTGTAGTCACCTTCTTACTGCTGGAACCAAACACCCTATCAGAACCAGTGCATGGCAAGAAATGCTTTACTATGAGGAAGCTTCAGGATGGCAGGGCAAGGAGTGGCATGAGCAGAGCCTGGACATCACTTCTGCCACAGCAGGTGGAAAACTGCAGAAAGAGAGCGAGCTGAACTTTGGCAAGGGGGTGCTGGCCATCACTCTCCAAAGCCTGCCCCCAGGGAACACACCTTCTCTTGTAAGCTGCCTCCTCAATTGCCGCCAGCTGGGCACCCAACACACAAAACACATGAGTCTATTGGGGACACGTTGCCACTGCCACCACCGCGACTTCTTTTTCAGTTTGTTCCTAAGACAGGCTCTCCCACGGTCGCACAGGCTGGTTTGGAGCTCACTGTGCAGACCAGGCTCATCTCAAACTCACAGCAATTCTCCTTGCTTAGCCTCTGAGTCCACACCTGGCAAGAAACCATTTCCCAGTCAGTGAGCCTACAGGGTAACTTCGTTCCGGAAGGTGAGAAGGTATCACCGTTCAGCGCAGTCCTGTGGGATGGTCAGCGCGATGAGGGGTTTGTGTCTGCCCACCTGCCGTGGCACCTGTCCCATGGGCGCTGTGATAAGGCTCTGACTAGGAACTCACTTTTCCAACCTGTCTTTCAGGTACACAAGGCTGGCCTGTCCTGCTTACGGGGTGGCATGGGCCCAGGGGAGGCTGTGTGTTGCGCTCTGGACCCCTCACATGCCTATGAGATCCTCTTGGCCCCCTGTAGACTTTGCTCCACACCCTCAGCCTCAGGCCTCTGGGGAGCACACCACTCCTCTCAATGAGGCCCCTGGGCTGGTCCATCCCCATCCCTCCAGCTGCTGCGTCCTGCCCTCACTTGTTCTGCTCCCTGTGCATAGGTACCAGGTTGAATCCTTTGAACACAAGTGTCTTTGGCAGAGCCCCTTGTCCCCAGAACCCACTACTCTCTTGCTAGTCAGCTGGAAAACAAGTGGCCTCACCTACATCTGACCCTGTAAGGCCTGCCCATGTCACCATCATGATTATAAAACCATTTAGCAAGAACTGGCTGCAGCTTCGTACCTCCCACCTCTATTCCACTTGCTAGTCTGTTCTGAAACCTGCCGCTCCAGGAGCTGGAGTGAGGAAGTGGTCCTTCCACGTACAGTATAGACTGTGACAAGATGTGGCTGGTGGAGTGAAGCACAGGGGACAGGTGGACACTCCCCCTCTCTGCCATGTTCCCTGCAGTGCTGTAGGTCTCCCTGGTCCTGTCTGCCTGTCACCCCTGGAGTCCCTGTCTCTATGGGCTTCTAACACCACAGGTTTTCTAACTCTTGAGTACAAGCTCCTGTATTCAGTTCCTCCTGTGAAGGTAGCTGGTGTGATCCTATTTTCCTGAATGGACTTTCACCACTATCGTAGTGATCTGATCATTTAGCAACCAGAATCCTGTCCCCAAGTGCACTGGGCAACAGTTTCATTTAGAAAAACTTCCAACATGAAACCCAGTAGTCGGAAAATCACGGTCAGTCTCCCTTCCAAGTACTAACCAGGCTCAGCCTTACCGAGGGCTTTAGAGATCAGGTGTGCTCAGGGAGCTTTGGCCATAGACAAAGTCTCATCTTACTGCCTCATAGAAGTCCCAGTGCTCGGAGGGGAAAAGCTCTGAAGTCAAGCGGTGATATTCCCACTCACGCCTATGCTCCGTGGCTGAGTTACTTCAGCTCCCCAATTCCTCAGCTATCAAAAGGGGAAGCATAGGGCTCCTACATAGCAATGCTGTCAAGATTGAATTTCACATATGGATATAAATAGACATGTGTGCCATGTTTCTGAGTTTAGGAAGAATATATAATACATAGCTATATATGTTCAGAACGCACCCACTCTTCTAAGCCAGTGTGGGAGGCAAAGATGCTGTGAATGTGAACTTGAACTTCTACCTCCTTGAGGACAGGAACTTGAACCATGACCTTCCCATTTTCCTGGTCTTATTTCCGAGAACGGGCAGACTGGCATTAAGAAAACATTCCTGGAGTAAGAACGCAGGGACGATGCAAGGCAGCACTGCACAGTTGCACAGTTGGTTTTGAACCCTGGCTGTTAACATGCTAACAGAGAACCGCAGCGCACAATTAAGCACGTTCCAGAACACTCCTGCACTTACTGTTCCACCCAGCTGCGTTGCTGTGGGTGTGGCACGGTAGTGGCAGCGAGGTGGAGTGCAGGTCCCTTCTGGGGAGCAAGGCTCCCTCTGGCCTGGACACTGTTCTCCTGGCTGAGTCAGGACCCACGGCCATCACGGGCGGTGCAGACTCCAGAGGAGCCTTCTTACAGAGTCAGTAGAAAGACGAGCTGCATGCTGATCTCTCGAGCCGGGTTCAGTCATCATCCAGGAAACAAGAGGGATTCACAGTGAACTAAGAGAGCCGAGGCAGCCCCAGGCCACAGGGAAGCAGGGCCGAGTCGACCAGGCTGCGTGAAGCCCATTCCTACCACTTCAAAGCCCAAAGGGGTGCATAGGAGGGTGCAGAGAGACATAAACAAGGGAGCAAGAGACAGAGATAGAGAGAGAGAAAGGTAGGGTGAAAGAGATAGAGAGAGACAAAAAGATATATATATAGACAGAGAGAAAGGCAGAGATACAGAGAAACAGAGAGAAGCAGAGATAGAGCCGGAGAGAGAGATATAGAAAGATAGAAAGAGGCAAACTCTCTAGAAAGGGAGAAATGGAAGCTTCTGACCAGGCTCCTTTCACAGTCCCTACATCCCTGGATGTCACTTCGGATCAGAATTTCAGACGTGGCCACTAAAAGGAAGCTGGGATGACAGAGGCCAATTCTAAACCCCACTCGTGGTTTTAGAGTTTTGTCTCCAAAGCGCATAGACACGCCACGTTCTCACCAGTGTGTGTTGGTCCTGTGCATGAAGTAATTGTGGGAGAGAAATGTAAGGTGCACACCACCTTAGTGCAGTTGAGTTTCACGGGGGATCATGCACGGCGTGCTCTCCCACGAAGCGCACCACTTGCTGCGTGGGGACTGCTGCGACCCAAAGGCATCACCATCAATGCTGATTTCATATCCATTGAGTCTTTTGATATTTTCAGAATTTTGTTTTTCAAGGTAGGGTCTCACTCTAGCCCAGACTGACCTAGAAGTCACTCTGTAGTCTCAGGCTGGCTTGAACTCATGGCGATCCTCCTACCTCTGCCTCCCGAGTGCTGGGATTAAAGGCGTGTGAAGCCACCACGCCCGGCTTATTCTCAGAGTTGCAAGCAGACGTTTACACTGGCAGTAGAGCCCAGGACCAGGGCTCTCACTTTGATACCAGAGTCTCTGTGATGCTGTGAGGTCTCACTCACGGCAGAAACGGTGGATGGCTCCAGGACATTCTATTAGCTGCTAGCATCTGCTGTGGCAGGAATTTCCTTCACAGAATATACAAAAATGCCCTTGGCGGAATCAAAACGGGAAAGGGGAGAAAGCGACAAGAGGGCATTTCACGCAAGGCGAAGACAAAAGCAATCACAACTGTATTTTAAGGAGAGGTCTGATTGCTCAAGTTCAGTGGCTCATGGTGATTGCACATTCCTCCCTCCTCCCAGGTAAGGAGCTTCCTTTAATAACCTGAAACCTATCCCCTCCTCCCTCCCACTGCCATGAGTCCATGACATGTGTTACCAGAGGCACCATGTGGCTTTTGGGTCAAGGAACACCAATAATATCATGCTGGTCCGTCATAGAAAACAGTGTGCCGAATGCTGGGAGCAGTCTCCACAGCTCCAGAGAGCACAGGAGGGGAAACCTGACCTGGGTAGCCCTTGGCAAAGCAACTGGCCCACCCTGCATGGCACTCTTCTAGCAGAACCCTGCGGGGAGGGGGGAGGCAGGTCAGGGGCAGGAATGAGTAGGCTGAGCAGGCGGAAGAAAAGGCCCCAGTGCGTAGGCACATGCCCAGATGAGACCACCGAAGTCTCCTCTCTCTCTACCTTAACCCCGGCACAGAGTCATGCATGTGACCACTTTGTACTTGCCTGATTCGAGTGTCTTGAGCAAAATCATACAGAGCAGCAGATCCTTTCCCCTGGATGTATTCGATTACTGGATCACAGAACCGAGAACTATAAGCAATCTGCTAAATGAACCAGAAATTCAACTCTCTACTTATGACTTAAATTATGGTGCCCGTCGGTTAAATGCAAGCTCTTAAAAGACGTTATTTCTGGAAGCAAAGACCTAGGTTGCAGGAGACCAAATGTGCTGGCTGACATTAGGGAGGAGAGCTCTTCTTGGAGGGCTTGCAAGTTCTTGGCCTCCGTCCTCCTAGGGGGACTCAGCCAGCTGTGCACTGCAGTAGGCTCCTGGTAGCCTGATAGAGCATGAGGCTAATGTCCAGAAAGTCTCACACACAGCCACTGCTAGGACTGAAACTACACAGACCTGCAATGGGCATGTTACAGTACAGACGGGGGCAATGGGTGCTCGGACACCTCACTTCCTCTTGTCAAGCCATGTTTTATTATGATTTCTGCTATCAAATCAGTATCTCAGGAGGGAGAAACACTATCTCATGATACGCTGTTTTCTTCTCATCCTGAGTCACAATTCAGTGATGTCATGTTGTGGCTTGAACCTCATCCTAGAATTAACATCACAGCGACTGGAAGATGCCAGGAACCAGGATTCCCCCCCACCACCCCAGGAATGAGGACTCCCACTTCACCTGTGTACCAGGTATCCTGTAGTCTCGTGGGGCCCTCTGAGGAGGGCGTGAAGACAAAGACAGGAGGAAATGTACTATTTATTAGCACCTTCAAGACAAGTCTCTAAGAAGTGCCGGAGTCCCCCAAAGGACCCAGAGTGCCGAGAAGCAAGATGCCATACAGCTTTCAAAAGGAGCTGACCATAAGCACGCGTGGTTCTTTCTCAGTGGGTCTTCACGAGCAGCAGATGCTGACTTAGACGCACAGACCGTTCTCCCTGGGTCTTTATCCTCTTCCCTTAGGCTTCCTGTCAGCCACTACTTGGTGGGGGCTGATGGTCTCTAAGAAGCTATGTGACCTTGAACAGGAATGCTAGAAGCCATGGATTGTTATGAGAAAATTTCAATGCCAGGGGTAGGATGTCTTCCAGTGAGCTGCTGGTCAGGGAGGCCTCTGATGCCCATCCCCATCCCAAACAATTCAGGCTGTTGCCAAGGCTCTTGGTTGCCCATCAGAACTAGATGTTAAACCCCTACAGCTGAAGACACCACGTCCTTGGGCTGCAGACCACTGAGAGATCAAGCTGCAGTAGACATGGCGCCTTCTCCTGATGACTGGCTGTCAGCATGCTGCAAAGACCTATGCAGCCTGTTGGGGGAGAAAAGTCCTCAACAGTCTTAAGTGGCAGTGGATACTGCAAATGACATGGCTGGCCAGACAAAATGTGCCAACTGGTACGATTGTGGCATGTCTGTTATGGGAGAAACCAATTGCTCTACTGGTTAGATTTGAGGCCTGCTCCAGGGGACAGAATTCACGGAATGCACAGAAAACCCAGGCAAAAGCCTATGGCTGGGGCAGTCATAGGCCCTGGAGGGAAGCTACTATTGTTGTTTGGCCGTATCATGCATACCCAAATCCCTCTAAATATCTGTGGGACGTGGTGGTGCACACCTTTAATCTCAGCACTTGGGAGGCAGAGGTAGGAGGAACGCCATGAGTTCGAGGCCACCCTTAGACTACATAGTGAATTCCAGGTCAGCCTGGGCTTAAGAGTGAAGAAAACCAGAAAAAAAATAATAAAGTAAATATTTATGTTTATGCTCATATATTAATACTATTCTTACTTTTGGTAGAGAAGCTTCTCTTTTCAGATGATGATGGCCACTGGGAAGACTCGAAACTCACCAAAGTGCTAAGAAGCAGTAACAGTGGAGTGTTTAGCATTACGTAAGCTGTCCATCTCACACCCTCCAAGGCTCAGGGCCATTTTGGAAGAGGTGGTGGAAAGAATCCTAAGAGACAAAGGAAGTGGGGGAGAGCTTTGCGATGCTGTCTTCCAGACATTAAGTGGCCGTGGTATTCATGACCTCACAGTGGCTGATGCCACCTACACAAGACCTGCATACCAGAAGGGAAAAGTGATGACATCAAAGTAGAAGAGAGATGGCTCAGCAGTTAAGGAGCTTGCCTGCAAAGCCTAGTAACCCGGGTTTGATTCCCCAGTACCCACCTAAGCCAGGTGTACAAGGTGGCACATATATCTAGAGTTCTTATGCAGTGGCTAGAGGCCTTGGAGTACCCATATTCAGTCTCAGTCTCTCTCTCTCTGTCTGTATCTCTCTGCTTGCAAACAAACAAATACATAAAATATATTAAAAATAGATGAAAGACTAGTAGAAAAAATGAAGGGATTCAGTGGAAGAGGGACAGAAGAGGGTTGTGAGAGGGGATTATGACCAGAGTACACTGTGGATATGAATGGAAGTTGTCATTTAAAAAAAAAAAAGCCATGTGACCTTGAGCACAAATGCTCTCCTTTCTGGGGTCAGTTCCTTTCTTTGAAAACCAGCAACGGTTTCCGTGTTTCCATGAATACATGGAAATCCAGCTCGCGATCGTTTATTGAAGATCCTGGCAGCGAGTGCGCGCACACTGTGGAAATATTGTTCAGATCAGCGAGAACGCCATGCTTTGATGGGGCTGACAAAGGAGGACTAGGAGGCTGAACCTGGAGCAAGTGTTTCTGGCACCTTCTAAGGAACTGCTTTGACTGAGTGGCCACAGCTACTAGGACAGGGCGAATTCCCAATGCATCAATGCGCCCCAGTCCTTTGTGAAGCAAACTTTTTAGTCCCAGAGGGTAATTCTGAGATGGCACACAGTCACTACTGCGTATTTCTTCTCTCTCTCATGGGAGGCCCTTGTTATCTGCTGTCCTATGACAACAGTGTGTCATCCATGTCCCTTCTTAGCCATGTGAGAGGAAACATCTCACAAGAAGGACTGTAGAACGATCAACTGTTTTGGTGACTATAATCCAGCGATGTTTGCAAACTATCATCAAACATTCGAAGAGAAGTTTATAGAGATTTTGCATCAGCCAGTCTGATGTTAGGGCCACAGGAGCAGGGACTGTGTTGCAGTTCTATAAATATCTATTAAACTTTGCAGCTTCGTGGCTTCAGAGTGGGATAGCTATGGGGAGAAACAAACAGAAATTCACCTGTGGAGAGGCCCTCGTTCTGTGCCACCCACAACCACGTGGGAGCTAAACTCTCATACACTCTCGAGGCGGGATGCTCTTTAAAAGATGGATCTAGGGCTGGAGAGACGGCTTAGTGGTTAAGGCACTTACCTGCGAAGCCTAAGGACCCATGTTTGACCCCAGATCCCAAGTAAGCCAGGCACACATCACAAGTGCACAAAGTTGCACATGCACACAAGATGGCACACATGTCTGGAGTTCGATTGTAGTGACTGGAGGCCCTGGCATGCCAATTTCTCTCTCTCTCTCTGTCTGTCTCTTTTGCTTTCTCTGTCATAAAAATAATTTAAAAAAATGGATCTGATCCCTCTGTCTCCCACCTCAACCCAAAATACCTGTACTTTTTTCGTGGGCTCCCCACAGGCATTGCCAGCTGGAAACTGGCCCAAAGTTTAGGCTTTCTCTTTGTGGTGTCTGCCCAACACCGAAAGCAAGCCCTGTGTGTTGCCCTATACGATAATATGCCACAAGTGAGAGTCTATTATATGGGGTAGGCTTGTGGCAGTTTGCCAAGGTCAAAATTGAAAATAACCCTTGCAAGCAGAAAATGTGCCCACACGTGAAAGTCAGGTTCCAAATTTGTAAGGATGCGACAAAAACAAAACCAGGAGACAACACTCAGAATTTAAATTGGTCCACAGTTCACCTTCATACCAAGGAACTTCTGGGACACACACAAGTTCCCTGGGAAGATGCACTTGGCTATCTGTGTGAAATCGAAACAGAAATGAGGTGTCTAGGAGGGTGCTGCACACCACCCGCCAGGAGCACCCCACTGTGCCAATGGTGATTTCGTGTGTGTGTGTTCTTGCGTGTAAGTATGTGCTTACATATGTGTATAGATGCACATGTGTGTGCATGTAACCCAGAGGGCAATATCAGGTGTTTTTCTTGATCCCTGTCCACTTTTTTATGGGAACAGGGTCTCTCACTTCAACCCAGAACTTGCTGACTTGGCTAGTCTAGGTAGCCAGCTTGCCCTGACGTCACCCGTCTCTGTCTCTCTAGTTATCAAACACTGGCATCAGAGGCAGGCTGCCACACCCACCAGATGCTGAAGTGGGTGCTGGTCTGCACGTTTGCCAGCAAGCATAAGGGTACAAGGGTGACCACCTTTAAGATAATCAGAGGGCATCCTCATTATCATGGGAGGTGCCTTTGGCTAGGAAATACCTGACATGTCTGAGGAGACAGGAAACAGAAGAGTTTTTAAAATCCCATCTTTGCCACACACTGCTCTTTCCCCGTCATCACACAACTGGAAAAGCTGTGTTTCAAATGCTTAATTCCACAGAAATCCCCTCTTCCTAAATGCCATGCTAAACACGGGAAACAGCAGGGTCACTGTTTTCGTAATCAAACACAGAATTGCCACCGTATCCATTCTCTTGTAGGTCTTCTTGTTCCTCGAGGGCAGAAAACACACCTTTCACTGCCCCTTCCAGTGTTTCACAGCCTGATCAAAGTCCCCGAGACCGACCCCTGGGACTCTGCAACTTGTTTTAAGTCTAAAGGCATATACAGCTCGCACACTTCAGCAAGCCCCTGCTCAGCCTTCAGGCCTGCCCAGTAAAGAATCCACATTCAACATTTGAAAATGCCTTTTTCTTTTAAGAACTAGGGAAAGTAAAATGCATGCCCCGGATAAAGGAGCCATTCTCAGCGGGCTCCTGGTTCTGAAACAAGCCTCTTTGTTCTCAGTGAAAATTAATTTGGTCACAGCTCCAAGGCCACAGTGCAAGGCGAGCCTGCCCTCCCTCCGCTGGCAGATGCCAGTGTGAATGCCCACACTTGCTTGGGAGGGGACTTGGGGTTCAGCTCACACAAAGACTAAATTGCATCTCACCCCAAAGACAGAAGGCACAGCTAAGTTAGTGACTGGACAGTTAATAAACCTGAAGCCAGAGTCCCCGTGGACCCTGCTGGCTGTTCTAGCTGCAGCAAGATGTGCCTCTGTGTCAGCCTCGCCCAAACTAATTAACCTCCTCTAGTCCTAGCCCTACGTGGGGACAAATGCCACCACCAAAGAACAAAGATGGCTTGGCCCCTGGTCCAGCAGGGCCTTCAGAGGTGACCACGAATGAGGACATTCAGGCCAGCGGCACAATACTGGCTCATCCTTACTCAATGGAATTACACGGGCCACGTGAACTTCCCCTCTCCCATCACCTGAAGGTGGCCTAGAATAGACTCCGTCCTTGCTCCGTCTATCCCGCCTGGATTCTAATACCACTTCCCGGGAATATCAAAATATACAGAAAACTGACAGGCTGGGGTTTCTATAAAAGTGCCACATTCAGACATCCTTTTACTACCCCGTGTCTACAGGGGATTCATTCTAGCCTTGTAGCACTGTATTTCCAACTCCAGTCAGGGCCCTGACACCCCCAGTTCTCTAGAAAGCGGTACCTTCTAAATGCATGGGTTCATGAGGAAACAAAGCGCTCATCTCAGCAATCCTGTTACCATAACTATGAGCTCATGACCAGGGGCGGAGCTCTCTGGAAAGCAACTCCCGAGGGCCGTTTGTGATGAATGCAGCCAGAAGGGCACACATGCAAACCCTGCTTCATCACCGGTCAAGGGCTTCACGTGCCCCGGAAATGAGCACACTTCAGACAGGTCTCTTCGGAGCTCTTAGTCCTCAACCTTGAACCCCTAACCTTCCCAGATGCCCTCTAACATCACAGGGCTCAGGGTCTTCCCAGCCACAGGTACCTGTGGGAAGCCTGCCTGGAAATCTACAGGTTGGAGATTTGGGCAGAAAGCCATCAGAGGACCCAGACCACTTTTTCGGGGCCCAGGGACATGTATACTCCTTTAACACCCCACCTCCACTCCCATCTGCTGATGAGATGCGCAAGGAGTCCCCCTCTGTCCTACGCCCCGCACACGCCTCAGAATGTACCCTCAGCACAGGGCCAGAGAGGAGTCTGGCCAGGCTCAGGCTGCCAGCAGGAAGGGAGTCTCAACACCCAGGTCTGCTGGAGCAAGACATATGCTTAACATCTAGACATCTACACCACCGTCTATTTTAACATCGTCTTTTGATTTTTGGAGCATATAGGCAGAAACAAACTCAGGAATCCTCCTCAGTCAGGATGGATCAGCACACAGGTAAGAATTTACTTTTGCTGTGTGAACTGGTCTTGGGGAGACGTAAACCAGTGTTGGTTCCCCACAGATGGGACACCAGCAACGGATTAAATAAAGTAAGAGTCCACTCACGTTTAGCTTGGTGAAGCAATGAGTTTATTGGGCTGACTTGTAGTATGTGAGTGAGGGGTCTCTTCCACGGGTGTCTTCCAAATAGCCATGTCCCTGAAAAGTCTCAGCACAGCATAGATGCCTGCTTCCTCACAGCTGCCTAGATGGAGCCCGCGTCCAGTCAGTCTTCCACACACAATAGCCACTAGCATTTCCCGAGAGACAGAGGGCTGACTGATAAGTGTGGGAGGTCTCATGACCCTCCTCAACCCCTTGACTTATGAGGCACTGTGGACAGGCCCAATCTCGAGGGTCTCCCGAGGTTGTCACAGCTTCTCTAATGGAGATGGTGCTGGGCGTTGGCTAGCTCTCTGCAGCTTTAATCAGAACTGTATCTGTCAGCACACAGTGGCTTGTGTCCACCTATGGGACCCACAGCCCGTGTATGGGTGCTCCCCAGGGAGGATGCAGAGGTCACCTGCCACCTATGGTTTCAATCAGAGATCAGAAGACGCCTGTGTTCTCAAGAGAACTAAGTGAAAGGAAAGGAAGGAAGGACTTCTGTGGAAAGTTCTAATCCACAGTGGGGCTTTGCCAAGGCTGTAGGAAGGTGCGAACCCCCTTCTTATTATGCACTTCATCTCCCAGCCTTGTGGTGCCATGGTGTGCCAGCCCTGGGTTAATTTCGGGTTTGTCCACTGATCTAGCTAACACCCTTCCTTGTCAACCTCGCTGTTAGAAACTCTCAATGTTGTGTCATGATTTCGAGTGTACAGAGGATCTTGCTGGAACCTAAACATGGTGTATTAAAAGTGGCATTTCTTTTGTCAACTCAATTTTTAATAGTCATCTTAATTTTTCATGGACCTGGCCATTGGGTTGCACAGTGACTCCTTGGCCCAGGGACTCCAGTGCACTCTAGTGCTTTGTGCAGCAAAGTGCTGAATAATCTCTCTTGGATCGCTCGCTAGCCAAGTGGAAAGACAGCCTGTGCTTGTTCAATAAGATTCTCCTCGTGAACATCCTGCGTCTTTGGCGGGGACCACTCTGGGTCAGTGCACAGGTTAAGTGAACAACTTCACAAATGCAGAAATAACACAGGAGGACGCGGTACCAATTCCAGAGAATAGCAGTTTAGGAAAAGTAATCAAGCTCCTCCCCACACAGGCTGCCTTGCCTCTGTTCCCCAGGGGTCCCTCTGCCTGAGCCAGGGCTGAGGGAGGAGCCTGGCCCTCTGCTGTCAACAGTTTCCAAGAAGCTGGTGGAAAGATGCCCCTCCTTAGGGCTGTGCCCTCTCCTCATGTCCCCAGGGCTAGGCCTGGCCAGAGGGAAGTCACTTCAATGTCCTACCAGGGTGCTCTCCTTTCCCCTCCTGCCCTGGTGAGCTGTCTCTGACTGTCGATTTCTTATGTCCGAAGAGCATGGTCGTTTCATTAATCCTGCCAGGTGACAATGAGGAGGCACAGCTTTGCCTGAGAACCCGCATGATGGTGGGGAGCAGAAGTGCTGAGTGCCCAGCCTTCCCTCACTGCCGAGCCTGGAGCGCCAGCTCCCAGCCTTCAGTGCTGTTCACACTTGCTTCCTGACTCTCCAGAGCTCTGACTCATGGATTCTCTCTGGTGACTCCCTGCTTGTCCACCACAAATAGACCTATAATTCATATTGCTTTCCCAGAACCAACCTGCTGATACGCCCATTAGGGAATGCCCCAAAGCACAGTATGAGTGTGGACTTATCGACCAAAAGCAGATAGCCAGAGGGAGGTCTGGGTAAGAAGATTCCAGAATGGAGAGAAAATGCCAGGATCCAGTGGTCAGACTAAGCTTGTTGGGCTCTGAGGTGGAAGGAAGTAAGGATGGCTGGGGCTCAGATGCATGAGGGATGAGGGAAACCAAAAGAAATGGTTCATTCAGGACAGAGGGTGCAGAGGGTTGGAGGTTTTCAACCCTGCCAGGACTTCCCTCATTACTGCAACCACTTCATCATCACTAGTACAACAACCTACTCTCTCCATCACCACCATCGCCAGCACCCTACTCTCCACCACCATCACCATTACTACCGTCTCCATCATCACCACCACCACCCTTATCCCACTCTCTCCATCACCACCATCATCGCTGACATTACCACTACCACTGTCTCATCACAGCCAACACTGCCTATCTATCTATGTAGCCACCTACTCATCACTCCACATACGCATCTACCCATCTATACAGCCATCCATCCACCATCAATTCATCGTCACTAGTACACATGCACACTGGCTTTGGGCCGCGCTGCAGGTGTGATATGTGAACCATATACAAGATCCTGCATGTACAGACTGGGTTCAGACCTTGGTTTTGTTTTACTAATAAGTTTTGTGCACCTTTGCAGGATAATTAAAACTCCACTGGAATCTTTCAGCAGATTCAGTCTTTCAACTGCCATCAGAAGGAAGGTCTCAGGGACTTCCAGAGAGTTTGTCATCAGTTCTCGCTGTGCCTGTGGCATCCGAGAGTGTCTCCTCTGTGGAGGCTCCGGCACTGCCGAGAGCCAGATGTGGGTGTTCCAGAACAGTCTTGCCTGAGCACTCGCACACTCAGGACCACTGGGCTAGGGTACCACTTTTTCTGCTCACCCTGCTCTGCATGACAGCTCACTAAATACCAATTCCTTAAAGGTACACTCCGTGGGGACCACCCAGGGACTCTGAGTGTGGTGGTTATACAAATTACATGTGATCCTATAATTATGTACAAGGTACGTATTTTTTTTTGGAGGGGGGCTGAAAATATTCTATAATTAGATATGGTGAGGTTGCATAACTGTGAATGTACTAAAACCCCCTGAACTACTCTAAAAGGTGAATTTTATGGTATGCAAATTTTATTTCAATAAAGCTGCACAAACAACTTATATAGTTATCACCTGAGTGAGGAATGAAGCCAACATTTCCTACCTTGCTCATGAAACCCTGAGCATATGCCTCGCCTACCCCAAAGGCTCCTGGCTTTTGCCCTCAGCCAGGGGAAGTACAGCTTTATAACAACCTTGTTTGAGGTCAGGGCCGGCCCACACCAACCTGGTTCAGGGTCAGGGCTGGCCCACACCAGCCTGGTTCAGGGTCGGGGACAGCCCACACCAGCCTGGTTCAGGGTCAGGGACAGCCCACACCAGCCTGGTTCAGGGTCAGGGCCGGCCCACACCAGCCTGGTTCAGGGTCGGGGACAGCCCACACCAGCCTGGTTCAGGGTCGGGGACAGCCCACACCAGCCTGGTTCAGGGTCGGGGACAGCCCACACCAGCCTGGTTCAGGGTCGGGGCTGGCCTACACCAGCCTGGTTCAGGGTCGGGGACAGCCCACACCAGCCTGGTTCAGGGTTGGGGCCGGCCCACACCAGCGCCTTTTCGGATTCCTGACTGTGCCACAGACCTCTGACCTCAGGCTGCCCCTCTATGCTATCCCTTGTCACCTGCTCTGCCTCACAGGGTCTTTGCTGACACACGCCCATGTTTGACTTGGGGGTGTCCCTATTGTGCTTGAACATCCCCATCACACTGCTCCCAGTTGTACCTGCCACCTATTGTGCTGACCACCCCTTTCTGTAATGGCTTCCTGAGCACAGGGCCCGTGTCACACTGGACATGCCTGTTTGGCAGCATGTGAAGGCAGGCCAGGAGGAAGGGGAGTCTGAACATGTGGCTTCAGGGACACCTGTCTACACACAGACAGGGCATCCTGAGGAAGGGCCTCAGGGCAGCTCGGGTGACACCGCAGCTGCCCTGCACTCTTCTGAGCACATAATTCCATGAGAGGGCGGATGCTGGCAGCTGTAGAGTGTCATGGACCCACGGGTGTCACCTGTTCTCTGTGACTGTGATTGAGAAACACGGAGCCCTTCAGGGACCTAGCCCCTACCACACCTCTTCCACAGGGTCACTCCTTAAATCCCCATGGCTGGCATGTGGGCACCATCAGCAACCTCCTCAGGTCAGAGCAGGGACACTGAGCATGTCATAAAAGTGCTGGTCACTTTCTTGGGGGCTATCACACTGAGAGGGGACTAGAGGAATGTGACCCAGTGACCTCAGTGCTGCCTGCTTGGCTCGGTCCCCCTGGGAAGCGCTTCTAAGTGCAACCTGAGATCCTTGTTCCTATACAGGGGAGTGTGTAACCCCCCATCCCTGCCACCATTCCTACGACAGAAAGATGGATGCTTCAACTTGACAGCTTCAAGAACTACAAATTGTTCATGCTCCTGGATATCAAATGGTGACATTAAAATGACTTAATTTAATATCCTCCGTATACTCTTTGGCTGGCTTTTCTTCCCTCCCTTTCAAATTTCTTATGGCTTATTATAAACTGATATAATTACTTCCCAGGAAGTTTGATTTTCATTTCTTTATCTGCTTCTTAATAAAAACCTTTTTCTCTACTGCTAAGTTGGGAGAAGACACGTCACAAGTCAAACTTTTAAGAAGTTGCA
The DNA here is from genome assembly GCA_036365145.1 of Orientallactaga sibirica. Classification (NCBI taxonomy): domain Eukaryota; kingdom Metazoa; phylum Chordata; class Mammalia; order Rodentia; family Dipodidae; genus Orientallactaga; species Orientallactaga sibirica. The sequence goes on along the minus strand of JAEOAD010001557.1, from coordinate 499,153 downwards.
GGATTAAATGCTGGTTAGGGTTTTATTCAAGTGTGCTATTATAGAAGGCAGATTAGTTAGACATTAGGGATTGGAGGGAGGGACGGATGGGGAAAGGTAAGAACCAGGATAAATGTCACTCACTTTCCCTTTCAGTTGTCCCCCCTACCCACTACCTAGTCACCTGCCAGTCGCCACCCCTGCAAGCTTTATCTCCGTTGGCATCTGTACCTGCACCAGGAAGCCTTTGTGTGTCTAGAAAGAATGCGCCCCTGGGGATGAATTGTGAGACATACAGACGACATGTCTCTTGTCTTCCCTGTGATACCTCCTACAACAGTTTGGAAAACTCTTCAACAATTGAAAAAATTTAAAAGCTAAATAAACAATACACAAATGGCAGGTCCACAAAATAAAACACTTCAGTGACCCACAATCTCTACCTGAAATTCATGAGCTAAGGCAGTTTTGGGAGCCTGCCCCACAATGCATGCGCATAGAAGAGCTGCTTTGAGGACTATGGAAACCCTGGCTGTTGTATAGGGGCTGAATGCTTTTACATAAATCCCCACTAGGATTAGCAATCTTTTCAGAAATCAAACCGCACACATAAAGCTACTTAAGGATGGCTTTTTTTCTCCAGCAAAGTGTAAGGAAATCCTTAAATGAGGGGCTGAGATCCATTACAGACCCGCAGGAATCAGGCAACATCTCGTATAATTTCCTGACACATGAGATAAATTCCAAATACGCCTGGGACTCACCATGAAAATTCACCCACCCCTTGGTGGGCTGAGCAGGAAGATGAAATGGGATGACTTCATTAAAACCCACGCATATCCCCACAGCCTCCCTGTGCTGTAGTCGGCCCCCAGGCCGGCGCTGGCCAGCCATCACGATCAAATGTCTACAGAGAAACCAGCGTGAGGAAACACACACAGGGGAGCTTGGTCCTCAACGTGGAGCCGATTTCTGAACACAGAGCGAGTACAAGGTCAGATTGACCATTAAGTTTACATGTTAGGAAGTGAAGCTCAGCGTTGGGTAATTCTCTGCAAAAGGAACTTTCCGGTGCTTTCTCCCCTAGCACCACTAGTGGGGTACAGGCTGGGGTACGCAGGATACCTTTGATGGGCCTGGCAGGACTTTATACACAGCGTGCTTTGGTTTGGTAGACGTGGAGCTAGAAGCCCATGTTGGCCCTGGGGCTGGAGACACCCACTGCTCAGCTGTGTTTGAGGAGGACCTGCTGGTCCTGGTTCTCCTGCAAGCTCTCAGGAGACGAGACACCCATCTCCCTGGCCCTTTGTTTCTTGGTCTTTCAGGGGGACAGGGATGCAGACATCTTCCCATTTGTGTGATGACCAGAACGCTGGGCAGAGTCAGGGCATGGATGACACCCAGGATGGCTCTGGGTCTTTTTTTTTTAATATATAATTTTTAAAATTTATTTGCAAGGGGAGAGAGAGAGAAGAGAGAAAGAGAGAGAATGGGTGTGCCAGGGCCTCTAGCCACTGCAAACAAACTCCAGATGCATGTGCCCCTTGTGCATCTGGCTTACATGGGTCCTAGGGAATCCAACCTGGGTCCTTTGGCTTTACAGGCAAATGCCTTAACCATTAAGCCATTTTTCCATCTCTTCTCTTGGTCTGTTTATGAGTGGAACATTGCTACTTATTTTAGAGGCTGCTGAACCCCCTCCCACCCATCTTGTCTCTGTGCTACCAGGCCTGTGCAGGCCGAGCACAAACACCCTTCTCTGCATGGACCACTTCCTCTGGCTGAGGGAGGATCTTCATTCTGGGGTAGAGAGAAGCAACTGCGCCCTGCGTGGCACTGGCATCCTCTCACCCCACGTCCAGAGTAGAAGAAAACGAGGTCAGAGGGAGGTGGTCTGCCTGCTCCTGAGCCTGTCAAGGAGCTTGCTCTTGTCATCAGTAGAAGTGTGGATAACTGCCCTGTGAAGATGCTGCTTGCATTCTGACCTCATGGCGGGGACTTGGTTGGCATGGCTACTGCAGGCAGCACCACTTTCAGACCAGCAAAGGGGTCCTTTGCAGGCAGCTGCCCCTCCACTGAAGCAGGGCCCAGGAGAGGGGGAGGCACAGGGAGCTGGGGGGATACAAAGATTTCAACTCTGCAGGCATAATGTGCATGAGGGAGAGTAAGGGAGAATGCCTCAGCCAGCAAGGAGCTTTCAGGACTGTGGGCACCTGTGCACCTGGGCATGTTTCACCTAAGGGGCGGCCATGACTCAGCAAGAACTTTTGTGAATAAATATGCCAGACCTCCCGAGTCCCCACAATAAGGCTATGCCAAATTTGATGTGAAACCCTGGGACTGTTTAAGACAGTCAGTTGGTCAAGACCTGTCATACACACCCTTACTGAGATGCCACAGGAGCCTGGCACACACAATCCAGGGCAGTCCAGGCCGCTTCCTGGACTCATCTCTCCCCACTTTCTCTGTCCCTTCCTCGCTTTCTGCCTGTCACCTCCTTTGCTGAGGTGGACCATTCACACCTGTAACAGCTGCCTCAATCTTGGCTCACTGACCATGGTGGAAGGGTGGTCTCTGACCCACAGCATGCGAGTGCTCAGGAATGCCTGGGTTGGGTTGATAAGCCATGGTGCTGGCAGAAGCACAAGCATTCCCAGGGCCAGGCTCACGGCTACGAAGTTCTCTTGGCACAGTGCTGGGCACATGGGGTTGAAACAAAGAAATCCACTTCACGTCTCTCGGAAAAAAAGAGACAGTCAAAGCTGGAGGCAGATGGAAGGAGGGGGGCTCAGCCATCCCTGAGGCCATGGCTCGGCAGTGTCCACCAAGCATCAGGGAATGGAGGAGATGCCTTCCTGGTTTGGGATGGTGATGGGAAACTGAGATGAGGATAGAAATGCACAGATCGGTGCTGATCCTCAGTCGATATCAATGTGTACTCCCGTTAAAGAAACACAGGCGTTCCCAGTTCACAGCTCCTCCGTAAACTCCCCACTGAGTGACGAATCAGTACAAGGCTTTGTTGATAGGGTGGGTACTTTTGGCAGTTTGGGCCAGTGTAAGTCACATCATATCCAGCCCCCACTACAGTGGGAACAGACAGAAACAGACAAGACAGAGGACGGAGAGGATCCTGTACCCCAGCTCTGTGTGTCACGTGGCCGGCATGAGGCTCCATCCACATCTGTCTTAGCCCCCACAGATGCATCATTTCCCAGTTCCCAACTGGCCAGAAAGCTCAAGCCTGAAGTCCCAAAGACGTGTTCCTATGTGAACGTTCCCAGGAAATGGCCCGACAGACTGGGTTACACATGAAAGAACAGGAGGTCCCCAAGGAAGGCTTCAGATAACCCATTAGGACAGTCCTGACCACGCTGGCATCAGCATGGACACTGTAGCAATGGCTATACCCTGCTAGACATGTGCTGGACTATACCCGTGTGGACAAAGGTCTGGATTAGTGCCCAGAGCAGAGTCCAGCTGGCTGCAAGTGGCCCATTCTTCCAGAATGAAGCGTCAAGAATCCCTGCTGGTGTGACAGAAGCGATGTGCAGAAGCACCACGGATGTAAAGCCCTCTTCTGAAACTCGTATGGAGATCACGGTGTGAACGACTGTGAGAACTCGCAATCTGCGACGACATACTGCAGAGACAATCAGTGCTGGAAAGTGCGCAGGAAATTAAATGCAGCACTGGAAGCAGCCAGGGGAGATGGGTAAGTTGAGGGAGAAAATCAAAATTATTTGGTGTAATTTCACTGTTGTAGATTTAATAAGAAATGCTAGGACTGGAGAGATGGCTTAGTGGTTAAGGCACTTGCCTGCAAAGCCTAAGGACACATGTTCAACTCTTGAGATGCTATGTAAGCCAGATGCACAAGGTGATGCAAGTGTGCAAGGTCGCACATGCACACAAGGAGGCGCATGCATCTGGAGTTCAATTGCAGTGGCTGGAGGCCCTAGTGTGCCAATTCTCTCTCTTTCTTGCATAAAAAAGTGCTAGGAAAGATATTGTTCAAAATACAAAGAGAGATGATTTTGTGTCAGGTCTTAGCCATCTGTATAAGCATTTCCTTCCATCCCCACATACTACTAGTAAAAGTTTTTAGAAGGTATTAAAGGTCATTGAAATTCCTTCTTTCTCTCTCTTCTGTTCTCTACTCTATTAGGAGACTAAGAAATTATCTTATAAACAAGAGGAGCCCATGTGAAAGTGTCACATGTCATAGGAATGGAGTATGGGGACAGACAGTTCTCTTTACATTATCTCTTTACATTAACATAGAAACAAGAGGAGCCCATGTGAAGTGTCACATGTCGATAGGAATGGAGTATGGGGACAGACAGTTCTCTTTACATTATCTCTTTACATTAACATAGAAACAAGAGGAGCCCATGTGAAGGTGTCACATGTCGACAGGTATGGAGTGTGAGGGACAGACAGTCCTCTTTAGCACAGGGGCTCCAGGGGCAGGACTGCCTAGGAGGAGCTGAGGGTGGCACAGTATGCAAATGAATTTACCTTAATTTCCTGTCCCCAGTTCTGAAGGCAGCTGACCTGCCAAGCCATTCACAATGACTTTTGTTCCTTCCTAGGTCCCCAGCCCCCAGTGGGGAAGAATGCAAGGGCCTTAGAGGACAGCCCTGGCTCAGGCTAAAAGCACAGGGCTGGCTGGCACCAGCACACCCAACATAGCGAGATGAAACCCAAGCATTCCTTGGCACAGCACACCATGGTGGGCAGGTGGCACCCTATTCCCAGCTGCCTCCCAAGAGGCTATGAGACAAGAAGAGGAGTTAATGAGAAGGCCAGCTTTAAAACTTGATAGAAAATAACACTGCTTATTTAGGACCTGCAGCCCCTCAGCGTGACCTCCTATAAAATCAAGTCACTGTGGCTATTAGCCTGATTGAAATTTAAATATTTCAGGGCTTTTTAAAATTTTGTTTTATTTTTGTGCTGTTATTATTATTTTTATTGCTATTTCTCCATCACTAAACTCGAAGATTGGACTAGAAAAAGAGAAAGAATAGCCCTTTCAGAGATCAAAAAGCGAGCTGCCGATGTGTGGGTGCCTGCTTGTATATTCATTAGACAGCACTGCACGTCCACGCGAGGAGAAGTTCATCAGAGCAGGGTTTACCGCAATTACGGTTTCCGAGGCTCTGTCTATTTAAGTCATTTCCTACCCGCAGAATGGCGATAATGCAGTACGTGAATTCCTCTAGCGCCTATCACAGCACAGAACAGCCTGCATCCTGGTCTCCTTTGTCCTTCCAGAGATACCCATTATCTCCCTCAATAACACAATATGTGTTTATTTTACAAACCCCAACACAAATGGAAATAAAAAGCACATTACAGAGATTAGGGGAGCCTGCAACGCGATGTGTGATTAACCATATTCTGCAGGGAGGGAGGAGCGGACAGCACCAGACGGCCCACAGTACTGGTATGTTTTCTCCATTAATTTCCCCATTCTGCTAGTAAAATGTACACATAATGCCTTTCTGGTCAGGAAGAGCATAGGTTTAATAGAAATCTCCTACAGAAACTACAACAACCAGGCAACAGAAGGGACATCAGGGCCCTCCCCAGACCCTATGACTCCTGGGAAGTAAGGAGTGAGGTAATCCCCTCTCTCAGAAAGACCTTCTGGGCCAAAACAAGGCCATGGGGCTGGGGTGCCCTGTTCTGAAGACACCTTATAAAACCAATATCCAAGACCTCCATGACGAATGGAGGACAGGAAGAAGGAGTGAAAACTTTGTGGGTTCCACAGAAAGAAGCCCCCTCGCCAGGGTGTTGGGAAAATGGGAAGTAAGAGAAGAGTCAGGAGAGAAAAGATGGTAGAAAATAGGATTCATTAGACAGCACATGTATCAGAGTGAAAAGGGGAATGCAGAAGACCCCAGGGACTAAGGGCAAGATGAGAAAACAGAACTCTGAAATGCCAGGAGAGCCCAGAGCTAAACCATGTGGATGACATTCCCGGTCAACTTGTAAGGGAGCAATAGACAGAACAGTCATGGCATACAGAGCACAGAGAATTCTTACAAATGAAGCAACACAAAATAGAAACTCCAGAAGCAGATAGCCAGTGGTGGATAATGATAAAACAAACTGATAATGAACTTACAAGGAAAATGGACATGACCAACAAACAAGTGGCAATAAAAACAAGCTTCAAAATCACCCAGCCAGGCAGGATGTACCCATGGATGCAATAGTGGCACACAGGTAACAGGGTAGCCAGCTGCTTTCTGACTGGACATGTGGTGCTCAGTAGGAGGGAAGTCATTCCTGGCACTGAGAACCAAGTCAAAAGCCAATGACTTGGATGGATAAAGGCCCTAGAAGAAACCTTCACTGTTCTCCAGTTAAAGAGAAAGGTTCTGCCTGTCAGAAAGTCTTCTAAATGTTTACATGCTTATTGCCTTTGATCCACGCTGCTCTCAGTCTTTGTTAGAGAATCTGCATTTTAGAAATGGCAGCAAATACCAGGGAGACCCAAGACTAATTACTACGACAAGAAAAGAAAGCCTAGCAGGAGATGAATCATCTCTATCACATCTGCCAGGACCCAGGCAACATCACAGAGGAAGTGGCAGATTAAACTGGAGTGCTACTCTCGCTGCTAGCCTGAGCACTTCCTCCAGGGAGATGGTGGTAGACACTGAGGAGACTCAAAACTCATCTGAGCAGAAAACCAGAAGCTGCTAAGAGCTCAACACTAAAGGAGATTTATAACATGCCTTCCAAGGCTCAGGGAACATTTCAGAAGGGGAGGAGGAGACTGTAAGAGCTACAGGGTATGAAAGTGAACAACAACAGCAGAAGTGTAGCATCAACAACCATGATGTTTTAAACTTAAGCAACAACATTCCCTGACAAACTGACCCAAACTAATGCTGACTGATGCCTATGTATAAATGCATACACACAAGGATGCATGTGTACACAAACACACCCACACACATGCACCCAGGATTAAGATGACATGAGTTCTCCAGTCACACAAAACTCATGGCTGGGTTCTGCTGGACACAGGGCAGTGACAAGTGTCAAACACTTAGAGACACCCCAGTTCTTCAGTCAGTCCTGTGTGTTAAACTGAAGGGCCTCATCAGGTATATCTCATGATGCAAAGTGGAGGTCACCCCACTTTTGAACCTGAGGGGAGCAGACGTTGGGCCCACACTCAGGAGGGTCTTCATACAGTCAGAAGTTTCAGGTGACAGAGCCGCTTAAGCTGGATGAGCAGAATAAACATATTTGTTTAAAACTATGACTGTCAATTTGGCTCAAAATTGCTTCAGTTTCACATATGAGTATGATCAAAGTGCAAAGATGTTCTTTCTGGAAGAGCAATTTTTTGTGGGCAAAACAATTAATCAAGTATTTATTTACATAACATTAAATCTTGCATTCCTACTTATTTTAAAGTATTTAATTGAAACCAAAGTGAATTTATGGAAATGAACTTTACAGAAGAGCGGTTGGCTATTAGGCTTAATAAATGCATTTTGAAGTGATGGTGTCTGGCTAGTGTGCTTGGCAGATGATAGGCTCCCTGTTCCCAGCCAGATGGCAGGAAGATAGCTCTGAGTGAGTCTGGGTGACACACACCTTCCTTCCACACCCACACTTCCTGTCTTTCTGGGTGTGCATGGCACTACACCTGTTATGTTGTGTAAGTAAAGGGCTAGTTAATTGTTCTGCCTGTGAAAAATAGCTCTTCCAGCCAAAAATCTTCACACCATAGACTTATTTATGTGCAGAATATGAGTGCCATAATTTTTCTTCTAAAAATGTCTAAGACTTCATCATCTTCCCTTTGAGGTGTGTTTTCTTAAATGATACCTAGGAGTTGATGCTCCCACACAGGCCACCCACAGACTCCAGGCTCGGCCACTGCCCTGTCTGGCACATCAGGAGCATTGGGGTGAGCGGTCCAGAGCCAGGGTTCTGGAAGAGACAGCAGCGAGGTGGCCAAGTGAAGAGTGATCTCCATAACCATAATACGGAAGGAAAGGCATATCCAGTGCTTGTGTCTAAAGTCCGTGCTTCTTTCTGTTCCCTTTAACAAACCATTGCCAGCACAGCTAAAAATATAAGATGGCTTTGGGGATTCTGATGTTAGTGAGAAAAGGCCTGGAGCCACAAGGAAGAGCCACGGTCCCTTAGCCACCATTAGGGGTGTGCCTGGGAGGGACATTCACCCACTCTATCCTTCCACACTCCCACCTTCCCTGTGGACAGCACTCTTGCCATTAAGACCCTCACTGTGTGTTCTCTGCGTGGGGTCTGCTGCTACCCACTTTGAAGAGGGAGCCCCAGGATCAGCTCAGGACTGGGCCCAGCTAGACCCTTCTAGAAACTGACCACAGCTAGACCCTTCTGGAAACAGAAGACTACACACACTAACGCTGTCCTCTGCATGGGGTTGATGGGGCCACAGTCTGAGGGTCCAGACACAACCCTGCCTGTCCCCAGCTACACCCATCGATCCTGGAGTCTCGTCTGCTCAAAATGACCAGAGTCAGCCTGCGAGTCTCATCATCAGGAGGAGAGGAAGCGAGGGAGAGGGGAGGAAGCAGAGATGTTTCCTAGACCGACAGGAGAAGGAAAGTGCTTCCTTGACACCTAGGTGGGTGCTCATATACCAATACACATGGATGCACACAGAACCACACATGGATATAGAGGGATGCATGCAGACATACACACAGAAACACACATAGATACACGCACGGTGATTAGAAGAACTCAGAAATGCTCATAGATAAATATAGACAAACACAAGTGTGCACACACCAATACATATAGATACACGCAGGTATACAGACTCAGGTGTGCACTCACCAACAAACAGACACACACATACATGTACACACAGGTGTGCACACACAATACTATAGGTACATATACACATACACAGGTATGCACACACCAATACATAGATACACACATATAGATAGATCCCATTATAGGTATGCATTCATCAACACACACGTGCGTGCGACACACACACACACACACACACACACTGCCAGGGAAGGCCCAGTTTTACAAGTTCTGCTCACAACATAAGCCCAGTGAGCTCTCAGATCTGCTCATTTTAATAACTTAGCCAGCAGTCTTCTCTGGAGTTTAATATCGGTTCCAGCAGCTTCCAGTGCTCCTCATGAAAACAACGGCAGCTAATAGGGAAAGGGCTGCGGAGCTCGACTCCAGGTACCGCTGGCGTGACAGCTGTGTGATCGGGAAGAAAGGTAGACTAAGACAAAAGGGATAATTAGAGTGAGCCACCAGAACCAGCCCCGGATTTAAATGTTTAAATGTTTTAATTTAAAAGAACAATGGCTCCTGGAAGCGAGTTCTCAGCCAGGCTGACAACCTGCCATTTATTAATCAGTGTTAAGTAACCGCGGCTCGGGTTTGACACCAAACAGCAGATGATGTGTGATGATCCCTAAAATAGCAGCCACGTCTCGGAGCTGATTTCCAAATGACTCTGGCATAACAAGGCAGGCTCCAGAATATTTACAGCAACAATTAGAGAACATTAGGCCAGGGTACGTGTGGGGAGCAGTCAGGGAGCCAGGGTTCCTGGGGAAGGCGAGGCACCTCTCACACAGAAGGGAGAAGACACATCGTAGCCTGTCTGGGCCTCCAGGAGATGCCTGGCCATGTCTGGATCAGCATTACTAGGGATGGGGAAGACAGAGGGCACTACTGGAGATCTTCCGGAGAGAGGAGCCCGGAGTGCTGCCACACATGAGCGTGCATGGGGTGACCACGTGCAGAGACGGAGGGCACTACTGGAGATCTTCCGGAGAGAGGAGCCCGGGAGTGCTGCCACACATGAGCGTATGTGGGGTGACCACGTGCAGAGAGGAGGGCACTACCTTCCGGAGAGAGCCGGCTGCCTGATGTTGGTGACCACGTGCAGAGCCAGATCTGATGTTAGTAGTCGAAAGATCTCTGGTCACAGTCCAGCTGCCTTTCCCACAGCGGGTATTTTGATGGGCAAAAGACTCATGCAAGGATGCGTGGTGGCATGTCGTTCAGGACTAGTGTCCTGTTTCTTTCTGGAAGCTGCTGTCACCGGGCTCCAGCTAGTGCTGTTCCAGGTGCCATGTTTTGCTCAAGCACAGTTTAATGCATGACCCCAAAGAGAGGCATGAGCAACCACGCCCAGTTTACTGGAGACTGGAAATCTGTTATTTTAAACTTGTTTTGGCATTTGTATGTGCGTGTGTGTAGAATATACGTATGGTGTGCTGTGTGTGATGTGTGGTGAATGCACTTGTGTGTCAGATGCACGTGGCCCATGTGTCTGCATGAGGAGGCCAGAGAAGACCATGGAGTTTCCTTCTCTCATCACTCATCTGTATGTTCTCTTGACCCAGGGTTTCCCTCCACCTGGAGCTGCTGTCCATCAACAAGCCACAGCAATTCTCTGGTCTCTGTCCCCCATAGACTGGGGTTGCAGACATTCGTTACCAGGCCAGCTTTTTGTGTGGGTTCTGGGGAGTTGGATGTGGTGGTGTCCAGTCTCAGAAACCCTCATGTAGCAAGGTTTCTTGGTCAGTGAGTCATCTCCCCAACCTGAAATCTGTCATTTTCATAGCAGGAAGATGAGCCTGAAGAATAGAATCAATCTTTCTTTCCTTTCCTTCCTTCTTTCCTTCCTTCTTTCCTTCCTTCTTTCCTTCCTTCCTTCCTTCCTTCCTTCCTTCCTTCCTTCCTTCCTTCCTTCCTTCCTTCTCTCTCTCTCTCTTTCTTTCTTTCTTTCTTTCTTTCTTTCTTTCTTTCTTTCTTTCTTTCTTTCTTTCTTTCTTTTGGTTTTTTGAGGTAGGATCTTACTCTGTCTCACTCTGGCCCAGGCTGACCTGGAATTAAGTAACTATGTAGTCTCAGGGTGGCCTCAAACTCATGGCAATCCTCCTATTTCTGCTTCCCGGGTGCTGGGATTAAAGGTATGTGCCACCACGCTAGGCTCGAGCCTGAAGAATTTCAATGCTGTGACATGGTGGGGTTTGTTTAAAGACAGCTTCTGAGGGGGATGTGGAGATGTTTTGGTGTCAGGGAGGTGCGACTCCCCAGTTATTGTCAGGGCTCTTAACTGCGCACACAGCACTCTCAAGCTTGCACAAGCAGGTCTTCCAGCATTGGGGTTTATAAGATGCATACTCACTCTCCTTAAATACGTCTTGAGTCAATCCTCCTTCACATGCTTAATTTATTAAGGATGGATGCACCCATAATGCAAAACAGAGACATTTAAACTAGCAGACCATTTCCAGAAGTGGCTGCCCCTGTGTCAGTGTGCGAGCCAGTTAAGTTCTGGTGTCAACTTGACCCGATGAGGAATGGACACGAAGCTCTTAGGATCTCTTTCCAGAAGGATTAATCGAGTGAGCCAGGAAATGTTTCCTCCCCAAAGGGTGGCCTTGCTGCTGCGGGACTGTCCTTAAGGCAGCAGCAGGAGAACCCTAAATTCTGAGGCTTGTTCTTTTGTGGGCCTGCAGGGGCTCTTTGCTGGTGACTGGCTCCCCTTGCTGCTTGCTTGTGCATGCCTCTGTTGTATCTTTGGCTTCACAGACCAAGTGGATGTAGGGTCCTGTGACTTTCCGGCTGCATTCATCCTCGTGGGCTGAGGGGCTACCAGATTCTTAGACTTTCCAGCCTATATTTTGTAAGCCAGTCCAATAAATTTTCTTCTCAACATATATTCATTCTCTCAGTTGTGCTCCTCTAGAGAACCCTGACTAACTCATGGTGGTACTGCACTGAGGTGGTCTCCAAGCATGAACCAGCTTCATGCCCATTGTCATCTTTGGGAAAAACAGGAAGCCAGTTAGGTGTAACAGGGTCCCTAAAGTAAGATGTAATAACTATGAGCCTGTCTTTGCAGTAAGGAGTTCCTCCCTAGATCTGTTTGTCCTACACCCTTTCTGGAAGATTGAGATTCCTGAGACACTGCTCAGAAACCTGTGTGGCTGATCAATTCAGCCCCCATCCAGAACCTAGAAAAGGCTTCAGTCTGGCTCTCCAGATGGACTTCCTCACTTTCCAGAAACCCTTTCTTGCCATTGCTTGGGTTAGAGCTCTGCATTCCTTATTTCTCTTAAGTTCTGGGCTTCCCCATTTCTGGGAACTCCACTCATGTCCCCTCTTGGGTATAAGCCATCTCTTCCCTCCTTCTCTTAAATTCTATCTATAATCTAATGAAACTTGGAAAGTTTAGCCTCTGGTCTGTGGATTTTTTTTTTTTTTTTTGGAGAGAGACACAGAGAGAGACAGAGGGAGAGGAAGACAGATAGAGATGGGCACGCCAGCAGCCTCTCAGCTGTTGCGAACAAAATCCAGATGCATGCACCCCCTTGTGGTGAAGTGCGACATTGCGTCACTTTGCATCTGGCTAAACGTGGGACCTGGAGATTGGAGCCAGTGTTCTTAGGCTTAGGAGGCAGGCGCCTTAACTGCTAAGCCATCTCTCCAGCCCGGATTTCAGTTTTTGAATTAATGAGACAAGAACCTGGTGACCACTGAGTCCATAGTTGTTTTCTGTGGTCACGACAGTCCAGCATCCCAACTCCCAGTTTACAGGCCAAGAGCCAAAAGAGGCTCTGTTACTCCCGAACACTCCAAAATTCCCATATCACACTGTTGCACTGGCAAGGACCCCAATTCCCATATCCAGTGCTCTAGGTAAGAGGTGGTGACTGGAGCTGTGGTGCTCAGTGGGGATCTGGAGCCACAGGCCCGACAAACGGAGCAATCCAACCCCACATGCCTCGTCCACAAGCCTGGGGTAGTTTGTTCTGACGACTGTAGAAATACCTTGGACTAGATTTCTAAAGTGCTTAGGCAGGCCTGGTGGTAACGAATTGGGAGGCTGAGTCAGGAGGATAACAAGTTCAAGACCAACCTAGGCAAACTTAAAAACTGTCTCAAAAACAAAAACAAAAACAAAAATAAATAAATAAATAAATAAAAAGAGGGGGTGTTTGCCAAGAAGGCAGGAGGCCCTGGGCTTATCCCCTAGTAATCAGAGAGAAGCAGAAGAGTGGTAGGGTGTCTGCCAGGCTTGCACAAGGCTGTGGGTTGAATCTTTAGTGTTGGAAACAAACAAACAAACAGCACACTGCAGACGTTTATTGCTCACTGTTAGGATGTCCGAGATCAAGCGGCTAGCAGAGTTGACTTCTGGTGAAACGGGACTTCCATGGGTCCTCACGTGGTGGAGAGGGGCAAGGCGACTCCCCTCAGTGCCAGTTATGGTACACGAATGACTTCTGCTGGGCTGGAGCCCTCTGACTTAATGGCCAACAAAGCCCTATCCCCTACCACCATATATGAACTTTGAGGGAGGGGACACAACCATTCTTCCCACAGCAGGCTGGGAGGGCCATAACCATTCAGCCTCCAGCAAAATTAGTGAGCGCACTTTTCTCCTAAGTGTGGTGTGTGTCATTGGTGATATCAGCAAGAAGTGTGAGTCCTGCCCCATCAGGCACGTGATCCCACCCAGCCGCTCTGCCAAAGTCCTTTGTAAACTCCAGGAAAAGCCTTCTGAAATCCACTTTTAATGCGCTTCACTCTCGTGGGAAAAGGGACACTGACGCCTTCTGGGAGGGCAGGACAACAAGAGGACTTGTTCTCAAGACAGCTCTTCACTTCTACTCTTCCAGGATCCCCGGGGGAGCCTGTCACATAGTCCATGCCCCGAAACTCACAGGCATTGTTCCGTCCTGTGAACTGTACAAAGCACTGCATTCCAGTCATGCCGAGACTGATGCCAGAGACGGGACATGCCTTTGAAGGTAGATCTGAGCTTAGCAGAAACCTCCATTCAACCCACAGCCTCAAAATCTGCCTGCCAATGCACTGACCTGGGCTCTTCCCCATGACTGCATCTTTCTGGAACTTACTATCCTGTGGTAGTGGTACCTAGCCACCTGATGTGGGTGTCAGATCCTCCTGCCACTTCTCCCCTGACTTAGCAAGGCACCATGAAAGCAAGAGGCACCAGGACAGCCACAGAGGATGCCAGCAACAGCCCTGCCTCATGAGACCGCCTCTCCTCCTGCATGCTGCTTCTGGCCAGCAACAAAAGGTGACTGAAACACTGCGTCTCCTGCGTGGTCATTGAATAAGGAGCAGATGGGCAGCTATCCTGGCCACTCCACGAGTGCTGGGCCTGGAGACATCTGCTGTGGGCTCTAGCACTCCCTCTAGAAGGAGCTGAGTCTCAAGGGATCCTTTCAGACCCCCAGTGTTGATCAGACCCACTGGGGAGGGGATCTAGAATTCCAGACTTATCTGCCTGGATCAGAACCTTAGGGGTTAGGAAGCCATAGTAAATAATGAATATCAATTATTTTCTTAGTAGTTCATATCAAATGACAAAACTAAAATTTATTGAAGACAAATATATTTTATTTCGTAGTTAATACAACGTTGGTTGTAATCACAACTGCATCTTGCCTCTTCCAGTCAAACCCGATTTAAGCAGAGACAATTCCCTCTGGACCCGCTGACTAGGAGAATGTCCCCTTAGCCAAGATGTTCCTGTCTACAGATCATGCCTGCCTTACCGCACATTCCCAATTTTACAGAAAGCCACCTTAACCTCACTCATTTCCGGAAGGTGTGTTTTTGTTCACTCCCGTTTTTTTTTTGTTTTTAAACATTTTATTTATTTTTTTGCAAGGAGAGAGAGAGGAGAGAGGCAGAGAATGGCTCTGCTAGGGCCTCCAGCCACTGTAAACAAACTCCAGATTCATGTGCTACTTTGTGCATCTGGTTTATGTGGGTACTGAGGAATCGAACCCAGGTCGTTAGGTACCTTAACAGCTGAGCCATCTTTCCAGCTCCACTCCTGTTTTTGTTTGTTTGTTTTTTTTTTGTTTTTCAAGATGGGGTCTTGCTCTAGCCCAGGCTGACCTGAAATTCACTATGTAGTCTCAGGCTGGCCTTGAACTCACAGCGATCCTCCTGCCTCTGCCTGGCCACTCCTGGTTTTAATATCTCTTGGGATGAACCTGCCTTACTACCAGCTCACTGCACGTTTGCTTCTTCAGTGGTCACCTGGTTGGATGCCACTCTTTGGCCACCACTGCTGTGGGGATCCCAGATGCCCCCAGAGTTCTATGGTCACCTTTGTGAGAGCCCCCACATTTTCCCACCTGACTATCACTTTGTAATGGATATGTATTGCATTTGTTTTTTAACAGGATGTCTGTAACATAGAATCGTCTGCAGTCCAGTAAATCTGTCTGTTAAGGTTTGGTTATAAAATGTTCCCCCAAGGGCTGGACAGATGGCTTAGCAGTTAAGGTGCCTGCCTCCTAAGCCTAAGAACGCTAGTTCTAATCTCCAGCGGTTCCAATCTCCAGGTCCCATGTTTAGCCAGATGCAGTGACGCAAGGACGCAATGCCGCACTTGACCACAAGGGGGTGCATGCATCTGGATTTCGTTCGCAGCAGCTGAGAGGCAGCTGGCACACCCATTCTCTATCTTCCTCTCCCCCTCTCTCTGTCTCTCTCCAAAAAAAAAAAAAAAAGTTCCCCCAAAACTCATGTGTTGAAGGCTTGGTCCTCAATTTCATACTTAAAGGTGGGATTTGGGGGAAGTGATTGGAATCAGAGGGCTTTGATCTAACCCATAGATCAATCTATTGATGGACTGGTAGTTTAATGGCATTATTGGGGAGTGGTGGAAACAACAAGTGGAGACTGGAGAAAAGAGGGCACCAGGGCCGTGCCCTTGTCTCTGATCCCTTCCTGTGTCCCTCTGCTCCCTGGATGCCCTGAAGGGAGCAGTTTTCCCTCGACATGTCCTTCATCCACACCATGTCTGTGCAGCCCTAATCGTGGACTGAAACTGTGAGTGAAAACAAATCCTTCCTCCTTTTTATTTTTATTTCTGAGGTAGGGTCCTGCTCTAGCCCAAGCTGACCTGGAATTAACTTTGTAGTCTCAGGGTGGCCTCGAAGTCACAGTGATCCTCCTACCTCTGCCTCCCGAGTGCTGGGATTAAAGGCATGCGCCACCATGCCTGGCCTTCCTCCTTTAAGTTGCTTTTCTCAGGTTATTATTTTTTATTTTTGTATTTGAGAAAGAGAGAATGAGAGAGAAAGAGCCAGATAGAGAATGGGCACTCTTGTGCATCTGGCTTACGTGGGTCCTGGGGAACTGAACCTGGGTCTTTGGCTTTGCAGGCAAGTGCCTTAACTGCTAAGCCATCTCCCCAACCCTCTCAGGTTATCTTTTCATAGTAATGGAAATGTGGCTAACACACTCATCCTGCTGCAAAGAGATGGAGCTCAGAAGTGGTGTGGGGGTTCCATGTGGGAGGGGTCTGCACAGGAATGCCTTTCTTTTTCCCCAACAATTGCAAATGAAGGGTGACACAGAGGTGTGAGTGGCATTTCCCCCAGTGCTGTGGATGGCGTTCTCCAAAGATGGCCTCATGTCTTTCCTTCCTTCTCTGAGTGTGCAGGTTCCCTCGAGTGAGGCCTTCTGTGAAGCCAGACTGGCCAATGTTGCTCTGGCCAATAGCATGAATTCCTAGGATCTAAAACCAACTAAGAGACACAGTTCTGGGTGGGTCTGTGAGATTATTTCCAGGAAGGAGTCACTGGGGGCTGGGGGGGGCAAGCTCCCAGAGTGGTTGGCACCTTCTGCTCAGTGGTCCACAGGTAAAGAGGTCTGAGGACACAGCAGGGTTGCCTGCCTCCGCTCCGCTGTTATTCCTTCCTTTGCTGACTCTGTGCACTCCATCAGCTGGTTCCTCTACAGGACCCTGCCCACCACACCATACTTCCCAGTGGGGCTCCCACAGAGTCCTTCTGTTCCCACAGGGAACTCTTTGGGTGAACCCCACTCAGAACCTGGTGTAAGCCTGCACCATGTCCCTCCCCAAGTACGAGAATCCTTCCCCGTCAGTATCCAATACTAGCCACCTAGATGCACCATCTCGTATGTACATTCTAGTCAAGCCCAAAGCCCCACCTCAGTGCAAGCGCATGGGAAACCCCAGATATGTTCCACTTGGGTGCTACTGACCCCAGAAGAACAGAACTGGGGACTGTGGAAAGTCTCTCAGCTAGGAGGCATGTGAGGCCACCTCAGACAACTGCCACGTAGCCTTCAACACTTCTCTGGGACACTTGTTTTTCAAAGACAAGCCCACGTCTTCAATCACACCACTTCAGGCACTGAGATTATTTTGACCATTTTGACAAAAAGTCAAAGTATTTGGCAGTTAAGAGACAAGTCTTTTAAAAGTTAAAAATACATTTAGTCAGAACAGCCAATAGAGACATGTGATAGGCCGGGAAGGAAAACAAAGGGAGCCTGGAGGTGCCATGCCATGGCGTTTTCATTGTGTAAACAATGGTGCCATGTCATCCTGAGGTGCTCAAAGTGAGTCATACCTTTTGACTAATTTTTAAGATTTGTTTGGAGGGCAGTGGAAATGGTTTCTTCCCATGGGCTTCTGGGCATGATGCTGAATTTAAGGGGCTGGCATATCTCTTTCTGCCTAGGATGTTGCCGGGCACTTTGGGACCATCCACATTTCCGTCCTATCAGTTTTGCCCAAGTTTTTGAAGCATGGAATAGTTTATTTATTTATTTATATTTATTTGTTTTTGCCTATCTTGATCTCAGAGCTACTTTTTACAGCTTATTCTCTCAAAGTTCTGGCACTTGAGTAAATTTTGCATAAGCAGAGATATACGACGTCCACAGTTAAGGACTACAGCCAACCAATTACATCCACATGTCATTTTCTACTTTTACAAACCCTTGACAAAAGAGAAAAATCTTGAATCAAGTACTCCGCACCTAAAATATTTCTTTTAAAGCAAAATATGTCCAATTGATTTATGGGGTTCTCTCAAGGAGAACAAAACACACCACAGAGCTGAAGCTCAGAGAAAGGCCTCCTGGCTTCTTCAGAAGGCGGCCTCTCAGAGCACGCAGCATGGGCTTCCATTGCTTCTAACGTGGGTTCTTCAGGGAAACCACATTTTTGTGCTGGTGAGCTTATTTTTATGATAGTGTCATTTATTAATTTAAGTACCACATCTTCTCAAGATGCATGGTCTTGCATCCAAGATACACTTGGGCAATTTCAGTCCATCATTAGGAAAATTCAAGGGAAAGTCACCTGCCTTGGATCAGAACTTGAATCAGAACTGTGGATGGACCAGCTCAGTGTGGCAAGCTACAACCATCCTGACCAACGCTGACCTGGGCTGTGTGGCTGAAATGTGATTGGAATCCAGGCTGCTTGCTCGGGCACCCCAATGTCTGGCCCAGGCAGTGTTGTATGAAGGAACTGTGTGGCCCTTGGCTCTGGACAGACTGACAGTCCTGCAGGGCAACAGCCTGCCTGCTTCTGCTTACACTGGAAACGGACATCCTTCTCCCTGTGGCCATCACTGATCATCTGCTGTCCAAAGGACTGGCTGTGGACCCCAGGGAATTTTCTAAATGGTTTTTGGGGCTGATCAACATTGGGGGTCATGAAAGGATTCCTAGAGACTCAGTTCCTTCTAAAGGGAGGACAGTGCTGGAGTGTCACAGCAGAAGTCTCCAGGCCCAGCACTCCTGGAGAGGCCAGGACAGCTGCCCATCTGCTTCTTATTTAATGAACACACCGAAGACCCACGGTTGTAGTTACTTCTGTGTTGCTGGGACAAACACCCAACCAGAAGCAGCTTATGGGAGGAGAGGGTTGACTTCAGGCTCACAGATTCATCTTGGTGGAAGAAGCTGGCTCACTTCATCTCACATCCACAGCAGAGAGACAACAGCCGGCACCAGCAGGCAGACCCTGACTCCGAACACCTTTGGGCTGGACTCAAGCTTTGTCCCCAGTAACACATCTCCCCCAGCAGGGCTTCTGCCTGTTGGAGATTTAAGTAGAACGCTTAATCTTAATCAATCAAAAATGCCTGAGGCTGTGGGGACATTTACATCCAAACCTCCACACACAGCTTTGCTTTGTTGTTTTAAAAATATTTATATTTACTTGTGCATTCCACTGCAAATAAATGTCATATACATGCACCATTATTATTATTATTATTATTATTATTATTATTATTGCATCTGGCTTTACCTGTTTGTTGGGGAATCACATCCTGGCCAGCAAGCTTGGCAAGCAAATGCCTTTAAGTGCTGAGCACTCTCCCCTGCCCCCAAGACCCAGTTTTGAGGCAGCTGGGCACCTTCTCTCTTATTAAGGTGGCCCCTGTTTCTGAGACTGATTACAGCCACTCTAGGACGAAATGAGTGGAGCTCAGGTACCTCATTTAGCAATCAGTGTCTGGTGCGAAAGTGTGCTGAGTCCACGCTTGGAAAGCAAGGTACTCCGCGAGCCACAGCATTTTGCTGTGTCACAGGATAGAGAATGGCTGCTATTTCCTTGGCTAAATGCTATCATTGTGAGCACGGTTCCAAAGAAAACAGGGATCTTGCCAGAGGAAAATAACATACGCCAAAAAGAGAAAAAAGTATCAAGGTAAACAGACAGGGTTCCTCTGTGGGTCTGGAATCTGCACAGCCTTTTCCTTCTAGAAAAATAGTGAATAAACTGTGACAGCCCAGTTGGGAGCTTATGCTGGTGTTACCAGCATTCAAGGTGGAGGACTGAGGCAGGAGGACTGGCATGAGTTGAGGCCAGCTTGGATTGTGTAGTGAGTTCTAGACCAGCCTGGGTTACCCTGTGTTGCAGTCAGGATCACATTGCTGGTAGAAATCACCCAACCAAGAGCAGCTTGTGGGGAAAAAAAAAGGTTTATTTTGGCTTACAGGCTTGAGGGGAAGCTCCACCATGGCAGGGGGAAACAATGGCATGAGCAGAGGGTGGACATCACCCCCTGGCCAACATATGGGAGAGTGTGCTGAACACTGGCAAGGGGAAACTGGCTATAATACCCATAAGCCCGCCCCCAACAGTATACTGCCTCCAGGAGGTGTTAATTCGCAAATCTCCACCAGCTGGGAACCCAGCATTCAGGACACCTAAGTTTATGGAGGACACCTGAATCAAACCACCACATTCTACTCCTGGACCCCATAAACTGAGCATCATACATGATGTAAAATGCAATGCATTCATCCAACTTTAAAAGTCACCACATTTTTTATCAATCCTAATGATGTTCAAACATCCCCATAATCCAAGGTCTCCTTTTTTTTGGTTTTCTGAGGTAGGGGCTCACTTTAGCTCAGGCTGACCTGGAATTCACTAGGTAGTCTCAGGGTGGCCTTGAATTCATGGCGACCCTCCTACCTCTGCCTTCCGAGTGCTGGGATTAAAGGCATGCACCACCATGCCTGGCTCCCAAAGTCTTTTAGCTGAGCCATAATACCAAAAAATCTCCCCCAAACCTATTATGACACAAAATAAGCATTCACACTGCAAAAGATGGCATTGGGCCTAGCAAAGAAATATTCAGCCAATACAAGATTTAAAACAACCAGGGCAAACATCAAACTCTGTAGCTCCAAGTCCAACAACTCTAGTCAATGACAAGTCTCCAAGTCTGATAATTCTAACCAGCAACAGGTCTCTGGAGTTTCAATTCTGCCCCTCCAGCTAGGTTACTCACAGTCCTAGAAAACGTCATCTGGGGGCAGCAGCTTTCCTTGGCAGCCATCTCGTGGTCCCCATATCTCCACTGGGTCTCTACTGCAAGCCATGGTTCATCCTCACAGCTCCATCAGGTCTCCATGCAGGCATCCAGCAAACCTGCTTCACACGGCCCATGGCCGTTTCCAAAACACAAGACCGCATTGCAAACTCAATGACCCTCTCTTTCCTGCATTTCTTATATACCACAATACCAGGTAGAGTGACAATTTGTTAATCCAGGGAGAATAAAGCAGACTTTGAAGAACAGGACACTCCTTGAGCACTCAGGCCCCTTTCCAAAGAGTCTACATTCTTCAAGTTGCCCCAGTGCAGGTCCAATCTTAAAGGCTTAATTGCTCCTACAATTGCAGCTGAACAGGCAGCAGTTTTGGCCTAAAGATTTCTTCCTGTGCCATATCCCTCTGCTCACACCAGTCCTTTTTTACGCAAAGCAACCCTGTACAAATTCTCAGGACATGGGCATCATAGCAAGCCTCTCGTACAAACTGCTCCTAGCCCAGTCCAGGAAAAGCTTTTTCTCACCCTCACAAGCCAAACCTCTCGGTCCATAGTTCTTACTGCATTCAGGTCTTTCAACTCTGACCAGAATAGTCCATCAAGCTGGATTTACAGGACTGCAAGACATCTCTTAGGCCAAGGTTTCAAATCCTTCCCCATTCCTCTTGAAAACTAGCTCCAAAGGGCCAAAGCCACACAGTCAGGAGTCTAGCAGTAAATGACCCCACTCCTTAGTACCAACTTTACTGTTGCAGTCAGGTTTGCATTGCTGGTAGAAATCACCCAACCAAGAGCAGCTTGTGGGGAAAAAAGGGTTTATTTTGGCTTACAGACTTGAGGGGAAGCTCCATGATGTCAGGGGAAAACAATGGCATGAGCAGAGGGTGGACATCACCCCCTGGCCAACATAAGGTGGACAATAGCAACAGGAGAGTGTGCCAAACACTGGCAAGGGGAAACTGGCTATAACACCCATAAGCCCGCCCCCAACAATACGCCACCTCCAGGAGGTGTTAATTCCCAACTCTCCCTCAGATGGGAACCTAGATTCAGAACCCCTGAGTTTATGGGGGACACCTGAATCAAACCACCACACCCTGTGTCAAAAAAAAAAGATAAGAAAAGATTTAAAAGTGAGGAGCTGGCAGGTGGGAGGCTGGGCCTGCATCGGGGAGTCAGTGAGGCACGCATCTCCCTGGCCAGCGCTGACCTCTTCGTGTTCTTGCGCACTGCTGGCTCTGCCACATTACATAAACTGGCTGCAACCACTTCAAATGCTAGTATTTCAGAGCATTTTCCTGTGGCCGGCACCATACGTATGTTTTGCATGGATGCTGAGTATGTATGGTACATGCTGTGTGTGTGTGTGTGTGTGTGTGTGTGTGTCTGTCTGTCTGTGTGTGGGGGGGGACCAGTGTGCATATCAGTGGGAAGTGAAACATGCAAGTGAAACAGTGTAAGTATGGAGGGGATATGTGAGCATGTAAATGTGAACATGTAAACATGCAAGTGGAAGTGTATGCATACCACTGGAAATGTGTTAAAGTATGCATGTATGGACTGAACACATGCTACATATGCATAAGTATGTATGTGGGCTATAAGTAGTTAGGCATGTATGTCAGCATTCATGGCTGTGAACATGCAGTGTCTATGTACGTAGGCCCAGTGTGCGTGTAAGCATGTAGGCATTCATATAGGAACTATATGCATGACAAAGTACAGGAGTGAGCAGAGCCAGACAGCAGGCTGGGCTGCCTTCTGAGCTCACTAGAGGCAGAGCAGATCACAAGGAAACAGCCATGCTGTTGTGTCAAAAGAATTTGGTCTCTGTTCCTGGGCCTTGGCATGGGCTGCTTCAAACTCAGGGGGTTTCCCGAGAAGTGGGAGTGCCTTTGTTATGCTAATGATGCAACTCACTGTTGGCCCAGTTGGTTTGGGGATGGGGGTTGGGCACAGGAAGACCAACCCCAGGCCTGCAGCTGGGCTCTGGGAGCCAAACTGGACCCAGGGGCTGAGATGTTCCATCTGCCAGGCCTCGCCCCTCTGCACCCTTCTGGGAGTCCTGCAAGCTGCTGTGCTGGACAAGTTCTGGGAACCAGTGGATCCAACATGTGGCTGGGCAATCAGTCTCCCAGATGCAGCTCCAAAGCCTCCTTCCTCTGCCTCCTAGCTGCTGGCTGGGGCAGGGTAAGTTGCTCTGAGGGCCCCTGTTTTCTGTAAAGTGGGTACAATAACGGAATCTCCTCTGTATACAGACATTACGTGTGCGCATTGGGTCACAGTCACCATGGAACACCCAGTTGAGAATCCAGCAGCATTGCTGGCTCAGAAGTAAATTAAGTTTGCCCCCACCGAGGTAGGCAAGCATAGGCAACCAGCTCAGCACGCCGGGACAGTGCTTGGCTTGGACAGGAAACCCACCCTGTTCCTCACAACGACCTCGAGCAGCCTTCTGGGAACCTGGGACCTCAACTTGCACCTAACCACACATACATCCCACTCCTAACTGTGAGCTTGGAAAACTCCTCCCTGTTATTTGTAATCAGTCTTTATTCAGACATGTTCTTAGGTCGATCGTGGGTCAGAACAGCCGGGAGCCATCTAGTCTAAACTGGTTTGGGGTGTACGCACAGAAGATCAACTGTATCTTCTAAGTGAACTTTTTGGGAGACACCCCTATTTACCATCTTATGTCTATGCATAACTGGATGTACATATGATTAAGACCAGATGCATCATGGGAGGGACACGTCTAGTAAAGATTACATAAGGCAAACCTGAACACCACCCACAGTGTGTCCCTAGCAACCAACCCCCACTACGTGTGGATGCCTTCAAAAGAAGCCCCAGACCACTTCCAGGGCCCCTGGTACTCTCCCCTCAGATGGCTGCCCTCTTGGCAGCGTGCTATAGCTTTGTCCACAATAAAGTTTTTTGCTATTTTACTACTTTTTTTAAAAAAAAATTATTTACTTATTTGTAAACAGAGATAGAAGAGAGGCATACAGAGGGAATGGGCACACCAGGACTTCAGCTCTGCAAATGGACTCCATATGCCTGTGCCACTTTGTGTATCTGGCTTTACATGGGTGCTGGGGAATCAAACTCAGGTCGTTAGACTCTGTGGGCAAGTGCCTTAACCGCTCAGCCATATCTCCAGCCCACTGCTTTACAACGTGTCTGTGCCTTTTCAAATTCTTTCAAGAGGGTACCAGGAACCTGGAAATGCCCAGAGACCACCAGTAACACTACCACCTGCTTGAGAAAAGGGCACGTGAATGTAAGTTCATGTGTGGGGCCAGGACTGAGGGTGGCGTCAGGGCTGCAAACATCCACGCGGCAAGGAAAAGCCAAGGCCAGCTAGAGTGGTTGGTCTGCTGTGCATCACACCAGGGCCTGCAGCGTGGATCATTGGCCATGATTCCGGAGAGGTGTGGGACAGCAGGGTGAGGAAGGCGGCGGGGAGAGGCAGGCAGCGGGAAAGGTGCAGCAGACAGTCTAACCAGCAGCTGACCCAGTAAATTTCATGGCTGAATGTGTGACTTGGTGCAATGGTGGCATGTCTGTTATGTGGGACACCAACTGTTCTCTGATTGGACTTGAGGTCCGCTCCACATGAGGGAGTTCATGCCTGGTACTGAAAACCTAGTCCAAAGTCTATGGATAGGGAGGTCATAAGCCCTAGGAGGCAAACGGATATATTATGCCCACCAAACTGCCTTCTAAATACTTGTTTTTGCCCATGTATTTTGGTTAGAGAGGCTTCTCTTTTCAGATGGTGATGACCACTGGGGAGACTCAAAACTCATCAAAGTGCTTAGAAGAAGTGACAGGATAGTGCACAGCACTAAGTGAGACATCTCTATCACACCCTTCAAGGTTTAGGAACCACTGGGGAAGAGGTGGCAGAAACAGTGTACGAGCCAAAGGAAGGAGAGGAGAGCTTTGCAACACTGTCTTCCAGACACCAAGGTGCACAGTATTCATGACCTCATGGTGGCGGATGTCACTACACAAGAGCTCAGAACAGGAGGGAAACTGATGACATCAAGGCAGAAGAGAGACGACTTGGAAAGAAGAAGGAAGTCAATGGAGGGGGATTTGGGAGAGGAAAAAGGGAGAGTGGTGGGAAGGGATTATGATCATGGCATACTGTCTATATGCATGGAGGTTGTCAATAAAAAGTTAATAAAAAGAAATCTCATAGGTTCTTCAGAAGTTGCCAGACTTCCAACTGCAGCCTGGCTTGGTGCCCTCTTCCTGCTGTCACACCCAGAAGAGAGTGGTTTCTGGCTGCTTCTATGTAACAGAGGGGGAGGAGGCAGGGCTGGACCTAGAAATTAAATGTCCTGTGAGCCACTTAGGTCTTTATGAAGTTCGCTAATGTGCTTAAATGAACGTGAAGCTGGTCCTTGCTCCCAGGACCAGAGCCATAGAAGCAATTTCCAGCACAGCTTAGCGAGCTTAGCATCCCCCAACGCACACATTCCTTCCTAGAGGAAAGCCGGGTTACACAGCTGCCTCCGATACGGCCTGAGTGAGGCCTCTCCGTGCGCTGCAAATGGCAATCTATCTCATAAATGGATCTCAATGTTCCACAAATCACCCACGTTCATCCTCCGAGACATCTTTAACCGGGGGCTTAGAGTTGAAAATGAATTCTCCTATGGATGTATTGTTCTATCACATAGTAGAGAGAGGGACCAGTGTGTACAATGTCTTCAGAGAGCCAGGCTGAATTAGATCATGCAAAATCTAATGGGGATGGTTCAGCAAAACCAGGCAGGGATGAGCGGCTGGCCAACCCTGACCTGGGCTATTAGCCAATGTGACTATTCCTGGTGACCTAGTTCTACGTGCTACTGCCTGGCATGACCTTTGGCACTGGAAGGCTGGAGTAGCCAAAGAGGAGATGCCAGTGTGTACCACTGGACAGAACCCCTGGAGAGGGCTTGTGTAGAGCACCACACCTTCTACAAGAGTGGTGAGGATATAAGAAAACCATTGCAGAAAAAAAAAAAAAAAAGTTATGGGCCGCAGAGAAGATAATGGATTGCAGTCCAGCCTGAGGTTGGATCCTCGGCCCATGTAAAAGCTGGAGGCTGTGGACGTCTTCTGTGATCTTAGCACACTCATGGCAGGACGAGAGCAGAGGCAGAAGTGCCCAGAAGCACGGGGATCAGCTAGCTTGGCAAACACAGTGGTGAACAATAAGAATGAGACACCCTGCTTCAGATAAGGGGGAAGGTGCAGGCCGACCCCCACGTTGTTCTCTGACTCCCACGTGTGGACTGTGGCACATGTGTGCACATGCTCACATGCGTTCACGCATACAATTTTTAAAATTTTTAAAAAAATTTTATTTATTTTTGGAGAGAGACACAGAGAGAGACAGACAAAGAGTGAGAGGGAGACAGACAGAGATGGGCGCACCAGCAGTCTCTTAGCTGCTGTGAACGAAATCCAGATGCGTGCGCCCCCTTGTGGTCAAGTGCGGCATTGCGCTCTTGTGTCGCTTTGCGTCTGGCTAAATGTGGGACCTGGAGATTGGAACCGGGTTCTTAGGCTTAGGAGGCAGGCGCCTTAAACGCTAAGCCATCTCTCCAGCCCCACACATACAATTTTTTTTTTTAAAGAAAAGTAGCTTTTCATAAATTCACACACTTGCAGATTTCCCATTGGGTAGTGTGTTTTATTTATTGCCTGTTTGTGTCCTTACACATGGGCATGGGGGCAGAGGTCACTGCACTGCATCTTCTTCCATGTCTCCCTACCTTGTATTTATGAATCAGGATCTCTCACTGAACTCTGAACCCACTGACTTGCTAGACAAACGACCCAGCAAGTCTCGGGGATCCTGCTACTTCTATGTTCTAGCACTGGGATTCCAGGCACATGCCATCATGCCTGGTAACTGTCAACATGGGTCCTGGGGATCCACACTTAGGTTCTCACGCTTATATAATAGTCAGCATTTGCCCACTGAGTCTCCACTGTGTTTAACTGAACCTGTCCAAATAGCAGGCTTCTGCAAATGTTATGGTCTAGAAGCCCAAATAATTGTCCAGGAACCCAAATAATTGCCCAGGACGAGCACCTGCAGAGGCGTCTCCCATCCCTGACACCTCAGAACTGCAGAGCTCTCTTCCCCGTGCGAGGTTCTCTCACAAGCACGCTCTTCTCTCCTTTCTTCTCTCAGGCCTGAGCCTGGCATCCCAGTCTCTTTATCTCGTGCATGGCATTAACACGCTTCACGCAGAGCCCTGTGCGTACGTTTCAGAGTGAGCTGAAGTGATTTTCAAGAGAGATCTTGACAATCCCAATCAAAACTCCTGCAGGTTTTATTTTCTAAAACTGACAAGCGGATTCAGAAATTTATATGAAAATGTAAATGGCCTAGAAGAGCCAAAGCAATTTTGAAAAGGATGGAGTTGGACAGTGCATACTGGTGGATTTTAAGCCCGCCTCTGGAGGAATGGAAATGCAAAGCAAGGCATGTGTACCTGGAGGGAGCCCAGAACATGGGATGGAGCGTCCAGAGGTTAGCCACATGCAAGAGGCCACCTGAGATTTGGCAAACCTGCCAGGGTAACTGCACGGGGAAAGCACAACCTTTCCAACGAATGGTGAATGCTACTGAACAGCCACATGAAAAACAAAAAACAAAAGGGTGTTAGCTCTTATAATAAGCTTTAACCCAACACAGGTCCTAGGTCCAAACGCAGACTCCAGAACTGTAACAAAGCACGTGCTGGAAAGCAGGAGAAGTGCTGGGATCTCGAGGGAAGAAAAAGATTTCTCCAATAGAATGGAAAAAATGTAAGCCCTGAAACAAAAATGAATAAATTGCAATCTACTCAAATTAGAACTTTTGCTATTTAAAAGACCCTCCTAAGAAAATACCAGATAAACCACAGATGGGAAAAGAACTCACAAAACACGCAGTAAAAAGCCCCAAAGCTCTATCTATAATCTATTACCTATCTGTCCACCTATCTATCATTTATCTACCTACCTATCAATCATCTAATCTATCATCTATCTTCCATCTTTAATATAATCTGTTATTTATCATGTATCTATCTATCTATCATCTCTCTCTCTCTGCTATCTATCTATCTATCTATCTATCTATCTATCTATCTATCTATCTATCTATCATCTATCCTCTCACTCTTTCCTCAGACGAACAGTACAACTTAAGGACGGATGGAAGTCTAAAATCAGCACTTGGCAAGAGAAGCAGCACATGTTCAGTGAGCACCCTGGGAAGTGACCCTGTGTGCACGCTCACGGGACTGCCCATCACGGAGGGACCGCCCATGCCACATGGGAAGGATGGGGTAGAAACTGCAGTCACATGCTGCTGCCAAGAACAAAGATGGCTCACAGCACTTTGGAAAACCGTGGCCAACTCTGAAACATTTTCTGCTGTTGCGCCTACCTAACGTTCTTGTTATTAGTCCCAGTATATGAAAATGCAAAGATCTTGTATAGGGACGTCTAGCAAAGCTTTATCACAGTGTATTAGTTCCTTTGATGCTGCTGTGACAACAGACCTGACACAAGCGGGAGGGTTTCCTTCGGCTCACAGTTGGTTTTGGAGCATCCCAATCCCCTATGGCAGGGAAGGCACGAGGTGTCAATGGTGGTGAGTCTGTGTGTGTGTGTGTGTGTGTGTGCGTGTGTGCAAGGCCAGAATCAGGGGCAGGGTGTAAACTTCAAAAGCCCCTTCACGTTCATTTCCTTCTGCCAGCCACACTCCACCTTCTAAAGGGTCCACAGCTCCTTGCAGCAAGTGTTCACTACCTGAGTCTGTGGAGACACGCCAGTGTTAATCCATCCAAATACTCACCCAGGCAGCGATAAGCAGGCAGAGAGATAAATGATGACACACCCAATGGGACAGGTGAACGGGACACAAAATTAAGAAACTAAAGAAGAGGACAGATACAGTCAGTCATGCTTCTTTCCTAGGGAGACGTGAACAAGCTTCTGTTCATCCCAGATGGGCACAGGATGCACCCAAGTGGAGCCCTGAGCCAATGTATTCACTGGGTGAGGGGTTACTTACCAGAGCATGGGTGAGGGGTTACTCACAGAAATGAGGGTGAAGGTTTACTTATTAGGGGCACAAAACAGCTTCATCACAGACCCACTGCAGGATGAGAGACAGCCTCATTAAGAGTGTGTTGCCTGCAAAACATTACAGACTATTGCCAAGGCCCTTGGTATCCCCTGACAAACAGATAGTAAGACCCTATTGCTAAAGACCTCACTTGCCTGAGCGGCAAGGTCACTGAGAAATCAAGCTGGTGCTGAGCAGAAAACCTTCTCCCTGTAGACCAGCCAACTGAAAGCTGGAAAAAGCTGCACTGCCTGCAGCCATATGGGAGACAGAAATAATCAGCGGTAAAAACAGTGGACACTGGAAACCTCAAGTTTGGCCATACAGGCCATATGACCAAATGGGTACACATGTGGCATGTCTGCTTTGGGGTAACCAACTGCTCCATAATTGGACTGAAGGCCCTCTCTACAGGAGGGAATACATGCCTGGCACTGGAAAAACTAAGCAAAAGCCTATGGCAAGGGAGGTCATGAGCCTTAGGGGTTTAAAGCCTGCTCTTGTCTCATTAAATGTATATATTATTCCCACCAAGCTGCCCTGAAAGCACTACACTTAATGTTCATATTCACATATTAATGCTACTCTCACTTCTGGTTAGTGAAGCTTCTCTTTTCAGATGACCCAAAAGGCAACATAGTGCTGAGAAGAAAGGACGGAGGAGTGTCCAGCTGAAATATCTCTATCACACCTTCCAAGGCTCACGGTCCATTGCAGAAGAGGGGGCAGAAAGAATGTAAGAGCCAAAGGAAGGGTATGACTCCTTACCATGCAACTGTCCAGACAGAAATTGGCCTCGATAACCATGACCTTGCAGTGCCTAGCAATGCCTTCACAAGACCCTCATAATAGGAGGAAAAGTCAATGACATCAAATTAAAAGAGAGACTAATGGAGAGAGGGAGGGGATATGATGGCGAGTGGAGTTCTGAAGGGGATGGGGGGAGAGGAGGGAAATACTATGGTTTATTGTCTGTAAGTATAGAAGATGTCAAAGAAAAAGAAAAAGAAAAAAAGAGTGCATAGATGGGGACCCTCTTCAGTCAACCGTCCTCACGCATACCCTCCCAGCTCCCAAGCTGATGGGTATGAGGGAGGGGTGGAGGGAATATCAGGTGAGGGTTTGATGACTCTATCCCCCTCTTCCTGGGAAGGGTCTGACCTCACGAAGGTCCTCATGGGTAGGCACAGCTGCTGTGATTAAGATGGTAGTAGTCATGTCATGTCTGAAGGACAGCATCCCACAGCACTGCACGCTCCATTGGTGTAACACTGCAGCAAATGGCAAGTCTGCCAGGCGTGGTGGCACACACCTTTAATCCCAGCACTCGGGAGGCAGAGATAGGTGGATCGCTGTGAGTTTGAGGCCACCCTGAGACTACATAGGAATTCCAGATCAGCCTGGACTAGAGTGAGACCCTACCTCAAAACAGAAGAAGAAGAAGGAGGAGGAGGAGGAGGAGGAGGAGGAAGAGGAAGAGGAGGAGGAGGAGGAGGGGGGGGGCAAGTTTATTGTGACAGGGGATCGGGGCGGTCAAGAGTAGAGGAGACTGTAAAGGCACAGAGAACTTGTGAGGACAGACAGAAATGCTCCCTGTCTTGTCGATGGTGATGGCTTCACAAAGGTGGCCAGTTGTCAAAAGCTAAGCACTCAAGAAATAATTTTGAACAAGCATGATTTTTCTCTATGTTAGAACTTCAGAAACCAAGATTTGTTATACAGGTCTTCTGAGCAGAAGAACTTAGGATCTGGAGGTGTGTGCTTCTGTCCATTTGCTTTTTAGATGAGAACTATTTCAATGAACCTTTAAAGCTAAAGTCTATCATCTCAGCTATTAATGTACCAACTTGTTTCCCCTGCCCTGAGATGTAGCCTTGGCTGACTTCAAACTTACTGTGTATCTGGCCTTGAACTCTTGATCCTCCTGTCTCAACTTGCCAAGTGCTGGGATGACAGGTGTGTGCCCCTGGTATACACACCCCCACTACCCAGCTTCTTTCTGTTTCTCAGCCAGTGGGAAATAAAGAACATGCTTTTAGCTAAATGAGAACCGAAGTGTCTGGGAGGAGCATTATAAATTATATGCAGGCGACCAAATAAAATTCAATTTTCAAGTAATGTGAGGGTGTGATGCAGTCGGAGCAACTGCTTAGCATATCACACGAGCCAGCAGGTAATAAGGCGGGAGGCAGGACTGGAGACGGATCTGTCACTGGCAAGGCTAGGGTTTTTTCCTCCCTCCTTCCCCTCCTCTAATCGCACCATTGCAGTGTTGATTCAGAACACGCCGGCCCATGAAAAATGTCACCGTTCTGCCGACGGTGCGGATCTGCTAGCAATTGCAGCGAGCAGCGCTGCACACGAAGGGCGATAAGGCACTCCATCCTGCCATGCTCAGCAGGCTCCCCATTCCTCCTGCAATTACACATCAAACTGTTTTAGCTTCACAGACTCTGGAGCTAGAAATGGCCCTGAGGCAGAGGGCCACCTGGCTCGCCATGAGCGGCTTCAAAG
Source organism: Orientallactaga sibirica (assembly GCA_036365145.1). Lineage (NCBI taxonomy): Eukaryota > Metazoa > Chordata > Mammalia > Rodentia > Dipodidae > Orientallactaga > Orientallactaga sibirica. The sequence continues at coordinate 467,846 of JAEOAD010001557.1, read as the reverse complement.
CTGAGTGAGGACTCAAGTCTGAGGGGGGCTGTGAAGAGCCACCTCCCTCCCTCCCCATGCACACCCCAGGCAGCACAGCCCTGAAGATGAGCAGGAAAAATCAGTCTCTCATGTCTGCTTAGCTCAGTTAACCGGGTTTAGAAAAAGTGTGACAGTGGTTTTGAGAAAAGGTTCCTCACTCACTCATTTCCTTCCCAAAGGCATTGCAGAGTGCTGCCTTACCCCAGTGTTGGTTCAGAGACAAGCAGAGACAGTCCCAGGAACCTGTTACACATTCAAGATCTTGAGATATGTCTATTCATCCAGGCACCCAATATCCATCCATCCATCCATCCATTCCTTATAAATCCATCATCCATCCACCTATTCATCCATTCACTATCCATCCATCCATCCATCCATCCATCCATCCATCAATCTATCCATTCACCCATCCACCATTTATCCATCCATCCCTTCTGTCACCCATTAATTTACACACCAGTCTATCCATCCAGTCACCTATCCATCCGGTCACCTACCATTCATCCAGCCAGCCATCCATTAATTTATTCACCAATCTATCCATCCATTTATCTACCCTTCAATCCATATGCCTATCTATTCAGGTACCTCCCATCCATCCATCCATCCATCCATCCATCCATCCATCCATCCAACAAAGTGATCTGATCAGCAGTCTGTGTAGCCCTTGTCCTCTCGGTCCTCCTTCCTGAGACGTGGTGTTTCCATGTCCCTTGACCAAGCAGACACACAGTCTATGACCGAGCGCAGCACACAGAGTCACCAACTCACTTCTCTGCTGTTCTCTTCAAGTCCCTGCTATCTGGGGTGTTTCCCAATGCCTTTAATGTTTCCAGCCTCATCTCTTTCCTTCTCCTGTCTAAGTAAGTCTGGTTCCAGCCACTGCGCTGCATTGGCGCCTAAGGGGCCGTGAGACACTCAGGGCTGCCCGCCTGTGAGGGCATAGCTCAGCTAGAAGAGAAATAAAGAACTGCATGGGCATTTTTCCAGCATGAAACTGGGGTCTGGAGTTGGCACTGCAGGCAGGAGGAAGAGCAGGGTTGAATACCCTGGGTGATACTGCCCAGAACACCTGAAGGAATGATGTGAGAATATGGCGAGGGGGCAGAGGCAGACGTGGTTGGTGAGCTGGAAGTGGCCAGATGGCCCCAACCGGCAAGCAAACCAACTTCAGTCAGGACCAGCTGCTGGTGATGAATGCAGGTTCACAGATGAATGTGGAGACAGCATTCATGCAACAGGCCCAACAACCTGCAGAACAAAACTGCTGATGACCTGGCCTTTGGGTTGTATATACCAGAGAGAGACATCCTCTGACCAGGCCCATGGAGAGACAGGCCAGCACAGCACAGCACAGCACAGCACAGCACAGCACAGCACAAAGGTCACCTGGAATCCTGAGGCACAGAGCTAAGGCAGTGCTACCTAGACCTTAGCACCGATCTCCATCTCTGAATGTGTGCCAGGAAGCGGGGCAGCAGGCTTCAGCATGGCTTTTAATTGCTTGTTTCAAAGACACCAGCTCATAAGTACAGACTTCCTGATTTTTCCTCTCCCTAATTAGACTTGGAGCATCTGTCACACACAGGGCTCATTTCAGTCTCAAATGAGTGACGTGAACATTATTACTGAAAATCATCAGCTACCTGGAATACAATCCCAGTGACAAAACAGGCTCAGTCGCCCAGCATGGGGGCAGCTGCTTTTACACAGAGGCCTCAGGCAGGAGCTGGGTGAGGGGACCTTTGTATTCCAGCCCCTCCCCCCACCAAACACATCTGCACTTGCACTGTCCTCAGACAATGCAGCCTGGAGAAGTCCTGCTTTCTCCCCACCAGGGCCGTGGGGGAGGCTGCTGGATCAAAGCCCACCTCTACCTTCGGGGAGACAGCACTGCCACAGAGAAAAGCCGGGGAGCGCCAAGCCTGCACCCATAATCACATTCTCATGGCGAACTTCGTGGACGACCCATGCAATAGCAATGCATGTAACAGGAAAGTGATTGGAAGGCAGGTGGGGACACCACACTGTCCTGTGCTGCAGTGGCAGTGTGGGATCGAGGAGGAGGAGGTCCTATTCCACAGCCCATGAAGGCGCAGCGCCCCTGTGCAGCACCATGTCCTGATACCCAGACCGTGTGTGCTGGAATGGACTTTGGTGTCTGAGGAACCTTGAGATGGGAGAGGATCCTGGCCATCTGGTGGCTGTGGAGTGGTGCAGAGCAAGAGAAACTACCGGCAAGCTAGACAGGCTTTCTGTGTTCAGCTGTCCAAGGTTCTGAACTGTGTCACTCACGCGTGGGCCTTTGGAAGCAGCCTGCAAGGACACTGCAGTCACCGTCGTCGTGCTGGGATAAAGCAACTGGCCACAAGCAGCTGAGGGGAGGAAAGCTGTTCATGCTGGCTCACAGTCATGGGGGGAAGCTCCACGATGGCAGAGAAAGCATGGCAAGGGCAGAGGCTGACATCACCTCCTTGCCAACATCAGGTGGACAACAGCAGCAAGAGAGTGAGCTGTGGACTAGCAAGGAGGAGCTGGCTGTAACATCCAAAGGCCCGCCCCCAACAGCACACCTCCTCCAGCAAGGCTCCAATTCCCAAATTGCCACCTGCTGGGGACCTAGCATTCAGAACACATGAGTTTATGGGGGACACCTAGTTCAAATCACTACAAAGGGCTTTGGGCTAGTGAAGTTCGGTGGGATTTCACTCCATACCAAGGATTGACAAATGACATCATGACCTACAGGTGTCATCTGTGACTGTGAGGAAGTTGCTCACCAGAGGTTAAGGAAGACGTGGCACCTACAAGATTGGCCCTCGTGGGAGCAGACGTTTTCATAACCAGCTCTGAGCCTCTGAGCAGGAAGAAGGCTCCCTGCCTCCCATCCCGAGGGCAGAAGGAGATGCTACGGGCCCTTCCAGCTCCACTACAGGGCACCAAGCCTAGGAAGGGTGTGGGCTCATGTGCTAACAGCACCAGAAGACAACTTCCTCTGAGTACATGCACCCTAGGGAACAAGGCATCCTCAGGAAATCCCCTGAAGCCTGGATGAGAAAGGACTCAGACTGACCAGCAATATGGCTTTCAGAATGGGTACCATCCCCCAGCCTGCCCACAGTGCCACCTGCCCTGTTCACGTGTGTCAGGAAGGATAACCACGTCTCCACAAGTGGACAGATGCTCCGGGTTTCCGTGCAGATGCTGAGCCCCAGGTTAGATGTGGCAGGTGCAAAGAGCATGTCTGCTGCCACTGGAGATTCCAGGAAGTTGGAGAAGCGTGGAATCTATGTGACGCCCCAGTGCCCAGTGCCCTGAGGTGGAGGAGGAGAGTGAAAACTGTGAAAATTAAACACGTGAAACCTAACTTCCCGGCGAGGACTCAGACAGCTGTCCTTGAGTTGGGAAACTGGTGCCATCAGGGACACAGACAAGAGGAGAGCAACATGGGGACATGTCTTCCTGTGAGGACACCCTGGCCAGCCTGCTGCCCGCTCTCCCCCCCGCTGCTTGCTGCAGCCTTGGTGCGGTGCCTGGGAGTCTGAACTGCACTCTCTGACCAGAAGCATGTGACGACTGAAGAGAGGAGCTTTTCATTATCGCCTAACTGAGGTTGGCAGTCACCTAATTGCTTCAATAAAATATAATTAATTAAGAATAACATGTGGAGATATTCACATGAGCTGGAGGTCCCCTGCTGCAACCTCTAGATCTTTCCTGATATGTCGTGTTCCGCCAGACACTGCTTGACCATAGACACAGGCGGCTGGCAGCTCTCCATTAACCACCCTGCTTTCTCTGGCACTCTTTGGGTGTCAGAGATAAAAACGACATTCATGGTCAGGGATCATCTCTTCAGAAAGAATCAGGGGGTAAACTGAGGCCCCATGGGGAAGTTCAGACTTCTCACTGGGAACAAGGACATGTAGAGGCCTCAGGAAGAGCGACGGTGAGTGTAGGAGCCGGTCCTAGTTTTGAATTGGGCTTCCCCATGGGTTTTTCTTGGAGTTGGTGTCTGAAATGGGGTGGGGGTTAGGGAGTGGTCACTGTGGTGCCCTGACCTCAGGGGAGCTGGTCACACCCCTGAGTATGACAAAGGGACAAAGCCACGGGGACTCAGTATTATCCCCCAGCAGAAAGAGCACAGACTGTAGGGTGCTCGAACTCATAAAGTTTCATTGGCTCAGGCACATGAAGCCCAGAAATTTCCACTCCAGGAGTTATGGTGGTGGCTGGGGTGACAGAAACCCAAGCTCCTCCTGTTGTCCTGCTGTGCGTGTTTCTTATCTTCAAGGCTACTTTATGCCACAGATGGCAGCTGCTGCACAACCAGCCATCACTTCTACGTCCCATACCAGAAAAGGTGGAAATACATAGTGGGGAAAAGAGAACAACTGAAAAATCAAAAGCTTAGAAGGCCCACAAACTATTCCTGCTTAATTGTGACACAGCTTATTCACTAGCCCCTCACTGCAAAATGAACCTGGGAGATGAATGTTTTGGCTAGCTAGATAATGGTCACATGCAAATATGTGGTTTCGAAAATAAGTAAGAGAGAAAAAGATTTTTTTCTCTCTCAAAAACTTTATCTGAAAGCCGGGCGTGGTGGCGCACACCTTTAATCCCAGCACTAAGTAGAGGAAAAGTTCGAGAGATTTTTAATTCCAGGTCAGCCTGGACCAGAAGACCCTTTTTATCTGCTGGGCTGGAGAGATGGCTTAGTGGATAAGGCACCTGCCTCCTAAGCCTAAGAACACTGGTTCCAATCTCCAGCGGTTCCAATCTCCAGGTCCTACGTTTAGCCAGATGCAAAGTGATACAAGGGAGCAATGCCACACTTGACCACAAGGGGGCGCACACATTTGGATTGCGTTCGCAGCAGCTGAGAGGCTGCTGGCGTGCCCATCTCTGTCTTCCTCTCTCTCTCTCCAAAAAAAAAAAAAAAACCAACTTTATCTGCTGACTACTGGGCAAGTGGCTTAACCATTCTGTTTCTTTATAAGCAGGCCTGACATGGCTTTTTGTCTGTGAAGTGAGTGTCCTTCAAGACTGAAGCCCTATACAACCATTCCGTATCACACAAACCACTCTGTTTTTTACTGACAAAAACCAGATTAATGTTTCTGGGGCAGTTTCTGCCTCTGTCTCCCATATCCAAGCCTTCCATGCCATCTGCCTCGCTGGCAGGTCTGTGGCTGAGGCTGTGAGGAAGTGTTCTCATCAGCCCACAGCTGGCCAGGGCATGTCCTAGCTGTGGCCTCTGTCCTTGGTCTCCTTTGTCCAGGGGAAGCTGGTCCTTCACTCTCCTGGGCCCAAACCTGGCTAGTCACTGTATCTGCACAGAAGTAAAGCAGTCTTTCCTGAGTTGGCTAGACAGAGTGACTTTGCTGGTACCATTACGGGAAGAGTCTAGGAATGTAAAACATCAGACTATGCTACCTTCCAGCAAAAGAGGGAGTGTTTGACCACCTGGATTCAGCCACATCCAAAGCCAGGCCATCTTTGCAAAAGCCACGAGGGTCTCAAAGCTGTCAGAGTCCAAGGTCATGGGGTACCTCTCTGCAAACAGGAATTGCTGCCTTAACACCCCAGAGGAGGTGTGCAATGGTTTTACTGAAGCCTTGTTCCCTCTGGCTAAAAAGAACAGAAAGTCTTGGGAGATTTCTGCTGAGTCCACAGCAAGTCACACCCCCAAGGACAGTCCACTAGCACCTGAGGTTTGTGTTCGGTCAGACAAAAGCACCTGCCATGAGATGATGAGAGATAACCAAGGAGAAGCTGCTTCCCCTAAGGTGACATGCCAGCCAGAACCTTCCTCAGATGCAACTGGAGACACACCCACACCCAGTGAGCTTCCAGAACCTGGCCAGGAACCCATCAGGACAGACGGCCCAGTACCCAAGAAGCACACCAAACACATGTCCTCTGCCTACATGCAGTGTGGGGGTGCGGCCTCTTATGAAGAAGTTCCCAGGTCACAGAGTGGACTCAGAACCCTGTGGGAGCTGGAAGGTGGAAGTCAGTAAGAATTCTCTGTCTCCTCCTTTGTGGTCAGTCGACTGTGTGCGCAGGAGCGCCATGTCCTCCACGCACAAGCTACAGCAGAATGGAAGACCCTCGTGATGCAAAGTCAGGCCTCTGCAAATCTTTAAAGCTGAGACTGTTTGGAGCAGCGTTAGTTATCAAATCCGAGACAAACATGCATGCCAATGCTTGTTTAGTCCTAGCGTGGAGCATGAGACTTGCATAGGAACTCAGTTTTCAGCTGCTTACACTGGCCAGGCCACCACCGTGTCAATGGGACACAGCACATGACAAGTGCCATGTGGTCACCAGGCCCTGTGATCCGCATCTGAGGATCGTCTTCTTGTTCCATCCAGCAAGTGAGTTCCCAAATCCAGAAAATTCCTCCTATGGACCTGGTGTGCCCAAAATCCACTAAGGGAAGGGCGTCCACAGCCAGTCTTGTACTGTACCGTTGGAGTGCTGCGGCCCTGCCAGCTGTCATCTCTGGGATGGCCTGGGTGTCTGCTCTATGACCCTCGCTAGGGCCATGCTCAGTCAGGCACTGTGTGAGCCAGATAGGAGGCATTGCCTCTTCTGGTAAAAACTGTAACACCACTTAAGTGCTAAAGCTTTAAATGAGCAAAACACACAATGTGATGGACTGTGTCGTTTTGAGGAAAATTGAGGACTTATTCACAGGGTAACACAGGGGCTGCAGCTGGTCCCAAGACGCAGGCTTCATGAACAGCCTTGTTTTTGGCAGGTCAAGGTAATTCTAGGAAGCTGTGGGCTTCCTGTCAAAGCCCCGTGTTCCTGGAGGCTCCAGGGTGGGGATGCATCTGACCCAGGCATAGCAGGCCACCATCATGTACTTGGCAGATTGTCACAAAACAAATCATCCCACTGTGAAGTCACCCCCAGAGGCAGATCCAGGAAGGGAGCATGAGTGAGTGGGGGCAGCCCAGATAGGACACCAATGACAGAGCAAAGAATCAGTCCCCCCCACTTTAGCTTGGTGACTTTGTTTAGGGGTACTTACAGGACCTTCTCTGAAGTGGCCCTGCCTGCACATTCTGTCTTCCACATATACCCCTGGGGGAGATGTCCCTTTGAAGAGCTTTCTTGGATTTTGACACACTAAAGTTATTTATTTATTTGTGTGGGGGGGGTGTGTGCCATGGTGCATGTGTGCAGGTCAGAGGACAGCCTCAAGGGGTTTGTGCTCCACCTTCCTTGAGACAGTCTTGAGTCTTTTCAAACAAACTTGCAGACTGCAAATGAAAGTCAAGCTCCTTTTCCCCTCCACCCCCCCCCACAGCTTTGGATTCTCCTCGTTGTCATAGGTGCAGTGGGGTCACAGATGCATGTGCCACTTTGCATTGGCTTTATGTGGGTGCTAGGGAAGTGAACCCTGGCCGGTAGACTTTGCAAACAAGCCCCTTGAACCACTGAGTCATTTTCCCAGCCTCTAACTTAATATATACATACATACATACATACATACATACATACATACGTATGTATATAGTAAAGACTTGAAGAGAAATGAAAGCTATAAGGTAAGGGCACTAGAAGCCCTGCCATCCTCCTTCCTCCCATGCTCCCTGTCCAGAAGGCCTCCTTCCTCCCAAATCCTCCCCCACCCCAGGGACATTCAGGTTCTGGGTCTTACTCTCAGAGCTTGTAGGGGGGACAGAGGTGGGGGCTGTGACTGATTTCATGAGGGGCTCACCCCGTGGGATGCAGGGCTATAAGGGGAGGGACAGGAAGTCTGTGCAAGGGGTGAGTGTGCAGCAGGCTGGCCAGAGATGGTGCCAGCCAGGCTCTCCAGGACCCCGTGGCTAGCCCTTGGCACAGACCACTCTAAAACAAGTGAGTTGGAAGAATGGTGGTCAGGTTTGGAGCATGAATCCCACTTGTAGGGAGCGCCCCATGTGGTCTGGGTATGGAAAGTGATTTGGGGAGCACAGTGCTCCTTGGGCCTGGCCCTTACTATCCTGGACGCCACAGTGTTTTCTAGATCCTTCTTATACCTGTCACTACCTTGAGATGTCTGAAGGAGAAGGCTCAAACAGGACCAGCCATGGCTGGGCCTTTGTGGCACCTATGTGGGCCTCCACCTGCACCCACAGTTCTTTTTAGAAGGGCCAAGCAGTGTGGAAGGCAGGAGGGACACGTGGTCTTGTTGCAGATGGAACGTGAGGCTGGTTGCCAATAACATTTCACTCATTACTCACAAAGCTAAGCTGGAGGCCACACCTCTGTGCCAATCTCAGCTCTTGGTTATCTTGAGATAAAAGATGAACCAGAACCTAAACAGTGCCCAAACCTCTGACGTCAACGGACACTATTTGAAATGTGAGTTCATGGCTGCAGGGCTTGCTCAGTGGGTAAGGCGCGTGCCTGGATTGTGAATTCAGCTCCATTGCTGTTGGAAAAGGAGCCATGGAAGTGGGCTTCGTGCTCCATGTTAGCACCACCACCACAGCAGCAGTTAGCAAGACCCCTTAACAGCCAAGGCTGTGTGGTCACAGAATCATCGCTGGGGATCCCCATGCATGTCTGCTTCTGTGTCCACCGTACATGAGCGAAGAGGTTCTCAAGCTATTAAAAAGTACAGATTTAGTTTTCCTCTTCCTCCAACATAGCTGTTCCAGAGCTGAGCCAATTCCAGCATGTGATTTATAACCGCAAGTGCCAACAGGTCAGGGTTGAGTGATGGTTTGGTTCCCTCTGGGGCTTAGAACCCACTGGTTCAGCAGATGACTCCCCACCCCACCCCACTTTGTCTTCTTACCAGGCCTATGCGTTCAGGATTAGATGGGGCGAAGGCAGGCGAAGCTGAAGGTGTTCTCCCATCCAGGGCTCGCCAAGCCTGGGCCCCTGCTTGCCCAGCCCTTCTGTATGGGAAACGGGCTTAGGGCAGCATCACAATTTCTGGCTCCAGGAGTCTAATCTAGAGCCTGAGGGGTCCTGAGTAGGGAAGGCGCATGGCTATCCCAGCTTAGGGTCATCGTTCAGGAAAATTCCAGAGGTTCAGGCGTTGGGGGCAGCACAGTATCTCAGAGATGGGGCTGTGTGCTCCTCAGGTGCAGCAGCTGTGTGTGTCTGTGTTGTGTGTTTCTGTGTGTGTGTGTCTGTGTTGTGTGTGTGTTTTTCTGTGTGTGTCTGTGTTGTGTGTATCTCTGTGTGTGTGTCTGTTTTGTGTGTGTGTGTGTCTTGTGTGTGTGTGTCTGTGTTGTGTTTGTGTGTCTGTGTGTGTGTGTGTGTGTCTCTGTGTGTGTGGGTCTTGTGTGTGTGTGTCTCTGTGTGGGTCTTGTGTGTGTGTTTCTGTGTGTGTGTCTTGTGTGTGTGTGTTTCTGTGTGTGAGTGTGTCTCTGTGTGTGTGGGTCTTGTGTGTGTGTCTCTGTGTGTACTCTGCTTGGCTCATTCTGTGGTTGACGTTTACATTTTTACAGTATGAAGTTCTAAGTATTTGAGTTAGTTGATTCCACATGAAAATCTGGAGTTGACTCCTTTGAGAAGGAGTAGGAGGACCTGGTGGATCTGACCTATTACTTATGGGAAGCATTGTCTAATGACTCAAAAGGCCCCAGTAGCTGCCTCAAGCAGGCTGGGGACACTGCTGCCCTACTTCTTTGATGAGTCTCTGCCAGTGGGGGAGCACAGAAGACAGAAACACCTCTGTCAGCAAAGAGGGGTACCCATGCCTGCTGGGGAAGAGGCAGACTGCTAGGGGGAGGGATGCCTGCTGACCGTTGAAGGTAGGAAGTAAGATGCTTCGAGGGCCTGAGGTCATAGCCAAGGAGCAGGTGGCTAGGGAGGAGGGAACACTCCCAGAATGCTGGGCTCCCACCCCTTGGAGGCTACCAGATTGTCTCATATGCTGGAGGCCCAGGTTTTACCATCAACACTGCAAAAAATGTGAATAATAAAGGAACAAGTCCCTAGAGGGCAAGGTAGCCTCTCCCCTGACTGCACACATCTCAGAACCACAGCTCAGCTCTCTGGACCATCTAACACAGAGCAACCACCCATGTGTTCTTCGTGTAGTTTTCATGTGACACAGAGGCTGATGCCATGAGCCCATGGTGGTGTCAAATCACATGCAACAAGCAAGATCACCATCGTGGCCGTGGCCGTGACAGTGACGTGGATGGGATGAGGGCTGCCTCCCTGCCTGGTGCATCACAGACCCCTTTAGAAGATGAGTGCCTGGGACGTCTGCTATCAGGCAGATGCAGCTGATGCTCCTGGGCGGGGGGGGGGGGAGGGAGGGCAACATGAAGCCATGGTTAGCAGAATGGGCTCTAGGTCTGGAAAGGCTGGTTTTGAACCTGGGCTCTGATGCTTCTTAGCTTTGTGGCCTCAGACAAGTCACTTAACCTCCCTGTGCCTAGTGTTCCATGGTTTTGCATTTCAGGAGAGAATTTGCCATGCCTGGAATAGTGTGTGCGCGGGCCGATGTCAGTGAACCACTGCCCTCCCCACACAAGGATCCAAATGTGGCCATTTGCAGGCTGTTTTACACTGACCTCTGCAGGCTATGTCAATGCATACAGTATAGCATGGCACCCTCAGGAGCATCCAGCCAGCTAGACACGCCTCCACATTCATGGTGCAGCCCCCAGGTGTGGGGTGTCACTGCAGAGCTATGCTGGCTGCACTCACAGCACAGCTCAGGGAAGTGGAGGCTCAGCGCCTTCTGCCTGGCGGAAATGGCTGGGCCGGAGAAAGACCTCGGCTGGGCCTGACGCCAGAGCCGCCATGGTGAGGAAGCCTTATTTCAGGGCACCCTTTCTGCTGCCAATCAGAGCTCTATCCCCAGAGGTCCCCGACATCAGGCAGATGTCCCTGGGTAATGGTCACACTGGTCTCCCCTCCTGCCCGAGGCAGGTACAGGAAAGATGGTCCTGCTGTTCAGACCCTCCATGGGAGGGCCAGTTAACAGGGCAGGCCGGGACCTCTGCATAAAGCAGAAATGGCCGCAGGTCAGTGAAGATAATTAAAGGACTCTTCAGAGACTCGTTGGGATGGCTGTGCAAGAAAATAGAAGGAAAATCAGAGGGACTCAATCACAGAGGGACCAGCAAGTGGCCAGTCCTACACTGTCCCCACATTTCTGACCCATGGGTCCCCCGCTCCGTGAAAAGCTTGGGCATTCCTACTTGTCCCTGGGCTCCTGGACCACCTTCCCCAGCAGGTCGTCCGTGTTAGTCAACATGACTACTAAACAGAGTGACAGGTGGGGCCGGGGCAAGTGGAAGATCAATGCTCCTGACATTTCCAAGAGTCGTGGGGGTGGGTCCCCGGGAAATCAGTGCACAGTACCGCGCATCTGGCCTGTGCTATGAGATGAGTCCGAGGGTCTGGGAAAATGTCAGATTTAACAGCACAGGGAAATGTCTTTTGAGTCAGAAGATGAGAACTCGAGGGAGTTAGGTTAACAGCATGGCCCAACATTTTACTAAGTAATAAGACCATATTTCCCCTTTATGGGACACTGCTCAGGGCGATATTTAATCTCTTGAGTTTAATGAACTTTTAAAACTACTCAGTGAATACTCAAGGCCGCGACAAACCCTGTCGTAAGATAAATCCAGCCGCACTTCAATGGACTGTATCATTTTTGTTATTAAAAAGGTTAATTTTAATATTTGAGGAAATCACTTCTCTGGAAAATCACACCAGGGTCTCAAACGTCCCCTCCCCAGTGGATCCTTGTGATGGTGCATACTGAGCAGGAGTGACACCGGGAAGCTTTGTGGGAGGTGTCTCTGCTTCTAGAACAATCTGGAAAACAACAGCAAAGCTGTCAGTCATCTTGTTGGGATCCTCCCCAACTCCCCCAGGGTGCTAGGCTGGGGTACCTCCATGTTAGCAAAGAGGAAGTGTTTGGCAAGGGAGAGGGGCTTACGTCCCACCAGGATCCACATCCCGTTCCTCTGGCATTTCCTGGACACTCGCGGAGGCCCGGGGGGCTCTAGAGCACTCCATGCTTGCATAGCAGGTGAGGCCGGAGAGAGCAGGTGTGCGGGCAGGGATTCTCAATCCCCACTGACCGTGATGAGGTGTGGGGCCACCAAGCCCCTTCTTCTGCCCTTCACCCATCTTTACCTTTCCATAGAAGGTAGGGCTGGGAGGGTGCTGGGCAGAAATCAATTCCCAAAGTCTTGCAGGACATGGAGCCTAGTCCCTCTAGCTGCTTAGGGTCCCCAGGGGCATGCCTCAGGAAAGCTCCCCACCGCAGGAACATTGGATGCTGGACAGGTAATTAGGGACGATGTGCGACTGCCCGTCCATCCTGAGCATGGTCTGCCAATGCTCAGGACTTGCCTTCCCATTTCTTTACATAAGGATCTTCTGCTTGCGTCCCCTGAGGGCGACTGGAGGGGGTCACATCAGCCAGGACCTGGGGCATTCTTACAGGAAATGAGGTGCACGTGTCCTCGCCATCCAAGAAAAGGATCAGTAACCGCTTTCTGGAAAGAAGGCTGCACTGATGGTGTGGGTGAGGGGATGTATGTCCAGTGATGACAACACCCCTTGGTTCAGTGAAGCTGAACAGTGACCTTCGAACACAGACACCTCTATCTATTGCAGGAAGGACAGCTGCTCACCAGTGACACCCCACCGTGCCCAGACCTTCCTCCTGCTCCAGATGCGCGATAAGTCCCCAAGTGGCCCAATCCAGGTCTACCTGATTCCTGGTCCAAGGTACAGTGCTCAACCCCTCTCGCCCTCAATGTCCCCCATTTGCCCTTGTATGTGGATGACCACATGCTGTGGTCTCTTACTTAGCAGCTCACAGACTGGCCACAGCTCAGAGGTGCTTTGTAGAATATTCTCTGAGCTTCCCAGTACTCTGACTCCTGAAGGCAAATGCAGAGATTCAAATTGGGAATCAAAAACTCCTCTGTGCAGGACTAAAACACAGCAGGAGCAGTGTGCTATGCCCAAGTCCCTCCTGATCCACAGCTGCCTCTCCCAAATTAGGGTACTTAGCAGTACCATTTATTTATTTATTTATTTATTTATTTATTTATTTATTTATTTATTTATTTATTTGGAGAGGCAGAGAGAGACAGAGAGAGGGAGAGGAAGACAGAGATGGGCACGCCAGAAGCCTTTTTGCTGCTGTGAATGAAATCCAGATGTGTGCACCCCCTTGTGGTCAAGTGCGGCATTGCGCCCCTTTGCATCTGGCTAAACGTGGGACCTGGAGATTGGAACCGCTGGAGATTGGAACCAGCGTTCTTAGGCTTAGGAGGCAGGCGCCTTCACTGCTAAGCCATCTCTCCAGCCCATCAGTACCTTTTAAATAAGTAACTTTGTAAATTATTTATTTGTGTGCATGTTCATGTATGAGTTCTAAGTAATTTTTAAATTTTTATTTATTTATTTTTAGGGGGGGCTGGAGAGAGAGACAGAGAGAGAATTGGTGTGCCAGGGCCTCAGCCACTGCAATCAAACGCCAGACACTTGTGCCACCTAGTGGGCATGTGTGACCTTGTGCTTGCCTCACCTTTGTGCGTCTGGCTTACACAGGATCTGGAGAGTCAAACATGGGTCCTTAGGCTTCACAGGCAAATGCTTTAACCACTAAGCCATCTCTCCAGGCCCTAAGTAATTTTTTTTTTTTTTTGGTTTTTCGAGGTAGGGTCTCACTGTAGGCTGACCTGGAATTCACTATGTAGTCTCAGGGTGGTCTTGAACTCACAGCTATTCTCCTACCTCTGCCTCCCGAGTGCTGGAATTAAAGGCGTGTGCCACCACGCCCAGCACGCTAAGTAATTTTTTTTTTTTTTTTTTTTTTTTTTTGGTTTTTCGAGGTAGGGTCTCACTCTAGCTCAGGCTGACCTGGAATTTACTATGTAGTCTCAGGGTGGCCTTGAACTCATGGCGATCCTCCTACTTCTGCCTCCCGAATGCTGGGATTAAAGGCGTGCACCACCACACCCGGCCGCTAAGTAATTTTTAACTAGAAAATTATCTCAGAGAACTTGAAAAGTTGTTTTTTTTTTTTAAAAGGTAGCTAGAAAGTTACAGGCTACGACCCAGGAAACTAAGGTTATGCACAAGTCCCATACAGTGCCCACAAGGACTTGGCTGGACAGAGGACACACATGACAAGGAAAACATGGCCAGCCTCAGCGCTGAGTGCTAGAGACGAAATGGTGAGGGGAGAAGTCTCGTTCCCTTCAATTGCCACCCACAGGTACATGGCTACCACTATGCCAGGGAGGCCCCAAGACATCTTTCCACTTGGAGAAACGCATTTTTCTTTCACAGAAAAAGAAAATAAATACCAGCAGGAAGACCTTGATAGGTTGAACCCATATAAAGAAAAGCATCAAAGTGTAGCCTTTGACTTCATATTTTTTAGTGCTTAAAATATCTCCAGAGGAGATCAAATTCCAATGCAAGAGAAAATTTAATAAAGAAGATTAATGTCCAGGCTGTTCTTCTCAAAGTGATTCATAATTGTGAAAAAAAAAAACCACACACACACACACACACACACGCCTTAGTTACATATAACTTGTGACGCTCACACAATAAACAAGGTGAAATTTTGCATTGGGTATAGTTTGTTTCCATAAAACAGCTCTAGGGGATATTGTTACATTAAAAAAGCAGAAAAAAAATGTAGAGCATGAGTGTGTAAAGACATACACTTGTTTGCACATAAGTGTAAACACAGCAACACACACACACTCAAAGAGCCAACATTGGAAAATTGCCTGAGACATAGTTAAAGGTCAAACTGTAGCATAATATGAAGTTGGTACAGTTTGTATGTAAAATGCTAAGAATATCATGATTTTTTTTTCAGTTTGATGATTGAGAGGGGAAGGGGATATGATGGAGAGTAAAATTTCAAAGGGGAAAGTGGGGGGAGGGAGGGAAGTACCATGGGATATTGTCTACAATTAAAGAAGTTGTCAATAAAAAATAAAAAAATGCTAAGAATAAAATAGGAAATGAGCAGAAAATATAAAGTCCATATTAATAGTGTTAATAACTTTTGTGTCACTGTGACCGAAGTACCTGACGGAAGCAGGAGGAGGGCGGAAAGGCTTGTTTGGGCTCATGGCTCCAGACGGTTTCAGCCCGTCATGGGGGTAAGCATGGTGGAGTGGGGGAAGTGGCAGTGTGTGGCAGAAAGACTGCACGTGGTAGCAGACTGGAAGGTAGAGAAAGCCAGACAGGGACCAAGGGTGGTGGTAACTGCAGAGGCTCACCCTGTGACCTGCTTTTGCCTGCCAGAGCCCACCTCTTACAGACCCCATAACCTTCAGAATACAACACGCTGGGCACCGGGCATTCAAAAGAAGAGCCTGTGGGGGAATGCTCTGGGTCCTCCGCATCCGCCTAAGAGACACTCTCTGGTACGCACCCCAGAGACAGACCAGATGTGCCAGGGTGATTCCAGAAAGGACTAACCCAAGGAGGGAAGACCCACCTGGTATGCACCCCAGAGACAGACCAGATGTGCCAGGGTGATTCCAGAAAGGACTAACCCAAGGAGGGAAGACCCACCTAAGAGACACTCTCTGGTATGCACCCCAGAGACAGACCAGATGTGCCAGGGTGATTCCAGAAAGGATTAACCCAAGGAGGGAAGACCCACCTGAATGACAGTAGCACCATCCCACGGGCTGGGAGGCCTTAGGCTAAACAAAGGGAGAAAAGGAGGAAGCCGATGCTCGCCATCACTCCCCGCTCTCTGCTTCCCATTCTGCCCAGATGTGAGTGAGCATCAAGCTCCTGAGCCCCAGCTGTTCCCATCAGCAGACCTTTCCTGTCAGAGCCACGAGGAACAGAACGTAGCTAAGTCATCATAACCAAGCAGGCTCCCACTGGACAGTTCACACAGTCTTTAGAATCCAGAGCACATGACCGAAGCACAGGGAGGAGGGGGGTCCTGGATTTGTGAATGAACGCTTTATTAGGACTATTGCTATCTACCCCGCAAAATACTGTCTTCCTTCACTGGGGCTTGCCAGCAACACCTTGAAAGTTTAGGGGAAGGGCGAGTGTGGTAGGTGTGCAAGGCAAAGGAAAGCTTCAGGCAGGCTCTCGGCCTTCGGATGGGGTGTGAATCAGAAGTCCCTGAGTGACAGATACAGATGCAGTGAGGATATCAGTGTACCATTGAGAAGTATCCCCAAACTGGTACGAACTGGTGACAAGTCTGATTAATCTGCCAGTGGTGCCCACTCAGCCACTGAGGCAGGAATAAAGGCACTAACGTGACAGTCAATCGCACGGTGTGTATGGTAAGATGGGTATCTTCAACAGCTCAGGATGGCACGTAGCCTTAATCAGGTACATTAAAGCCATTCAGTACAATGAGTAAAAAGCTTAATAAGATCTGAGCCGCCTGCCCTCCCCAGAAACGTGTGATGAAGAGAAGCAGGTCAGTGCTGTCACTAAGCATAAATTATGCGAGAATAATACACCAGCTCCCACCTCTTCATGTGTTATAGCGTTAGTGCAATACTCCCGGGGACAGCTCCCCAGGACAAGGCCAGATTAGTCTGTGTAATTAAAAAAAAAAAAAAGTCTACAACAAAATGATCTGCTGGACGCTTATCTGTACAACCCTCCACTTCAAACAAAGGCCAATGCGGTCTGATTCCTTCTTGAAGGACTTGTTCCCGCTGCAAGCAGTGATACCGACTCTAAGTGATTTTTCTTTTTGTTTAATATTTCTTCTAAAACTTGCCAAGGGAATTTAAACTAAGAACATTCAAGCGCAGGTGCGTCAGTGGCATCGGTTCAGCAGCGTGAGTGGAAAACACATCACAGAGTTTCCCACCGCTTAGAAAACGCCTCGACCGCATGCACGGTGCAAGCTGTGCAGGCAGCCTGCCCTGTGCTTTTCAGAGTGGTTGAGAGCTGAAGGGCCTCGAACGAGGACCAACACCACCCCCTCCGTCTCAGACCCAAACGTGTTTATCTCAAATCATCTCCAAGACTTCTTGCCATGGGGCAGGATGGCCTCCAGCTCTTAATTGTGATGGGACAAAAGAGAACCGTAAACTTTGAGGGCTGAGGGCTGAAAATGCTGTGCCCTTGAGAACAGTGGGAAGGTAAGCCATCAGACTACCAGGTGCCCGCCTAAGTCTTAAGACTTGAACAGACGTCACTATTGTTTAATTCCACCGTACAAAAATGCCCGTGGTGAGAACTGCCAATTGGAAGCCTTGCCAAGGAGATGTTCTGCCTGGGACCCTCAGCTGGGAACTCTGTTTCAACAGGGCTTCCTGCCATTTCTGCCGGGTGTTGTGAGCGCTCCACTGATGCTCTTATTTATGGGTTGCTTGACATGGGCTCCTCCTCTTTTCAGTGGGGCTCCTCCAGACACTTCTGTGGGATGGTGTGAGCGCCCCGCAGGATGTTTTCTGAGGCTAACCCTCCCTCAGGACAGCAGGCGTTTCTGCTGGATGTCGCAGGTGCTCATCTTGATGTCCCATTATTTCTCTGCTACTCTCATTGGTCCTTTTACTTCTGCTTGCTATGTTCCTCATAAATTCATGCATTTGAACCTGAAAGTATGGCTCCTGCAGACTATTTTTCTGGGCAGAACAACATTAATGCGCTGAAATGAAGCATTCTGATAATCGTCCCCTTAACAATAGGAACCCGCTGGGTGTGGTGGTGCATGCCTGTCGGCTGAGGTAGGAGGATCACCATGACATTGAAGCCAGCCTGGGTTACAGAGTGAGTTCCAGGTTAGCCTGGACTAGAGTGAGACCCTGCCTTGAATACAAAACAAAGCAAAGCAAACAAACACAGGAGCCCCTCTCTCCACAGCAGATTGCTAAAGAGGGCGGTCAAGGGCAGGACATCCAGTCCCGGCCTTCAGCTTTGGGAGGATGGGGTCAGAATTTCCTCAATGACCTTGAGAGCGGTCCCTACACCGACTCTAGCACTGGGTTCCCTCAATTGGGTTTCCTGCTTGGCTTGGTACTTCCAGCCAGGAGTACAGGGTGCTCTGCTCAGCTGACTGCCAATTAGGTACGTCCGCCTCTCACTGACTGAGGGCAGAGCTTCCGAGACCCAGCCAGACGTCTCATGGCAGCACGGCGCTCATACCTACACCGCTCTCAGCAGTTGAATCTAGGGTCCACCTCCTTTTGACAGACAGCTCCTCAGTAGTATTATATTTGCAAGCCCCTGTTTCAGATCTACTAGAAGCAGAGACGTTTCCACATGGTGGGCAGGCCAGGAGCCCACAGCTTTGGTCCTGGGACCTCACTCAGTGTTCATATCCACCCGATTGGACATTCTCTTGTTCCCCCCGCCCCCCTTGCATAGTTAAGAACCAAAATCACTGAGCCCAGAGTTAAACACTGACTTAATTCATGCAGTCAGGAAGGGAAGATTGAGATTTGCATCTCTCTGATTTAAAATTAAACACTATGAGGGCTTTCGGGAGGGGGGACTATGCCCCAAACGATGCTGATGTCTGCTGTCCGTCTCTGGGTGTTATGCCATACTGGAAGTAACAAGAAATTACTTCCTCTTGGGAAATTTAGGAAGGGATGGTCGGTCCACCTTCTGTATAAATCTTTAATTGTTTTAGGAAAAGAAGGTTAAAAGTTATGCTAAGCCACCCTCTATCCCTCTGCCCACACTGTGGGCAGTGAGAGGAATGAAGCCCCAAGCAACGTCAAGTGAAAACCCTGCATGTCATCCCACATGGAAGAAAGAGTGTCTGTGGGAAGTGGGGTGTCAGGATCATCCTGGGTGAGTGAGCAGGTCCTAGATTCAGGAGCACAGCTCTATAGGGACACACGGAGAAGAGGAGACCAGGCGCGGACAAGAGCAGAGCCTAGAGCAGCCACCCAACCACAGCGCAAAGCTCCCTGGAGCTCGCAGGAGCTGGAAGGGCCTGAGAGCCTGCTGAGGGAGCAGTGGCCCGTCCAAGCTTAGAGCTCATATTTCTGCCTCTGCCACTGGGGAGCATCGCTGTCTACTGGTGTAAGCCACCTCGTACGGTGGGTACAAAACCACACTGCTCTTCAGCGCTGCAGCCCGCGCTGGTCTCGAACTCACAGCACTCCTCCTGGCTCAGCCTCAAACCTGTACTTTCTCAGTGCTACGGGCGGGACTCGCATCCGTGTCCATGCTAGACACGCTCTGCTACTGAACTCTCCCCCTGGCCTCTGCCAAACTTCTAAAGGAGAGAAAACTTGACCCAGTGCAGTCATGAGAGCCATCTTTCTTAGTGCACATGCACAGATCAAGTAAGATCTGGTCATGTTGATAAATCTAAAAGTATCAAGTGGCTGCATTTTCTCTACAAATCCGAAGTGCACGCGCAGTTCCCCATTAGTGCCATGCGCTCTCTCCCAGCTGCTCAGGAACGCAGATCAGTTCAGTTCCGCACAAGCTGGGTGCCTGCTCACAGCTACCCTGTGAAGTCCCAATGGCCAACGCATGGAAAGTGCCTTTTCCTGACACAGGTCCCCTAAGCCAGTGACCCAGATGTGTGAGCATCCTCTGGCTCTGGCCTGAGAGGAACCCAGAAGTTGCTTAGGGCAGATGGGTACTCCTGGGGGGGGGGCGTCCAGGTTATATTCTTTGAACCAAATTAAATCATCAAGGGTTATGTCAAAGCTAGTGGTTAGGTGCCATGAATGATTTTGTTTTATGCCACAATGACATCTGAAAGTCACCTAGGGGATCACCTCTCCTCCCCCAAGAGACAGCTGGTGATGCTTTGGTATTGAAGGGTTTTGTGCTCAGACTATAAACCAATAGAGTAGGGAGAAGATGCTGAGGGGGGGGGCACCAGGGTACAAGGCTGGCCAGAATCTTTTGGCAGTCCACGTGACTGGTATGGAGACCTGGAACAGGAACCTCAGGCTGGGTCAAAGCTCAGGAGCGTCAAAGAGGTTTCTCAGGCAGAGCCGCTGGCCAGCTCCTCCAAGCCCTTCCTACTCTGTTTTGCTCCCTTGAGCCCCTCAGTAACTGCAGATCCCTGCTTGCAAAAGACATCACTCACCGTCCCTTCCAAATCCCCAGTTTCCCTGGCAACACAGACGTGAAGCACAGCAGGCTGGTGGCAGGTGGTGGGGGGCAGGTAGACATCTGAATTTTGGTCAACCCATGGCTTCAAGATTGTCTAGCTAGTGCTCACTGGGCAGGGTGAGAGAGGCAGCCCAGAAGACCTGAAAAACATGCTCTTCAGTCAGGGGTGTGTCCATCTGGGTCAGGCCACCTAGAAGACTATTGGATGGGGCTGTGTCTCACAGGAAGTGTGAGTAAGGAGGACCTGGGCATGTGATCGCTGCCCTGTGTCCTCAGCAGTGTGAGGACAGGTCATGTCTGTGACCATGTCCTTCAGCTATAAGCTACAGGAGTGGGTGCTCCCCCAAGGATGCCCTGCTGCCTTCCTGGGCCTGCACCGGCCTCATGGATCTCCCCTGCACTTCACTGCTTGGGCTCTCATTCTGCGACCGAGCTCCTGGAGGTGGGAGGCCAGGCTGTGGTGGTCACACACCAGTCTGCAGCTCAGAGCCTGGCCCAGCAGGTGCTTATCAGCAGGTGACTCACTGCATCAGAAGCCAAGGGCCCCACAACCCCAAGCTCCCCCACATTTGTGTGCTCCACACCACAACTCTCTTGCCAGGTTAGAAGCCCACCCCATTACTTCTTGGACAGAGAGGAGTGCCAGAGCGTTACAAGGGTCGGGAGCAGAGAGCTTGCATGAATGCACAATGCAAGCACACAACCGCACCCACCCTGGGACTTCAAGTCTCCATAGTGGGAAAGAATCACTTTCGGCACTCGGGCCATCTCGATGCTTTCACATCCTTTCTCCTCTGTCCAAACCACATTCATCAGGGGAGAGTGGTCCCTGGGCTCTGTGGCAGACAGAACCACCCTGACCACTCCCAAGAGCAGCGAGCCGAGGACGCTTAGCCATCATCTGGTTCTCATGTTGTGGGGCGGCT
This sequence comes from Orientallactaga sibirica, assembly GCA_036365145.1. Classification (NCBI taxonomy): domain Eukaryota; kingdom Metazoa; phylum Chordata; class Mammalia; order Rodentia; family Dipodidae; genus Orientallactaga; species Orientallactaga sibirica. The sequence continues at coordinate 446,844 of JAEOAD010001557.1, read as the reverse complement.
GCACCCAGCAAGGTGTCTCCACCGTGTGAGCTGCTGCTGGTTTTTCTCCATTAAGTCCAAATGGCCCTGAGAGGCCCAGGAGGATGTGAATTATGGGCAGTGTGATAGGAACACCCCGGCCATACCATCTTCATAAGACAAAGGATATCATTGCTGTTTCTAGAGTAAGGAAAACGCCTCTGAATGAGTAACAATCCAAAACCTGTGGGCCAAGAACATGGCCCATTTCTCTCCCCCTGTGCGACTCAGAGCAAGCAGCCTTTGTACCCAGATATCCAGAGCTGTCCTGAGCCCCAGGGCCCCAGGGTGGATCTGGCCATACCAATACCATCTGCACAAAAGCACAGGAGCCAGGTGGGTTGTGGGGGCTGCTGGGCCTCAGCAGGAAATGGAGCCAACAGAAGATTTGCCTGGTTATTGGGGAAACCCTCCAAATGTTCAGAAAATAGGCCAGGATCAGGATTTGGGAGAAAGATATGATGGATGGTTCACATCCAAATTCAAACCCACTGGAAGCAGCAGGTAGAAAGGACCATCTGCCCAGCAGATCTGGCTCCAGTGGAGCTGGTGACAGTGACTCCATGTCACAGGTCCAGGCAGTGGAGCTGGTGACAGTGACTCCATGTCACAGGTCCAGGCAGTGGAGCTGGTGACAGTGACTCAATGTCACAGGTCCAGGCATCCCTTGCACACCATGTGACCGAGGAGCAAAGGTAAAAGGCTCGTTGTTTCCTGGTGGTTATGTTTTCTTCCTTTGAGCTGGTCTGCCTGGGCATGGACATGGGCATCAGCTTCCCTACTCCTAAGCGCCTGCGCTTGGCCTGCTGGTGGAGTGTGAGGTGGGCCCTGGCCCTGGAGATCCCTCTGAAGGGCTCAAATGGTCACCAAGATCTCTGCAGCCTCCCAAGGCCACCATACCCTACAGTAACCCAAGGACACTCAAAAATACCCAAGGTCCAGCAAGAGTGGGGACCATTTCCAACATCACTGCTCTTTTGAAAGGTATGTCTGTTGGTTGTTTGAGCCAATCGCCCCCTCCCTGCCCACTTGTGGAGAATGAGGGAGGTTACACACACACTCCTCGGCCCCGACCAACCCCACACTCAGTCCCCTGCAGGAATGCACAGGACCAAGACCAGACATGGCATTTGTTTGGACCACAGCTTTGTAGGCTTTCATATGAGATGAACACAAAACAGGGAAGGCTGAGTACCCAGTCCTGATACAGCTACAGCTGTCTCATGGCTGTGTGTGACACATAGCCATGTTACCACTGTGTGACTTTGAAAGAGGCGGCCAAGTCACGCACAAGGGCTGGGCCCTCAGGAAGACATGCCATTTGGCCCTTGGGGACTATCAGCCAGCCATTCAGGTCACACGATTTACTTGGGGCCAAAATGCCAGCCCAACAGAACCGGATGGGACTTGGGTGAGGAGGGAGAGATGGGCTCACAGATGTGGGAAGAATGCAAGGCAAGGACGGAGGCACAATTCCAGCTCACAGGCTTCACTTCAAGAAAATGCTCTGGCCTCAAAATGGCCCTGTTTACACCCATGAGCCGTCAGCCTGTCACTGGATCAAAGCTATTCTGAGTGATCTTCAGCCCTGGGCTTGGTGCCTCTTGGCCCAAATGACACAGCACATGTGCTTGGCCCAGTGAGGAGCACAGAGAGTCTCACCAGTCTTGTCTACACAGCTCCACTCAGGATGCTCTGAGCAGTCAGAATCCCACTAGAGGCCCTTCTCTAGTGGCCCTGTAACAAAGCTGGGGACACACTGGCCCACAGTGGCAGAGGTCCAGCTGATGTTCTCAGTGCGTGACTCTCCCGGTGCGAAATAAGCAGAAAGACTTTAAGAAAAAGGAGGCATTTAAAGAGAGGACAGATGCTCCCCTAAGGACCTACCAGTGTGACTGCTTTTCCTCCTGGCCTGAGAGTGGGTGCAAGAAAACCGTTCCCTACGCATCACCTTCCTAAACCAGGAAGGGGGCTTTGCCTGCTGATGGCCTGCTGGATGCAGGGTCACCCCAGGAAATGAGCTCCCAGGACAGCAGAGTCAGGGGGCAGCCTCCCTGGCAGCTGCTGCCCAGTGACAAATGGCCTCCTTGACCTTGGGACAGAGGGGTTTGCTTGTGGCCTCTGAGGTGCCCACCTCTCCTACCTCACACCCTCCTTTGCCCTGTGGCTGCCAACACCGTGCAGTCTCGGCCAAGCCAATCGCGGCTGTTCTGGAGTCTTCCACAGAACTCCAAGCACCCGGCTGCAAGCAGATTACACGCTCCAGCGCCCAGCCCTGCTAGCTCCAAACAGAACGGATCCATTCATTAACACGAAGGCCAATTAAAAAGTAGGCATGCTCCCAATAAAAAAAAAAAAAAATCCCCCAGGCCGTGCATTCTCAACCTTTCCCAGGAAGCTTTGCTAAGCGACCACTGCCATGCACAGCGGGGCTCCTAGGGGACAACCCGGGTAGAGGGACAGGAGAGAGAAAGGACAAATAGCCTCCCCTATTCCATTCCCGAGCAGTGACAAAAGTGTTGTTCATCAGCTCCTTGGAACCCTTACAACGTTAATATAACATTAAGCCCCAACACAGCTTGCTCCAGAGCAAGTTTTATAGAGCCAGTTTGCATATTCTCATTAAAGAGCTTAATATCCAAGTGACAGGGGGAAAAACTGTCTTCTCATTACAGACTCTGTAAAGACAATATTGTAAAAATTTACCATTGAGTTATTTACAAAGAAAAGATGCAATCAGTATTTAAACACTGGCTGGCAGGATCACCCTTTGGTCACACAGCCATGTCAAAAGTCCAGGCTGGCTGGTGGCTTTGACGACAGTCCTTCTCTTGACCTCAGAATACACCAACAGGCTCCATCCCAGGACCTCCTAAGCCCCTCTCCTTGAAGATGATGATTCCCAGTCAATGAACTAGCGGGGATGAGGACCCACAGCGAGATGTCATCCACTGGTGTTCCCCAGTGCAAAGTCACTACTTGATGGTCGAGGACGTGGGGGTGGGATTCCGCTTACCGTGTGTCTGTGTGTTTGCACCTTTGCACAGTCAGCCTTCAGCACCTGGCAGTGGGTTTTGCCCCACGTCCATTGTCAGTGTGCTGCCCGTCTAACTGCACTGCAATCCCACTCTTCCAACTCTGCTTATCCCAGGGTGGCCTCAGGATCTGACTTGTTCTCTAGGTTAGGGTCCGTGATGGACACCCCTTGTTTCTGATGCTCAGCTCTCCCTGATCAGGAGGGTGGGAGCATTGGAGCTGGCCCCAGGGGTTCCTTCTCATCTTGCCCCATCTTGGTGGGAATGCTTCCTTACTTCCGGCATAGCTCTTCTGCTCCCTTAGTTGGCTTCACTTGTGATTAGCTGCGGTTCTGTTGCTTAATCCCTCCTCCTCTGATGTTGTCTTTCCAGCAGCTTTGCTCACTGTTCTCATGGTCAGAACCCCAGAAAGGGTTTGCACAGAGCAAGTTCCTAAAGAGAGTGGAGTACCTGCTGTGTAGGGACACCACAGGGGTGGGGGCAGGCATTCACTGGTGCCTTAGTGGATTCTCTGGGTGCCTTGCCCTCCTAAGCCCCTGGATCTTTCCCTGTGCAGTTCTGGCACATGTGCACCGGGCCAGCTGGGGACCACCCCATCTCACTAGCTGGGGGCTGAAACCTGCATTCCCGTAGTGAGCTCTGCCTGGTTCCTCAGGATGTCCTTTGAGGACAGAGCCAGGGCAGACTTCCTGCCTAGGGTGGTGGCCCTTTAATATGTCTGGCTTGGTTTTCTTCCTGTCTCCCCTTTCTGATCTCCCCCAGTTTTTTCTCATCTTTCTTTCCTTCCTCCCTTCTTCCTTCCTTCCCTCCCTCTCTTCCCTCTTTCTTTCTTTGTTTCTTTCTTTCTTTCTTTTCTTTCTCTCTCTCTCTCTTTCTCCCTTCCTCTCTCCCTCCCCCTTCTCTCTTTCTTTCCTTTACTTGGTCCTTTGTTGAGACAGGGTCTCACTATGTAGCCCAGGCTGACCTCAAGCTTACCATCCTCCTGCCTCCACCTCTCCAGTGCTGGTATGATAGGAACGCATAACCATTTCTTTTCTCCCTCCCATGTTTCTTGGGATCTGCTCTCAAGTCAGCTGATTGCACCTAGCACTGGACATGGGTTCCATTTCTTAGGTCCTATAAACCAAGACAGGAACAACTCATCTTGGGATGGGTCAAACCCTACAGAGACAGTAGAATGGACTCGAGGCCAGAATTCAGGGACATTTCAGAGGGACCTGGCTTACTGAAAAAGTGCATGGATTTGACCCTTCTTCTGCAAAGCTGGGCTTCAACTAAGATGATCTCCCAAAGGGGAGTCAAGGCTTGTCTTTCTTCAGATCCTGCCAGCCTGGTCACAGTGGAAAGCTAGGGGCTGAGTGAAACCCTGCCATCCTCCCCTTTACAGCACCAGCTCTGGGGCCACACCCATCTTATTCTGCATTGGGTAGTTCACTGTGCTTAGGTTTTATTCCAACCATGTGTGCGTCATCACCCGAGACAGCATCCTCACCTGTCCCCACTGTGGCAGAATCCCTGTCCTCTCAGGGGATGTTGGTCCCAGAAGTGTGGGGTGCCACCTGCAAGTCCCTCTAGCTGAAGAAGTCCTCCCCAGGGGCTGATGGGGAAAGGAGACACCCTTAGCAAGGCAGCTTCCACTGTATGGACCATGTGGTCTGAGGAGGGTCTTCACCCACATGCCAACCCCTCCACAGGGTACTATGGCTCCCTGTTACTCTCTCCCACCCATTGAACCTGCCCCTTGGGAGTTGCTCTGCACTGCCACCCCCACCCCTACCCCGAGGGCCTTTCTATATGCCCGCGGCTTCTGCTCTTCTCTGGTCCTCATGCGCCTGTGTGCCTCTTCTTGACTGTGAGCAGTTCTAGGACAGGGCCTGTCCACCACCTACTGCTCCTGAGGCTTGCTGACAGATGCAGAGAAGCCGACCCCACAGAAGACAGGCAAGTTGCTTTCCCAGAGTGCTCAAAGCAGACATTGCCCCCCTCCAAACAGGGTAAGGAGGGGAAAGATATTCTATGGCAATGCCATATGTCATCGTGGGACAGGACTAGCTGTTCAAGCTTCATTCATGCTCCTCGCCATTCAACAAGTGCCCCCTGGTCTTCTCTGAGCCAAGCACAAAGCACACAGAGGGAGACAGCATGGCCACACAGGCACTGTGTCTCCAGTGGGGAGGGGGCTGGGCACCACCGGCGCTCCCTAGGCTTGCTATATTAATTAGTAAACCAGTCCGCATCTTGCACCCACCATGTAAGATCCTGGAAGTGTGCTAGGCATACTGAGTGCTTTCCAGCCAGAGGAAATGGAGTGCACTTGCCCATTTCTCATTGCACAGTCCACACCTGGAGTTGGCAAGATTTTCCTGAGAGGGGCCAGGAAGCAAATGTGAAATATGACAGCTGGGTTCTGGGACATTAACTCCCCCCACGATGTGGAAGCAGTGCCTATGACGGGCCAGGGTGTAGCTTTGAGCCAAGCGAAGCAGCTGGGGCTGGTGGTGTGCCAATCCCCACTGACGCCTACCTGCTGTACAGTGCACCCTCACCTCTATGCCTGGGACCAGAGGGTCTGCACTGTACTGGGCACTGTGGTGGTCAAGGCACAGAGCCTCTGATTCCTGGAGGCAGGGCCCCTTTGCTCACAGGTAAAGTCGCTTTCCACATGTGTCTGGCGAAGGGCCAAAGCCGGTTTCAGACCCGAGCACAGCAGCACGGTGGGTGCTCACAGGTAAACGTCAGTGCTGAGCCCCATGCACCCAGAACACCCTCTGGAAGAGCTTCAGCGGGCTCGAGGTACTCAGAACCAGCCCAGCTGGTGGAGACATAGTTGCACCACTGGGATGGCTGCTTTTTTTTTTCCTTCCAAAAACTATGAGTACCTAAGTCATAGCTACCACATTCCAAGGGGTACCTTCCAGGCTTTCCCATCAGCTCCATGCACAGTGGGACACCTTGCCCTCCAGCAGCAAGGTTCTAGAACTTGCCCTTCAGAGGACCGGAGCAGAGGCTGTGTGGCTGGGAGCAGTTTTGGCTAGCCTTAGGTCTCCCGGGGAGGTTTTCCTCCACATGGGAGGAGGAGCAGAGGGTGTTCTTGATAAAGCTTCCTGGCCGCCTGTACGGGGCACATGAGTGGCTGATGGAGGTTCAGAGGGGGCCATGGGGTTGGGGGCAGGGGTGGGAGGGTCGACTGGCAGCTCTGTGGGGTCTCCAGCCAGTGAGACGAGATGTGGACCCGTGCCACAGTAGGAAGAACCCATGTTGTGTGCATAGCTCTGTAGCTGTAGAGGGTTGACACCTGGCCCTGGCCTTTGCAGACCTGAACACTGGCTTCCTTGATGAGAAAGAAATAGGAACAGTCCCTCTTCTGGGGCTTTGGGAAGCTCAGGCGAGATCATCCCCGTGGGAAGGACAGAGAGGAAAAACCTTAACCTTCAGGGTGGGGAGGAGGTGGACATATCACAGCTCCCACTTTATACACACATGACCAGCACACAGGACTACTGTGAGCCCCATTCTGCACACAGAAAACTGGCCCAAAGGCAGGTCCACGGATGCTGGTGCCAAGACTTGGTCTGAGGCCTCTGTCCCCACCCCAGGAGCTCCGCAGCCCTTGGATGCGATGGGACCTACCTAAGAGCCTGAGGGAATCCTGATGAGTTAAGGCGTGCGGAAGTGAAGGAATTTCAGGGTGAAGGAGGGTGGAATAGAAGGACATCATCTAGCAGAGGAAACAGAAGGAGGCATGTGAGCAGAGGAGAGAGCTGGTGTATTCCTGTCAGCTGCTTCCAGAGCATTCTGGGCTCTGGATGGGCTCAGAGGCTGCAGAAGTTTAAGAGGGGGGCGCACAAAGCAGAGTCAGCACCTCCATGGCTGAGCTCCCTCCTTCCCAAACTATTGCATGAGCTCCTGTCGTGTGTTCAGAGCAAGGAATGGATGTTAGCCGTGGAAGAGGGAGCAAGACCGGAGGGCGGAAAATGAAACTGAAACAAAGGCATCATGGTCAGTGACGAGTGCGAAGATGGAAACAAACAAGGGCAGAAGTGAAGACTGTGAGGGAGAGGCCTGCCAAGGCAAGTGTCCTGTGCAGGCCTGTCTGAAGCAGTGACCCAGTTAAGAAGGGGTTGTCATGCAAAGGTCCTGGGGCGGGGGGGGGGGGACAATGCATATAAAAGTTTAAAAGGCTGAAGGGCAGCATGGTGGAAGAGCAGCTGAGTGCTCTGAAGAAGCCAGGTTTCACACCACCGTCCCGACTAGGCTTGTGTATCCACATGGTCTGGCTGGTGATGGGCGTGAGCTGCCTGCAGCGGGGAGCAAGAGAACCAGGGAACAGCTAAGAGATGAACGCAGTCAGTAAAACTTAACTGTCGTGTGACTGGGCTCCAGGGACTGAGTTTACGTAAGTTGCTGGGAGAAAAGTACAAGTTTGAGGGGATTTAATCAATTCTAGTGAGCACATTAGGCTACTGTCCTAGATGGATGACACAACATGCAGTATGGCGCAGTCTTGGAATTACAAAGGATGGGGGTGGGGTGGGGCAGGAAGAAGGGCAGGAGCCAGAGGTGGAGAAGTTATGTAAATCCACGTGTGCCCTGGCTAGACTATGAGCCTGGGTCCTGGTGGACCAGCAGTGGCCAACCTGAGAGATTGGCTCAGGTGCACTTCTGCAGCCACCCCATCGGGTCCTGCACCATCTCTCCAAACCAAAGCAACACAACATAGCGCTGAGGGCAAACTCTTCACCTTTGAATACCAGGTAGGGAACAGAGGGTCAGGATCCCAGGGGAGGGGACCAGAGAGCTGAGACCTCAAATGTCATCCCAGAAATGGGAGGCCAAGGACAGGGGTCTCAGCCCATCCCATAGCATGCATCACCAGGAGCTTTTGCAAAAAGCAAAGAGTTATGTTCGGTGAAAAGTGCATAAAAAGTCACAATAAAACCCATTTCTTTGTATGCTAACCAAAAAATTAGCAAAACAAACATTATTGAACTATGGTTTAGAGATGGCACATGAACAATTTTTATATATTTTTCATTTTTTTGAAAAGTGTAGGCATTTTTTATTGAATACAGTATTTATATAGTTAACAATAACATTGCTAATTAGGTTGTTTTAAGTTTCTATGGTCTTACTTATTTGTAAGGTAACAGCAATTGAATATTAATCAACAGTGTAAAAATTCCTTGTAGACCCCAAACATACGTAAAATTCTTCATAGAAATTCTTTTGTATTGCACACATGCATGTGTATGTATGTGCAGCATGTGTGGTACGGTGTGGACGGGGTGTATGCAAATGTGTGTGCATGTGCAGATGCATGTGTCCTGTGCATGTGCACGCAGAGGTCAGAGCAGAGCCCCCAGTGTCTCCTATAACTCAGCGGTGTGTCTCCTTGACACGCAGCCTTTCACTGTACCCAGAGCAGCGGTTCTCAGTTGGACTTGTTGCCCAGCAAGCCCCAGTGATCCTCTTGTCTCTGCTCCCCACAGGACTGGGGTTCCAGGCATGCACAGCCATGCCTAGCTGTTTATGTGGGTTCTGGGAATTGAACTCAGGGTGAATCAGGACCTCCTGGCCCTCAAACTTGTATAGCAAGCATTCTTCCTGCTGAGCCATCATCCCAGCATGACCAGAACATCTAGGGGATTATAGGCACATGTTACTGAACAACAGAAAGGATGTGAATGCCATGGAATCTCTCCCAGAGAACACATGGGTCATTTTGTATACTGAAGTAAGTCTAGCGTTTATATCAAATCAAGTAAAAGAAAAAGAAATACTTGAGAAACAAACGCTCACCCTTGAACTCTAAATCCAGAAAGGCTTAATGAAGCACGCTGCAGCCGGCCATGCTGAGTTGATCCAACAGCAGAGTGTTTCGCGGTATGATTTCCATGTTCACAGATTAAAGAGAAAACCCGCATGCTTACCTCATCAAGAGGGGAGAAGCCTGGTAAAAAGTCACAGCAAAGCAAGAATGGCCGCGCTTCCTAAGAGATTTCTTTACAAACAACTTCCAGCAAACATCATCTTAATGATGGACCATCAGAGCCATTGTCTTTCAAATTAGGATCAAGACAGCTATCTGCCATTAATTAACACCTCAATTTAACATCTACTAATTAACAAGAAAGAAGAATCAGTGATTAGAAAGAGATAATTAAGATTAGCATCACACATAGACGGGATGATTTTCTACACTGAAAACTCCAAGGAATCTACAATTTATTAGAAATGAGAAGTTGAGCAGGGTGTTAGGTATAAGGTGAGTTTACAGGTGTTCACTGGGTTTGAACACAGTAGAACAGACAGAGTGTGTACCTCATAAGAAGTGGTATATATGACCGCAGAGTATGAAGTCCCCACAAGTAACCCTAAAAGAGTTATGCCAGCAAATCACATATTACAGCAATAATAATACTTATGGAAGTTTTAAAAAAACTCTATTGTAACCAGAACTACATGGCAGGAACCTATTGCTGACGATATCACACACTTGGGTTACAGGACGTAGGGAAATCCAGCTGGAACTGTGTGGAAGTTTCCTCCCTGCTCGATAGTGTGCATAGCTCGAAGGTGCCATGGGTGCTGCTGGAGGATTAAAGTCACCAACTCAGCTGTGGACCCAGCTTGTGCTACACTACTGACCTGACAGGCAAGATGTGCCAATGGGGCAACAATGGCATGACTGTCAGAGGAGTAACCAACTACCTTCTTTTATTTATTTATTTATTTAAAATACTTTATTTATATTTATTTATTTATTTGACAGAGAAGGGGGAGAGAGAAAGAGGGCCTCCAGCTGCTGCAAATGAACTCCAGCCATGTGCACCCCCTTGTGCATCTGGTTAACATGGGTCCTGGGGAATCGAACTTGAGTCCTTTGGCTTTGCAGGCAAATCCTTAACTGCTAAGCCACCTCTCCAGTCTCCAACTGCTTTCTGATTGGATTCGAGCCCTGCTCCATAGGAAGGAATTCATGCAGGTATGTTAACCTGGTCAAAACCATATGGCTGGGGAAGTCACAGGCTCTATTGAGTCACCTACTCCTGTTGTTGTGCCAGATGGACATTGTGTACCCATAAAACTGCCTTCTAAATATTTATGCTTAAGCCCATCGGTTAGTATTGCTCCCAGTTTTGGCCAGAGAAGCTTCTTCTCTGCAATGGGTGGCAGTTACTGCAAAGACTCATAAGTGGTCCACGTGCTGAGAATGAATGACTGGTGAGTGCTCAACGCTATATAAGACATCTGTATCACCCCAGCAAGGCTCAGGGAAGGGCATGTTGAAAGATCATAAGCGCTGGAAGATAGGGAGAGGTGCCATGGAAAGCTACCTTCAGGGCATGACATAGCCACTGCACTCTTGAACGCTCAGTCTCTGTGATTACCTGCACACGGCTGCACGACAGTGGGCTCAGTGACATTGTTTCACGGAGCAGGGAGGGGCTCCTGAGCTTTTGGAAGTTACTGCTTGCTGGGGAGGGAGAGACGCTCTCTTCACTAGTATAGCCCTGAGTAAATTGCCTGTGCTCTTGAAAATAATCCCCCACCCATGCTCCTGTAAGCAGCCCTAATAAAGGAAGAGAAGACAAGAGCAGACATGAAAGTACAAGGGTGACTAGATGGCAAGAGGAAAGGGAGTCAGTGAGGGGAGGGGACAAGAGAAAATGAACATCAAAAGACATTTATATACATATATGAAAACAATGAAACCCCTTATTATGTGTAATTAATAGGTGCTAATAAAAAGTTTAAAATATCTTCACAAAAATTCTACTGTAAATACAGAGGTTCTTATCTCATTGTATAGGTTCAAAAAATTGTCTCCGAATTTCAGAATGGTTTCTGTGGAAGTCAAATTACCCCACGGCAGAGCAGAGCATCTTTGAAGCTGCTGGCGCAGCTCTGAGAAGCTTTCGGGAGGACGGGGTTCTCTCGCGTGCTGGCTTCTTCAGTCACTGTGGAAAACACACGGTGCTTTCTGCTGGGTCCTAGCCTGGGCTGGAACTTCACCCCCAGGGGCTTGCAGCCCATGTCTGAGAATCCGTCACCCATCTACCCGAAGTTCACGGTCATGCCAGTCAAGGAGGGAAAGCTGGAGACAAATGAGATGCCCAGGGAGGGAAGGGAGGGCAATGGTGGCATTCGTACAACAGCACTCTGCAGCGCTGAGAACGCGCCAGCAGCCTGGCTAAGCTGCATCACAGGCATTGTTTAATGTAAAAAGCCCATGTTCTGTGGATGCTCTGATGCAGCGAGTACCCTGCTACCATGCCCAGCGCTCTGGAAATGCCAGGAGAGGACACCGAGGCACAGAGCTCGGGAGGCTCCAGACATCTGTGGCCAATCTGGGATACAGCCATAGCGAGTGACAATCCAAGTCAGCGTGGAGCCCTTTCCATGCTGCCCCTCAGCGTGGAGAGCAAAAACCTATTCAGAATGCATTTGCTGGGACTCCAATTATTCTTTTTCGTGTGTGTGTAGCATGGTGTGTGTGGTGCCTGTACATGTGTGTACCTTTACTGCACCCCACACGCTCACTCACAGCAGGGTGTGCTTGCTTGCAGTGGCTAAAGCAGATCTTGGGGTGTCCCGCTCCATCGCTCTGCCTATTCGTCCTTGAGCTGGGGTTTCTCACTGATCCTGGATCTGGCTGTCCCTCCGCCCTCTCCTGTGAGCTCTGGTCTGTGTCCACCACTGGGATTTGGGTTACAGACTCACGGGCCTTGCTCCGCTGTTTCTCTGGGGTCTGAGGTCTCAAACTCAAGTGGCCTCTCAGGCTATTCTGCTCCTCATGCTTGCACGACAAGGGCTTTTAATGACTGGGCCATCTGTCCAACCCATGCTTCCATGTTTCTAAGGCCCAGCTCACAACACAAGCAAGACACAGTAGGAGAGGGGTGCAACAGCTGCAGGCTTTGGGGAGAGCAGCGAGGTGAAGAGCAGCCTGGCTCCTGTTGGGCTTGGGTTCTGTTTCCATGTTTTTTTTTTTTTTTTTTTTTTTAAAAAAAAAATGTATTTACTTTTCTCTGCAGAAAATACTTTGAAATTATCTTTTTTTTTTTTTTTTTTTTTTGGTGTTTCGAGGTAGGGTTTCACTCAAGCCCAAGCCCAGGCTGACCTGGACCTGGAACTCACTATGTAGTCTCAGGGTGGCCTTGAACTCACTGCGATCCTCCTACGTCTGCCTCCCGAGTGCTGGGATTGAAGGCCTGTGCCACCACGCTGGCTGAAATTATCTTTTTTTTTTTTTTTTTTTTTTTTTGTAGTCACTCTGGCCCAGCTGACCTGGAATTAACTATGTAGTCTCAGGGTGGCCTTGAACTCACAGCGATCCTCCTACCTCTGCCTCCCAAGTGCTGGGATTTAAAGGCCTGTGCCACCACGCCCAGCTGAAATTATCTTTTAAGAAGAGACTAAGACACTCAATCTGATGCTGGTGCGAAGGGGCTGTGGCCCTGGGGCCTGGATGACAACATTCAGTTTAGTGGCAGAGATGGGGAGAGTTTAGTCCAGCAATGTAGGGAGTACAGGGCTGCAGTCCCTGACCCTGAGCCCACGTCACAGCCACCCTGGAAGCTGCAGGTCCTGTCCTCACATCAAGTGCTCACTGGGAACCACCCAGCCCTCAGGACTCCACTGGTTATTTCTGAAGCAGCTTGGCCACGGACTGGGTGTGGTCTAGGTCGGAATCCCTTGCTTTAAGGTATTGCCATTAGAAGCAAACCATGGGCCATGTTTCTGGATATCATGTGCCCCAGACATGCAACAGAAGCCTGGGAGCTGGCTGGTCGTGCCATGGCTGGGCAAGTCTCCCACACCCTCCCTTTGAAACCTCCCTCCTGACTACAGGATGCAGACATCAGGTTGTGCCCTTAGAGGAGCAGGCTGATTGTGGTTGGCCCAGGGGATGGGGCCTGGAGGATCCTGGGCTCATGAATATTCATGGATGGATCTGAAGGTGTGAAGAGCCCTCAGAGCACTCGAGGTATTAACAAGACTGAGGCAAACACACTTGAGAACTGTCCCTGGCTCCATCGTACTGTGAGTGCCTAACAGCAAGAGGCACACGTGACTATCCTTGGGACAGGCTGCTCCTCCTGGGAACCTTGTTCTAGAAGCCTCAGAAGCTCTTCCCAGGGCTCCAGCTGAGGTCTGCTATTCCTTGCTGAGCTCCTGTGGGGAGGGGAGCTAGTTGGCCTTGTTCTTCGTGTCCAAGGGTTCAGTGGTCCCTCTCCTGTGTTCAGCTCTTAACACGAAAGCGTTCTTCCTGCAGCTGGCTTCCTGCCACTCTGACTCTTCTGGATGCTTCCGACAAGTTTAAGTTAAGTGCAAGAAACCCATGCATGACCCAACAACTGCAGAGCCCACCCAGACCTATTCCTAAAGAGTGCCTTTGTCTTCTGACCCCACCTCAGACCCACCTCCCAGGCCGAGCGGCCGCCTCCACTGGTGACCTACTGAACAAGCTGCATCTTTGTCCATCATGCTGTGCTGAGGCCACAGGAACCTTAACCTCCACTCCTGGACAGGAAGGTGTCTTTTCTAGGTGACTCCCAGTAAGTTCCAGGAGTAAAGAATGATGGAAGGAGGGGGCATGTGACTGAAAAACAGCCTGGTGCCCTGACTGTACTTCACATTGCTATTCCCTGCTCCTGGGCCATATGCTAGCCTCATCTCTGCCGTGCCCTCCACAGAAGGGATGTCCCTACATCTCCTTTTTTGTTGTGTCTGTCTGCCCTTTAAAAACCCTTCCAGGGGCAGAACCCACCAGTTCTTTGTCTCCCAAACTCAGTGAGTGTCTATCTAGCTGGTCTCCGCACACAGTGCAGACTGCATCCTCCCTCCTGGCAAACTCTCAGCTCCCAGGCCTAGCAGCATTGTCTTCCCAACATGCTGCGTGCACACGCAGAGGACCTGATGGCAGCCTTGCCGGGACCTTAAAGACCCAGGCCTCAAATGGGTTCAACCAGAAGAGCCCTTCACTTCTCCTCAGGGTCACTCTCCACTGCGTGCACACGCAGAGGACCTGATGGCAGCCTTGCCGGGACCTTAAAGACCCAGGCCTCAACTGGGTTCAACCAGAAGAGCCCTTCACTTCTCAGACCCAGGCCTCAACTGGGGACCTCAACCAGAAATGGGTTCAACCAGAAGAGCCCTTCACTTCTCCTCAGGGTCACTCTCCACTGCGTGCACACACAGAGGGCTTGATGGCAGCCTTGCCGGGATCATAAAGACCCAGGCCTCAACTGGGTTCAGTGAGCAGAGAAAGCTGCACAGCCCTTCACTTCTCCTCAGGGTCACTCTCCACGTCTTTCAGCCTTTGTTTGGTTATTGTTGTTTCCACAAAGTCAGTCCTGGTCTCGGCTCACTTTCCTTCCATGTGCAGTCTCGTCTCGTCTCAGTGTCTGGAGATAATTGCTCTATAACGTTTTCTTTCCCTAGCCTTTTTCTCTCAAGTGCCACATCCCCCGTGGCTTCCAGGCCTCCTCTTTTGATTTCCCTCCATGGCTGCCTGCTTCATGCCGGCCCGTGACAGATTCCAATGGCAGCAAGGAGAGCCTCTGGCGTCACCACCCCGCCCCTGCCTTTCTAGGGGGTGCTGAAAGCTGAAGGATGTGGAAACAGAGACGGGGTCTGTGAATCCCTGATCCCCAAAGAAAAGCACCGAAGTTCTATGGTGGCTGGGGTGGGGGCTGCATGCTTCACTTGCTACTTTGTGGGCTCTAACAAACACCAGGCCTTGAACCCCTGCGCCCTTAGGACCTCCCACATGGGGATGGTGGGAACAAGCAGACCTTGTGTTTCAGGTCTTCCCTGTGTGGGGAAGCAGAGGTTTTAAAGACACCTGTGTGTTGAACATGGTGGTGAATATCTGTAATCCCACACTTGGGAAGTGGAGGCAGGAAGATCAGGAATTTAAGGCCATCCTTGGCCAGCCTGGACAACTATGTTAGAGGGGAAAAAAAAAGGCAATTGCTCTTAGCACAGACCTGAACTGGGTCCCCGTGTTTCAGTCACTGTGGCTTTCCCAGGGGAGGGCAGGCCGGAGGACGCACAGGGTAACATCACCACAGGCTTTGGGGGAGGTGTGCAATAGCTGGGCTGACCATGGGGAACCCTCACAACTCCACCCCAACTCCTATGAAAGTGAGAGAAATAGTAAAGAATTTGCCAGGGCGATGAGGCTTTCTGAAGGCATTCTATGGTAGAGATGTGTGAGCTTTCTGTGTCTATGAAAACAAAGCAAACACAGAGATTATAGGCCCAGAAACGTCCTCAGGCTGCCAGGGCCTGAAAGACAGGCATGAGTGTTGGTGGCAGATTTCTGTACGTGGCTGCCTGATCTTGGCTTCATGGTGTTCTGGCTGTCTCCCCCTGACAGGCTCACCTAGGAAGTCAGTACTGCAGAACACTCATTAGAGACCCCCTGGCTTGCATTTGGGGTGCTTTGCAGCCAAGAGGCCAGTGCACCATGGAGCAAATGGCCTCCCCCCTCCTGCAGCATCTTGGGCTGAAATTTATGGACAGTGGTTGGCAGGATGACTCCCCACAGAGCAAAGGTTTTCTACGGCTTCATGGACGCGTCCCCTGCTCTGCTCCCGCATTAATGGGGTTGTTCCCGAGGTAAGAATTACTGTCTTCGGCCCCAGGCCAGGTTCACTGTAGCCTGAAGCTTCCAACCCCAGCCTGTGAACACTGAACTGAATCCGTTCTCAAGGCAAATTTGGCGTAATGCTCTGGGTAGAAAACTGAGGAAGGACCACGCAGGCTCTTGACCCTGGAGGAAGGACAGTAGGCACGGCTGAGCGAATGGGCTTGCTTTTAGGTTTTGCTATTTTGGAATGTGATGCTGAGTGGTCCAAAACCCTCTCCTTTAGACCCCCAAAAACCTGGGAAGGGAGAGGATGGGACAAGCAAGTCACTGGGCTTTCTTACTCAATAAACACAATGGGAAAGCCTCCATGTCTGTGGGGCTGTGGGGTGCTGGCAAGGACCTGACCATATATGGAGCAGCCTTCCCCCGTGGAGCCCAGGGTCTACGAGGTGCCACGTGGGTGCACATGCTGGTCACGGGGTGCTGCGCAGGAGGGAGGAGCTCTGCAGGAAAGGCGGATGTCTCCTTAATCTCCCCAAACCAGCCACTGGAAGGAAGGAGAAGTTTGCAGCCTTCAGCACAGGAAACCCTCCTGGGGGATTGGCTGGTAGGAATCTGTCAAAGCACCTGACTCTAGACAAAGGAAAATGAGAGCAATTCTTTCTTAGGGTCCTGAGTGTGACTCCTACTGTGCTGAGCAGATGGGGTACACACAGCTATAAGACTCAGCCCTGAGCAAAACCTCCCCAGAAGGTGAGTATTAAAACTTACTAAGGACCACCAAATGATCTGTTATAGATCTCTTGTAAGGGACACAGAGATAAAGAAAGGGAAAAAATATCCAGATCAGGAATCACCAACTGGTGACCTGGTGACTTGGCATGGCCAGCACAAAGTTTCCAGGATGTAGGAACCAACTACCTCTCCTTGAAGACTCCCAGTACAGTAGTCATCTGTCTATTCCCTGAAGCTCCCGAGCATCACGGGCACCGGCAGGGACCAATGGGAGTCTGGAAATATGAAACCATACTCGGAGGAGACATGAGAAGTGCTCTCTGCAGGGCTGAGGGGCATCATGGGAGCCTTCACAGGTCAGGGGTGGCACCACAGGTCTCCTAAGAGTCCACACAGAGGCGGTGTGGGTCTTGTTGTCCACGTCCTGCCCTTCCCAAATGACTCAGTGTCTCTGGGCAGTCCAGGAAAACCGTCAATAGTGGGAGATGCTGGAACAAGTCCAAAGATGAGGAAGGTTTCAACTCCACTGGGGACAGAACATTCCTGCAGGGTACCCTGTGGTGATCTAGTCATGCCTCCGCCTGCAAGCTCCCCCTTCACGTGGAACCAATGGGTGTGGAGACGGAGGTCACCTGTGGGACAGGGCAGGGCACATCTCATGGAGTGGGAGCTTCATCCTGAGGGATCCCCATTCCGCCCAGCATGTTCTCCCCCACGACCACAGGTCCTTCCACATGGCTCTGATAGGAAGAGGGGAAATACCAGCAAAGCTTCATTTCATATTCTTTCAAATCTGTCCAGTCAATCCCAACCCAGCTCCAATCTGCTGACAGCAACAATCCCAAACTGGCTGATTTTTCAGTTGCTTTGGCTCATTTTTTAAAAAAAGGAATATTTTCTAATAAATGAAAAAAATTCCTTTTCATGCTTCACTAATGCAAAAGCAGCTGAACCAATTTAGCTCAAACTTTCTCAATAGCTTGTTACAATCCTAATTAAAATATTCACATACGGTGCAAGCTTTTGGGAACATAACATTGCTCTGTCAGTCAAATTCTGCCTGAATATTTCAACCAGCTAAACAGAAAAGCAACGACGTAGCTTTTACTCTTTATTGACTCTTGAAATAAATGTAGTCAGACAATTAATGGTGAGCGGATGCAGGCGGTATGGGGCACGGTGTTTCTCTGCTTGGCTAAACTCATAAACAATGAGGCCTAAGAGGCTTGCCACCTTGCTATGCATGGGCAGGTCGGTGCCACAGTCCTCATTTAGC
This sequence comes from Orientallactaga sibirica, assembly GCA_036365145.1. NCBI lineage: Eukaryota > Metazoa > Chordata > Mammalia > Rodentia > Dipodidae > Orientallactaga > Orientallactaga sibirica. The sequence goes on along the minus strand of JAEOAD010001557.1, from coordinate 429,179 downwards.
CCCCGTCCCAGGAAGAAGGCTGTCCGCCCAGGGAACAGCTGGAAGGCAGAAGAGATACAGTGGGTTGGAGTCTAGCTGCCCCTGTCCTCTGACTGCGGATCCTGGACAATGAGTAGAGCCCTTCACAGGTACGTCCTCTCCTGTCATAGAAACTGTAATTTCCCATGATGCAGTTCATGTGAAAGTCTAACCCCGCCCCTGGCACACAGTTACAGGCCACAAATGGCCTAACTCCATTTCATTCCCCCACCTCTACAGGTCATCCAGAAGAAGGTCATTTCATGGAACAAAAACTATGACGAAAGCCAGGTGTGGTGTTTCCTGTCTGTCCTTCTAGCACTTTGGAGGAAGAGCTGGAAGCCAGCAAAGGTGGAATAGAGTGAGACCTTCTGTCAATAAAGACCAAATGAAAGCAAACAAAGAAAACCCCTGTGAGTAAAATGCTTAACCCTTCCGAAAGGAACTTTTCCCAAGTAATTGATAAAGCTTGTTTCTCTGAAACACCAAAAAGTGTTCCCTGATTACCTCATCACTTCCAGAACATTCCGAGAGCCTCCCCACCATACACACCTATGTCCTTACAAGTTGTGAAGGGAGGTGCCCTATTGAGGTGATGCCATCACCCCTATGCATTTCAGTCCTCATGACTGTGGGGTGCATGCCTGTGTGCATGTGTGTGTGCACACGTACATGTGTGCATGCACAGGTACATACGTGCGTGTGTGCACGTGAACATACCTGCCTGTGTGCATGCGTGTCAATAGAAAGGCAGGAGACATGCATGGGTGAGTGACAGACAGGCCCATAGACGTGCAGACACTCCCGTCACCTATGGGATTCTTCCCTCTGCTCAGCTCTCTGCCGCTGGCTCTCAGCGTGTGCATCCTACACAGCCCCAGCTGCTTCTCGTGGAGCAGAAAGCCAGACAGCTTCGCGCATGGTGAGGGCTGTGTGAGGAGGCTGGACAGACTCAGGAGGTTCCCGTCTCTGCTGCTTGTGATCTGTGTCACTTGTTGCGCATTCATCTTCGATCCTACCCCCCTCTAGGCCCTTCAGCCCTGCCAAGCTCTCTTCTAAGTTCCAAGGATGTTTGAAGCCCCTGGCTGTGGGCCCTGCAATCTTCCAAACACACTGGGGACAGACAGACCTGTGCTCTCTGCTACCACCTCCCTGAATGTCTGCTTGCCTGTCACTTGCTTAGGTGGAGTTCATTCTAGAGGGTTCAATTCTCCAGGGCAGGTTCATTTACTGTTTACTGCCTAGAAATTAAAGGATGTGGGGGTCTCTGCGAAGGAACTAAAATGGAGGGTTTTCTTCTCAGTTCAGTGAACATGGCCATGTTTGAAGCATTTTATTCCCACAGTGACTTCATCTGATGTGCTGAGTGTGAAGCTAAACCCCAGAGCCAGCAAGAATTACACTGGCTTTGCTTTTCTTCCCGAGAAAACAGCCTATAAAACAATCCATGTGTCTCCCAGGGCATCTGGGGCTGCCTAATTAGGGGGCCTGCTCTTAGGTGCACAGGAAGCAAGCTTGTCAGCAGTTGGGAGCACTCCCTGGCTCGGCTGCCCCTCAAAGACCATCTTCTCAGCCTCCCAGGTATTCGCCTCCCACCCTATGGCCACAGGAAAACAAAGGCCTGGCCTGGAGTGTGGGATCACGTCACTGGGACAAAGCTGTGGAAAACCTGCAATCACAAGGCTTCTCTCAGACAGGGTAGCTCTGGTGGAGGGCCTGGTTGTCCCACTCAGTGCCCTCTGTGCAGCTGAAAGAGAAGGGGGTCCAGGCAGGTGACTGACAAGGCAGGATCCACAGGCATATCTAGGGCCATCCAAGGCCTAGGTGGGGAAGGCAGGGGGACTGGCTTTTGTTTTGTTTTGTTTTTGAGGTAGGGTCTCACTCTAGCCCAGGCTGACCTGGAATTCACTATGTAGTCTCAGGGTGACCTTGAATTCACGGTGATCCTCCTACCTCTGCCTCCGAGTGCTGGGATTAAAGGCATGTGCCACCATGCCCGGCTTGGGACTTTTGTCTCTTCATCTTTGATCCACATCCACAGCTTAGCAGGGACTTCCATCTGAATGCCACCTGCTCACGGCGCCTCCAGTAGTAATTAACACATGATTGTCACAGGACCCTTCACAGCCACGGTGAGTTCATTACCAGGAAGCTGTGCTCAGTAGAAGTGAAGTTGCTGACAGGAAACAAGGCTAGGAATTCCACGTGACCCAAACCTCGAAGAGTCTATATAATCTTCTGACAACCTATGCTTGCCTACTCCCTTACTGCCTGAAGAATATTCCAGTACGGGAGCACGGATGCTCCCTACTCCCTTACTGCCTGAAGAATATTCCAGTGTGTGAGCACGGGTGCTCCCTCCTCCCTTACTGCCAGAAGAATATGCTCTGGGCCTACATGGTTGGACTGGGGATGGGACATTGCGCACATTGTCTAGTCCCACCCCGTCTTCAACCATTGACACTGTTACCACCTACACCTGTGACAACCAAGCTGTCCCCTGACATTGTCAAGAATCCCTAGAGGGCCATGACACCCCTAAAGACCAGGACAATTGTGAATGATGTTCCCCCAGTGTCTAAAACTGGGAAACAGACAAAATCAGACCCTGAGGGCAAGGCCTTTAGACACTTGCAGAACATTGGGTGAAAAGTTATCATTCTCCAGTGTGCTTTCAGATAGATTTCACAAAGGCAGCCGAGCTTGGAAACAGGTTTAATTCTCAGATGTTCCTAAGGCAGTACAATAGGAGGAGGAGAGGAGGAAGAGGATGGGAAGAGGACAGAGTAATAGAGGGAGATGAGGGGAAGGAGGAGAGAATGGGAAGAAGAAATAAAGGGGAAAGGGAATGATGAGGGGAAGGTATGAGAGGATGGGAAGAAGAGGAGAGGGAAGGAGAAAAGAAGGAGAAGGGGATAATGGAGGGACGGAATTAGGGGAAGAGGAGGGGGAAGGGAAGAGGAAACAGAATTAACCTGAATTACAAGCTGAGCTATCGGAAGTGATTAATTTGAACAGCATCCATTCTCTGGGCTATGGAATACAATGGAGCCTTACAGGAAGACCATCTGCCACAAAACCTCACTGCATCACAGGGAGACTGCCTGCCACGGAGCCTCGCTGCATCGTAGGGAGACTGCCTGCCACGGAGCCTCGCTGCATCACAGGGAGACTGCCTGCCACGGAGCCTCGCTGCATCACAGGGAGACTGCCTGCCACGGAGCCTCGCTGCATCACAGGGAGACTGCCTGCCACGGAGCCTTGCTGCATCACAGGGAGACTGCCTGCCACGGAGCCTTGCTGCATCACAGGGAGACTGCCTGCTACGGAGCCTCGCTGCATCACAGGGAGACTGCCTGCCACGGAGCCTCGCTGCATCACAGGGAGACTGCCTGCCACGGAGCCTCGCTGCATCACAGGGAGACTGCCTGCCACGGAGCCTCGCTGCATCACAGGGAGACCTTCTTCCATGGAACCTCACTGCATTAAGGCAGTTTACAAGGTAATGAGTTAGATACCAGTGCTGAAATGGATTTACAGGCCAGAGTTGTAGGCATTATGCAATCCACAATGGCCTGGCACATCACTGGAGATTGTGAAATGAATTTTAATGGAAGAGGCAATGTTAGTCAGGAGACAGACTGCTTCAGGGAGACAGGCCGCCAGCTCCGTGCCTGTGCACCCCAAAGTGCCACACCCAAGACCTTGAGGTCTCCCTTCCCCATCCTTGCTATGCCTCCCATAGAAGAAGCACAGCTTCGTCATTACTAGTCTGTGAAAGCCTAGGACTTGGAGCCAGCCCCAGTGAAGCATGGCTGGGATAAATCCAGAGAGAGATTGGGTGGGTGTGGGTGATAGTCACAATAGGAGTCAGAAACCTAGTCACCAGCTGGGGAGATGGCTTAGTCAGTAAAGTGCTTGTCATGAGCTTGAGGGTCTGAGTTCAGATCCCTGGTACACGCATAAATGCTGAGCGTGGTAATGCACACCTGTAATGCCAGCACCGGGGGATCCCCACGACAAGGTGCCAAGTTTGTCTAGCCAAATAGGAGAACTGTGGGTTCAGTGAGAGACCATGTCTCAAAAAATAAGGCAGGGAGTGACTAAGGAAGATACCTTTGGCCTTGCCATGCATTCACACCACACACACTACACATGGCAAAATAAACACAAACAAGGCACTAAGAAAATCTCCTTTTCCCGGTGAGTCAGTGTGGTGTGGAAGAGAATGAGAGATGCTGGGACCTCAGCAGCTGATGGCTGCAGAGGCATCTTGGAGTTCTGCACGCGCCGCACGCACACACACACACACACACACACACACACACACACACGTATTCTCAGATGTCAAGTGAGGTCCACCAGGGTCCCTGACCTGTGCCAAGTGCGAATGGGAAACAGACCCTGTTTCTTGCACTCAGCACCTCACACTTGCAGACAGACAGATGGTGCCCTGTCACTGCAACACTGTTTAGAAGAACTCACAAAAGCAGGAAAGGGGCATGCAGTAGATCAGAAAGTAAATGAAATGTGTGAGAAGCCAGAATATATAAAGAGTACCCACAAGCCAATAAGAATACCCTCATCTTCCCAGAAATATAGTCAACATCAAGCATGGCCTGGTCTAACCCACTAGTTACCAGGGTGATAAAAAGGAAAACACAAATGCATCCCGCCTCTTTAAAGCTCATGCCTGAAAAGTGCCAGAGATGCTGGGCTGGGTGGAGCCTGATGAAGATGCCAGGGGACATGTGAACTGTTTTGTTTTGTTTTGTCTTCTGGTGGTTTTAAAAAAATCATTTATCTATTTACACATCTGTGTGTACATGTATAAGACACATGTACCACTTTGTGCTCAACTTTACGTGGGCACTGGGAAATCAAACCTGGGCTAGCCAGCACTGCAAGCAAGTGACCACTAAGTCTTCTCCCCAACCCTGTTTTAGGGTGTTTTTCTTTTTAATGTTTATTTATTTGCAAGCAGAGAGAGAGAGAAGAGAGGCAGACAGAGAGAGAATGGGCATGCCAGGGCATCTACCCATTGCAAATGAACTGCAGATGCATGTGTCCCCTTGTGCATCTGGCTTACGTGGGTCCTGGAGAATCGAACCGGGATACTTTGGCTTGGCAGGCAAATGCCTTAACCGCTAAGCCATTTCTCCAGCCCTTAAGGTGTTTTTGAAACAGGTCTTGCTGTGTGGACTAAGCTGGCCTGGAACGCATTCTGTACCCAAGGATGGTCTTGAACTTGCAGTAATCTTGCTTCATTTCCCCCCAGGTGTGCAAATCACACCAGGCTTGGTTTATTTGGGAGCCAGATGAAATAGTGCTTCTGAGACAGCCTTCCTGCCTCTCACCTTGTCCTCACACTTCCTGCATCTCACCATCTTCTCATACTTCCTGCCTCTCGCCTTGTCCTCACACTTCCTGCATCTCACCATCTTCTCACACTTCCTGCCTCTCGCCTTGTCCTCACACTTCCTGCATCTCACCATCTTCTCATACTTCCTGCCTCTCGCCTTGTCCTCACACTTCCTGCATCTCACCATCTTCTCATACTTCCTGCCTCTCGAAACACTTCCTGCATCTCACCATCTTCTCATACTTCCTGCCTCTCGCCTTGTCCTCACACTTCCTGCATCTCACCATCTTCTCATACTTCCTGCCTCTCGCCTTGTCCTCACACTTCCTGCATCTCACCATCTTCTCATACTTCCTGCCTCTCGCCTTGTCCTCACACTTCTTGCATCTCACCATCTTCTCATACTTCCTGCATCTCACCATCTTCTCATACTTCCTGCCTCTCACCTTGTCCTCACACTTCCTGCATCTCACCATCTTCTCATACTTCCTGCCTCTCACCTTGTCCTCACACTTCCTGCATCTCACCATCTTCTCACACTTCCTGCATCTCACCATCTTCTCATACTTCCTGCCTCTCGCCTTGTCCTCACACTTCCTGCATCTCGCCTTGTCCTCACACTTCTTGCATCTCACCATCTTCTCACACTTCCTGCATCTCACCATCTTCTCATACTTCCTGCCTCTCGCCTTGTCCTCACACTTCCTGCATCTCACCATCTTCTCATACTTCCTGCCTCTCGCCTTGTCCTCACACTTCCTGCATCTCACCATCTTCTCATACTTCCTGCCTCTCGCCTTGTCCTCACACTTCTTGCATCTCACCATCTTCTCACACTTCCTGCCTCTCGCCTTGTCCTCACACTTCCTGCATCTCACCATCTTCTCATACTTCCTGCCTCTCACCTTGTCCTCACACTTCCTGCATCTCACCATCTTCTCATACTTCCTGCCTCTCACCTTGTCCTCACACTTCCTGCATCTCACCATCTTCTCATACTTCCTGCCTCTCGCCTTGTCCTCACACTTCCTGCCTCTCGCCTTGTCCTCACACTTCCTGCATCTCGCCTTGTCCTCACACTTCCTGCCTCTCACCATCTTCTCACACTGCCTGCATCTCACCATGCTCTCACACTTGATCTTTCTGCCTGACGCTCCAGCCACTCTGAGCGATTCCTCCAAATCAAGCACCATGAAGTGTAGATTGACCTTGAATCATTTACACACAGGAAATGAAGGAAAACCAAAAAGAATAAAAGTGATGTCCCCACTAGAAGTTCAACTTTAAAGTCATTAAAACCCTGGGCAGAACTCAACTCTTCTACCACTGGCTGAAGAGAGATTATCAACAATAACCTTGCCAAGACAGCCAGAAATCATTTGCACCTCCTTCACATGTGGAGATGTGTCGTGACTGTGGAAACAGGGCAGCAATGGAGATCGCTGTCTTGGACTCTGTGCCCGGTAGAAAGTCTTCCCCACAGAACGTGGAGTATGTCTGCAATGTTCGCTGTGAAGATCCAAACATGGTGCTGACTGCACAGCACCCATTTCCCAGACAATCAAACTCTGAAGAGCCACAGGGCCACCAATGCTCTGCATGGCTCAGCAGCTCCCGGTTCACCCTCCCACCCATCATCCTGAGGAGGGGCTGAGGCCATGTCATCCCACCAGCTGTCACAAGACAGAGGAAGGAGCTGCAGCTTCACGGACCTTCCAGCTGGGCTCACAGTGCCTGGTGAACACCTGCTGTGCGACTCAGTGGAACGTGCGCCTCCCGGTAGGTGAGGATTAAAACCACCTCGAATGCCTCTCTTGGCGTTTGTTATTAGAGCAGAGCTGCAAAGGTCTAATTCATTTGAAATAACGCCGACAGCTGTCATTAACGATTCCTTCTGCGATTTGTCACAGAGCTGTATATTTAGTCACCACAGGAAGAATCGTGGGAGTCAATATCCTGCTACAGTTTTTCCTCTCTTTGGTGGAGTCTGAAGGGGGATGTGTTGATAGGTTTTTTTTTTTTTTTTTTTTTTTTTTTAAGTGAAACCCAAGGAAGAAAAAACTGAAGGAAGAGGCTGCTTTCTCAGATCGCAGGTACATGCCTAAAACATGTCAGCCATGCATAGACTCAGCGGCCGCTAAAGAACACACAGGGGGTTCTGCCAGTCAAAGGACAGGGTGTTAAGTGGAGTGTGTGTGTGTGTGTGTGTGTGTGTGTGTGTGTGCCCCGCGTGCGCACGTGTCTGCATGTGTCATGGCAAGTGTGTAGATGTCAGAGGACAATGTTGGGTACCGTTCCTCACCCTCCACTTTGTTTGAGGCAGTCTCTTTGTTTGTTGTTCACTGTTGCATCTACCAGGACAGCTGTCCCCGAGCTTCCAGAACCCACCTCCCATCTCTCTGGAAGAGGCTGGGATCTCAGACGCTCATTACTGCGTCTGGTTTTCGCGTGCGTTCTGGGGATCTGAACCCTGGTCATCGTGTTTGCACACAGCACCTCTCCCCAGGCCTGGTAAATGGTCCTCTGAAGTTAAAGGTCGGGATTCGTGGCTGCACGTAGCATGGTGTCGCTGTCTTGTTCCTCCTAGCAAGCATGCTGTGGTAGCTTGTATCAGTGAGCGTGAGCTCCTGAACTTTCTCTGCAAGATCAGGATCCTGGTGGGTTCTAGAACGAGAAGTAGGTAGAACAAAGGGCTGTGGGTGGATGTAGCTGGGGGGAGAGCACTTGCCTAGTATTATGAGGCTCCGCTACTTCAACCAATCAGTGAATCAATAAAAGAAGGAGTAGCTAAACAAGACAGTGCCGTTGGAGAGCTACAGATTAATGAGCGGTGAGGTGTGAGCAAAGAAGCATCAGAGGGCGGCATGGGCTCCTACCTACACTTGACAGTCCGCAGGGGAACACACAGGGCCATCTGGGTGGCAGCACTGTGATGAAGCACAAACTGGTCAGCAGCTGTTGTGGAACCACCACGCCGTACATCCCTGCCCCAATCCACTCGCCCCGGCCTCACGTGATGCAAGGACCCGGCCCCATCGGTCTTCCTCTCAGGATTTCCTGTGCTCTCTGCATGGTCTCTGCTGTGGACTGAATGTGAAATGTCCCCATAGGTTCCTGTGCTTCAATCCTTGGTCCCCAGCTGGAATTGATGTTTGTGAAAGTTGTGTTCTGAAACACAACCGCACCCGTGTGTTCTCACACAACCAAAGATCTGTAGCTCAGTACTGGTCTTTCTATGTTCTTGGCTCCCAGCCAGTCTCTTGATATTATCTGAATAAAAATTACTTTTTACTTTGTCACGGACGACTAACCTGAAGTTTCTTTTACCGTAATTCATCATCATTTGGTGACTCATGTTTTTGGCCTGGAGCAGATAGTCATCGTCTCATCCACGTCCCATTTACTAAGTGAGAAAACGTTCGCAAAACCCAACACTTTCCCAAAGCGGGGACAAGGCACACTTTCCCAACTGCGGTGGTGAGTGTCCCCTGGCCACGAGCAGCTCATGAGAACCCCTGTGACATGCTCTGAGTCCGTGTCCTCACAGACATGGTGCCTGGCCAGGTCAAGCGAGGAGAAGCTTGGGTACTTTTCCTTCAGTGTGGGCAACTGTGAGAGACAGAGGAAACACCAGGTTCACCGCATGAGGTCACAGTGTATGTCCTCCAAGGCATCCATGTTTAAGTCTTCATTTGCTTCCGTTTCTTTGGATTAAAAAGACAAGGCCGGGCTGGAGAGATGGCTTAGCGGCTAAGGCGCCTGCCTTCTAAGCCTAAGATTGCTGGTTCCAATCTCCAGCAGTTCCAATCTCCAGGTCCCACGTTTAGCCAGATGCAAAGTGACGCAAGGGCCCAATACCACACTTGCCCACAAGGGGGCGCACACATCTTCGTTCACAGCAACTGAGAGACTGCTGGCGTGCCCATCTCTCTCTCCCTCTCTGTCTATCTCTCTCTGTTTCTCTCTCTCAAAAAATAAATAAAAAATAATATAAATATATAAATAAATAAATAAATAAATAAATAAATAAATAAATAAATAAGACAAGGCCAAGTTTTCATTTAAACATTTGTCTAGGATGACCTGCTGGAACTCTAGAACACAGACTTTTCCTCATGAACTCCTCATTACCCCTCTACTGGGCTCCATCACTAAGGTTTGTGTTACTTCCCAGGCAGAAAGGGTTCCAGGAAAGGGTCTGCATACACACGCACCAGCCTGTCCCTCCCGGCAGGGCAGCACCTCTCTCCTCGCCATGACAGGATGCATGGGCTGGATTCTCTGGGCTAAGCCACCTGCCCAGCACCCTCCCAGGAAGCCAAGAACCAGCTGTCTTCAAGCCTCACCTTTACAAAGTGTGTTGAGTTGGCCACCCTTAATTAAATGACCATGCCTCAGCATGCACTTGCCACCTGTTGCTGTGACAAAAGCCACTGAAGTAGAGGAAAGGTTTCTTTCAGCTCACACACTGAGTGAGCTGTGCTGGGGGGATGGACCTCACACCAGCAGTCCGTCAGGATGGGGCAGGCTTGGTGGCTGGAGCTTGAAGCAGGTGCTCACATTGCATCCATAGTCAGGAAACAGAGAGATAAATGCTGCTGCTCAGCCAGCTGCCTCTTTTTATTGTTTGTTTGTTTATTTATTTGTGTGAGGGGGCGTGAGTGCATCATGGCACACATGTGGAGATGAGGACAACCTTGAGGTCTCCATGCTTTTGTGACATTCTTTGGTCGTGTCTCTGGCCACTACAGTCTAGCTGGCCCACGAGCTTTGGGCTCTCCTGACTCCACCTCCCATTGGATAGGCAGGGACACATGTGCCACTTTGCATCTGGCTTTACCTGGGTGCTGGAGAGGATCGAACTCATGCCAGTGGGCTTTGTAAGCAAGCTCCTTCAACTGCTGAGCTGTCTTCCCAGCCCCGTTTTGTTCGTTGTATTCAGCCTGAAACCCCCGTTCGTGGGATGCTGCTACACACATCCCACTTTCTACCCACTTTTCAGCTAACTCCCTCACAGACATGCCCTGGGATCTGTCTCCATAGTGATTTTAGAGCCAATCAGGTTGACAATCCAGACCGACCATGGCACCATCCATAGATGCTGTGTGCGTGAGAACCAGAGCCGCTAGCCTTGAGGGAGGTCAAGTGGCTCCAGCCAGGGGACTGAGTCTCCAGGCACATCTCCATCCAGGCATCTCTGTCTCACCTCACGGACGCTCTGCACTGAATATGTCCATTAACATGCAGCAAGCAGATGGGCCGACTCCACCTCTGCCAATCACTCCCAATTACCCAGCTTCCTATTAATAGCAGGCGACAATTAATCAACAAAGAAAGGTGTTTATCGTCTGAGGAAAAAGAACCTGTTCTTCACAATCCTGTCATCCGCCATCTTCTCATTTGCAAGCTCTGCAGCTGTCAAGGACTGTCATCAGCACCACAGTTTATCCAAAAAGGTGCACGGTGTCCAAAGCCAAGTCACTGTGTCCTCACTCTGGTTAAGCAAAGGTAATGGTATGTGTTGGCCACTTCACTACTCCCAGATTTTGGTTAGTATTTGGCCATAGAATTCATTCATTCATCACCAGTCACTTCCTTCTCCCTTGAGCTTAGATAGTTGAACACATTGAATAAAAGTAACGATGGTGAGTAATACACACTGAGCTTGAGCTGGGGGCTGTGCTAGATGCTCAGCACTTACTCCCCTTCGGTCTGAACCCCACACTGCAATGCCTTTACCTGAGAGATTTCTGCCTCGCAAGCAGGGAAGAGCCCCCAAGCTTCCTGCAGCGACTGTCCCTGGGGGGTAAGCAGTGACACGGAGTCCACCGCCCTCCCTGCCTGCAAGGAAGGAAGGCGAACGGGGAGGCAGGCGGGGAGCAGGTGCGCAGGAGGAGGGGTCTGCTCTGCTCCTACGGCTGCCTCCAGGCGAACAGCCCGGCGGCTTCTGTTCTGCATTTTGTTCCTTGGCAAAGGTGAGGGGACAGTCACCTTCTACACTACCACTTGCAGCCTTGGCAGATGTCGTCCTTGATGGAGCACACACACATCTGATCTCTTCGAACGCCAGATTCCAGAGCTTTAGACAGAGGCAGACCCAAGCATGAGCCCAAGGGACTGAGAAGCATCCCTGGGTTTATACGTGCTCTAAACTGTCGGCCCAGCCACTGCTGCATGATGGATAGCTTTAATATATATCATCACAGAATCCCAAAGACTCTTGTAGCAGCCTCGCTGGACACCTGGCCTTCGTCTACTCGCTCCAGACAGGGACATACATGTCTCTGTGGTGGTCAGCTGTGTGCATGCGGTAGCCTGCTGCTAGAAGGTACTGGCTGGGGGTGACCTATCCATACGCTCACCTGAGACTATCTGCTGGTGTCCCTTGTGATGTGACCTGAAGGTCAGAACAAGCCCATCTTAGCCAGCCCCTCCCAGCCGTGGACCTGAGCACCTTGCTCGACCAGCTCTCCTTCATACCCTTCCCTCCTGTTGCAGGTATTGGCTTGTGTGGTCAGAAGGGAGCTTCCTGGCTTCCATTCCATCTAGGGTTTTCAGTGATGGGACTGCACCTGCCTGGGGTTTTAAATGGTCAAACAGGCTTTCTGGGGATCGTAACTCATTAATTAGGTCATCTTAAGCATGGCACAGTAGGAGCTGGAAAGTCACGGGGTGGCACTTGGAATGGGCCAGCAGAGAACTCATGACAGGGCTCCGCAAGGTGGCCCTCTCCGGCTTCCTTTAGCAGCTGCTGGGTGTGGAGCACAGAGTGCATTGCTTTGAGCAGCACAGGGAAGCCCTTTCTCAACTTCCGCAGCAGATAAGGAATCCTGCCGAGCCACACACTCCCAGCTGTGTGCGGGAGGGATGCCTGCACGAGGAAACACCTGCATAGCCCCGCTCTAGGCCAGCATCAAGGTAAGAAGCAGAGAGTCTGCTCGTGTTCCCACGCCTGTCATCCCTCACACGGCCTGTAACCTCCCTCACAACACAGGCCTGGCTCCGGCTGTTTCTAGATTTAAGACTTGCATATCTTCTGAGATACTGGGAGGCAACTATGCCTTCATCAAGCCTGAAGCTGGACTAGCACTATGAAATGTCTCAGGCCTACAGAAACAGTGCACGCACGCACGCACGCACACACACACACACACACAGTCTTAAATCCAGGAGTGAGGGTGTGCACATCCCATCTGTACTCTACACCCCCGGGAGCCATTACACCTCAGGGTGGCTCCCCTGCTTTTCTGCTAAACCCCACCTGGCTCCCTCTCTCCACCACACGACCTCTAAGTGAGTGTGTGTGTCTTTATTCGTATTCCTGTATCTGCTCCTGAGCATGAACAAAACACAGCGCTCAGAGTGCCTTTCAGCATCGTCTCAATGGTACTGGGCATGTCGCTTTGCAGATTTCCCATGCCTCTCTGTCAGTGCTCTGTCCTCCGAGTGGATGTGTGTGCAAATGGTCTCGCACAGAATGACAACGTGGGAGTGTGATATGACAGACACGCATGGTCTCCTATCAGGGGACTTTTACTTTATTTATTTATTTATTAGTTTGGGGGAGGTTTCGAGGTAGGGTCTCAGTCTGGCCCAGGCTGACCTGGAATTCACTCTGTAGTCTCAGGGTGGCCTTGAACTTACAGCAATCCTCCTACCTCTGCCTCCCAAGTGCTGGGATTAAAGGTGTGTGCCACCATGCCCGGCTGGGATTTTTATTTTATTTAATGGAAAATTTTCATGCATGTTTGTGTGTTATATGTGTATGTATGTGTGTTCACATGTAGGTGATGCATATATGTGTGTGGGTGTCCATGTGTCAAGGCCAGAGGACAGCCTCATATGTCATGCCTGGGAATGCTGTGTACATCGTTTTGAGACAAGATCTCTCATTGTTTACACTAGAGACAGTGAGCCCAGGGATTCACTTATCCCTGCCCCCCAGCACCGGATTACAGCTATGCAGCCACCACGCCTGGCATTTAAAATGGGCACTGGGGATTGACCTCAGGTCCTCATGCTTGGGAAGCAAGCACTTTGCCCACTGATCTATCTCCCCGGCCCTCAGGAGACACAGGCTGTCTCTGCTGTGAACTTCCTGTGTGCCCTCCTTGGAATCAGGTACAAGAGCATCTCTATCTAGGTGTTTAACCAGAAGTCGCAAATTCTCTGCCAGACATGCAGGCACACAACATGCCCAACAGGGATTTCTCCATGATTCTCAGCCTCCCAATGTCATCCTGGTCCTAAGGATAGTTCAACAGTTACAAGAATAAAAAACACTTTCTAGGGAACCATTAATATAATGAAGTAGACGCTCTCTTCAATTTCAATTTAAATCTCTATATTGGGGGCTAGAGAGATGGGTTAGCGGTTAAGGTGCCTGCCTGCGAAGCCTAAGAACGCTTGTTCAAATCTCCAGGTCCCAAGTTTAGCCAGATGCAAAAGTGACACAACGCGCAATGTCGCATATGCCCACAAGGGGGCGCATGCATCTGGAGTTCATTCACAGTGACTGAAATGGCCCTGGCGTACCCATTCTCTCTGCCTCTTCTTCTCTCTCTCTCTGTCTCTCTCTTTCTCTGTGTGTCTCTCTCAAATAATAAATAAATAAATCTCTATATTGGGTGAGTTCTTGATATTATGAGCAAGAATAAAGGAAATGGTAGGCAAGGGATCAACTTTTCCTGGTGGTGAGGGAAGATGTCTTGAAAAGGACAGTTGAGGTCAGAGGTCAGGAAAATCAGGGAGGGGCAAGCATTTTGACAAGAGACAAGTTGGGCCTGCAGGGACCTGGCCTGGCCTCTGTCACACTCTTGACTACACTTGATGGTAAGCAAGCTGGCTGCCCTGGCCTTCCATTCCACTCCTTGGGACTCATTCACTACTCAGTCACATCCAGAAGGGACATGTTCCTTTGAGACTTTAGTGTTGGAAAATCCTTTCTGCTCATTTTTGTTTTTGTTGTTGTTGTTCAAGGTAGGGTTTTACTCTAGTCCAAGCTGACCTGGAACTTACTCTGTAGTTCCAGGCTAACCTCAGACTCACAGCTATCCTCCTACCTTGGCCTCCCAAGTGCTGGGATTAAAGAAGTGCACCACCACACCTGGCTCCTTTCTGCTTGGTTTAAACTCTGATTCACTTCTCATCAATCATTTCCCAACCTTCTCCCTTAAGGAATTGTGGTAACCTGTGCCTTGGGAAGCATCGTGAAATATATCTGTGAAAGATGAATATTGAACATTTAGACCAAACCAAAAGGCAAACTGATCCCATGTCCCTCCCCACTGGGGGCAGGAGAAGCCACTCCAGTGATACCAGCCCCCACTTAGTCCTGGCTCTTTGAAGTCCCACCACCCAGCCCTGTCACTCAGCACTTGCCGAAGACCCCAATGAAGGGGAGGGGGCCTTGGGCATCTGCCCAGTTAATAAGAAAACTATAAATGGCACTATGAAGAAACCAAACTAATTAACCCCCTGCAGTTGGAGAAAACGAAAACCCACACCTCTCAGAATTGCCAGGGTAAAAAGTACACATGCCTGGCTACGTGAGGCACTAACCCTTCCATCAAATCTTAGTGAGGAACTAAGCTTGTCCACGCACACCCATCAAATGCTTAGTGGGGACTTACTATGTCACAGATTGGCGAGGCTGACCTGGAACTGGGTGTAACCAGGAGGCTCTCTGGATGCTGTGCTGTCAGAGTCTACACTAAGGGCCACACCATTTCAGAGACAGCGATGGGAGGTGTGCGGGTCATGGAAGAATCTGCTTCATAGCAAGTCTCCCAGGAGACTCTGATGAGCCTCCAGGCTAAGGCCAGAGGGCTTTCTGGGGTCCTCTTCTCAGTTCACTGCAAGGCTTTACCAGCACTGACCTGCCTTCCCCCCCTTCCCCAGTCACCTCCCTTGAAGACCACCACCAGCCAAGCCATGGTTATTCCTACCCATGGCCCACCCTTCTTCAAAAAGAGCCAGCACTTCTCAGCGTGGGCACAGCAGTTCACTACCCCTCTCTGAATTCACTCACTCAGCATCGAGACCCCATCTTAGCACTGTCTAGGCGTTAAAAATGGCTATGGTGCACTGGGACCGCAGAGGGAATGTCACTGTCATAGCTTCCTTGGGGCAGGAGAAGGTCCAGACCCCATCCATGGGAGTAGGAACAGCAGGCTGCAGGGGAATGGCTGTCCTGGTGGAAGGAAGAAACTCAGAGAGGTGAAGTGGGGACTAGGACCCAGGAGGTTCTGACAATGAAGAAGCAAGAATGTTGTTCAGCTAGACGGATGGGCAGGTATCCCTTCAAGCTCTGCTCCCCAAACTCTCCACAGGCCAAGGAACTCTAAGACTTGTAAGCAGAGCTGAGCCCAAGCCTGTTTTCCCAATAGGCTGCCGACGTGGGCCCTGCAACAGAGGAGCTGGGCCAGATCCCCCTCCCAGGAAGGACAAGGAATGACGCAGGGGCAGAGGCAGAGTCAGGGTGACCCGAGATGAATAAGGGACAGCATGTCCTCTTGGCTAGACAAGAGAATGTCATCCCTAGTCCTTGGAGGGTCAGGTTGGTGTGTTCTCCCTCCTGGCCATAGTTACTAGAAGATTCCTCCCATCCATTCACTTTCCCCCAATCACCACCCAATGGCCTCACCACCAAGCCCTGGCAGGTTGCAGGCAGCGTGTGCAAAGTGTGGCATCAGAGCTGCATGGAATCTGCTTCCCCAGCTGGGCTCCCGGCCAGCACACAGTTTAATTTTGTGCCGCTCTGACACTAGGACAATAAACTTCCCATCATGACACACCTGCTTGGGATATCTGCCTGGGCTCCTGAAGGGACGTGTGAGGCTAGAAGTGGCAGAGGTGGCCCTGTGGCCCTGTGTTCTACCTCTCCTGTTGTTCTCAACACCCCAGCTGCCTGAGTTGCTTGTCAGCACGTGGGCTACAGAACCCAATCAGAAGGCATCTCCCTGCGGGCACACACTCCTGGTGCATATAACCCTCCTTTAACCACAGCAGCTGCAGGGAGTCCACCTAGCCTCACGGTCTCGTGACCTCTTGGGCAGAACGGCAACTTTGTGGCGAGGTCCTGTGCTCCTGACCACACCCTGCAGCATCCAAACTGAAGATTCTATGACCTGGATTTCACAAATAGTCAAGAAAATAGAACCTGCCCAGCTACCCAGCTAAGGTGTGTGCATACACATGTATGTGTGCAGTTGGCATGCCTACCTACCACTATTTCCTGTATTAGAATACAAAACAGGAGTCTAGGGAGATGGCTCAGCAATTAAAGGCACTTGCTTGCAAAGCCTGCTGGCAGGGGCTTAACTCCCCAACACCTGTGTAAAGCTGGATACAAAGTGGCACATGTGTCTGTGATCCCAGTGTGCCTATGATAATGGGAGGCGGAACCAGGAGACTGCGAAGCTTGCAGGCCAGGGAGTGAGATGCGTTTGGGGTCTGGCAGTTCACTTACAGTGACAAGGGACCCTGTCTCACAGAAGTGGAGCACCAACATGCCAACTTGTCCTCTGACCTCCACACGTGTGCCATGGCACTCATACTTCCCACCACACACAAATAAATGAAATCCTTAAAGAATAAAATAAAAATATGCAGTTCCTTGTCTCCAAACACTAAGGCTGATGATAGCCATAGTCCAGGTGGCTTTCCTCAGAGCTCAAGGGTCTTCTTTGCCATCAAGCACATGTCTGGCCAGGTCTCAGAGCAGAGGCTGCTCCTGCTGTGGGAGACGATGGGAGGCTTTGTGGAGGGTGAGGCTCCTGTGGTCTGTGGTCTGGGAAGGAAAAGGTCTCTCAGGGCTGGGCAGAACCTCCCTGAGGACAATTTTGTAACCAAGGCCCTGCTTGAAATAGCTTGGGTTGTGTGCAAACACAGAGGCCAGCAGAAAAGCTGGAGCCACACCCAAGGCAGGGACAGTGTCACTCAGAAGAAAGCCACCTTCCCCCTGCAAGGAGCAGGAGAAAGAGAAGACAAGAGTCTGACTGAGGCAGCGCTCGCCCCGCTGGGTGGTGCCAGGTCAGAGTCTACATCATCCCGGGACTGTGTCCTGAGGAAACAAAAGCACCGGGGGATCACTCCCCCTTCCTCACATCAGGGGAGGGAGGCAAGGCAGTGTCCTGACCTGTCCAGGGCTTGAAGAGCCCTCTGTCTGCATGGGGGAGGTTGGACCAAGAGCCCCCTCCATCCAGCAGCCTGGCAGAGCCTGGGGCGGCAGGCCTAAGGGCTCCCCTGAGAGGGGATGGGATCCGTGGCATATCCCACTCTCTCAGGGACCACCTGGGTCATGCTGATTCTTGCACATGTCCAGGGCAGGAAGTGGTATCTCTGTGCCTGGGGACACCACCTGCACTTTGAGAGGTTTCTGGACACTTCAGGAAAGCAGCCTGGCTTAGCTGGCCAGGTTATAATCATGGAGATCTGCACACTGGTGGGGGCTCTGGCCTCCTTGGCACCCTATGACCATGCTGGAGAATGGCCCTGGGGCATCAGGATGATGCAAAAGGCATTCACAGGGGAGAGGAAGGTGATGAGGATGGCTCAGAAACAGGGTAGGGGACAGGCAGGTTCCTCTGGGGAGGGGGAGGGGACAGGTGCCTGGGCAGCGTTTCCCACGTGGTACACGGGCCAACAAACACTGTGGAAGCGTCATCATTTAGGAGAGAGCCTTGTTCAACACCCCCCGCCCGCCCCCCCACACATTCACTTCTCAAACTCGCTCTGTAGATGTTCGGCCAGGGGTCCCAGAACCCAGTGGAGAACTGGTTATGACAGGAATCTGGGGACACTCAGATCTTATTTGTCCCTTGGGAACTATTTCAAGAAAGGGTGGAGTGTCCATGGAAAAGAAAACAGTGGGCCAGTGAACAGTGTGACATGGGGCAGGGAGAGGCATGGCTTGTGGCCGTCATCTTCTTGGGTCATTACCCTCAACAGCTAATCTCCCGCGAGGAAGCCCACATGGCAGGGCTATATGTGTGCTGTGGCCTGGCAGGACCGACAGAATGGTCCTCAGGTGCAGGTGGCCTTATCAGGGCAGCTGCAGGCCCTCTGAGATCCCGCCTGCAGCACGGCAGGGCAGACATAGGGAGCCAGCAGTAGCCAGCCGAGGCCACGGCATGCGGTATTCTTTAATGGCAATTTCTCACCACACCTTGAGTCACCTTTAGCTTTAGTTCAGGCTATGCTGGTGGGCATCAAATACTCAAAAGTGACATTCCCGTCTGTGGAGTATGGGAGTCCTCCCTTGCCTCCCTGTATCTCAGGAAGAAATGTTGAAGAGTGAAGGAAGAGCACAGGAGAAAGGAAGGAGGAGAGAGAGCACGACCTCCAATTTTACTCAGAAATGCCGTTAGTCAAGGTGCGCAGACACTCACAGCCACCTGCATGCACTATCACCATCCCATCTGCAAGGACATGGGAGCCATGGAGCCTGCCAGGGACTCCAGCACCCACTCCTCCAGCTCCAGTCCAATGAGGGCATCTTGGGAGTGGAACTTGCAGCAGGTAGGGTGCGGCGCGATGAGAATCACAGCAGTGAACCTCCAGTAAAGTCAGACAGGAATCCTGTTTGTGCTGCACAAACAAGGCTCACCCCTCTCTCCACAAGGTTCTGAAACAGGCATTTTTATTAAAGATTAATTCTCCCGACCAGACAAAAGTCACTGCAACAAGAGCCTTGCACTTTCTGCCCCATCCCCAAAGAAGCAGTGACCTTCTTAAACATCCTCTGTAAAGTGGTCTGCTTGCACCATGCACGCAGAATTATTTGTGCACTGTTTCCCATAAATGGGATCCTAACAGATGTCATATTAGAAACTTTTAAAAAATTTTATTTTATTTATTAAGGGAGGAGAGAGAGACAGAGAGAGAGAGAATGGGCATACCAAGACCTCCAGCCACTGCAAACAAACTCCAGATGTATGAGCCACCTTGGTCCCTTGGCTTTGCAGGCAAGTGCCTTAATCCCTAAGCCATCTCTCCAGCCCTAGGAATTCATTTTTTTAAGTTTATTTATTTATTTGAGAAAGAGAGGAGAAAGAGAAAAGAGAGAGAGAGAGAACTGATAGGTACACCAGAGCCTCTGCCACTGCGGAACTCCAGACACATGCACCACCTTGTGCATCTGGCTTACATGGATGCTGGGAATCCAACCTGGGTCCCTTGGCTTTGCAGGCAAGTGCCTTAACCACTAAGCCATCTCTCTAGCCCCCTAGGAACTCATTTTTAAGAAGATTATACATTACAGTTCCTCACTGCCCTCGGGTAAGACCCTCCCTGTGAGCCCTGGGCTTCTTCCTGGGAATTTCCTGGAGCCTGTGGCTGGAGATGGTTGAGGGTCCATTTCCCAACACAAGTGTCATCTGGACACTTATGCCCTGTGCTCGCCTGTGCTGTGAATGCAGCATCCAGTCCTGCAGGATAAAGAATTATCAAAGAAGTAAATCCACAAGTGGATCTGCTGGGTCCAAGTCTGCCTGTGTCCAGGTCACCTCTTGGTGGGTGGGCACGGTCCTCTGACCTGTCACCTGTGGGAACCTGGACCTGCCAAAGCCCCTAGACCGTGTGATTTCTGACAAGCGGAATAATAAACTACCAGATGTAACATGATTAGCATGCAGGTGAGTATGTGTTTAGGATGCGATCCAGCCACCTAAGCCACTTTAACTTTTTTTAAATTTTTTAAATTTATTTTTTATTTTGGAGAGAGACACAGAGAGAGAGAGAGAGAGAGAGAAGACAGAGATGGGCCCACCAGCAGCCTCTCAGCCGCTGCGAACAAAATCCAGATGCGTGCGCCCCCTTGTGGGCAAGTGCAGCATTGTGCCCTTGTGTCACTTTGCATCTGGCTAAACGTGGGACCTGGAGATTGGAACTGCTAGAGATTGGAACCAGTGTTCTTAGGCTTAGCAGGCAGGCACCTTAACCACTAAGCCATCTCTCCAGCCCTCCTTTAACTTTTAACTCCAGGTTCGTGTCATTGACCACTGTATCTTAACACCCAGCCAAACTGAACCTTCGGCCTTGTTCTCATTGACTTTAAAATAGTCTTTGTTCATTAAGGAAAACTGTCAAATGTATTTAAAAATTCCCTCTATGCTACTATCTTTTTCTGTAAAAGTTAAATGTGTGCATTTGATAGTCAGGGCCTTTAATTTTTATGGAGTCAAACAAATCTGCCTTTTCTTCTATGGCTTCTGGGCACATGAATTTTTCAGGTAAGATATGAGACTTCAAAGCAATCATTTGCTTCCCTCAAACCCCTTAGAGCAATGTCCACAGAAGCCCCAGGTCACCTCCTCCCTCAGCTGTGGAAGTGCTCCAGGATCAGGAACACAACTCACTGCAATCTTGCCTGCTGGAGGGAGATCTTAAACCTCAAGGCCAGAAAACCTGCCCCTGAGGCACAGGGGACTTGGGACGACATGAGAAGAAGGCTTGTCATAGCTCACCACCCCACAAAGAGGGGCCACAGGATGCTTCAAGAAGACTGAGAGGGAGTCACAGGAAGTGGCACACCTCACATTTACTGCGCCTTCACTGTACCTAAACCCAAATAGTCTCTCCTCCAGGGAAGTGGAAACCAGGCCCTCTTGTTTCCACCTGTTGTCACCTAACATAGCATGGGCTTCTTTCTGTGGCATCTCACTACAGCCTCCCCTGGGAAGTGTACTTGCACAGGTGGGGCTGTCCATGAGGGCTCCAGTGACACCTGGTGGGAGCCACCAGAGAGGGAGTTAATGCCATGCAGTCTCATTGTACCATCAGCTCTGTTTTCTTTCTTTCTTTCAAATATGTTTTTTATTCCTGTGAAAGTTTATTATATTAAGTAATTCAAGCAGTTATTCAATCTCCAGTCTTGTTTTCCTCCCACCCCCATTTCAATTTGACCTGCGTTTTGGCCACACATTCATTTTCAAGGAGAAAAGAAATACTTTATTCCAAATTTATTTTCCCAGGACAATATGGCTGCCTTTGTCACTTAATATAGTTAAATAAATAAATAAATGGATCTGGGGGCTGAGAAGATGTCTCAGTGGTTGAAGGTGGTTGTTTGCCAAGACTGCACATCTAGATCCAATTCCCCAGCACCCACATGAAGAAGACCCCAAAAGTGGTTCAAACATCTATAGTTGCACTACAAGAGAATGTGTGTGGATACACACATGCACACAAGTGAATAGTATATATTTGTAAACTTAAGTATTTCCACAATGATTTGACTCATTGTTTTTAAACCAGCCCTTGGAGACGTAGGAATATCAGAAATTCAAATACAGATTCAGCAACATACTGAATTAAAGCCTTGCCTGGGTTACATGAAGCCCTCCTTCAATCAAAAGCAATAGAATTTCCTTGTTTAAACTCCTGTGCCCCTCAATTCCTTTACAATTTGAGGACTTGGGCATATAGCATTCCAATCCTTAAACTTTTCAAATATTTTTATTTATTTATTTTCAAGGAGAGAGAGGGAGAGGGACTGAGAAAGAGAGAGAGAACGAGAAAGAGAGAGGAGATATAATGCATACACCAGGGCCTATAATCACTACAAACACTTACGTAACACTTCATGCATCTGGCTTTCGACCTGGGTCATTAGGCTTTGCAGGCAAATGCCTTAACTGCTGAGCCTTCACCCAGCCTGTTTCCTTAGACCAAAAATCTTTACAATGCTTACTTAGCTCACACATGGCAAAAATGGTCACCCAATTCACATGTGTGATTATATTTGGTCAGGCCTCCACCACTCTCCTATGTTCAAATATCAGCTCCTCCAGTTGGGACAGGCAATTGCTGTCTAGGAGTCTCCAGGGGATCCTGCATCCACTCAACATATTTGAGTGAATACTTGGTGTTCCAGCAAGTTTCCTGGTCTGGGTGCTATTTTATATCTGAGGTCAACAGAATCTTTGCTCATTCAATATGTGTTTGTGGAGATCAGACTTGGGTAGCTCCTCTTGAAATAAATCTGAGATGGCCGTGGGAGTAAAAGAGATGATTTCCCACCTGAGAGAGGGTTCCACGAGTGCCCTTGTCCTTTCCAGGACAGGACTGCTAGCCCACTGCTTTCTGACAGTGCAGACTCAGGACCAAGACTGCTCTCCTCCTGGTGAGGTGGGCTTCAGCTGGAGGAACCCAGGCCCCCAGGAATGGGAGGCCCAACCCATCAGAGCAAGTACCTATGATAAGAAGTCCAAACTGGGGGTAAAAGTCCCCCAGTTTTCCCATAATTCCTATCAAAGCCCACTGATGTCATCGGAGGTGCCTTCCAAAGTCCAGGGCCACAAAACTCTAGCCAATAGTCCTATCTGTGTTCAAGATCAGCTTGCGACACATCTGTGGGAGGGAGCAGGGGTCAGCACTTCCCAGGGGACCCTTCCCAGTCAGAGAAGCTGCTCTCAAGTCTCCTTATGTGATGTCCATCCAGTGGGCACCATGTCTGAAAGTCCCTCCCCAGGCATGTTGCTGGGTCTTGGTCTACAAATGGGGGCGATGCTCAGCATGACCGATAGTCAAACACGGGGGCTGTCCACCTTGGAAGTGACTTTGCATCACTCTTCCTGCAGGTGGCCCCCATGGCTCCTTTCACACTCAGCACTGGTCCATGGACTGGGTGACACAAGACGCCACAAATCCATATCCACCTGGAAGCTCACAATGTATCTGTATTTGGCAACACCGTCTTTTCAGATATAACCAAGTTAAACCAAGTTCATAGAAGATTCAGGCGGGTGCTCCCTTATGAAAGAAGGACACAGACTCAGGGTAGACTCAGACACTCATGGGGAGGCCATGTGCTGATGGTGGCAGTGCTGGAATGCCAAGGGCCCCAAGCTACCACCAGAAGCTAAAGGGGGCATTAAGAACCTGTCCTAGGGCTTGGGTGGTTGGGTGGCCCTGTGACACCTCGATGCCAGGTCTGTCTTCCTGGACTGTGAAAGAGATGACAATCTGTGTTAAAGTCACTCACTCTGGGGGACGTTTTAGGGAAATATGACCCTGACTTTCCGATTGCCCTGCACGTGCAGTCACACCCAGCTTACTGGGTGCTCGGGGTAGAACCCAGGGCCTCATGCATACGAGGCAAGCACTCAACCAAACTGAGCCACAGGGCAACATCTGTAGTCTCACTTTGTGGGGATTTGTTCTGGCAGCCCCAAGACCTCCATGAGATGTGGGAGAGCTGCCACTGCACCACTGAGAGAGGCTCCCTGCCAGCTCCAGCAGGTCACTGTGTGGGAAGAACCTGTCATCACCTGTGTCTCAGGGCCTAGCTTTTGACACATACCAAAGGCAGGGCAGAGCCCTGTCCGGCACTCACACATTCTCACATACCCTTGGCAGCAGCAAAAGGGAAAGAGAGAGAGAGGCTTTGACACTAAGGCACGTGGCATCATGGTTGTGCAAAGTTCTAGCTTACTGAAGACTGTCTTTGACTGACCCCCTCAGAGGCCTTGCACCAGAGCAAACCTTCCCCACAGTTTTAGGAACAAAGGCTTTGTCTCTGAGGAGGTCACATCCACCCTCCTCTCTTCTTAGTATGCAGACCCCTGAGGCCACTGCGTCCCTCACAAGAGGCACGGTAGTCGTGCCAGTGAATGTCTGCAGATGCTCCAGGAGCTAACCCACAGAAAGCCCAGACTCTGAGCAGAGCCCTCCTGGTGCCCGCGGCCTCCTCCAGACACGCTGACCAGCACAGTCCAGGGACCAAGCACAAACCCAAGAGTCCAGGGTGAGCTCAGTGTTGTTTGAATATGAGGTGTCCCCCATAGGCTCATGCATTTGAACACTTGGTCCCCAGCTGGTGGTGCTGTTCTGGAAGGTTGCAGAACCTTTAGAAGGTTGCTGGAGGGAGTGAGTCACTGGAGGTGGCCTTGAGAATTTATAGCCCATCTCTACTTCCTTTCACTCTCTGCTTCCAGACTGCAATGTGACCCAGCCACTTCATCCTTCTGCCACCATGCCTTCCCCACCATAGCGAATATGTAACTTTTTTTAAATTTTTTTTATTTTGATGAGAGAGATGGAAAGAGAGAGAGGTGGCAGGGGGAAGGGAGGGAAAGAGAAAGAATGGGCACTGCAAATGAACTCCAGATGCATGTGCCACCTTGTGCATCTGGCTAACGTGGGTCCTGGGGAATTGAACCTGAGTCATTTGGCTTTGCAGGCAAGCACATTAACCGCTAAGCCATCTCTCCAGCCCAAATGTATAACTGGTGATAACTCCATACACTGTGAGCTCAGACCTTCCTCCCTTACCTTGCTTCTTGTCAGGCATTTGGGTGAATTAATGAATAAGTTAACAGAATAGGTAAAGCCATCCATGTTAATGACAATCTCAGTAACTGATGGTCACCAGAGGGCACAGAGGGGGATCGTAGGCATCTGTAATATGACAGAATGGCAGCTGAGGCCAAGGGTCCCCGACTCTGACTTTAGGCCCTTCTGAATTATAAGTGGTGCATGACATTTTGTGTTTGATGTGCGGCTCTTCCCAGGCATGGACTTGCTCTTCTGCACTGGACTGTGTGGTCCGATGCTGTGAAAGGGCAGTGTTGGGAAGGGGAAGTCCTTGTTCCATGCAGGGCTCCTGGCAGCCAATCACAGCAGGAAGTGAATGGATATGTGTCAGATCAGCAGGGGCCATGAGAGGGACAGGAGCTGATGGTTGCTATCTACTTGGGTCACCCGGCTACAGCTGCTGGTGACCACTTTTACTGGAGAGATAGGTTCTGATGTCACACAACATAGTGATGGAGAGGTGGTCCCAAGGCCAGGTAGCACTGCAAGGGAGCTCCCCACATTCTCTGAACCCTTGTGATCAATATTCAAATTTGTGGCAGGCAGTGTCAGCAGAGCAGGACGGGTGATTGTGCACTGGGGATACAGAGGCCCTGGGCTAAGAGGGCCAGTGTGGTGCATGTCTGAACAAAGTGAAAAGAGCCATGGAGGGGGCATTAGTGAAAAGAAAAAGAAGGTCAAGACCAGCAGAGGGCACAGCACATGGGAGGTGCCAATGCCACATGGGTAAAATGAAAATGTTATCATGCCTAGGTAAATGAGAAGACGGGGAGGCGGGGCTGGGCCATATGTACTCTGTCACGTCTGTGTCCCAGCAAACTCTGAATAGTCAGTTGAACTCTAAATAGTCAGTTAAGCACCTCTGAGCCTTTCTGTGCATTAGTTTTCCCATCTGAAAAATGGGGACAACAACATGGTTGTTTATTACACTACATGCACTCTACTTCACATCACAGTAATATGTCATGTGATAACTACGTTCTCAAGTATGTTGTCAGGTGATTCTGCGTGTTTCTGGGTGGCAGAGGGCTGGCTAAGTCACCTGAGGAACGTTTTTGTCACCGCTGACCTTGCGCTCTCAACTTTTCTCTGCTGAAACTTACTGGAGAGAATTTGCTGGCTGGGACTCTCGGGACACATGCAACCCCCCACGGTCTGCTCTGAGGAGCCCAGGGACTCAGGCTTCTCCAGTAGGGCTACCACCGGCCAAGCATGGCCATGCTCGTGGATCCTCCCAGAAGTCTCAGGTGGCAGCTAGGGTCACACCGAGGTCTCCCTGCACCTCACCTTTCAGCAAAGACCCAGGATCTCTCTCTTCGTAGCACACAAAATGTAGATAATTTGCATATTTTTTATGAAGGAGAAACTTAACAGATTAACATTTCAAAGCTCACATTTTAAGACGTTAGAAAATGAAAAAAAATAAATAAAAGAATAAAAGCAAAGCTGAAATGATCAAGGTTTTCCCTGTTAAAAGGTGACCTCGCCTTTGGAACCACGGAGCTTGCCCCACCTCCTCCCTCGGTGCTCCTAGGTGGAGCGGGTAGTTCCCTGGATCAATGAGAAGACTACGTGCATCTCCCAGGAAATTAACTGGTCTAATTTGCAGAGTTAAATAAACGCTGAGGCTCTCTGACCTCCATCAACTGCTAATGAGACCGCAGAGCTTGCCTCCCTGCTTCCCCTCCCTCTGCCTCTCTCTGGAAATCTATAGTGTGGCTAACCTAAGGTGAGACAGGTGGGTTATACCTCCCCACAGAAAGCCCAAGTGTCAGGAGACTCCAGAGGAGGAGACAGCTGGCATAAAGGGCTGGAGCCAGCCAAGCCATGTCAGCTGCGCTAACCATAGAGCAGAGAACACCTCTCAGAGCAGGTAGAGGCGCCTCCTTCAAGTCCCACCAAGGTGCCAAGGCCCCGTGCAGCCTCTCGCTCCCCGCGTGCTATTTCCATGCCATGGTCCTGCTCTTCCGTCGCCTGTCTCCTCAGCATCTTGTTCTCCCTGCATTTCTCCTACCAGGGCCCTTTGCACTAGCCATGACCTTTGTGTAGGCCCCACTCTCTTTCAGACTCAGCTACGGGCTTTCTCGATCTCTGCTCCATGAGCATTTGGGGTGGAATCCTCCTCTATTTGAGGCTGTTCCATGCAGCAGGGGTTCCCTGGCCCCTACCACAAAAGTGGCACTGGAGCCCTGGATGAATGGGACAGTCTATGTCCTACTATTCTGATCACCCAAGGATCAGTATAGCAGTTACTCGACTTTAAATCTCAGCATTCCGCCCCTGACCACTGCCTGGTGGGTCCAAGCATCATAGACTTGGCTAAGAGCAGTGGGCACTTCACAGCACACCTGAATCCTGGGCTCTCTAGAAATTTCTTCCACCAACGAAACAGTCTGTTCTTTTTATTTCAGTCTTCACTCAAGTTCTCAGGACATGAGCACATATCCCATGAACTTCCTCTGGTCAAGTTCCCAGCAAAGTCCTTGTTCCCCTTCAGCACCAGGACTTCCAAACTCCCATCAGAACGACTCCTTGAGCTCTGCTGTCTGCATCGCAAGGGTACTTTAGCCCAGCATTCTAAATGTTCCCACGTCCTTCCCGAAAACCAGTTTCCAAGGGTCTGGGAACCGCACGGTCACGTTTATCACAGTAATGGCCCCGCTTGCTTCTCCGTACCAATTTTCTGTCTTATTTACTTTTTATCAGTCAATCTGACCACCATGGCAGCTCGCAGTCCAGTGAGAGACTCTGTCTCAATCAAGGAAATGAGGTGGAAGAGCGATCGAGGAGGACGTCCTGTGTTCTCTGGCCTCCACCCCATGTGCATGGCACACATGAACATCTGCACATACATGTTCATATACTGTACATACACACATTGCACACACACCACACAACAAAAATATCAAAATAAAGGAATGAATAAATGGAAAGAAACATGACATGGAAATAAAGAAGCATGTTGAGTCTAATTCAGTGACAAACATCCCATGATTGTCACCTCTGAGCCACCCACACTTGGCTGCAATGGTAGGGATGCCAGACAGATTGCACCCACTTCCTGACCCCCAGAGCTTGGAATTTTCTAGCTAGTGCTATGCACAAATATACTGACTGAATACTTCCCTCCCCAAATCCTGCCAGGCAGGAAGCATGCCCACTGCTCTTCTGGAGGTTGTGTGCATAGAACAGGCAGTCAACAGCCCCTGAATCACGGTGTAATTTAAAACTACCATGGACTAGGCTTCCTTAGGCAGAGCTGAAGTGATCCTAGAAGATAACTCAACTGGTGAAAGATTAGAGGGGAGATGTGTTGGTTAAAGCCATTTTCATACACTTCGAGTTTATAGTCATTCAGAACAGAACCCCTGGCTGTGAGGATACCCCCCTACGTTGGTCATTTAAGGTAAGTTGAGACCTGTGGATCCTGGCTACAAAGCCAAGATGTTAGGGATCCTGGGTGCAGGTGGAGAGGCACATGTGGCTGCTGGGCAGTATGGGAGCATGCCAAGATTGGAGCTGGGGCTCCAGCTAGCACTGGACGAGCTGTTCTACCCGGTTCGTGCTGTGCTCACAGTGGAGTGAGTGAGGCATGCCACCCTGCTGGCAAAACTGTCCTCAGCAAAGACAAGAGTGCAAGAGTTTTTCAGTGTGGCCCTGGCTTCTCCAGCCCCTCCCAAGTTTATCAGAAACAAATATAACCAGCGTTTTACTCAGAGACCACCACAACACTGCCCGAGCAGGGATGGCAGCCTAAGCTGTTGTTCTCTACCCTGCCTCATTATTTTAAATTTATTTATTTATTTATTTATTTATTTATTTATTTATTTATTTATTTATGAGAGAGGAAGGGAGAGAGAGAAAAGACAGAGAGAGAGAGAAAGAGAGAGAAAGAATGGTACACCAGGGCCTCCAACCACTGCAAACAAACTCTAGACACATGAGCCACCCTGGGCATCTAGCTAATGTGGGTACTAGGGAATTGAACCCGGGTTCTCAGACTTCTCACACAAGTACCTTAACCATTAAGACATCTTTCCAATCCCCACATCCCATTTTCTGACACCAATCACAGAGACCAAAGGAATTCATTCTTGTGTGGAGGATGCCCACTGGTAAGCACAGAGTGTCCCTTACCAGGCTGCCATTCACCTAGAGCTGTGGCCTCAAGTGGGGAAGGGGTGCTGGGCGACATCTGGAGGCAATCTGGGTTGTCTCCCAGATGCAGGGGCCATGTCACTGTGGGTCCCCGAGGTTGGAGACAAGGCGGGCTGCTCAGTCCACTTCGACACACAGGACGGTCCCTCTGCAGGGAATCCCCCAGCTCAAGCTACCAGCATCAAAGCTGGCCTATGGCAAAATCCTAGGGGGGCTCCCACTGCCTGTGCTTTGGCAGAATGCAACATGGCTTCAGGCTCCTCCTCCATCAGGTCACATAGCCAGGGATCCCAGTGAAACAAGAGTTGACAGAATGTACAGAATGGGCACCTGGAGCCATGGCCACTCAACACAGGCTGAGCAGACTTGCAGCTCCAAGCAGGGCAGGGAGCTGAGCCTACCAGAGAGAGGCTGAGGACCCATCTCTGGGTAATCCCATCTGACTAGCTTGGACTGTCACCAAGACAAATAGGTGGATGATCCCCAGCTCAGAGGCAAACCCCCTCCCTGCCTTGGAAAGTGGTGCAAGGCCACTCTGCTGACGGCGCAGGCCAGCTCCACTTTCATCCCGTTCATGGTCAACGTGCCTTCGCTCCCACTTAGCCAATCTGTTTGATCAAGCCTCCCTTCCATCAGCCAGCAACATTGGTGGCCTACTTAATTAATTGTGCTGCAGACCAACTCTTTCCTAACAAGCAAAGAGATCCCTGCTCTGAGACCCAGCAGATGGTGGACAGAGAAGGGAGAGAGGGAATCTGATAAGGAGCGGCTGACGGCTTCGTTCTTCCTCCCAGCCTAAAGTTTACTCTGTCTCTGTTGTCGCTGCTGGAGTGACTCATTTGTTTTCCTGCCTGCACCTGACTTAGGGGGACAAGTGGACATTTTCAAACTCGTTAGAGCCTTCAAATTACAAGCCTGGTCAGGAGTAGGCTCTGTCTGCTAGGCCCAGAGTCCGTTCTATCTCTGAGGCTCCAGAAAATTAGATTTCCCTTTTCTTAATGTCTCCCAGTGGAATGGATTTTGGAAAATGTAGATCCATCAAAAAGTCTATCTGAAATCACTCTTCTGTTTGGGAAATCAACTTCCACATCATGTTCCATAGGTTTCCCTGAAACTGGCCCCACCCAACCAAAGGACTGGGCGAATGCCTGCGACAGGGGAAGGGTGGACAAGGGGGGGCTAATGGAACCACGGAGGGGTGTCTCTCTGGGGCTGTCAGTCCTCCATAGCCCTATCTTTCAGCCCAGAAAAGCTCCCTTCCCTAGGAGCTCTCTGCCTGCCCCAAGCAGTGAGGCCTCATGAGGAATGGGTCCCACTGGCTGCTCCCTCCTCCTGGAGCCCTGGCTGCCCAGGGCAGAGCATTTGTCAGCATCATCCATTTCTTACACCCCATCACCTGATGCTCCTCTTTCTGCAGCGCAGGCTGGAACACCACGCCGTGACTCTTACACCACCATGGGCTGTCGCTTCTGCCAAGGAGAATCTGGAGCCTGTTGGCACCAATGCCAGGAAGTTCTCCCCACATGGAGATGTCTGTGTGGTCTCTTCCCACCAGGTAAGGAAAACAGAAGCCCTGGAGCACTGGTCTACACTGAATGGGTTCCTGAGGAGAGTGGGTGCCCTCTGCCCGTCTGGGTGCCCTCTGCCCCTCCTCCTCAATGCTTAGCCCTGGAAGAGCCCAACACAGAGTGACTGCCATCTCTTATTTTGATTGTGGTTGGCCAGCTTAAAATTAAGGGTTAACATCCGATATATGTCACAAATGCAAACAAATCAACATCCAGAGAACAAATAACTCAACTTTAAAATTGGGCAAGGAGCCAGAATACAGTCTTTTCCAAAGAAGGTGTGTAAATGGACATCAGCTTTTTAGAAGGAAAAAAAAAGTTCAATGTTGCTAATTAACAGGAGATTTGAATTAAAACCACAAAGAACTATCATCTCCCATCAGATGCCTATTATCAAAAGAGACGAGATAAGTGCTGGCAAGGACGTAGAGGAGAAGGGGTCCTGCATGGCTGGTGGGGATGTGAAGCAACACAGCTATGATGGGAGCAGCACAGAGCTTCCTAAAGAAAAGAAAACTAGCACTGGCACACGAGCCAGCAATTCCACCACGGGTAAATAAAGACCTGAGGAAAAGGAATAGTGGTCACAAGGGGCCAGGGCAGGGAATGCCATATTCAGTTCTCAGAGGAGAAAGTGACCCAGTGGGTAGTACCATCCTATATACGAAATTGGCTGAAATGTTCTTACCACACACACAAATGTAACCAGGTGTGGTGTGAGGTGAGTCGGTTAACTGGATTGTGGAGGCCATCCCATGGCGCACATGGATAAGGTCATCAGGCTGTGTGCATTAAGGACATGTGGAACTTTTATTGTTGATTACATCTCAATAAAGCCAACTCCCCCAACCCTGAGATACAGCCATTCACTTGAAGTTCTTGGATGAGCGGTGCACCCTCCTTTCCCATCACAGGCCCCAGCAGCGCAGTCTTAATGGGAGCGTGAAGTTCTCAGCTCCACCACGGTGCTCAGAGAACACTGACTTGGAGTCTTATGCACTGAGAGAAGTGGTTGGCGACTTCTCAACAGGCTGGTCTGTATGAGAAATGGTGTTCAGGGTGCACGATGGCAAGGTAGCCACCCAAGAGGGGCCCCTTGGCAGTGCCACACCACCAGGGCCTCTGTGCTCCTCAGCCAGCTCCTGGCGTGATGATGTTTGCCCAGGCTCTGCCCTTTGCAGTGGCTCGAGATTTGCAGAGAAGCACTGTTAACCACCAGGGCTTAGCCGACTGCTTATCAGACTCGGGCTAAGCCAGGCCCTGTGTAGTACATGGGATTGAGAAGTGACGGCATAAATGAGATTTTAAACACTGCTAGGCTTCCGTAAGCCTAAACAAGAAAGGCTTACTGGAATGGAGCCAGACTGCAATAGAAACTCCTCCTGGTAGGACTAGATCCTCTCTAGAAGGCTCAGGGGAGGGGCCCCTGCCACAGGGAGAATGTGGCTCATCCCTGGGGATGGGGGAATGCCATCAGCAAACCCTGCAAGGGGGAGGGGCGACACCCAGGAACGTGTGCAATGCAGGCCGAGGTCACCCTGCACTAGGCAGTCAGAAGACAGGCTTGGAGCAGACAGAGAGTGGGTGTTGGGGGCGCTGCATCCCACAAGCTCCAGGGTGCAAAGGCCAGTATCATCACACAAAATGATCCACAGGGGAACACACATAAGTAGGGGAGCTGCCACGGGCCCAGTCTTCAGGGGTCCCCAGTGCATGGGACAGCTGGAAGGAGACCCGGATACAAACGGTGAAAGGCTGAAGGAGTGTCGGACATGCTGGGTGTGTGGCATGCAGGTGTGTGGCATGCAGGTGTGATTCCAGGTCAGCCTGGTGGAACCAGAGTGAAACCCTGTGGAAAAAAAAAAAAAAAAAAGTTAACTCTGGGCTGAGACTTGACCAGGAAGGACGAACAGAGCTTGGGGTGTTGGCAACTTCCAGAAACTTCAGGCCCTGGACATGGGAGAGAATGGGGGTGGGGCGAAGGCTGCAGAGGAGAGCCCCTGGATACTCAGGCCTTGAGCCCCATGTGTGCTTACACATTCATTACACATATTACACACAAAAAAAACCACATACAGGTAGTCACACCTGTGTTGTATATTCACACACATACACATACTTCTCTCTAGCCCGAAGTGTCCTCACCCAGAGAGCCGGGCCAGCAATGACCCATTTTTGGATAACCACATCTTGGTGCTGCGTGACTGTGCAGAGGGCAGAGACCAGACAGTGAATGTGAGGCCGGAAGCATGTGACTGGGAAGCAGGCTGTGGCCTCACTGACGGTGGAGACATGAGTGGGCCAGGCAACTAAGCGGAAGGGGCTCTTTTCCAAACTTAGACACAGGGGTGGCAGCAGGGGCAACAGGAATTTGAGGTGTCGTGCTGGCACACCCCACCCACTCCTCTGATGTCTCTTTCCAGACCTCACTAGAGCTGGTGTGGCACAGACTGGGCACATCGCCACCTCTTTGGCCAAACACATACTTTAAAAAAATTACTAAAAGATACACACACACACACACACACACACACACACACACTTTTACTAGTCAGCCCTGAGGCAGACTCATTTCCCAGCTCCTCCCCTGGCTACTGGTGAGGTCAGCCCCGCGACCGTGCTGGACAGACCTCTGCACAGGTCATCTGCTGCCCGTCGTGTTACAGCTATTTTTCTGGTCTGCTCCACACTCCTCGTTCTCACCAACCTGAGATGCCTTATGTGCAGGGTGAGCAAGTCTTCCTCATATCTGCGGCAATTATTCCTCTCGATCTGATTGCTTTTTTAAAAAACATTATTTGAGAGAGAGAGAAAAAAGGGCAGATATATAGAGAGAATAGGCATGCCAGGGCCTCCAGCCACTGCAAATGAACTCCAGAAGCATGTGCCACCTTGTGCATCTGGCTTTATGTGGATCCTGGGGAATCGAACCTGTGTCGTTGTGCTTTGCAGGCAAGCGCCTTAACTGCTGAGCCATTTCTCCAGCCCCTGCTTGCTTTTATCAACACAAAAACCTGCTGCATTTTACAAAATGTTTTTTAAAATAACTTGTGAAAGACCTGGTCATTTTCCTTGCTGATCTCACTTCTTGTATTTCTGTTCAGCAAGGTCTTTCCCTCCCTCTTTCCCTGTTTAGAGAGAAAACAGTATCTGCACATGGATCCTTCATGCCATGAACTTAAAACTTTTTCCATGTGTGTGTTCAGGTATGGGTGTACATGTGTGCATGTGTATGTGGAGGCCAGAGGTAAACATTGGATGTCTCCCTCTGTCATGTTCCCTTATTTATGGAGACAGAGTCTCTCTCTGGACCTAGAGCTCACCGCTTCCGCTTGTCCAGCCAGCTAGCCGCTCAGGCAGCTGCCTGTTTCTGCTCCCGATGTGAGGGTTCTAACCACATGC
The DNA here is from genome assembly GCA_036365145.1 of Orientallactaga sibirica. Taxonomy (NCBI): domain Eukaryota; kingdom Metazoa; phylum Chordata; class Mammalia; order Rodentia; family Dipodidae; genus Orientallactaga; species Orientallactaga sibirica. Next base: position 395,354 of record JAEOAD010001557.1, on the reverse strand, counting down.
CACCACAGCCACATGCAGATCCGGACGCAGACCCTCATGCTTGCGCTGCAGGCTCTTCACCCAGCCCCCTCTCCTGTGCATTTTTGAGGAGGGCTTTCTGTTAGCCAGACTTAACCCAAGGACCCCAAGTAACACGCTCTGCATGGCGTGACAGAGGTTCCTTCCTGCTGTCCTGGACCAGACCTCTCTTTGTCCTCTGCCAGGGTTAGCGTCCGACTCTTGGGGTGCAAGAAATACTGTGGAATAGATGAGCAAGATATCCTGAAGATGTATCCTCAGTGTCCAAATCAACAAAATATACAAAACATTAAAATGAAGTCCATGTCTTTCCTTCACATAGCATGAAAGAAGCTGACCATTAGGGGATGTTTGATGTCTGCAAACCATTTCTCTCCCTTTCCTCCCAGGGTTTGTTTGTTTGTTTGTTCTCAAGCAAGTGCCTTTAACCTCTAGCCATCTCCCCAGCCCTCTTTGTTTCTTTTCTGTTTTGTTTTCAAACCGCCATCTTGTCCACAGTGTCCTCATGCACTGAATGAAGCACCTCCAATGAAAACATCCAGGTGGGGACAGTGAGGTGGTCACCCCATCCTACCAGGGAAGAGGAAGAACCTGCGGCAGTACAGACACTGAACCCGAGGGAGGGGGGGCACCGGGAGCTTTGGCCGAGCCACCGCTGTTGCCGTCACCCACATCTGAGCTCCCGCAGCACAGTACCCAGGCCACCCCCATCAGCAGTCCCAAGAGCTCAGCCAACGACCTCAGACCTCTCCCAAGCAGATCACAACATATTTTGGGCACCAGCTGACCATGCAGGGCTGGCCTCCCAGTGGGACCTAGGCAGTCACAGAGTCCTGAACTCAAGGGCCCATGCTGGGTGCCATCTTGATACTACATGAGTTTTGAGTACGGACCCCTGTAGGATACAGGGATATCCCCACCTCTCCCGGCCTCAGAGCTCAGCCTGACACACTCCAGTCTGCACCTGTCCTTGCATTCCTAGAATTCTGGTCATTGACTTTCTGGAGGGCCATTGGGCTCCAAAAGGCCAGCTGGACAGGTGGCCCTTGAGAGGGCAGCCCCCACGTACGACAGCATCTATAATGGCATCTTCAGTAACACACAGGAGTCCATGGAGAGCAAACTGGATAAACCAAGCCTGGTATGGTCAGGGTTGAGAATGTCCAGCAGTGGCAGGAAGAAGCCACAGGCCCTGCTGAGGGACAGAAGACAGGAAAGGAGTGAGTGGGACCCATTTCCACACAAGTTCAAACACAGAAACGGCCAGTTGGTAATGAACTGACTAGCAGGAGGAGGGACTGAAGAAGGCCAGGGGAGGAGCCGTGGACCCTGTCTGATAGACTGGAGCTGGTGCCGAGGGTGACTCCATTCTGTGTGACCTGTGTGCTTTCAGAACACAGCCCTATGTCCCTGAAAACTTAAGAACTTCACCGCTACACAGTAACACAAGCCACTTGTTTGTTTGTTTGTTTGTTTTTGTTTTGCGAGGTAGGGTCTCACTCTACCTGCATGGAATTCTAAAGACATCCTCCTACCTCTGCCTCCCGATGTGGGATTAAAGGCGTCCACGCCTTGTAACCTGCATTTCTAAAGACATCTCGGATGTTTCGCCTGTAAGAGTCTACACTCACCAACCGAGTCAAGATTTGCAATGAAGGCCCTTTTCAGAAACAGCCTTTGAAAGACTTCTGCAGTCAGCGGATGAAGATGAAACCATGTAAAACAAAGTGGAGGGCAGCGTGAGAATATTCCAGAATGACAGCCCAAAGCTTGAGCACACAGCCCGCCCCATCTTAGACTCCAAGTCTCACTAGAGTGCCTGGCTCTGTCATAAAATATTAAAAGGACAAAGATAAAAGAAAGGGTGATATTAGAAGGAGGTTACACTGTCCAAGACTAATTACAGACAATGCATTTATTACTTTTGGGATCTGTGGCCTGGATTTCAAACCAGAGGCCAAGTGTACAGATCAGTTCAAATCTTCAGCTCTTTGGCTCTGGGTGGGAGCACACTGCATATCCATTGGGGTTGTGGAAACACCGTTCCTTTACTTCCATCATCTCCTTTGCAAGTGCACGCTGTAAGTCCCAAAGCATGGTGGCTTGTGACGGTCCCAGTGTTAACCCAACCTCTTAGGGACACCAGAGCAGTGAGTCACATAACACTCCCGGGCCACACCCACTGATGTTCCGAGATGCTCCAAGGAAGGGAGAGGAGGACGTGGTAGCAGTGGGCAAGACAGTGGCAAGGACTTAAGGCTTCTGTTTAGGATCATTCAGGAACTGGCTTGGGGACTCGGGGCACCGTTGAGTAGGTCCCCAGCCTCCTGAGCCCTCCCTTCACCAGTTGGTGCCCAGCATAGTGGCAATAGCACCACCGAGATCCTTAGAGATGCTCACAGACTCACCCATGTCCTCAGACCCCAAGATCACAGCTCAACAGTAATGCAACGTGACCCCAAGACACTCACTCAGAGAAGCCTGAGCCTGGCCTGAGGTATAGTGACGCCCACAGTCGGCTTCCCTCCTCTGGGACACAGAAGCATCAAGTCACAAAAGACTGCTGTCTATTGCGTCTGCCTCGAGAGTGACAAGATTCTACTCTTTCCTTTGCCGTGTCCTTTCAGTATCACCTACTTCTACCTGGAGACGTTTGGGGCAACTTCCCGTACTGTAAGTCAGCAGTAGAACACAGTGTAAAAGTGCATGTAATTTCTAAACCCCCAGTTGTTAATGAAATCCCAAACACTCCGATTTTAATTGAACTAGATAAAGATTAAGAAGCTTAGCGGCAGCTGGCATTAGAATTAGTTCTCAGCAGAGTTTTATGTTGTACTCTAAATCATTGCTTTTGTAATCGCCCTAAATTGTCCTTTATCTTGCTAATGCAGATATGATTCTCTGGGACCATCAGGCATCCTGTCACCCCACTGCCTGAAAGGTTTTGATGAGTAAAGTCTTCATAGTAATTTTAATAATATTATGACCTATGTGCATGATATATATTCAATAAATCCTTACACTAATTAGAAGAAAAGCTGAGGCCTTTATGTGACCTATTTTTAGAGATGAATTTTATCATCTGAGAATAATTGCTGGAAACAACTTAAAAAGCAGGAAACTCTCTGGAGGTCGCAGGGCTGAGGCAGGAGCATGACAAACCAACGGGCAGTTGGCAGGCCAGTTTGCCCAAAACCCAAGCGAAAGCCACCTGCCTAGGCACAGTGAGGTGTGGGTGACCACCACTTGACATGAAAGGGGCACTTGTTCCGGAGTGCATCTGTCACTGTCCTGGGCAGCCATCCGTGTGTGTCCAGTGTATTGATTTTAGTGTCCACAAAAACATGTGAAGGCCAGCAATGCTGTCCCCCTTGACTGAGAGAGAGTAAGGTCTTTCTGAGACCCAAAGGGTGCCGCTTCACTCTTTTTCTTCTGGTGATGGTGGCGGTGACCCTGGTCAGAGGAGCTTTAGCTCCTCCTGTGAAGGTTCCAGAGCCCAGGTTTGCAAAGCTGCTGGCAACACGCTGCACGCAAGCTGCACGCAAACTCACAGGCTGCCCTGTCAGAGTATGGAGGAGCCGCTGCTCTGCCCTCAGTTAGCTGTCTTGGAAGGTTGCTGGGATTCCGAGGTGGGGCAAGTCCACAGTCTCACCCAGGCTTATGTGAGGAGTGGCAGGGATCTGATAGGCAGTCACCAATTGAAAATGCTCCTTGTCTTAGTTGCAAGTTGGAATGTTCTAGAATGAAGGGCATGGAAAAGGGGCTTATTTCTCAGATCCCTGCCTCCTGGTGGCTCTACTAGAAATACCTGTTTTTCCATATACATGAATGGTGGGAGTGAAGGAGAGCCTGCCCACTTCCTCCAGAAGACCCTGAGCCTTGTAAGAGGGCACAGCACACCCAGAGGGCAACTAGGAGATGGGAGTGGGGCCAGGGATCCTTCAAGGAGAGGGACATAGAGAGGGGAGGCCAAGATGGATGGGTGCAGACAAGGGATATGGACAGAAGATGGACACAACGGAGCAGGCTGAGGACAGTGAAGCTTGGCTAGGGTGCGAGCTGGCGTTGTTTCCCAACCTAGAGGCAGAACCACTGTACAGACATCTGGCCAGGGCCAGAATCCAGCTGCAGCCGATCCAGCCAAGACTCCCAGGCTCTCTATAGAGCCTTGCTGTGCCCTCCACCCACAACCCCCTTCTATGCCCAAGTAGCTGGCTCTCCCCATCTTCTTCCTCCCCTCCATTCCTCTTTTTCCTCCCTCTGCTATTCCCTGTAAGTCATAGACCCCGATAGATGTCCCTACCTCCAGCCCATGTATCCTGTTTGCCTTTAAAGCACCAGCCTAGGCCGCAGGAGCTCACTACATAACTGTGTGTCCAACATTCCACTTGTGACTGAGCTCTGAGCAGGCCAGCACTGCCCTGTTTGTGTCCCAGTAGGTCATCAGTGTCCAGAACAATGTACGCATGTGTTGAGTGAACAGACATACATGCGTGGTGCTCTGAAGTGTCATCTTTAGTAATATTCCCTTGTAAGAAATCTCCAAAACTTCATCGTGGTCCTAGCGGACATCTGTCGTTGCCTGTGGCAGGCACTGTGCCCCACGGCAGCTGGAGTGTGAGGGCGACTTTCAAAGGGCCCTTACTTAACACGTTCAGAGATTGTCTTCATCCACTCTGTCCTCAGCACCGCGTGTGCACGCACAGACCAGCACGGCGACCCTCCGGCGAGGCAGAGACCTAGACCGTGAGTGCACAGGGCTGGTTCTCTAGTGAGCTTCACAATGGCGAGATATCAATGCAATGGCACTCACAGGCCTGGCATCAACCCTGACATTGCCAATGAAGCTGCTCTGCTAGCAAGGCAAGCCAGGGACAGAACTCATCCACCCACCATGGATGAGGTTCCTTTGTCGAAAGTCACGCTGGGCGTGTCTAAGGAGGGGAGTTACTGAGATGGACCCCAAATGGCATTCCCCTTCCTGGCTTCCCAACCATCATTCACCCAGGGAGCTGTTTTCCGGAGGCTGTAGAGAGGAAGCTCTGGAAACAAGGTGACGGAGACCGCAGGAAACCATCCTCTTGCGGCACTGCTAGCCAGAAACCAAAATCCAGCCACGCATGGCCACACGCCCTGCAGAAGCTCTGGAAGGCTCCCTGCCCCCATCGACTTGATTCCACCTGCAGAAACCCCATTGTCCCAAATGCAGTCACATCCACAAGTTTTGGTTTAGGGACACACAGTGCAGCTGGCACACTCGAAGATATGTGAATGACATGTCGGGACATGAAGGCTGTGGCTCTGCTACTTTCAGAGGACAATGCAATTCTTTCAGATCCTTAATTTTGACAAACTGTTTTTATCACACTCAGGCATATAACCCACCTGCTTTTCTTGTTACCATGAGAAAAGAAGGACTCTCCCCAGCGATTGCTTTCAGATCCCTTTGCAGCTTGACTTGGGAAACATTCTTTTTTGGTTGTATTCTATGAAGGCTATTTTTAATATTTTTTGGCAAGAGGAATGGGTGCTGATTAGAGAAGAATCAGAGGGTGCTGGGGGTGCCAGAAGTCTCAATGTGTCTGTCAGAATAAATGTGCAATTCTCTAAGGAAGCAAGGCAGCTGTGGGCGCCATCAAGAACCAAGCCACAGAGGCCCCAAGGCTACGGCAGACAGGCCCTGTCCTTTCCTGAGAACTGAACAGACCTGTGAGAACCTTCTGGAAATCAAATGCAGGAAGGATGAAAGTGGGGAAGGGCTTTCTGCTGCATTAAGAGCCCTCAGCTATGTGAGGGACTGTGGATCACCCAAACAATGATCTGCCAAGCCCATGGGCTCCATTTTAGTCTTTGCACTTCAGACACTCAGCTTAATTATCTCCCCACCAGCACACCTGTGGTTGACCAGGACTGGGTCACTGTGCTGTAGACCACAGTCAGGTGGCCTGGAAACAGATACCAGACACCCAGCTTCTCAGGGAATCACCCCACAACTAAGGTGATTCTTTTATTATTACAAACACCAGCGAACTCCAGTAAGGGAATCAGGAACCAAAGGTCACAGCACCATGGCCTTCCAGCATGCTGGTGCGGTCATCCCTGATGTGGGGCAACAGGTCCCCTGAGCCAATCTGGAACCCCAAACTGACATGAAGGTTGATGTACTTTGCACCAGCGAAGAAGCCTTCACAGGCACAGTCAAGCACCTGATTGTCATTCACTCCACACGATGTAATGCATTCACTCCTGTTCCCCACGGACTCATGAAAAGTTCAGCCAAGGGCACGTACTTATTAGATTAAAGGAACATGCTGAAACAAGGGAAACCCCCAGTACAGGGTTTGACACACACTGATGTCTCTATCACACTTGGGGGGGGGAGACAAAAAACACGGTGGGGCTTCAGGAAGCCAGCCTCCAAGGGGAGGGGGCAGGGGAGTTTCTACATCAAATGTCTACTGTGCGCCTCATGCTGTCCTTGGCGCTGGGAATAGAGCTAAGTGGGCAGGCAGAAATCCTGCCCTCACAGAGCTGGGCTGCCAGTGTGCAAAGCCAGTGGCTAGCCATACGCCTGAGCCCCAGAATCTGGCTTGTCTCTCAGTTAAGCTAAGACGTGATGCATTGCTGGGAGCAAAACCTTCATCCACACTAAAGACAGAGTGTTCCTCATCCCACCAGCTATGCTTTTCCCTGTTCAACGGTCCAGCTGGGTGGGGTGCCACCCAACTGCAGTGCCAGCTACTTGGGGGACATAGGATCCCTTAATCGCAAGAGGTTGAGGCCAGCAGAGGCAAAACAGAGAGATGTCATGGCCAGAGAGGGAGAGGGCGAGGGCTTAAAAAAGAGTTCCTCATGAGGAACCCACAATAAGCTGCAGGTAGTAAGACAGGGCTGGAGAGGGCTCAGTGGTTGAGGCACTTGCCTGAGAAGCGTAAGGACCTGAGTTTGATTCCCCAGTACCAACGTAAAGCAAAATGCACAAGGTGGCACATTCATCTTAAGTTCATTTGCAGGGCCTAGATGCCCTGGTGCATCCATTCTCTCTGTGTCTGTCTCTCTTCTCTCTTTTCTTGCAGATAAGTAAATAAATAAAAATTATTGGAAAAATAATTGTTGGGCTGGAGAGATGGCTTAGCAGTTAAGGTACTTGCCTGCAAAGCCAAAGGACCCAGGTTCAATTGCCCAGGACTCACATAAGCCAGATGCACAAGGCAACACATGGATCCAGAATTCATTTGCAGTGGCTGAAGGCCCTGGCATGCCCATCCTATCTGCCCTCCCTCTTTCTAATAAATAAATAAAAATTTAAAAAAATTGTCTCCAAGCTCTGTCAACCCTGCAACTCCAGAAAATATGCTGAGTGACAAAAATTATGAACAAACCAAAAGAAACACATTCATCCTTCTACCTACCCACCCATCCTCCATCCATCCAAAAGCCCACAATTGACTCATGCACTCACTCTCCACCACCCATCTGTCCACCCATCCTTCATCTACCCACCTCCCCTCCCCATTCCACCCATCCACCACCCACATTCTACCTATCCATCTACCCACCCATCCTTGATCCATGCACCTTACATCTTCCCATCCATCCAGCCCATCTGTCCATCCATTCATCCATCCTTCCGCTCATCCTTCCATGTGACTTTGGCTGAACCCTGCAGCTCAAGGCTCTTCATTGTCAAATGCCCCTCAGTGCCAGCCTTCCACAACATACTCTTCACACCACAGGCAATGTTGCAGTGGGTGATAATGAACACATTACTGTTTGTGTGACGGGTATGTTTGTAAGTGGATGCGCAGTAGGGAATTTGTTTGCAGGTGGGTATGTGTGTGGAAGGGCATGTTTGTTGGTGGGCATGTGTGTGGGAGGGCATGTTTGCATGTGGATACGCATATGTGGAGGAGGGCATGCTTATCAGTGGGTATGTGTATGGGAGGGCATATTTTCAGGTGGATATGCATGTATGTGGCAGGGCGTGTTTGCAGGTGGACATGTGCATGGGAGGGTGTGTTTGCAGGTGGATATGCATGTGTGTGAGGGGGCATGTTTATTGGTGGGTATGTGTGTGGGAAGGCATGTTTGTAGGTGGGTATGTATGTATGTATGTATGTGGGAAGGCATGTTTGCAGGTGGGTATGTATGTATGTATGTGGAAAGGCATGTTTGCAGGTGGGCATATGTGTGAATGGGGATTGTGAGCTGTGTACTGGCTTACAATCAGATTATTTTCTAAAAGTCATGATCAGAATTTGTGAGAGGTGTCCCGGGTTCAAACGACATGATCCTCGTGATCAAAGGCCTTCTTAATTTGCCACCTCCAGTGCTGAGACCCACCCGGCAGGTTGAGGACATGAACACACATTATTTCAGACTCTTCACTCTCACCCAATCCTGCACATGGTGTGAAAACCACCATGTTCCTAAGTGCCTGCACACCCTCTCCTGCTCAGACAACTCCTTGGTCCTCGGTCCTCTGTCCCAGCTTAGCCATAGCCTTCTGCCTCCTCTCGGTCCTGACCTCCTATGTGGTGAGGGCCCTATCCCACAAGTCCCGCACATAGCATTATATTTCTCCATGGCCAGCCCTTGATTGGTCAGCAACCTCTGGGAGCTTGTGGGATGACATCCCAGGGAATGGACAATGGCTTACCTAAGGAGAGCCGTGAGCCTGGCCTCATGGGGTACAGAAGGGCAGGCTGCTGGGGCTCAGTAGGGTAGCCCATGGACATGGGGCCAGGCTACAGCTTCTGCAGTCTGAACTCCACACTCTCTTCTGTGCTCCAGCTGCCAGGGCTGGATGCTGCCCCCTCACCCCATGGAGGATACCACAGTGGTTCAAGGCCTCTATAGAAATGACCCCAAACAAACATAAGCAAGTCCCAACCACAGCCAAATTAAAACCCGTCCCATGAGCAACGACATACTCTAATTGCATTCTAGAAACAAAGTGTCCTCCCGATTCATCAAGCGATCGATGCATGCAAATGTGCTAGCGATTACCGTGTATTATTCCCAGAATCTGGCTTCCATGAAACCACCCACAAGGCTTCTCGTTTGCCAGTGTTAAAGATGCATGGCCAGGCAGCCTGCTCTCCTGTTCCACGTAGATAGATTTTGGTTCACAGTCTTCTATTTCTTCCGGAAATTCACCACAGCCAAGCCGGTGTGGAGGACAACACTGGGGACCGGAGAAGTGACCCTGGGCCTGACGTTCCAGCTGGAACTGTTGTTTGGGCTGGGGACCTCAGATGTGCTGATGCCTGTCTCCCGTCTCATGATGAGTGGCTTGCTCTGGCCCTGTGTTGGGGCCTCAGTTTCCCCAATGTTGCCCAGAGGATATCAACCTTGTGTTTCACAGGTTTCAGCTACTATGGCTGGTAGCAGTGTGTGTGTGTGTGTGTGTGTGTGTGTGTGTGTGTGGTCACCTATACTGCCTGGGGAGCAGGTGGTGTCCAGTGTGTGTGCATGGTACAGTACCCTCCCACAGTGGCCTGGTGATGTGGTTTCCTGGAGGTTGTGCTAGGAGTAGGCTCTGTAGCTTGCTGTGGGGAGAGTGGAAGTGATGTGAGGCTCCCCCACTCCCATGCTGCTCTGCCCCATGGTGCCCCAGGCCGGGAAGCACTACACACACACACACACACACACACACACACACACACACACACACACGGCTATTGTCATGTGGAAAGGCAAGACTATGCACAGGTCAGGGGAGTGGGAGAGTAGAGCTGGCTCCGAGCACCTGCAAACTTCCTATTTGGTCCTAGAGCGAAGCCTACTTGTGCCTGCTGAAGAAGCGCTCGGAGACGGTTTCCCACTATCATCACCTGGGAAGGAGAATGAATTACGCCTTTAAAAGAATGTTCTCTGTCCATCCTAATAGGATCTCTCTCTATAAGCCACTTTCCTCTGCGCCCAGTTTACTCTCCAGGAATGAGTCCCCCTGACAATATGATGCTGTCCTTATTACTGCTTGCAGACGATGGACACCCTCGAACCTCCAGACGCAGATAAAAGCGGGCAGTGCTGATCTCGGTACTGTTCCTCCGGAGCGGCCCAGAACGCGTGCTCCAGGCGCCCGAGCCTTCCTTCACTGACAGTCTGGAGCACTGGCCCAGGTCTCGCCAGGCTGAGTTTCATACAATGGCGTGTCACCCTCCTTGCAATGCCTGGGCTCCCGGGGCCTGTGGTTACTGCATCTCTGGCCGGTCAGCCGTAGCGCCCACCCCACCCCCACACTCCCTCCAGGGCTCTCCACAGCACCCAAGACAATACAATTAACAAACAGGATCTTTTCCTACCCAGACACAGACCCTAGACTTGCTCAAGTGTAGACAGTAAATTGCCTGACAGCCCCAGCCTCAAACTGTCACATGCATGCAGATGTCAGCCAGGGGCTAGCAACAGGATTTTTCCAGTTAAAGCACTTTAAACAGATCCACTCTGGGGCCTTGGCCACAAAGCTGAGAAATCCCCATTTGTACAGACTGGCCAGAAAATAGGACCAATCCCGTGAAAAGAGATTTTTCCAGCAAAAATCTACTCGGATCCTGTCATCAACGACTATGAGGATGCGTTGTTCTTACTGAAAACAGAAGTGTGGGGATCACAACATGATGGAGCTTATGTCACCAAATGGATCTGGAGAAAAACAATGTTTTTTTTGGTTTCTGGAGGGAGAGTCTCCTTTCAGCCCAGGATTGCCAGGAATTCACTATGTAGCCCAGGCTGGCCTCAAATTCCTTCTGCCTCAGGTTCCTGAGTGTTGGGATTTCAGCCATGTGCCATAAAAGCCTGGCTAAACATAGTGTGTGTCTACATGTTCATGTGTGTGAACACGTGTAGACATGCATGTGGAGGTGAGAGGTTGACAGCCCGTGTCTTCCTCAGTCACGCTCCCCCTTATCCTTTGAGGCAGAGCCTCTCACTGAATCGAGAGCTCAACGATTCAGCTGGACTAGCTGGCCAGTGAGCCCCAGAGACCCCGTCCTGCCCCCATGCAGGAGTATAGGCGTGTGCCACTGCACCTAGCTTTTATGTGTGCTGGGGATTTGAACTCAGGTCCTCATGATTGCTTGGCAAACACTATACTGACTTCCCATGCCCTGGCTGAAAATTGTCCTAAATCCTACTAGCTGTCATTTTCTTTCCTTTTGTAAAATTGACATTTCATCAAAAAATGACACACATACCCCCAAATATTGAAGTGCATGTATCCCCTTGCAGATGTCTCTCAGTGCCAGAGTTACTGCCAGGCCCCTGGTCTGGCTTTTCGGCCTCTGGATCACTTTTACATTCCCTGGGCAGCCAGCATCAGGGGAGGGCTAGAAAGCAGGACCCATAGTCATGCCATGCACTGAGTGCCAGTTTGCCCATCCCAGCAGGCACCCGGGGACCTCAGTGGTCCAGTGCCGCACAGGTAGGGTGAGTTCTTCGGTTCTGGAGAATCAAGGTGATGGGGCCTCCTGACCACCAGCCATGGTCACAACTCTACTTCAGGGAGTGTGTGGTCACCCTCATGGGCCTGCAGGTGCCAGCCACTGTGAGGAGTGAACAGGAGAGGCTCACAGCACCCTGCCAATGTCCTCAGCTGCCTGCCCCTCCTTTAGAGAGCAGTTGGCATGGATTGAGTAGTGACCACCTTCCAGGCTCTCCACAGAGTCGCTGGTGGGCAAGGCCTCCTTGTATTTGGTGACACCAGGAGGTGAATAGACTGGGAGTCACCCAGGCCAGGGGGCTTCACAGTTAAGAGGTCATGTGGAGAGGGCTCAGAGTCTGTAAGCATATTGATTCTTCTGCACATCTGGGTGTCAGTGGAGCTGTGTCCCCATCTAAGGTGGCTGTCCCACAGACCAAATGTCTCATGAAAACTCATGGAGAAATCTCACACTCGATACAGTTAGACAGCAGCCATCAGCTCTTCTGGAGTTAACACTGATATCCTTCCAGCTGGCCTACTTGACATTAAGCTTTGGGCAAAGAGAAAGAGAGAATGAGAATGAACCAAACAACCCCAGAGGAGGCCTCATAAAGAAGTAACAGATGTAACTCTGAAATCTGCCCATAAACAAGCAAAAATGAACCCATCAGCTATTCGGGGCCCTTCCTGCAAGCTAGCACACACATCCTTGTTCATTGTTTTATTTTCGGCTTCCAATGCCTTGTGAAGCAGACCAGCACGCGGGGTTGTTAAAAGCTTCTATGCCATCATATGTTTGTTTTCTCAAACTTGCTGAGCAGAAGTGTTTGCTAGGAATTTCCCGTCTTGAGCACCAAGGCACTTGGTACTTCTTAGCTTCTGAACTTCCATCAGTCCCAACCCCACCCTAGCCAAGAGACAAGATCAAATACTGCATCTGGAAAGTTCCATGGAATCACATATGTTGATGGCTTCACCAAACCACTGGTCCTCACACCTGTGTGACATTGAGCCTGGAGTCTTGCCCAGCCCCCAGTCATGTGTGTCCCCCATCACCTATGGTGCCAGGCAGGCCTGGCTTTGAACCGAGGGGCCCACAGCACAATACTTCCTGTCAATCTAGTCATGCCAGAAGAAAGGATCCAGATGTGGGATGTGAAGGGTGCCCACCTTGGGGCATTGGAAAGAAATGGCAACTCTCAGGTGGGTGACTTGCCAGCAATTGTAACACTTTTTCCCTTCTGCCACGTGCTCCTCAGCGAGACCAGCTGGCGCATACTCAGGGCAGGACTTCCGACCTGGAATCACTTCCTCGGCTCTGCACAGTTGCCCACGCCTGGCTGCAAGGTGCACATGACCCCAGAAAAGCAATGACACACAGGAGGGCACAGCTCCCTCTGCTCTGGCTGCGCCCAAGGCTGCCTTCCCTGGCCACTCAGGCCCACAGGTGGGCTCTGCTCCCACTCCATCCTGAGCCTGAGCAGGTGTGTTAGTTACCTTCCTCTTTTCTGTAACCAAAACCTGACAAGAAGCAACTCAAGGGACGAAGGGTCTATTTTGGCTCACCATTTTTTAAACTTTTTTTTATCTTATTTTTTTGGAGAGAGACACAGAGAGAGACAGAGAGAGAGAGAGAGAGAGAGAGAGAGAGAGAGAGGAGAAGACAGAGATGGACACGCGAGCAGTGTCTCAGCTGCTGCGAACGAAATCCAGATGTGCGCGCCCCCTTGTGGCCAAGTGAGGCATTGCGCCCTTGCGTCACTTTGCATCTGGCTAAACGTGGGACCTGGAGATTGGAACCAGCGTTCTTAGGCTTAGGAGGCAGGCGCCTTAACCCCTAAGCCATCACTCCAGCCCTGGCTCACCATTTAAAGGGACAGTCCGTCATGGTGGGGAACATGTGGTGACCGGAGCATGAGGCTGCTTGCTCATATCTGAGAGAAGACAGGAAGTGGCTCTAAGCTTCAAGGCCTGCCTTCCAGAAACCTACTTCATTCAGCTAGGTCCCAACTCTCAAAAACCCCTCAAACTCCTAAAACAGTACCCTAATTTGGGGATTCCAACACCTGAGCCTATGAGGGATATGTCACCTTCAAACCTAACAGTCGGTGAGTGTTAACATCAACAGAACCCTGGGGGCTCCTCAGGGAGCCCGAGCCAGTCCCTCTAAGGAGGCAGAACAATGGCATTTGGGACATTTGGATTCCGTGTCTGTGGAGCTCTCCTTCCATTTCCTTATCTGGGATGAACAGAGCAAAAGGAAGTGGGAAACTGGCTCGTTCTTAACTACAGATTTGCAATTGCAGATCGTTAAATTGAAAACTGAAGACGCTATCCATCAACAGTCTGGAATGTTTCATTTCCTTTATCTCTCATTACTATGGCCATCATCGCAGTGTCACCATTATCATCTGCCCTGCAGAGAGTGCTCCGTGACAGGGCTCCGAGGAGCAGCGCAGGACAGCCCTCCCTGCCCTGCAGAGTCTGCGTCCTCTCTTCCTCTGCTTCCTCTGAAGGGGACCACGGCTCACAGACAGGCATCATAGCCTTCAGCCCCACTCTGGACTCCTTGCAGCCAATGTCACTGTCAGGCAAGGATCCAGCGCCATCTCTGCCACCAAAGAGCCACAGGACCTCAGCTGTGTCACCACCTGTGTCCCCAGAGCTTTCTGGCCTCTGCTTCCTCACCTGCTACGTGGAGCCCAAGCACTAAATTCCATGAGGTTGTGTTGAAGACTGAGGGACAACGTGTGAGAGCAGACCTTCTTCCTCCCAGGTCACACAGGAGGAAAAGCTGGGCTGGGAGGGAGTCAAATGCGGAGGATGAAGGAGAGGAGCAGAATCCAGGGGCTCTGCATCCCTCCGAGGTTGAATCCAATGCCAACCACTGCTGTCAATAAAGTTTTATTGACACAGACACATCCACTCATTCATTTATATACCATCCACAGAACCCTCTGAGCCAACTGCAGCACTGAACGATGACTTCGTCATCCCATCCCCTTGGGCCTGCCATGCCCAAGGCGATTATGCTCTGTCCCTTTACGAAAATTCTTGCTAACTCCTGTTCCAGGGATTGGCTGTCTCAACTTTTTCAACCTTGGTTCCCAAGCCCTAGAAAGCTCCATTTCTTGTCAAATAAAAACAGACTCAATTTCTGTCCTCATGGTCAGCACCTCCATGCTGTGTACATATAATAAGCACATGCTAAGCAATGAGGACAGACTCTTAAGAAGGCCCCAAAACTGCATGAAAAGCTTACATGTTGCCGAGGCACTAAGCTGTGACATGGCTGAACGGACAGCAAAGCCGTGTGTGTGTGTGTGTGTGTGTGTGTGTGTGTGTGTGTGTGTGTGTGTACACGTGTCTAAGACCTCAGGTGCTTCTTCATTTGTGCCATTCTTGTCTCCCACAAGGGAAGAAATGTCAACCGCAAACAAATAATTCACCAAGGGGAAGGGAGAGCAAAGCGGGTTCAAAGAAGGTCCTGTCCGCTGGTAAATAAAGGCCAGACCGACTGATGCCTGACAGGACACAGACCAGAAGGACCATGGCAGAACGCCAGGCCAGTGGGGCGGGGAGGACTGAGGTGCCCTGGCATTCACTGTGACACAAACCAGCTCCTCCCCCAAAACACCTTTTCCATGCGCGAATCCAGCCACATCAGGGACAGAGCCATGAACCAGAAGGCTGCATGACATCTAATGACTGACAATGAAGGACTCAGGAGAGATGCTGAGGACATGTTTAGAGACTTTCCCCGTGACCCATGCACCCCATCCTCCTTCTTGTCTGTCACATATGTCCATGCATGCTCATGTATGTGTGTACAATGTAGCGTGACACACAAGCACATAGGTTCACTTCCACATACACAGCACACATGAATACACAACTTGTACACACAAATGATGGCACCCACCCATACTAGCCTAGCACATGCTCATATACATAAATGCAGCACGTGTGCATGCACGTGCACATGCGTGAGAGATCATGTGGTTAAAGGAGAATTGCTCAGCAAGGAGAGATGAGGTTACAATTGTTTTCTTTACAAGTTTTCTTTGGCAAGCTCCAAAAATAGTATTTTGGGTATCTAAAAAATACAAAACAGGGCTGGGTTGATGGCTCAGTGGTTAAAGGCACTTGCTTGCAAAGCCTGCCAGCCCAAGTCTGATTTCTCAGTACCCAGGTAAAGCCAGATTCACAAAGTGACGCATGTGTCTTGAGTTCATTTTCAATGACAAGAGGTCCTGACACACCCTTATTCATCCTCTCTCATTCTCTCTCTCTCATTTTCTTTCTCTCCCTCTTTTACTCTCACTCCCTTTCTCAAATAAATGAATAAAAATATTTTAATATATACAAAATATTTAAGATTTGTATAGTTCCACATAACTTTAATCTTAGCAATTTGGGAGGGTGAGTCAGAAGGACCACTAGTTTGAGGCTAGTCTGGCCTATTTAGTGAGACTTTGTCTCCAAAAAAGAAAGAAAATGAAAACTACAGAATATTCCATTAAAATAAGATGGCTGAGGTGAAAGGTAGACTTTTCAGTATGCTCTCAAAGTTAACTCTACCTTTATGCAATCACCACTTATGCTTCTGATTCTCTTCCCAGGAACTCTCTTCCTACCACATAGAATTCTGAAAGAAGCATGAAAAGTAGATGCACAGTTATGTAAAAAACTGCTAAACATGTCAGCCATCATGGCGGACGGCTGACCTGTGCTGGTGGTGTCCTGATGACAGCCAGTGTGGGTCTGTCCCTGCAGCTGGGAGGTGAGCTGATAGCAGTCAATATGGGTCTGACCCTGCGGGCTGGGAGGTGAGCTGATGGGAGTCAATGCGGGTCTGACCCTGTGGGGTGGAGGTGAGCTGATGGGAGTCAATGTGGGTCTGACCCTGTGGGGTGGAGGTGAGCTGATGGGAGTCAATGCGGGTCTGACCCTGTGGGGTGGAGGTGAGCTGATGGGAGTCAATGGGGGTCTGACCCTGTGGGGTGGAGGTGAGTTGAAGGGAGCCAGTGTAGGTCTGAGCCTGTGTTGTGGGAGGTGAGCTTTGGCTTCATTGCTCCCTCAAACATCAGTGGTGGATCTCACTATCTAGCAGGCAGGTAAGAGAAGTGCCTGGGCCTGCCTGGCTCCCCTGCTAGGCTGTCCTTGGTTACCTGGAGGCAGGTTAGGTGGAGACACATGGCTTCTACAAGCCTTCCAAATCCTAGACCTTTGGGGACGGTATAAAAAACACCACTGAGTGGATGAAAATCACAGAACCCTACTTTCAACAATTCTGGAACTGAAGGTATTAGCAGGTTCCATGTCCAATGAGTGATCACTTTCTGGGTCATCATTGGCTCCTTCTGTCTATGTCCTCACACAGAGGAAGAAGCAATCAAGTTCCCTAATCGCCTTCATCTCCTCACACCATCTCTTCCTAACCACTTCCCTCACCTCATCTCCTCACACCATCTCTTCCTAACCACTTCCCTCACCTCATCTCCTCACACCATCTCTTCCTAACCACTTCCCTCACCTCATCTCCTCACACCATCTCTTCCTAACCACTTTCCCTCACCTCATCTCCTCACACCATCTCTTCCTAACCACTTCCCCTCACCTCATCTCCTCACACCATCTCTTCCTAACCACTTTCCCTCACCTCATCTCCTCACACCATCTCTTCCTAACCACTTCCCCTCACCTCATCTCCTCACACCATCTCTTCCTAACCACTTTCCCTCCCTCATCTCCTCACACCATCTCTTCCTAACCACTCACCTCATCTCCTCACACCATCTCTTCCTAACCACTTTCCCTCACCTCATCTCCTCACACCATCTCTTCCTAACCACTTCCCCTCACCTCATCTCCTCACACCATCTCTTCCTAACCACTTTCCCTCACCTCATCTCCTCACACCATCTCTTCCTAACAACTTCCCCTCACCTCATCTCCTCACACCATCTCTTCCTAACCACTTTCCCTCACTTCATCTCCTCACACCATCTCTTCCTAACAACTTTCCCTCACCTCATCTCCTCACACCATCTCTTCCTAACAACTTCCCTCACCTCATCTCCTCACACCATCTCTTCCTAACCACTTTCCCTCACCTCATCTCCTCACACCATCTCTTCCTAACCACTTCCCCTCACCTCATCTCCTCACACCATCTCTTCCTAACCACTTCCCTCACCTCATCTCCTCACACCATCTCTTCCTAACCACTTTCCCTCACCTCATCTCCTCACACCATCTCTTCCTAACCACTTCCCTCACCTCATCTCCTCACACCATCTCTTCCTAACCACTTCCCTCACCTCATCTCCTCACACCATCTCTTCCTAACCACTTCCCCTCACCTCATCTCCTCATACCATCTCTTCCTAACCACTTCCCTCACCTCATCTCCTCACACCATCTCTTCCTAACCACTTCCCTCACCTCATCTCTCACACCATCTCTTCCTAACCACTTCCCCTCACCTCATCTCCTCACACCATCTCTTCCTAACCACTTCCCTCACCTCATCTCTCACACCATCTCTTCCTAACCACTTCCCCTCACCTCATCTCCTCACACCATCTCTTCCTAACCACTTCCATCACCTCATCTCCTCACACCATCTCTTCCTAACCACTTTCCCTCACCTCATCTCCTCACACCATCTCTTCCTAACCACTTCCCCTCACCTCATCTCTTCCTAACCACTTCCATCACCTCATCTCCTCACACCATCTCTTCCTAACCACTTCCCCTCACCTCATCTCCTCACACCATCTCTTCCTAACCACCTTCCAACTCCTCATATTCTTGTACCATCACTTCCAGGGTGAGGATTTTAGCATGAGTTTGGGGGACACAAACACTGAGACCACAGCACTCAGTCAGGACATATTTTTACCCCACAGACCATTTGTCTGATAGGGACATGAGGGCAGCCATTCCACAGTGAATGCCAATAATGTCAGGTCTTGTGCAGACACTGGTGATGCACTCCCCTCTCATAGGGAACACAGAGAATCTCATGGGGAATGCTTAAAGGCATCCCAGCAGCAAACTCCACCACCAGGAGGTGAACACAGCCCATGTACACGTGGG
Organism: Orientallactaga sibirica; assembly: GCA_036365145.1. NCBI lineage: Eukaryota > Metazoa > Chordata > Mammalia > Rodentia > Dipodidae > Orientallactaga > Orientallactaga sibirica. The sequence goes on along the minus strand of JAEOAD010001557.1, from coordinate 376,804 downwards.
TGCCATGAAGTTGCCTTTGGCTCAGGGCAGCTAGAGCTGTGGTCACCAATGACCCTACCCCTGATTTCAGAGTCAGCTTGTATTGTCATTGACCCCGTTATTTTCTGCAAGTATGTGTACCTGGAACAGACATTTATACCATGACCTTAGCACAGAACAATGTCCTTGACCCTGGCTTCATATCAGGGCCTGCCTTTGAGGAAGGGGTTTCAGGAGCAAGGATGCCTGGCACCAACCTGGTCATGAGGAGAGCACTTGAGGGCCCTTGATTTTTTTCACTGCAAACCGTCCTGCACATAGAGAGCCCTGTGCATGCCATGGGGACACCCTTCTGCACTCAGAATCGCTGAGAAGGGGCCAGATGCTTTGGGTCACTTTTGGCTCCAACAGCTTGTTTTCAAATAAAAATAGTTCTATTCAGTGGTAAAGAAAAACGAAATTATGAAATTTGCAGGGAAATGGATGGATCTGGAAAGGATTATACTAAGTGAGGTAACCCAGGCTCAGAAAGCCAAATGTCACATGTTCTCTCTCATATGTGGATCCTAGCTACAAATGTATAGACTTGTGTGTGAACTGGAACCAAAAATCAGTACCAGAAGCCAGTAAGCTGGTAAAAGGCTATACAGGAGGGAGGAAAGGGAAGGACTTAAGTGCATGGTATTGCACATATGTAAGTTGAAGAACAGATTACAGGGAGGGGAATGGCCTAAGTGAGGCCATGGGAAGAGAATGCGTAAAAGAAGGGCAGGGAGAGGGTCTATCTAAATTCAAGATATTGTGAATAAGACTTATGTAAACCTACTTTTTTGAATAATGGCACATCTAGAAGCTGTAGACTGTTACTAGAAAATTTTCAGTGCCTGGGATGGAATACCTTCCAGTGAGTTGTTGGCCAAGGAGGTCCTGGTCGCCTCCAAAACATTAAAGGCTTTTGCCAAAGCCCTTGGTTTCCCTTGAGAAACAGATAGTAAGACCCTATTGCTGAAGACATCTCTTGCCTGAGAGGCAAGGTCACTGAGAAAGCAAGCTGGTGCGGAGCAGGAAACCTTCTCCCTGTAGACCAGCCAGCTGAAAGCTGGAACAAGCTGCACTGCATGCAGCCGTATGGGAGACAGAAGTCATCAGCAGTGAAATCAATGGACACTGAATATTCAAGTTTGGCCATACAGGCCCAATGACTGAACGGGTGCAATAGTGGCATGTCTACTCTTGGGGTAACCAATTGCTCCATAATTGGACTGAAGGCCCTCTCTACGGGAGGGAATACATGCCTGGTACTGAAAAACCTAAGTAAAAGTCTATGGCAGGTGAGGTCATGAGCCTTCGGGGTATAAAGCCTGCTCTTGTCTGGCTAAATGTATATATTATTCCCACCAAGCTGCCCTGAAAGCACTACACTTAATGTTCATATTCACATATTAATGCTACTCTCACTTCTGGTTAGAGAAGCTTCTCTTTTCAGATGGCGATGACCACTGGGATGACCCAAAAGGCAACATAGTGCTGAGAAGAAGGGATGGAGGAGTGCCCAGCACTGAAACACCTCTGTCACACCCTCCAAGGCTCAGGGACCATTGTGGAAGAGGGGCGGATAGAATGGAAGAGCCAAAGGAAGGGTATGACTCCTTACAATGCAACTGCCCAGACAGAAATTGGCCTCGATATCCATGACCTTGCAGTGCCTAGCAATACCTTTGCAAGACCCTCAAAATAGAAGAAAAAGATGATGACATCAAATCAAAAGAGAGACTAATGGAGAGAGGGAGGGGATATGATGGAGATTGGAGTTCTGTAGTGGAATGGGGGAGGGGAGGGAAATATCATGTGTTTTTTGTATGTAAGTATAGAAGTTGTCAATAAAAATAATAATAATTAACAAAAAAGAAAAAAAACCCTCTGTTTCCACCACCATGGACATCCCAAGTCCAAAGAAGACATCCTTCCTGAGTAGTCTCTCTCTGCACCCCTGACCTACCTGTCTCTTGTACCTGACTTCTCACTCTTCCTCCTCAGAGAACCTATGCCACAAACAGCATTGTGTCCTCAGAGAGGGCCACCCAGTACCAGTAGACTCACTCAAGGACCAGGTCAGTTATACTTGGAGAGTCCATAGTCAGTGGAAAGACATGAATGTTCTTGTCTTGCCTCAGAGGTCTCCAGTAATACTGGTCTGGCCTGTGTATTCCAAGCACCATGTCAGGCTGGGTCTCACCAACTCAAAGAGGGTCACTTTCCTTGTGCTGATAGATGTGACCTGCGTGCACGCATGGAGGCTGGAGGAGGATGTCAGGCATGCTTGCGGATCACGTGTCAGCTGACTTCCTTGACAACCTGGAGTTGCCATTTTCAGTCAGACTGACTGGCCAGTGGGTCCTAATACTTCTTCTGGACCCACCCTGAGATGTGCATGTCCCTGTGTGGATTTTTGACATGGGTGCCTGGGTTTGAACTTGGGCTGTCTTGGGCCCTCAGGCTGTGACAAGTATTCTAACCCACTGGGACATCTCCTCAACTCCTCAACCACATGCTCTGATAAGAGGCGACAGATGTGATGGGGCAACCTTTACTAATGAGTCATGACCAGGAGGCTGCCCAGCCCTAGAATCAAAGGAATATAGACAGAGGGTAAGAGAAATGAGACTGTCTGCATTTGGACCCACGGTTCTCGGGAAGCTTGCCGAGAACCCACTCCCACCAACCTGCACACCCCCAGTCACCTCTGCTGCTCATATTGAAACCCGCTTTAGCAAGGGCTTCAGCAGTGATTCCTGTATCTCTCCAAGAAAAGAACCCTTGCCACTGGACTCCAAAGCCAGCCCCTCCTTAAGAAGTGAATACCGTCGGGCTGGGGAAATGGCTTAGTGGTTAAGGCATTTGCCTGTGAAGCCTAAGGACCCCGGTTTGATTCCCCAGGACCCACGTAAGCCAGATGCACAAGGGGGGGGCATGTATCTGGAGTTCGTTTATAGTGGCTGGAGGCCCTGGTGTGTATATTCTCTCTCTCTGCCTCTTCTTCTTCTTCTTGTTCTCTCTCTCTCTCTCTCTCAAATTTAAAAAAAAAAAAGTGGGGCTGGAGAGATGGCTTAGCAGTTAAACGCTTGCCTATGAAGCCTAAGGACCCCGGTTCAAGGCTCGATTCTCCAGGACCCACGTAAGCCAGATGCACAAGGGGGTGCATGCATCTGGAGCTCGTTTGCAGAGGCTGGAGGCCCTGGTGCACCCATTCTCTCTCTCTCTCTCTCTCTCTCTCTCTCTCTCTCTCTCTGCCTATTTCTGTATCTCTCTCTCAAATAAATAAATAAATAATAAAATATTTAAAAAAAAAAAAGTGAATACTGTCAAGTCAACTTCCAGAGCTGACAATGTAAGACTCCTGAATGGTTTTGTGCTCTGAGCCTTTACCACCTCGTGAGCGTCCCCCAGAGAGCGTCGGTTCTTAGCAAAGTTTCGCCTCCTTCCAGAGGAAAGAAAGCCTACTTTACAGAATGCCTTCTGAATTCCCCTCCAAATGGCTTCCGTTTATCTTGCATTTTTGCGTATTCTCACCCTCTACAATATTGTGAACACTTTAAGAAGGTTCTAGCAGGGAGTTAAACCAGGAGAGATAGAAAGTCAAGGAAGATTTCTGTTCTCCAAGAAGTAGTTTCTAGAAGCCACCCAGCTGCATGAAGTCACCCAGAGCATGACAACGACCCATGCTCTCAGTCCACAAGACGTACTTTGTGGACATCTATGCCATGTCCCTACTGCACAGGGAGACCTCTTGCTCAGCAAACCAGAGGAAGGAGATGATTCAATAAATTGCTATCAGCCTAGCAGCTTGGCTCCTGCACATTTAAGGACATGGGCACTTGTAGATCATAGCTCGCACAGGTCAAGATGATTTTATAGAAGTGCCCAGTTCTCAGGAGCAAATTGAAACTGGAAGATGGCCCTACCAGGGGAAAGGTCAGGAAGAGGGAGGGACAATAAGCCAAACATGTAAAACAATATGACAAGAGGTCTGCAGTGAGGCTCCTGGGACTCTGACCCAGAGACAAGTGACTTCCTGGCTTGCAGATATTGGGACAGGCAAAGAGTTACTGAATGAAAACTTTTACTAAGTGGCACAGAAATGCCGCTCATCAAGGGCTGTGACATGGCTCTGAATAAGAGAACAGTAGCAGGAACTGAACTGTAAGGTCTATCAGGCTTAGCCAGAACCCGTTATTCAATTCCGAGCCAAACCTGGAGGTGGGAGAGTCAGCCCTTTTCCTGTCTCATCAGGATGCTCGGGGTCTGCACTGTGCAGGAGGCAACAAAGGGAGAGGCTGTCCAGCACTAAAACTCCCAGTGCAATCATTGTCATTGTTATCCAATTATGCTCTGCATACCTGAAGCTAACGCAGCCCACAGAGGACCAATTTCATTAGACTAAGACCCACTTGTCTTATTTTACTTTGATAATGGCTTAATAAATAAACTGAGTAAGCCATCGTACACAGGTGCAAAATGAAAAATACTTCAACTTTTCCATTTTATGTCTATCATTCTCCAATTATCACACTTTCATGTTTTCCCGCTTGTTCTCCCACAGAGACTCCTTCCTGGAGAGACAGTCTGGGCTTGTGTGGTGCACTGAAACACCTCTCTCTCTCTAGCTCTGACACACACACACACACACACACACACACACACACACACTTATCTCACTTCTGCGGCTGTTACCCAGCTTGCACACAAAGCACACATGAAACCACAAGGTGATCACAATTTGGGAAGACATGACTAGAGCACAGTGAACGTTGTCTCATGACACATTTTATTAAAGTGATGAGAAAGCGAGGTGGAAGTACTCCAGTTTAGCTTAGGCAGATGGAACGGTCGGCAGCACAAAGAAGAGGAATGTGTGAGTCAGAACTCTGTAGAAGGTGTGCACGGGCCATGGGGACAAAGACACAGGATGGCTACAAGGAAGTAAAGGGCTGGTGTCACCTTTAAGGCACATAAATAAATTAGTTTTTCAAAAGGGTCTGGTGCTTAGAAGGGAGTGGGCATGGTGTAGGGAAAAGAGGAACAAGGCATGGGGACCCGTGGAGGAAGAGCCTAAAACAGAATATTTACTCTTTAATCGGGGGCCACATAAGCTTTCCAAGTTTGTGGAGCATCTAAGAACTTTTAGAATGACCTGATTATGACACAAAGATGGCTACAACTACTTGGATGTCAGGAAACTCCAACACCCGTAAGTGTCTATAAAGTAAAACACCAACGCCAGCAACGCGCGCCACTGAAACGCCTCGCCGCTCCTCACCTCCTCCTGCAGAAGGGCCCCTGCCTCAGTGGCCATCTTAGAGCCCTGGGGATTGAACAGTGGACCTGGGCTCTGCCATCCAGGCCCAAAACAGATCCTCCATCTTAACAAGCAATGAAGTTGGCCAGAAAGCAAGTAACAGTTTTAGCAAGAGAGTCATCGAATTCCAGCTGTAGTGGTTTGGGGAGATCCCGGGCAGAGCCTTTCATTTCCTCAAGGCAGTAGGAAGTGTAGCACAGACCCAGGATGACGTTTACCCACTGCTCAACACAGCCTCTCTCACCTCTCTTTCCCCAGTACAAAGAAACCACCAAGATTCACACCTTGATCCGAAACTCCCCCCACAGGTCAAGCCGTCCACGCCAAGTCTAGCCAGGTGCATCCTAGCCAAGTGCATCTATGTTCAGAGTTCACATTGAAACACAAAGGCACAGAACCTTGGCAGATGCATCTGCCTATAAAATACGCCATGTACTTGTGATGTTACATTCCAGCTTAAGAATTCAGACAGAAATGAGACTTTACATTATGCTCAGGACAATAAAAATAGATTAATAGAGTCCAAGTCAAAAAGCTAGAAGAGGCTGTTCTATGCCAAAGGACAGGCGCTGCGCGTTTCCTAAACAGGTTATCATTTTAACACCATAAAGCTCTAGGCTTATTTTTTAAATAGCAAAACTGCAATTATCTCTGCATGTCCTGCATCGCCACTCTGCAGTACTCCAACATAACGAATCAGCTGTCAGTGATACAGGCAGGGCGAAAGTGTCCATGCCACACCAAACGGCCAGACTTATCAAAATCCATCCATATTAATCCTTTTTCTTACATCAAAAATCAAATAACTTCCTGAAGAGAGGCCACGGTCTCACCAAGCACAGTCCACCGGGAGACTGCAAGTTGAGATTAGCAGTGCAGTCTACTAGGAAATAAAGAGATAAGCCTTTATCTCCGGGCCTATGGATGTTCAAAGCCAGGGCTCCATCAGAAACACACAGACAAGGGTCCGGACTTGCACCCAGTCTGACCATTAGCATTTGCTGTTCCTGAGGGTGACCAGGGACATCGACAATAAACAATGCACTCATTGAAGATGCTATTTTACAACAACAAATGTTTGACCCGTTTGGCATTAAAGCAGAAGAAAATAATATTACTTGAAACCTGATAAGCGAGGCCTGCAATAAGAGGATCCCTCAATAGCTACACGGAGGGATGCCATCCAGATAAAATAAGTACCTCTCAAAGCGAGGAAACAATGTGATTTTCTGCCTGGCAGGGAGGAACAGATAGACAGAGGGTGGCTGTGGCTTTCTTATCTCTGGAGCAGCCCCTCAGTTCCCCTGGGGTTGGAAGAAGTGATTAATTAGTGCCTCCTTGAAGCACAACCTTAGAAAGCTGCTGGGGGACTTTTTATGTGCATGTCATAGGGAGAGATCTTTCCAGAGTCCTCCTTAGAGGAGCCCACAATGAGGCAAGTCCCCAAACATCCTGAATAGCAGCAGGTTGGAGCCTCAGGGCTGCCAAAAGGACCAAGGCCCGTGTGAAAAGGACTGTGTTCTTGGGGCTTCTTTTGTAAGGAGGAAAGGCCATCAGGGACACAATTTAAAGGCAATGAAGAAAGTAATTAAGGGGTTAGAGCAGCCACATGCTGCCAGGCCTCTGAGCTTCTCGCTGGTCCCCCGCTACCTGCTCCCCTGCCCATCCCACCCACTGGCTGGTTGGTCCTCACTCTCAGGTGAGCTACCTAACTTATACACGTCCGTGAAAATATAAATCTGCCATCCAGAGTCACACCCTGCCCCTCAAAATGAACCTTGTTATACTATGGGGACACTCAACCACACCTCATTTTAATTTTCAATTAAAAATTCTCTCAAGTTGAAACAGAATCAACTCATCAGTGACAAACCTTCTCTCCCATTTCAGGGGAAGGGACAACCTCTAGTCCATAGTGCCTAAAAATCAAATTCTTATTGTTTGCTCACGTGGCCTGGTGTACCTCATGGGGAGGAGGGCTGGTGAGAGGCATGGGCACAGCATCAGGTAAGCCTGGGGGGCTTTCAGAATTTAAATGCAGACACATGTGCCTCTGGGCTGTATCCTCGTATTCCAAGACAGCAGAGCCAGGGCCTGTGGCTCCATGCCAGCCTGCAGGGTAATTTAATCCTGCTCACAAAGAAATTACAAAGACAGCCCACTGGCCTGTCGGTTGCGCTGATTCAGCGAGCTGGATGCAGAGGCCGTCTTCCATCACTTGGGGAGAAGGAACTCTTGTCAATGGGCTCGATTTAATATAGCGAGGATACTAGACCCAAAGGGCACTGAGAAATTAGCACAAAGAGCAATTAATTCTTAGAGAGCCTCTCTGTGTATGTCCTCGGGATGCACGGGCCTTTGCTCAAGGATGGATATGCTCAGACAAGGCAGTCCTGTCCTCTCACCTCCCAGTTTGCCCTTTAAAACCTCAGAAAGTTCTGGAATCTGTCTCTGTATAGGAAATAAAAACTAAAAAATGAAGATAACCCCTTTCCCATGCCCTACACTTCAGCAGAAATCTCTCACTGTCATCATATTTGGAACCTGAATTCATTTTTATGTACATACAGAAATTTAGGTACTGTGCATCCTGGCGTTGGCCAACTATTGCAGTTGATCCTCCTCCTCTCCCCAAACTCGCTTCCCCTAACCTCCTCCTTCTGCTTACATGGCACGTGTGCGTCCACGCTTACCACGGCTCTGTTTATAATAGCTAAGGATTGCAATCAGCCTAGGTGCCCACTGACAGATCAATGGATCATGAAAATGTGGTGCGGACATGCAACAGACTTTTATTCAACATAGAAAAAAATGAACTTATGGAATTTGCAGGAAAATGGTTGGGTCTAGAAAGACATATTTAGTAAAGTGATTCAAACACAGAAAGACCAAACCACATGTTCACTCTGATATATGGATGCCAGCTTGTAATATCTGTAAGTCTGTTTATGTAGGAAGACAACTGTGGGCTAAACCTGTACAGACAGAATGGTAACCAAGGGCGAGTATAAAGAGAAGATCACAAAGAGCGATGAAGGAAAACCTGAAAAAACGTTCACAAGAGACACGGATGGTCTGGGTCTATCATGGGTCAGCTCTGCCACACAAGATGCCCTGGCAGTACCCAGGACTAGAGATTCCATGGCGCTGGTAAGTGCCCAAAGCCAAGCCACTGGGAGAAATGTGCTCATCACGCTGGGCAGACCGGAGCGCTCCTCTCCAGGCGCCATTCCTCAACCACGGCAAAAAGACAGTGCTCACCCCCCACACACCAATTTCAAAGAATACGAAACTTCAAAATGGATTTCAAAGGCCTCTGTAATTCTGGCAGCATGACATTTTATGTCTTATAAGCTATTTTTATTAGCCAGGATTGTAGAAAATTGGTGCTTACCAGCCATTAACCTTTCAAGCATATAACTCCATTTCCCCCCCACATGGAAGCATAGCTTACACCGGGATGAGGATCAATCCTTCAGCTGTCTAGCTCTGTTAAGGGGGAAAAAAAGGCATTTGTGAAGCCACATCTCTCTATCCTCAAGAAAATGTAAGTTCTATAATTTTATAGACTTTTGATCATAATTTTATAGCCTTCAGCCCTGCAACTGGAATTCTGTTTTTAATTGTAAAATATAAAAACCAGATAAGGCAAGTTTTATAATCCATTCTTTGTAATTGAGAGGAGAATGGGAAAAAAATAAGATAACTGAAGAAAAAAAGTCTACTTTTAAACAGTCAGGGGTCCACAGTAGGGCTATTTTTGTAGTAACTTGTTTCCACGCCCACCGGTTCATGAGATAACACATACCAATCACCCCAATCCCTACAAATTAATCAATACCGATGGCCAGGGGCTCGTGCTTGTGAGCGCCCTCTCCCCCAGAGCCCATGGAGCTTTAAACAAGTCACTCTATAATTTATTTATTCAATTTTTAAAATACGCCTTTTGCCAAAAGGTCTCTGGCTGCACATTAGAATGTAAAGGTCAGTACGGGGAAAAGTCCCCAAACAAAACCATAAACTCTCTGAATGAAGCTGCCAGCAAAGGTCAGCCCACCCTCTCCACATTTCGGGGGCCAGACTCCAGAGTGGGGCTGCTGAGGGACTCTGGGGTCCTCCACACGCAATTGGGAAGGGTGGGCATGGAAGTCCCCAAGCTGTTGGGTGTCCCCTCCTACTCCACCAATGGATGGGGTTGAAGTCTTTAGGAATGGTCTGGACATTCCAGAATATGAGGCTCCCGGGGCTTGCTTCCTGTGGCAGCTCTGAAGACAGGCTGAGATCAAGACTTCAGTGTCCCTTAGTGAAGGGGACAGTGGCTTCCCACAGGAATCAGAGCAGAGAGCTCATGCTGGGCAGGGCTGACATAGCTGCAGTAATAAGAGGGACAGGGAGCAAGACAGCACACGTGGCTCACTGTCTCCTGGATCTGGGCACCTGTGACACACCATGTAGTCTTGCTGGATCCTCAAATGCTGCTAGGAAGGTCACCGCCGCCTGACCTATGGAAGGTGGTATAGGTCACAAGCACAGGAGATGTGACTAGTGTCATGTGGATGATGGCTGGGGGGTGGGAGCCCAAAGCTGATCAAACTCTGAACCACATGACCCTGAGGCAATGTAGAGGGCAAGGGTGGAGGCTGAGTCGTATCCAACACCAGTTTTTCCAGAACCAGTAGTGAATTCCAGTAAGCAAACCCCAGTCCTCTCGTCAGCAACCCAACTCTTTAAAAAAGGGGGGTAATAATGTGCCTCCTGCTAGGGGTTAGTTGTATAGATTTAAGCTAGTTGGTAAGGGCATGGTGCCCACCCCAGTGCCTGGCACAGAGGGTGGGATCAAACCACAGAACTATGCTATCCACTCCTCCATGGGTGCTGGACATGGGGTGGTGGCAGGACTCCCACGGGAAGCTGATGCTAGGGCATCTGCAGGAAACAGTGGACCCCACTGTTGATTTCCATTAAACATATGTCAATGTGTGTCCCCAGCAATGAGTCACCATCGCCTCTCCAATCAGCCTGTGAGGCAGAAAGAGAAAGAGGGCCCCGCCCCCTTCACAGTGAGCACAGAAACAGCAATGAAACACACCACCTGCACACCCGCCTCTGGCTCTGCCCCACAGGTCCTTTCTGCTCTGCCCAGTGACCATGGAAGGGAAATGTCACCTTCAGCCCCAAGGCCTGTTTCGGCTCTCACAGACTCGGAGCTACTCCTTGGGCTGGATGAGCCAAGCCCTGTCTCATGCCCACACTGGCTCTTAAGCTGCCCACTGCAGGCCAGAGATGGGAGAGCCAGGCTCCGTGACTCACAGTCATCCATGCCTGTGTATGACCCAGGCTCCCTTGTAGGAGCTGAGGTCCCTCTTGACCACTATAGACTTGGGCAGCGTGTATACTTAGCCACTTTGCAACATCAGGGTGACAGTGACCAGAATGGAGTCCTCAGAGCTGAAGCTCAGCTGTTGGTCCCCCTCGCCAGTGTGCTAACCTTCTGCTCCACTGGCCCGAGATGAGTGGCCAGGCAGCCAAAGCACAGGTTCCAGAGACACAAGATACAAGACATCTGCAGCCTGACATGCTCAGTATAGACTGTAAGGTAGTTCTGGGGAGAGAAAACACATGTGCTATGAATGTGTCCTCTGGCGGCATGCTGCCATATCTCCTCAGCAGGGAGTGTGCCCTGCCTGTCTCTGTTGAGTGACCCACTCCCAAATACCATCCTTGGATGAACAAAGTATTTATAAAGTTTCACATGATCTGCTACCCTTGTGAAGTCCATCTGACAGAGGAAGATGATGGGGAGAACAAATACCCCATATATATATATATATATAATTATTATTTATTATTAAACTATTTATTTATTTATTTATTTATTTATTTATTTATTTATTTATTAGTAACAGATATATATAGAAAGAATGGGCATGCCAGGGCCTTCAGACACTGCAAACGAACTCCAGATGCATGTGCCACCTTGTGCATCTGGCTTATGTGGGTACTGGGGAATTGAGCCTTGAACCGGGGTCCTTAGGCTTCATAGGCAAGCACTTAACCACTAAGCCATCTCTCCAAATCCCCCATGTATATTTTAAAAATATTTTTGCTTTATTTATTTGCAAGCAGAGACAGAGAGACAGACAGAAAGAGAATGGGCACACCAGGGCCTCTAGTCACTGCACATGAACTCCAGATCCATGCACCCCTTTTCTGCATCTGGCTTTACATGGGTACTGAGGAATCAAACTCAGGTCATTAGATTTTGAAGGCAAGTGCCTTAAACACTGAGCAATCTCTCCAGCCTCCCATGAATATTTTAACCACAGTTAATCCATTCCACGTTGCAGTTTGTAATGAACAATGTGATGCTCTAATGCATCTCATTTTCCATTCCAACAAGATGGAAACGTGAGGTGTTTCTCAGCCACCCACCACCATGTTGTGCTTCAGGAGTGGACGAGTGGCAGATACCTTGGTGGATAGCCTGGTGCTTGCAGGGGATGCAGACGTTGCAAATATGAAGTTTAGCATCCTCTAACTGGAAGCCCTCAGGCTTTCATGAACATCATCCCTGAGAGAGGGGTTTTAGCAGGCAGATTCTAGGCCACATTCCCAGGATTTCCATGTCAGTGGGTGGATTAGTTCCCAGTGGCTGTCATCACAGATATGAGCATGAGCTGGTGCTTTGAGATAACAGGCATTTAGTCTCTGTAGTCCCGGATGCCAAGGTCAGAAACAGAGGGTTCAGTATGCACTGACAATCCACTGCCTCTTCTTCTTGGCTGACACCAAGCACCAAGCTACCCCGGTCCCATTCCCTCCCCACTAGGATAGAATGAATTCCTTCAAACTGTGAGACAAAAGAATCCTTCCTTAAGTTGCTTTTTGTGAGGCACTTGGTCACAAGGATGAGAAGTATAACTAATGCAGACAGCTAGTACAAAGAAGTGGGGTCCGTACTGTGATAAACCTGGCCATCTGGTGCACAGGCCTTCAAAAAGTATGGAAAAGTATGGAGCTTTGGCCTATAGAAGCCCTAGGATTGTATGAGCAGAGCTTAGTGAGCCATTCCAGTGTGATTCTGGGAAACCAGAATGCTGAGAGAAATGTGGATGGTGGTGGGTAAACTCGGGAGGTTTCAGAGGGGAACAAGGGCTCCTCTTTGGGGCTTAGGCTGGAGGACATCCTGTTGATTATTTGGTGGTGTGTTCTTCCAGGTTCCTGTTAGTTTCAGTGAGGCTCAATGCAAAAGCAATAGACTTATTTGGGTGGCAGAGGAAATGACAAAATAGCCTGGCGCCCAAGCTGTGGCATGGTTACTGCTTACTGCTCTTATATCTACAGGGAGAGAACACAGAAAGATGTGAAAAATGTGCAGTTTGGCAAGAAAAGGAGATGAGAAAGTTTAAAGTTGCAGACAAGACAGGCGTGGATAAAACACCTCGAATTAAAATCATTAAAGAGAGATTTTTTGTTTGGTACCATGACCATTGGAAAGGTCCTCTGAGGAGAAGAGCCCACAAATTCAAGGCTTCTATTTAAACACACACACACACACACACACACACACACACACACAATTGTATTTGGAAGGAGAGAAACTGAAGTAAGAATGCTGCTGATGGGGTTTTCTGCTCATTAACAACTGCCTGTGGAAGTGTCTTCCCAGGTTTAGTCACCAAGGTGCACAGAGGCCATTATGTCTATGGCAGGAGGGTGCCAGGCTATATCCCCAGCTGGAAGAATAACTCAGCTACCTTTGTGCATATGGTGCTGGTTTTGCAGACATGCAAAGTATAAGAGTTACAGGGCCACGAAGGCTTGCACCAAGGTTCTGGAAAGCTGCTGAGACTGGGCAGTGTATGGTGGGGGTGCAGAGGCCCTGAAAGGCTGTGACATAAAGCTCTGAAAGTGATGCCTAGGTTGCAGTGAAGACCCCAGCGTTATGGAGATGCCAGGATCATGGGACATCTGCCGTAGAAAGCTGAAGACACGGAACAGAGCTGTTCCGAGAGAAGATGTATGTGCTGCAGGTGACAGAGCTGGAAGGGTAGAGCACCAAGGCTGTTGGAGTGCTAATGGTGTCACCAAGGTCTTTAGATACAGAATTTGGTATTTGTCCAGCTGGTCATCAGTCTTGCTTTTTACTTTTGCCAAATATTTCCTTGCTATGCCCATTCATCCCTTTTGGAATGAGGAAGTTTACTCTGTGTGTATTTTGGATGTGTATAACTTGGTTGATTTTATTTTATAATTCTCTTATATATAATTTATTTTATGATTTATTTTATTTTATAGGCGCTCACAGTTAAGAGATTGCCTTGCTTTTCAAAGCACTATAGACAGTGCTAGGATTGTTGAGTTGGGTTTTGAGTTGGGACGAATGCATTTTGCAGTATGAGATGGCTATGGAGGGTGGTCAAAGGTAGAACTTTAAAGTGATGTATTTGGCTGTAGAGTTGATAAGGGGTGGACTTGTGATGGTTAATTTTGTCAATGTGATTGGATTAAGAAACATTTGGGGCATTGATGAAGCACACCTTTGGGTATGTTTGTGAGAATTTTCCAGAAAGGATGAGCTGAGGTGTAAGATCAGCTCTGAATATGGGCAGCACCATTCCATGGGCTGGGGTCCCAGACAGAATAAGCTAAGGGAGGAAGAAGAAAGCCAGCTGAGCACTGGCACGCCCTGTCTCTGCTGCCTGGTCAGTTCCACGGACCAAGCTGGTCCTCCCTCATGTTCTCACTCCCCTAGCATACTGCCTTCCTTCATCACCTACATGGCAACTGGGATTCTGTAGATATGGTTAAATAAAATAAACCCTTCCTCCCTTAAGTTACATTTTGCCAGATACCTGGTTATAGCAATGAGAAAAAACAATACTAGACATGGTATCCAAACTTAAATTTGGACAGCCGAAAACAGAAACCCTGACATTTCTCTTCTATGTCAGCCTCTTGCACACATGTATACACTCCTAAAACAATTTGGAACTAAGCCTTGTGCTTTCTCATAATGATCAGAGACATAGGGAGCCAGATCCTGCTTGCCGGACACCCACACTCCAGGGCTGGACATGCATGAGACAGTGGAATGTGCACCCTCTGTGAGTAGAAGCACACCTTGCCATGCCTGTGACTCACCTGAGCCTGCTTCCTGGGCAGGAAGCACCCCATCTCCACAAGGTCCATCCCTCCCATTACCCAGGCATGGGGGGCCCTCACAGGCCTGTAGGATATCTATCTGTCACCGAAGGATTACCCTAAACCTCCCTAAATCCCACACATTGTCTGCAAGAAAACACAATGAATCTAGCCAAGGCCAAGTTCAAGCAGAAGTTTAGATGCAGCTGTGGACGCAGGCAGGGCATGTCTTTAGACCCTTACCATGGCCAGTCCCCACTCAGCTGGCCACTGGGAAGCAGCTGCCCACCAGAGTCCTAATTACTGACATGGGGTAAGGCAGGATCATCACAGGGGTGGGTGGACCACAAGAGGCAAGATAGGTGGAGTCTAATGGGAAGAATGAAGAGCTGGAAGTTTCCACTTCCTGACCTTGGGGGATCTGAGCCTTAGTTTCCTCAACAGGGAAGTGGATGTGCCCCCATGTGATGCTGGGGTCCCTATGAAAACATCGAAGCACACTGAACCAGGTGGGGTTGGTTGGCAAGTCCTCAAGTTGTGATAGCCAGTGGCTGTGACCCAGGCTGACAGAGCAATGGTCCCCTGGACCCTGTGAACACGTCACCTACATGGCAACTGGGATTTGTAGATAGGGTTAAATGAAAGGCCTAGGGACAGGAGATGGCCATGGGTTATCCTGGTAGGCCACTGGAATCGGGCGCCTTTTTAAAGCCGAAGCGATGGAGAGAAACATGAGCATGGAAGGAGCAGGGGGCATGGCACTGCAGCCTGTGCATGGAGCTGTGGCTCAGGCTGGAGTGCGGCTGCTTCTGGAAGCTGGAACATTCGCCTCTGGAGTGTCCAGAAGGAGCCAGCCCTGCTTCACAACAGCTTCATTTCAGAGGCCCACGGCCACCTCTTGAGGTCCAGAGCTGTGAACTGAGAAATTTTCATTGCTTAAATGACACATTTGCAGTCACTGAGTTCACAAGAAAACCCATTCGGACTAAACATCCTAGACATGACACTTGACCTTTCTAACCACCTGAAGCCTGCAGGTGTCACGGCAGAGTTACCTAAGGAGACACAAGGGCATGAAGCTGCCCTGCTCCCCAATTGACACAAGGGCATGAAGCTGAGCTACTGTCCTTGTCCCTGGCCCCAGGCTGATGGGGTGTCAGAAATACGAGCTGGACACAGATAATCCACTAACATGGTGGTTTTTAATCTTGTGGTGCTGGGGCTAGATGGCCAGGGCCTGAGGTCCACAGCTGTGAACTGAGAAATTTTCTTCCATTGCTTAAATGACACATTTGCAGTCACTGAGTTCCAAGAAAACCCATTGCTAAACATCAAGACATGACACTTGACCTTTCTAACCACCTGAAGCCTGCAGGTGTCACGGCAGAGTTACCTAAGGAGACACAAGGGCATGAAGCTGCCCCCAAACGTGAACTACTGTCCTTGTCCCTGGCCCCTGATGGGGTGTCAGAAATATGAGCTGGACACAGATAATCCACTAACATGGTGGCTTTTAATCTTGTGGTGCTGGGGCTAGACCCAGGGCCTTGAACACACAAGCCAAGTGCTCTTCTTCCAGCCTTGCACGCGCGAGACACGCGCTCTTCTTCCAGCCTTGCACACACGAGACACGCGCTCTTCTTCCAGCCTTGCACACACAAGCCAAGTGCTCTTCTTCCAGCCTTGCACGCGCGAGACACGCGCTCTTCTTCCAGCCTTGCACACACGAGACACGCGCTCTTCTTCCAGCCTTGCACACACGAGACACGCGATCTTCTACCAGCCTTGCACACACAAGCCACGCGCTCTTCTTCCAGCCTTGCACGCGCGAGACACGCGCTCTTCTTCCAGCCTTGCACACGCGAGACACGCGCTCTTCTTCCAGCCTTGCACGCACGAGACACGCGCTCTTCTTCCAGCCTTGCACGCGCGAGACACGCGCTCTTCTTCCAGCCTTGCACGCGCGAGACACGCGCTCTTCTTCCAGCCTTGCACGCGCGAGACACGCGCTCTTCTTCCAGCCTTGCACGCGCGAGACACGCGCTCTTCTTCCAGCCTTGCACACACAAGACACGCGCTCTTCTTCCAGCCTTGCACACACGAGACACGCGCTCTTCTACCAGCCTTGCACGCACGAGACACGTGCTCTTCTTCCAGCCTTGCACACACAAGACACGTGATCTTCTTCCAGCCTTGCACACACGAGATACGCGCTCTTCTTCCAGCCTTGCACACACGAGACATGTTATCTTTACCAGCCTTGCACACACGAGACATGTGCTCTTTACCAGCTTTGCACTTATAAGGCATGTGATCTTCTCTCAGGCTATGTCTCCAGCACCTTGTTATGTTTGATTAAGAAAAAAATGAGGGCTGGAGAGACACCTTAGTGGTTAAAGTGCTTGTCTGAGAAGCCTAAGGACCAAGGTTCAATTCCCCAGGACCCATGTAAGCCAGATGCACATGTGTCTGGAGTTCATTTGCAGGAGCTGAAGGCCCTGGCGCATCCATTCTCTCTATTTGCCTCTTTATGTCCCTCAAGTAAATAAAACATATAAATTTAAAAAAGAAAACAAATGACAACAAATGCTGGAGCAGGGACCCCCTGTATACTGCTGGTGGGAGAGGAGACTAAGCCAGCCACTATGGAAATCAGTGTAGAGGTTCTTCAAAAACAATCATTACAATTACCATAGAGTCCAGCTATACTAGTCCTGGCCATATACCCAAAGGACTCCATATCTTACCACAGAGATACTGCACATCTATGTTCATTGCTGTTCTAATCATAAGAGTGAGGAAATGGAACTGATCTAGACATCCGTCAACAGATGAATGACAATGCCAACACGGGACGTACATACACACCACGGGATTTCATTCGGCTATACAGAAAAATGAAATTTGCAGAAAAAAATGGATGGGTCTGGAAATTATTATATGAAACGAAGTAACCCAGACTCAGAAAGAAAGACTGCATGTTCCCTCTCATATCTAGAACTTAGCTTTTAGTGTGTGTGTGTGTGTGTGTGTGTGTGTGTGTGTGTGTTAAAACTATAAAGGGGACCATGAGAGAGGGAAAAGAGATGTTGTGGAAGGGAGGGGTCAAAGAATACAAGATATGAAAGTGGAAAGGGGACTACTGGGGGTGGGCTCAAGAGGCAGGGGAGCAAGGGGAGGGGGAGGGAGATCAACAGAAACAATTATACATGATTATGTCAAAATAAAGGCTATTATATTTATTTTAATAATAAACTAAATTTTAAAGGAACCAAAGAACCAACCCATTGATCCTTGGCTGATGACAGTACGAAAGGCCACCAGAAGAGGGCAGCCCAGAGCGTGGGTAGCAAGTGACCAGATTCCCATGCTTTGGGCAATCAGCCCCTATCCCAAACCCCACAGTGCCCCTGTCAGGTGAAAGGAGCAAGCAGGTGCTGTGAGTTTTCACAGGAACCCTCTCAGAAGAGCTCTGTCACCCTTGACGGAAAAAAACTTCTCTCGGCTAATGGTATTTTTATATGGAATTCACTTGCAGGAAAAATTGCTCCTTCACGAAGTCAGAATAATAGGCAAGGCCTTTGAAAAGACGAACGCCTGCCTGTGTGCTCTCAGTTTGTGATTTACTTAACCATACTTTCAAAGGAAAGGGAGGGCTGGAGGAGGGAAGGAGGGATGGACCCCTTTCCTGCCGTTTAACCCACATCCATTCGTGAACGTAGGGAAGTCACAAAATTTCCACATTTTGATATTAATATCATGAAGCAAATACTACAGGAAATTGTACCAAATACACTTCGTTTAAATTGTAGTATGAATTTCATTGTGATTTCAGAAAAAATTAAGAACCCTGCAGGGTAGAATTAGAAAGTCACTCTTTCTGAAACAAAGAACGCACATGTCTTGGCAGCTGATACAAAAATCTGAGTGCCATTCAGTACCTGAGCAAGTGAAAGTGAACCCAAGCCTTGCTCAGAAGTTCACCTCAAAAGTGCCCTGAAAAGAGGGTGCACAGCCAGGAGAAGCCTCTGGGCCCTTGGGTACCATGCTTCCAGGCCCTTCCAGTTGTACTGGGCACCTTGCTTTATTCGAGCCTGGGACAGGAGGGCTCTGCATATACCCAGGACCCCAGGTCTGTGGGGACACAAGGAATGTCTATTCTCCATGTCCTGCTAGTTATGTCAGGCAGCTCGAATCACAGATGGTCCATGGCCAGCCTTCCCAAGGCCTCCAGGGCCTGGGTCACAGTGTGAGTGCTGTGACTGTCAGTGTGTTCAGGTTTTCAGATGTGGCTGACCTGCACCTAGAATCTTCTCTGCCCTGTCCCCCAGTACTGGCCCCGTCTGAAAGCTCCATGAGAACCTCGCCTCATTAAAAGCAGGGCCCAGCCTGTTGATGCCAGGGCACATTCTGCAAACCCACCTGTCCTCAGAGGCTGGACCCACTGCAGAGGACCCAGAACATGAGCAATGGGACAACAGACACCTGTCTTGATGATGGCCAGCTGACAGCTTCAGGTCCCTGCACAACATCTCCTTTCATGTCACAGCAGAGGTCAAATTGAGCTGGGATGTGAGGCTGAGCAGACAGGGAGAAAGCAAATGGCTACGTTTTGGCCAGTTCAGCCTCACAGCCTTCAGTTTGTGATCCACAAAACAGGAAAAATCTTGGCTCCCTAGAGGGGCTTTGGAAGCTGGAATGAGATGTTAACAAGCAAAGGATTAGGCAGAAGCTCAAGTTATGATGTCATAGTTACATAGTTTCCCATTCTCTCATGTCACGATTTGATTGAAATGTCCATTCTTTGGGACTGGGGGTGTAGCTCAGTGGTAGAGCACTTGCCTAGTATGGGCAAGGCTCCTGGTTCAACCTTCAGCACCATGAAAAAAAGAAAAACTAAGCTATCATAAAGCGCACATCCGAAAACATGCGTTTTTCAGCCATGTGTGTGTGTGTGAGTAAGATCTGGTCACAGTACCCACAGTCACTCTGTAACAGTTGTGCACACTGTCTGTACCCAGACACAAAGGACACTATTTCCTGACAAGAGCCACTCACGGGGCTCAGAGGACCGGAACACAGCAGGATGGGAACACAGATCTATGGTGTGGAACACAGCAAAGAGCCGTGACTCCCTCAAGTCTCAGTTTCCCCATGGGTAGCAGGGACCTCAGTAGTATCTCCTGTAATGTCCACGCAGCAGTGAGAACGACTGCCTGGAGTAGGCATATGATGGCAGAGTGCCAAGGGCAGAAGTACACTTGTTCCCTTATGATGGCTGCTGAGATCACCCTCGCCCTCCCCTCTCTGTGTGAAAGCAGCACCTGCTCAGGGCTAAGCAGTTTCCCATGTCATATACATGGGTCTGCCTTCCCTTTGACCCTCTCTACATGGCTGTACATGGGTCCACCTTCCCTTTGACCCTCTCTACCTGGCTAGCCCCATGCAAGATGACAGTGGTGACAAGACGAACATCACTGGCTCCAAAGATGGCCAACGAGGAGCCACAGGCTGACGACTGGCTCTGGGTGCTCATTTTCTTGGGAGACCCTTGCCGTGACTTCCAAGGGGGTTAGTGGGATCTCGTGATGCTAAGGCTGTGGACCGCTCTTCTAGCCTCAGGTACTCAGAGCATCCAGGCCTCCAACAGAGCTGAATGCCCTCAGCCTCGACTTCCCTCTGCTCACTGCAAGGATGGCAGCACTCTGGAGCTGCCACTGTGTGCACAGTGACCAAGCCTGACGTGGCCTTTGCTCCCTGCAAGGCTGGCAGCAGATGGAGCAGGAGTTGGCTCTCTGGGGTGTGTGTGTGGAAGGCCCTGGACTTATATGCTTAGCGGCTCCTTTGCAACCTGGCTGGGATGCCAGAGAGCCTGAAGTGGCTATTCATTTCACTTACTTAGCAAATATTTACCGAGTGCCTCTGAGCCATCCCAGTGTGCAGGCATCTCCACCTAGACACTCCTGCCCCCAATACTTCCCAGCTCACACACAAAGAGTGCTGGATGTCAGGCACAGTGCAGGTCATGGTCAGGCCTGGTGAAGCCTCCTGCCCAGCCAGAGTCACCTGGATGCTGAGGTGAGTCCAGTCCTCCTGGGCAGAGTCTCTTCTCCTTGTCTTATTATAAGGGCACTGTACTGTGACAAATTCTTGACATAGATCCCATCCACCCTGCAGCTGTCTGCTCTCAGACAGACGGGTCAGTCACTGCCTCAGCACTCGTGAGATGGAGGCAGGAGAATCAGAAGTCACCCTCAGCTACATAGTGAGTTGGAGGCCAGCCTTGGCTGCATGAGACTCTCTCAAAACGACAGAATAACACCAAAACTTCACTGCCATTCTGCTTCGGGTACAGGGTGGGGCACTGGGGAAGCATCCATGGCTGATACTGAGGGCACCTTAGTGTCCATCCTGTCCCCTTCCTTCCAGTGCTGCCCTGAGATAGAGAGTTTACTAAAAGACTAGGGAATGGGTTGTGAGGGGCTCAAGGTAAGAAGGACAAAGCATTTGTCTCATCTAGGAGTGACATAGGAGACGTCTGTCTCGGACAGGAGAACATGTGAGTGGAGCTGTTGTCCCCTTGTGCTCTGAACCCAGATGCGCTGCATGGAGCCTCAGCAGCTAGCTTGCAGTGATGATGTGATACACAGGCAAGCTAAGGACAGCAGAATGGTAGGAATAAAAGTGAGGCTTGCAATCACAACACTTATTGGCTAGTCCAGCCCTTGACCATATTTCTATATTAACTGTAATATAAGAAAAATGAGCCCCCCATTTTCTTAAGATGCTGTTAATTACATCTTACCCTCTTCGTAAAGTATGTCCTGAAACAATACAGATGGTTAAAAGCATGATCAGGGAGACGCCTCTGGGACTCTGCAAGATTAAGTAAGCGAAATGGTTGCTGACTGGCAAGAGAGAAACTTTCCTGTGAGAACACACGGAGGGTCCTAGGCTGACTAGGCCATGGGAGAGTGAGGGTACCTTCTTCAGTCCTTGATAGTAAAGCCCTTCTTTCTAGACATTTGAACTCACAGTGCACCCTCTTTTCAGCTAACCCTGACCCCAGCTCCCTTCTCCCAGTAAACCAGTCCCGCTGACCTTCCCCCTTTCCCCTAAGAATGAGGGTGACACAATCCATGCCTCATTTCCTCCCCCACACCACCTGCAACCTTGTCACACTCACTGTCTTCTGCTGTGAGACTGGCCCCGGGCTGGCCCAGCATCTTGCCTCCATGCCGGAGGGTGACACAGGGTAACCGCATCAGGCTGCAGCCTCCAGCTCGCTGACCATGAATAATTCACCGAGCACAGAAAGAAGCTTAGCACTTGCCAGGACAGACAACAGCGTGGCTCGGAGCAGGCTGGATTTCAGTCTGACCATCGTAGTGCAGCTACTACCCCATGTCAGTGACTGGGGATATGAGGAAATTATCCTGAAAATAAGACCTGGGCCACCACTGCAAGCTCTTACACTTGGCCAAAACAACCAGGCTATCCGAAGCTGAAGGGATCCAGAATGCCAGAAATCAGCATGAGGGGAGGGGCACACAGCTTTCCGTGCTCAGTGGCTCCTCACCTCCACAGGGCCACAATTCATGTATCTGTTACCCTATAGGGGGAAACTATTTTAAGCCTAATTAGCACAATTTTTTTTAGAATGCAAATGCTTTTCATTTAGACATAAAACAAAATGCCACGACATTTCTTCCACCCATTTATCATAAACAAGTTAATTACTGTGTAACAAATCTCTCCTGCTGGAGTGTGTAGGCTTGGGGC
Source organism: Orientallactaga sibirica (assembly GCA_036365145.1). Classification (NCBI taxonomy): domain Eukaryota; kingdom Metazoa; phylum Chordata; class Mammalia; order Rodentia; family Dipodidae; genus Orientallactaga; species Orientallactaga sibirica. The sequence continues at coordinate 354,543 of JAEOAD010001557.1, read as the reverse complement.
TGCCGGGGAGCTGACTCAGGCAGAGAGAGGGAGCCACGGAGTGGCCAGTAATAGCTGATGGCACTCACCATAAAACCACGACTGTGAAGCCTTGCTCGTCACACTGAGGTTAAGCTCTCTCCCTCAGAATACCTCAATTAGAAGTAGTCATTATCTATTTAGCTGGGATCCTACCAGAAGCACCTGGCTTCCTACTTGCATCTGACACAAGCGCTCTCTCCATGTAAAGTTTTCCGCACATGGCGATTTCTGCGTGTCCTGGCTTGAGCTTATCACAACCTCCGTTCTTGCCTCCATATGTGCAAAATTGTTTTTAAGATACAAAAACATCTCTTTGCGGCTGACATTCAGCACCCTAGGGGGAGTTAGGGGGAGAAAGCCAGGAGGAATGCGAGAAAATCAGAGCCTTCCCCACCCTCCCGCCTGGAGGACGAAGAGCAGGATTAAGGAACCAGCCTCCCAACAGGACCCCAGGGGCTGTGCCCCCCTCCCCCCTAGCCGGGCCTGTGCTGCTCACGCCACACTCGTGCTCGGCCCTGTATGTGCACCAGAGGAGCCCAGCGATGATCTGGCCAGGGATTCAGCTCCTCCACTACACCTGCTAGGTGCACAGCTGCAGTCTGGCCTGGGTGCGCACACACCCAGGATGCTGGGGAGGTGCATTCTGGGTGGTAGCTAACAAGTCGTCAGTCAGCAGCAATTAGTACTCACAGGTACCTTTTCCCCTAAGTCCCTGGGTAAGATGGATGCTCCAAGATCTCAGTGTGTCTCTTGGAGGACCCAGAGGTCTAGCTCGTCACTTTGCGCACAGGGGAGGAGTCCCAGGCTGCACAAACAGCGGGACTGAGCCACTGTGGACCCTAAAAGAGGGTTGATCTCATCACACTCCAGACTGACACACACGTCTCTTCTGAAAGCACTCTCTCACATGCCTGCCTACTCCTAGACCCACTGCCTGAAAAGGTTCTGGGTTTTCATGAGCAGTGAAAGGCAATGGCCTCCCAGCTCCGACAACAAAAGACAGTAAGAAAAGTTGGATTTGGTGCAAAATAAAAATCCCGACTCACATTGTCAGGTGCGAACAAGAAATGTGAGCACACTGTGTCTGGAAGGGTGTGCCTAAACCATCACCCCAAGGTGTGTCAGAACCTTACACCATCCCTGTCCCGTGAACACCCAGCAACTGCTGCTAGCTTCTGAGGCAAAAGGCTATACTTTCTGCCTGAGGACTGTTTGAGAGTGATGTTAAAATCAGCCCCCGCCCCTTTCACTTTGAAATCACTCAACGCCTACCATTTCTGGGAAATTGAGGCCAGGAGCAAAAGCTCCCAGCCAAGATGCCCAGGGAACAACTTGGAGCCCGCCCCACAGAGCCCCGACTCAGCCCCTTCCTATGCAAATACTAAGTTTAATTAGTTTGCCTGGAAAGAGAAACAGATCAATCTACTGCAGAATAAGCCATCCTCAGCTGATTCCCTGAGCCCCCACCCCCTTCCCTGTACACACGTGGAGGCACACAGCCATTCTCCTCGCACGCACACATGCAGGCACACGGCCATTCTGAAGGAGCTCATTGGTCTCCTTCCTGAATGAGTGTTCATGCCGTCGGAGGGCAGCAATAAAAATGAAGGCCACAGTGGTGAGCAGAACGTCTGTGGGCTTGTTTACCGAACTTCCAGCAACATCGTCTGCCTTGTCATGCATCTCAAAGCAGGGATAATTTAAGAATCCTGAATTTCATACATAAAAATACTCAGTAAGAAAGCCTCTGAGCACACCACTAGAGATGTTCCACCCGCATTCCAGTGTGCTGCCCAGAAATGATTCACCCCACTCCAAAATGACAGACAGACCATGGAGTCACCCACCTTGAGCCAAAATGCCTCTGGCTGACCAGTTTGCACCTGGCTGAACTCACGACCATCACTCTGCAGAGATCACAGCTCAAAGACCAGCCAAGTCTTCCTCATGGCCTCCCCAACACCATCTCTACTGCCCGTGCCCTGGCCTACCTTTGAGAAGCTTCTCTCCTTCCAGAACGTTTGGAGAGATCAATGCGGTGTAGCCTTCTTCTGAGAAGCCAGCCTTGCAGGTCGCTGTGACTGTAAGATCCTCACCATGGGCCTGAGAACAGAACAGAGAGCAGCGAAACAAAAAGTAAGTTCACAGAAATTTAATCCGGCCCTCATTTGTCACGGCCTGCTGCGCAGGTCTCTGGCTGAGAGCAAAACGCCCATAAAACACCATCTCCACCCAGAGGTGGCATCAGGATCCTCTGGGCTCTGGGGACTTCGCAAAGCATTGGCCCCAACTGGGAGAAGCTTCTAGCAGTGGACAGCTGTACCTTCTGCTGTGGGAGGCACCAGGCCACTTGAAAGCTGGGGATAATTTATGGGGCCTTATTGGCACCGGGTAGGAGAAAATGACAGAGAGATACCCAAAAGGCAGGCTGTGGCAGACTTCTTCCCCAAGCTGTTCATTAAGAAAGGGAGGCCATGCCATAGAGAGGCCAGAGTGGCTGGGAGCCATCTCTCCCTGGGGCTGCAGAGTTGTAGCCTGAGGAGGAGGCAGCCTCCTGCTGCAGGCCAGAGGGGTGGCATTCTGAGAAGCAGAGAAAGCAAGGAGGGAGATATTCCAGGACCATTTTGGAGCTGGGCAAGGAGGGCCACCAGCTCTGCCACCTCACTACAAGGAGGCAGGTGGCTTCTTTCTCCACGCCTCCACTACCTTGGCCTCTTGTTCACCACAGAGCGCCACCTGCAGTCCAACGAGACAAGAGGGCTGCCAGGACCCAAGGGGTGTGTATCCTCCTCCGGGGGTAGTAGTGATGGGGGAGGAAGAGTGGGTAGCAATGCTCCACCCAAGATGCTAGGCACCAGGGAGGCAGCTGTGTCACCACGAAGCCAGCCAGCCGGCTGTAAGAGAAGAAGCCGGCGCCTCGCTCCTGGCGGCAAGCAAGCAAGCAAGCAAGCGGAGCGGAGCGCAGGGCGCAGACGGCACCCTGCAGTCTCGTCTTTGCGGGGCCGCGGAGCGGAACGCGCCTCTCGCCGCCGGCCGCCTCCTCCTCTCTTCCTCCACCCGCCCAGGCTCTGGCTCCAGAGGCCGCCCCCAGCCTGCAGCGCGGGATCGAGCCGGAGCCCCGGAGGCGGATAACCCTGACCCAAAGGCGCCTCTGGGGGCAGGGAGGGTGGGACGCGGGGTCGTGTGGGCAAAGCTCCAAATCCTGAGCCTGGTCCAGGGGAAACGAGGGTCCAAATTGTACCTGCAGCCCCGGGGAAGGCGAAACTCGGCCGGGAAAGTTTCGGTGTCCCCGAGGCGTGTGCCCGGCACACACGAGATTGCCCTGAGGCCTCGTAGCGGGTGGCCCGCCGCCAGCCCGGTTTATTCCTGAGGTGACTACAGCGCGGCTAGGGCGAAGACTGCGAGGCCGTTCGCCGAAGGGGTTCCCACAACTCCGCCTCCGCCCAGGGGCGCCCGGGGAGCGGCCGCGCCAGCCGCCCAGCGCACCCCGCGCCTCGCCCCGCGCGACCGGGCTGGGGCTCCGCGGGGAGACGGCGCGCGTCCCGCTCGCTCTCCGGGGCGCAGTTCCGCGCTGCTCCCGCACAGCCGCGCTCGCCCGACCCTCCGCAAGTCCGCGAAGCTGCTGCCCGTGCCCGGGGCTCGGCGGCCGGGGCGCCCCGCGGTCCATTCCGGCCACCCACCGCTGCCTGGAGACCGAGGCGACTTCCCGCAGAGCGTCCAGCCCCGGGCGGGAGGGAGGGAGGGAAGGATCGGAGCAGACGCCCCACCACGCTGACCCGCGGCCGGATGCTCGGGGCTCCCGAGCTCGGCAACTCGCGGCGGGCGGTGGAGGGCGCGCGGGCTCCGTGGTGGACGGCCAGCCTGCCCCGCGCGCCGACCGAGCCGAGCCGAACCGAGCGATGCGCAGCGTGGCGCACACCCCGGGTCCCGCCCGCCCGCCCGCCGGGGCGGCCCCGCAGGCTGCAGCCGGCCCCGCGGAGCCCGAGGGCGCCGTGCGCTGCAGGGACGATCGGCGCGGGCCGGGACCCCCCCACGACAGCCCCGCGCCGCCGGCGATCAGCAGGGCGGGAGGCGACAACTTACCCCGAGCGCGCCGGAGAGCCCGAGCAGCAGAAGCAGCAGCACACCCGAGCCCGCGGTCATCTTCCCCGCCGCTCAGCGCCGCGCCGCCTCGGTGCCCGCCCAGTGCCCGCTGCCCGGCGCTCCGATCCCCGCCGCCCACCCCGCGCTCGCCGCCCGGGCTCCCAGAGCCAGGCCAAGTCAGGCCGGCGGCGCGCTCCCCCGGCCCGTGCGTCCGCCGGCCTCGCCGCCGCCCGCGCTCTGTTCCGCGCGCTCCGAACTGCAGGTGAAGCCGCGCGGCGGCCGCCCAGGCCCCGCCCCGCTCGGCCTGACGCGGGCCTTAAAGGCGCCGCGCCCGCGTCCCCGCCAGCCACGCAGCCGGGCGCTGGCCGCGCGCGGTGAATGGAGCCCGTTTGGGGCAGAAGCAGCCAATTACACGCAGGCTATGAGGGCAAAGGGTGTGTGTGTGTGTGTGTGTGTGTGTGTGTGTGTGTGTGTGTGTGTGTGTGTGTATTGAAGTACCTGCTCCCAAACCTGGCACCCTTTGCAGATTGTGGGACTCCCCCCCCACCATCATCTTGGACCCATGGCCTTCCCTTGACATGAGTGGAAGTGGGCCTTCTGTTCTTTCTTGTCATTCTCTCCCCGTCCCCTGGCCTATGCAATGGCCTCCAGCCCACTGGGGGCAACTCAAGAGTGAAAGTCCCTCCTTGCAAGACCAGCAGAGAAGGGAAAATTGAGGTGTTGGTACCTCATGATTGTGGACAGTGTTCATTCCTGTTTGTGCATCAAAATGCTCTGGTAGGCCTGAGAAGTCAAGAAAGAAATGGAGCTGGTCCTTCGAAGTAGAACTGGCAGGCCCATCAGGGTTCCTGCCAGGCCAGCTCCATTTGCTCTGCGCAGGCGATTTCCACCCGAACTTGAGGGCGGTTGTTTAAGGGATCATCAGTGAAAAACGCAGGCAGTTGGAAAGTAAGTGAAGATTTCTGCAGTCCCTTCGCTGGACATGCAGAGAAGAGGTTTCCTGAACTCCCATGCTTTCACATCTTCTTTGTCTCGGTTTGGAGGCGCTCTGTGTCCACAATCCATTCGTTCTGGCTTGAGAAGCAGGCTGTCTGCTGTCCGAGGAGGAAGGAGAAGACTGGTGAGCCCCAGGTCAGAGCCGCATGTCCACCTCTCCTCTCCACCTCTCCTCGCAGGCCGTGCCACCACCACCAGGCCAGTGCTTGTGGCTAGTCCCCTTGAGCATTAGGAAGTCTAGAGAGAGGCAGAGTGGACTCTGTCTAGGGGCTATGGGGCTGGGGCTGGCTTCACAGCCTGGATATCACAGTCTAGACCAGTCTCCAAGTCTGTACCACCCCTCCCCCGTTACCAGCTTGATGGGGCCTGAAGAAGGTGCTCACTTAACATGGCTGACTGTGCCAGTCTGAAGCTCCAGCTTGATGGCTTTTCCTGGGGAGACACACCCCCAGACAGAGAGGTAACTACAGACCCCAGAAGGAAGTCCAAGTTAGCTCTGTGATGCAGTGCGTTTATCGGGGTTACTTAAAGGAGCACCGGTGAGTCTGAGATAGTGCTCCCAGCTCAGACTGCTGTTTGCCTCTTGGCTCTGCCTCAGAAGCCTGCCCCTTCCACCACGAGGGAGTGTGGAGTGTAAAGGGCCTGATCTCACAGGGGTCTCCTGTGGTCACCACAGTTTCTTTGTCTCAAGGCAGCAATGACCATGTCTGCCCCAGGGGAGACAGCTGTAGCAGCCCTCGCTCTGTAGCCAGAGAGGCTTACACAGGAACCCAGGTGAAGTCACCCTGGACAATTCTGTTCCTTGGCCCCCGACGTTCAGTGCCCCGGGAAGATCAGAGAGCGCTGTCCTCAATCCTATCTTAAGATGGCCATTGCCAGGCCCGAGACCTGGTCACCAAACAGACTGCTTCCTGGAAGAGGTGGCATGCCCAGCCCCCGCCTTCCTCTACAGTTGCTCTGATTGCTGGTGAAGCCGCCCAGGGCAGACATCTATGCCAACCTGGGGAGCAGTGGTGTTGGGGAGCATCTGGGTTCTCAGGCCCAAACACAAACTGGTTTCCACCCATTCCCCTGTTGCCTACAGTTGAAAGTCTGAATAGTGTTAACCCTTCCCCCTCCCACAACATGCACTGTGGCACGTCCTGACATAACCAGTCTCTAAGGAGTGTGCACAGTGGGCCAGGCCTGAGTCCAGATGAGCATGTAAATTAATTCCCCTTTAGGGATGGGTTTATAATGGTCCCCATTCTATAGTAGGGCCTAAGGAAGGTCCAGAAAGATCAGGCACCAAAACCTGGATGTCAACATTTGCACCCAGACCCTGGGTCCCCAGGCATGGACAGCACACCCCATCTTCCTTGTCCAGGGAATGTGCTTAGGCAGTGAGGAAGGAAGGGTTGTGGGAATGCACACTTCGAGGCAGGCAGCTTTGGCAAGCGCTGCAGTAACGCATACAAGTCCAGCAGAGAGCATTGGTTTGTCAGACTTGCTCTAGATGAAGCTGAGAGAGGAGCAAGCTGGGGCTGAAACACAAGGTGGAGCTTCCCAGGGATGGTCTGTCACCTACAGTGAATTTTCAGGATCTATGGATCACTGCCCCTCGCCACACCCAGCACAGCTCTGCAGCTCATTCCACCTGTTTCTGAGAACGCCCATTCTGTAGCCCAAGTCCACTGCAGTAAGCAGTACTGTTCCCTCCCTCTCTTCCTTCAGCCCTTCCTCCCTCCCTTCCTTTCATTCTTTCCTCCCTCCTTCCTTCTTCCCTCCCTCCCTCCCTTTCATTCTTTCCTCCCTCCCTTCATTCTTTCCTCCCTCCCTTCCTTCTTCCCTCCCTCCCTCCCTTTCATTCTTTCCTTCCTCCCTTTCTTCTTCTCTTCCCACCCCTCCTTATTATCCTTTCCTCCCTCCTTTCCTTCTTTTACAGTTTTCTTTCTTTTTATTTCTGTTATATTTTTTTTTTTTGAGGAAGGGTCTCACTGTAGCCCAGGCTAATTTCAAACTCATAGCAATCCTCTGTCCCAGCCTCCTGAGTGCTTGGACTACAGATATAAGCCCAATGCTATTCCTTTCTTAAGCCTCTCCCTTTCTTTATGCCTGTGCTTAGGTTTGTATTAAAACCTCCTTTTAATAAACTCCAACTGTGCTTTATAGAAATAAATGATGACAATTCAAGCACCCTAGGCTCTTGGCCATGGAGCTCTGGAGAATGGGATCCTGGGACCCCCACATTCAGCAGCCTCCCCTGGTGGCGAGTCGCACCCAGTAGCATTTGATGATGCAGATAACTCTTCCAGTAGAACCCCTGGGGCTGAAGAGAATCAAAATGCTTCTTCCTGGGCTTAGCCCTAGATGTTTTGGACCTTGAGGGCCAACGGGCAGATTCTGGGGCCCCGTGGGAGAAGGCTGAAGGAACACTGGCCAAGGTGTGGGTGAGGCTCCTGCCTGCCACTGCCTGCCAGCGTGGTGAGGCCACAGTGGCCCTGGGTGAGAGCTGGAACCTCGTCACCTGGGTCAAGAGCCCTGAGAGACTAGGGGTCATGTCAGGGAAGGGGTTTAGGAGAGATGGTTTCCTCTCAACACCTGTCAACTGTTGACTGTCATTAGACTCCAGATGTTTGTAGGCGTGGCAGTCTTCTCTCAGTCCCCCAGTAGTTGGGATGTCTGGTAAAGGGGGTCCTGGGCAAGTCACATGCTTGCCACTTGCTGTCATCTCCTCTGATCATAATTTGCACCCCTACCCCAACAGTGAATCATGCTTTTAGCACCTCAATGCCATCCGAAAAGCTGGTTTATAAAGAAATCAGGGAGAAGTCTGTAAAAGGTGTTTTCATAAAAAAATTTTTTTTTTTTTAAAAGCCAGGCCCTTGAGGAATAAGGGAAGATATTTGAGGCAGGGCGGAAAAAAATGAAATTTATCCATGTCCAGAAACCCTCTTGTTCACCACACTCCACAAGCCAGGCCCAGCTCTTAAGTGAAGAAGCAAGAGAGAGAGAGAGAGAGAGAGAGAGAGAGATGGAGAGGGAGCGAGGGAGGGAGAGCCAGCCCAGTAGCTTTCTGCCTTCAACTCCAATATTGCTCACCTGCTGGCCAAGCTTCCGGGGCGGGGGGGAACAAAGGCATGGATGTGGCCTCATTGTTTGTGTTTTCATATTCTACTGTGTTCTCTCTCTTAGTATCAACTGCCTTTTACAGTGAGCCAGGCCTCCTCACTAGGAGGTGTTGAATCATGGGAGCATGCAACACTGAGAGCAAGGTGGTGGGCTTTCTATGCCACACAGGACATAGAATTGTTCCTGTGGGTGGCCTGTCCTGGGCCACAAGCAAGTACATTGCCATACTGGTATTCTTTTTCTTCTCTCTTTCCTCTTCTTCCTCTACCTCTCCTCTTCCTCCTTCTTTTCTACCCCCCTTTTATTTTAGTGGGGTTCTGAGATAGGATCTTCCTATGTAGTCCAGGTTGGCCTTGAACTGTTGGCACTTTTCCTGCTTTAGTTCCCAGCATGCTGAGGTTGCAGGCATGGGTCACCATACCCATCTCCACACTGCACGAGGCAGTGTGACTTGGCCCTGGGCAACCAGGCTCCCTCCTGGTGCAATGAACCTACAAAAGAAGGTGACGGTGCAAGTGTCCTGGACTCCCCGTTTTCTTTCCATCCCACTCTCAAGCCTTGGCCTGACTAACCAGCCACTAGTCCCAACTCCTGGCAGGGCCCCACTCTGCCCCGCAGTGCCTTCCCCCAGCCCGGAGCATGCCTTCTCCCTCTTGCTGGCATTGCCCATTCTCCTGGGGCAAGCAATTGGTTGGGAGGATGGTAGAATGTAATACGTGCCCCTCTCTTCTCACTGTTCGTAGAAGTCCTTTCCATACATCTGTCCCCTGGCCTCCTTGAGAAGCTGGACAAGTATCTTACCCACCCCACAGGTAGCCGAGAGCACCATTAGATGGACACCCTCAATGCTGGGTAGACAGATGAAGCCATTGCCCCACGGGCCGCATGCCTCACTCTGGGTTAGGGCTCTCATCTTCCAGGAGCAGACACTCAGACCTGAAGCCAGTGGGAGGAGCTTGGACTAGGGCTGTGATTGGGATGTGGGCCGTGAAGTTTTCTAACATTAAACAAGAGTCTCAGGCCACGATCCCAGTGTTGCCTGAGGTCCTGTGATGAGGGCTGAGAGGAAGCTTGGTGGAAGTGTCTACAGAGCAGAAGGGAAACAACAGAGCACAGCTGCCAGAGAGGCCAGATCTGCTAGAGAGAGAAGACATGTCCAGCTAGTGGGAGTCAGGAGGGCATCCAAGGCCCCATTCCTTGCCCAGAAGGAGGAAGGTACCTGCCAAGGCCAGGACCTTGCTCTGTTCTGTTGCTTCTTTGTGTCAGGTTCCTGTCTGCTGCTGGAAGAGGGGAGACAGCAATGTCAGGTCGGAGAGACACATGTCACAGAGCACCAGTCTCTGGTCTTGCCTGCTGGCTTATAGAAGCAGCTCAGCAGGAGAGGAGGAGGCCAGAAGAGAGCCGCCCACTGTGGGAGACAGCACACTTTGTCACACTCCCTTAGGGGCATGGGCCCCGACTCCTCAGATCATGGCTTTGCCCTCTCCCCATCACCTGCTCCCTGGGACCACCTCACATGATGGAGTTGGGTCTGCCATGGGCTGGTGCGTATGCCAGCCTGGAGCCCGTGGTCACAGGGAGGCAGGGCTGAGGATTATTTTAACTTTAACATTCCTTCTTTTACCATACTTCCCCCAAAGCATGCTCCAGGTCCATGCACCCTGTCCAGCTGATGATTTGAACCCCACCATCTTTCTCTTAGATCCCTCTAGCTTCCTCCTCTTCACCACACTCTGCATGCCAGGCCCTATGCAGGATCCACAGGGAACTTGAATTAGATGTGGTCATGTCACAGGCAGCCATATCCTAAGCTGTTAGGTAGCCCGCCTGGGGCATCTATATGGTCTCCCACGGTCTGTAATTTCCTGTGTCACCTGGTCCCTGCTTACTGGCCTCCTCCCTCTGGCCTTCTCCTGTTCCTGAGGAACTGGGCCTGCACTGGCTCTGGGGACCATTCTGTCCAGGCCCCCTGCTGATTACAGCTGCTTGTTCAGTTCCTGGAAGGCCTGGGGTACCGTTTAGGTCTCAAATGTCCCCAAGACGGGCATCTCTGCCCATATACTGCACTGACCCAGCAATCCCTGTGCATGCTCAGCAAGTATCCCAGTGACATTCTGCATGAATGATTGGGAAGTGGAGAGGAGAGACACTGAGACCCTCCCCTGGTGTGGAGGAGGGTTCCCGTGACAGCACCTGGGGTGGGAGGGAGGAACAGCAGGAGGCTGGTGGGGATGGATGGACGCCTCACAATGCCGGCAGGATGGGATCCCAGTGGTAAAAGGGAGGAAGACTATAAAAACAAATGTCCAAGGAGAGGAAATCAAATTAAACAGTAAAGCAGATAATATCAGATTTAAAGGGAGGAAGAGAATGTGAGGATGCTGGGAATACGAGCAGGCAGAGAGTGGTAATAAAACACATGAAAGGAACTGAGGAGATGCAAGGGAAGTAAGAAATGGGCTTTGGAAGTTAAAGCTTCTGCCTGGAATGAGGAGACCTGCCCCCATGATGCTTCAGGGCTTCAGCAGTCCCATGAGGGCCTGAGGACATGGCTCTCACTCACAGATGGCTGGCCAGGTCCCTTTAGGTTATCTGGAACCCAGTTTGTAACAGAATTCAGGGACTATGGCTGTCTTCTGCCAAGCACGAGACCTGGGCAGTGGAAGTGTGGCTGATTTCCTGGTGACGTGTTTCCAGCTTGATCTCTTCCACCCAGGTGACCAGGTCAGGCCTGCCCAGGTAGAGTCCCCCAACTTCTGGGGTTCCTGTTTTCTTGAGGTTTAGCAGAGTGAGGGGAATGCAGACCACGAGAGGCAACAGCATCTCCTAGGAGGGTGCATCTGCATGGGCTTTTACATATCGTGCATATTCATGGATGATGGTTTTCCATTGACTCTGGTATATAAAATGAAATAAAATTAATAGTTCAACCCAAGTCAAGTGTATTCACACATGCTATGTAAGCCCAAGGGCCAGAAAGCCAGTGGCTGCCATCAGGACAAGGGGTTGGTTGGCTGGCCTTTTCTCGGAATCCAAGGGCTAAAGCCAAGGTGGCTGGGGGAGTCTGTGAGCTTCAGGAGGGGGCAGAGGGCAGACCTGAAAATGCCTGGCAGCAGGCTCAGACTGCAAAGGAGAAAAGTGCTTTTGCCATTCTATGCTATGCCATCCTATCCTATTCTTGTGTGTATGTGTAATGTGGTGTGGGGGGAGGTATGGGTACTGAACATACATGCATGTGCCCATGTGATGCCCCACATGCCCTCCTGTAGCAGGGTGCATTTGTTTGTGGTGGCCAGAGCAGAATGCTGGGTGCCCTCTTTCATCACTCCCCCACCCATTCTTGTTTGAGCTGGTGTCTCTTCCTGATCCCAGAACTTGTCGGCTTTTTTTCACAAGTTCCAGTGACAGTTGGGTCTGTTCCCCTATGTACCTGGGGTTACACGTGTGACCCCAACCAGCTGCTTACGTGGGTCCCGAGGATGGAACTTGAGCGGCCTTTCTGGCTCCTCGGATGCCCGTCCTTACACAGGAGGTGGTCTTAAACCACGAGCTCTCTCCGAGCAATATTCTATTATTTTTTGAGGCAGGGTCTCAATCTGTAGCCCAGGCTAGCCTGGAACTCACTAGGTACCCCAGGATAGCCTTGGACGTGCAGCTTTCATCCTGTCTCAGCCTTCCGCCCCTGAGTGTTATGATTACATGCAGGGACCACACCAAGCTCATCTTTTCATTTTAAATGACACAGCTTTATACCTCCACATCACTTTGTGCTCTGACACCTGGAGAGGTTGTTTTTTGTTGTTGTTTTTGTTTTTAACCCTAGTATCACACCTGAAAGAATTCCAGACCTACTGTTAATTGGGAATCAGACACCTGTGGCTGCAAGAACAGGTAGGTACTCCTTGGAAAGGTTGGTAAGGCTTCGGTCCTAAGTTTATCATTAAGACACTGTTTTTCAGTCAGAAGAGAGGGAACTTCAGCTCGAAGTGGCTCTTTTTAAAGATAGATATTAGCTCAAGTAACTCAGCAGCCAAGACATGTTGACTTCAGGAGTAGCTGTCTCTGGGTGGGCTTCATCTCCTTTTGAACTTAGGAATATTAGACCACCAACTTGTGAGGGTCCTTGCTAAGCTGGTCACTGTGCCTGATCATTCAATGCTCCAAGAGGCCAGACACCATAGTCAGAGGTCCAGTTGGAGTTAGTCCATGAATTGCACTGACCAGGAGTAGAGAACCCCAGTGGGCAGGCAGATTCTTTTACTAGAAGGAAGGGGTAGATACCGGGAAGACAGAATTCCCATGTCTTCATGGAGATGGTAATGCTGTTCTCAGATCCCAGTCCAGGCCTGAAGTCCTGCCTGCCCCAACAGCCCAGGGCACTCCCTGTGGAAATGTGCTGCTTGTGAGAGAATCCATAGAACATTCTGGTGTCAGAGACTAGGGCTATCTTTGCAATAGTTCTAGGTATTCATTTTGCCTTCTTATTGATGAGCCCTTAGAGGAAAAATAAAAACCTTACTGTGTGTGTGTGTGGCCTGGTACTAAGACCCAGTGACTGTGGCTTGCTGTATACATGTAACCTGGGTGTCAGATCTCTTCCCAGTGTGTATGTATTTGCTGTATACATGTAACCTGGGTGTCAGATCTCTTCCCAGTGACTGTATTTGCTGTATACATGTAACCTCTCTTCCCAGTGTGTCTGTGCTTACATGAACCTCTTCTTCCAGTGTCTGTATTTGCTGTATACATGTAACCTGGGTGTCAGATCTCTTCCCAGTGTGTCTGTATTTGCTGTATACATGTAACCTGGGTGTCAGATCTCTTCCCAGTGTCTGTATTTGCTGTATACATGTAACCTGGGTGTCAGATCTCTTCCCAGTGACTGTGGCTTGCTGTATACATGTAACCTGGGTGTCAGATCTCTTCTCAGTGTCTGTATTTGCTGTATACAAGTAACCTGGGTGTCAGATCTCTTCCCAGTGTCTGTATTTGCTGTATGCATGTAACCTGGGTGTCAGATCTCTTCCCAGTGTCTGTATTTGCTTTATACATGTAACCTGGGTGTTAGATCTCTTCCCAGTGTCTGTATTTGCTTTATACATGTAACCTGGGTGTCAGATCTCTTCCCAGTGTCTGTATTTGCTGTATACATGTAACCTGGGTGTCACATCTCTTCCCAGTGACTGTGGCTTGCTGTGTGCAAGAGTCAAAGTGGTAGGACCCTTCCTGGTGACTGTGGCTTGCTGTCTGAGTGTTGTATGAGCGTCAGATCCCTTCCAGTGACTGTTGCCCACTCTGCCTGTACTTGCCTACCCCCTCCCTGGCCTGTCAGGCTGTCCTTACTGTGAGGCAGGTCAAGATGGCCCACAGTAGGGGGTCTCACCTTGTGCAGAGCCAAGTGGTTCCTGCTCAGGTCACTGCTCTGATGCCACAGGACCAGCACCCAAAGAGACGATGCTTCTAAATCAATAGAGAGTGATGGCGTGGCATTTCACCTTCACACAGCGGCTCGGCAGCAAAATTGAAAGTAAATGGAATTTCAGGGGTGACAGCGTCGGGGGCCGGGTGGCGGGTTTGCCTTTGTAGCATAAATTCATATGCATTATAAAAAATATCGCCCAAATCTAAAGAACTTGGCAGTGCTCCAGGAGATGTGCAGACACTCCAGCCATGTTTACCCAGCATGCTTCAGTAAACTTCCAATCTATTTACAGGTATGCATGACAAAGTGCCTTGAATGTATGAGTTATTGGTTCTGCTATAAATGAAATTAATAATATGAGGTGAAGGACCTGTAGTAACAACATGCTACTGAAGTCAGCTATGCTCAGAGACCAGAGATCAGCTCTCTGCACGTGGGAGGTTTCTCACCATCAGTGGCCCTCAGCCAACTGACTGGATGCCCCCAGGTTATCCAAACAAGAAGACGAGCCAAGTGTTGTGCAAGTGGTTAGAGAAAATCCCAAGACAGGGGAGGCTGGAGAGTGAGATCCAAGAAGCCCTGTGTTCTCTCCAAAGCCAGTGGTCCCTAAACAGACCATCACCCCAGCACAGAGGGACAATGAAGACGCAGTGTCACTGGGCAGTGGTCTCAGTGGGTCATAGGTGACAATGGAGCAGGAGTGTGATGCTCCGCTCTCTCTTGCAGATGACCTCAGCACTCCCTGAGTCCCATCAGGCAGTAGAAAAGGTGCCCAGATGGTTGGCAAGTTGGGGAGCTTTAGGCACTGGGGGACTCTCAGGTTGTGTGTCCTGTTGGACATGTGTCCAGGGTGGTGTAGTAGTGGTGAGTGTTGCTTTGTGATGGAATGAGGCACCTTGCCATTTATACATGGAGCAGTTGGAGTCCCCACTTACTTTACAGAGGTTTACAGAGAAGGCATTTATGTCCCACCCTTAATGGGCCAGCTGAATACAAAAGAAAAAATTCAGATCACCTACATGAATATTGGCTATCCTGGAACATGTGAACACATGCACACACATCACTTCAAGTTATCTATGGATACTCCCCCATACATGCACATAAATAACCCCATGTTTTGTATGGACAACCTCCATTCATTCACACACATCACTCTATGTTCTGTATGGAAAATCTCCATACATGCACACACATCACTCCATGCTCTCTATGGACAATCTCCATACATGCACACACATCACTCCATGTTCTGTATGGACAATCTCCATACATGTACATACATCACTCAATGCTCTCTGTGGACAATCTCCATACATGCACACACATCACTCCATATTCTCTGTGGACAATCTCCATACATGCACACACATCACTCCATGTTCTCTATGGACAATCTCCATAATACACAAACATCTCTCCATATTCTCTGTAAATACTCCCCTATACATGCACACACATCACTCCATACTCTGTATTGACAAACCCCCCATTCATCAAAGCATGAAACCTGAATAATTCATACAGACTCACATCTAATAACATTATGCCTCATTGTGATTGACATGGTGGGGTGTGAATACTCAGCCTGGAAGCTCTGCATTTTCATTGCTGCTGGCAAACAAATTAGGAGGGGCAGACACACACAGGGAGGTGAGCCCTGGCTCTGATGTCACCCCTCACACTTACTTGTCAGAGGCCAGACGACTTTGCAATTATTGAAATAAAGCAGTGGTTTAAAAGCAATGTCAAGTAGCTGCCAGCGTTATGATCCTGTGGTGATGTTCTGTCAAACCTCCGAGTGGGTGGAGGAATGCCCTGCTGGGGTGTGCCCAGTGTGCCCTTTCTTTTCTCAACTTTGGGTGCTGGTATCTTCCCCTCCTTAGAACTGGCTGTGTGGAGTCTGGCGAGGTTCTCATGGCATTCAGAGCCTATAAGGGTTGACAGACTGAGCCTCTGGCAGTGAGGACATCTTGGGGGGCAGCTGGGAAGTGTTGCTGAAGACTGGTCTGGTGAGTCGATATGGGTTGGTCTTGGTGCCCCAGTGACCTGAGATTAGCCTGGGTGGTGGCCTAGGTCATTTGTTGTCCTGGTTAATGCAGAATGTGCACGCAGGGGCAGGCTCTTCCTCCTTCCTGATGCCATTATCCCATTCTGAGTGCCCACCCTCAGGACCTCATTTTACCTCAATCACTGTCCAAATGCCCCTTTGCAGGCACCTTCCCACAGGGCCATCTTCCACCTGTAGATTTCAGGGCCAGGTCAGCCCACCCAGGTACACAGAGTGCCCAGAGGGTTACCATGTGGGCCCTGCATTTCCAGTCTGGGCTTTAGGGCTGATAGTATCCCTTTAGGACTCAGTGCCCTGGCCTGTAAAGTGGAGATGCAAGAGGACCCTCCATAGAACTGTGGATGACCCAAGGGAGGCTGTGGTAGACAGTGCGTGAAGACATGCACAGGACTGACCCACCACAAGGCTGTGGGGATGGCAGGTAGGGGGGTTCCCCAGGGCTCAGACACAGGCCAGGGTTGCAGCCAGTTTCCCATTGCTGGTAGAAATCACCTGACCAAGAGCAGCTTGTGAGAAAAAAAGAGGCTTATTTTGGCTTATAGACTTGAGGGGAAGCTCCTTTATGGCAGGGGAAATTCATGGCACAAGCAGAGGGTGGACATCACCCCCTGGCCAACATCAGGTGGACAATAGCAACAGGAGAGTGTGCCAAACCCTGGCAAGGATAAACTGGCTATAATACCCATAAGCCCACCCCCAATGATATACTACCTCCAGGAGGTGTTAATTCCCAATTGCCATCAGCTGGGGAGATTAGCATTCCAAATACCTAAGTTTATGGGGGACAACTGAATCAAGCCACCACATTCTACCCCTGGCCCCCATAAACTGTTAACCATCCATAATGTAAAATGCAATGCATTCATGCAACTTTCAATGTCCCCACAATCCTAATGACATTCAAACATCCCCATGCTCCAAGGTCTTTTAACTGAGCCATGATTAAAAAAAAAATCCCCCAAACCCATAATGGCTCAGAATAAACACTCACACTGCAAAAGATGCCATGGGCATAGCAAAGAAATATTCAGCCAATACAAGATTTAAAACAACCAGGGCAAACATCAAACTCTGTAGCTCCAAGTCCAACAACTCTAGTCAGGGACAAACCTCCAAGTCCAATAATTCTCACCAGCAAAACTATTCTCTGGAGTTCCAATTCCGCCCCTCCAGCCAGGTTACTCACTTCGTCGAAAACTTCGTGGAAAACTTCGTCGGGGCCGGCAGCTTTCATTAGCACCCGTCTCATGGTCCCGGCATCTCCACTGGGTCTCCACTGCAACCCATGGTTCATCCTCACAGCTCCATCGGGTCTCCATGCAGGCATCCAGCAAACCTGCTTCACACTGCCCATGGCCATTTCCAAAACACAACACCATGTTGCAAACTCAATGACCCTCTCTTTCTTGCATTTCTTATACTCTACAATACCATGTAGGGTGCCAATTTGTAAATACAGGGGCAATAAAGCAGACTTTGTAGAACAGGACACTTCTTGAGCACTCAGGCCCCTTCAAAAGAGTCTACATTCTTCCAGTTGCCCAATGCAGGTCAGCTGACCCAATCTCAATGGTTGTAATCTCTCAATTGCAGCTGTATGGGTAGCAGTTTTACCCAAAGATTTCATTTTTTCTGTCCGATATCCCTCCATACACACCAGTCCATTTCTATGCAATGTAACCCTGCACAACTTCTCCAGATATGGCCATAACAGCAAGCCTTTCACACAAACTGCCTCTAGCACAGTCCAGGCAAAGCTCTTTCTCACTCTCATAAACCAAACCTCACTGTCCATAGTCTTACTGCATTCAGGTCTTTCAACTCTGCCCAGAATAGTCCATCAAGCTGTGTTTACAGCACTGCAAGGTGTCTCTTAGGCCAAGGTTTCAAATCCTTCCACATTCCTCTTGAAAATAAGCTTCAAAAGGCTGAAGTCACACAGTCAGGTGTCTAGCAGCAAATGACCCCACTCCTGGTACCAATTATTACTGTTGCAGTCAGGTTCGCATTGCGGGTAGAAATCACCCTACCAAGAGCAGCTTGTGGGAAAAATAGGTTTATTTTGGCTTATAGGCTTGAGGAGGAAGCTCCATGATGGCAGGGGAAAATGATGACATGAACAGAGGGTGGATATCACCCCCTGGCCATCATAAGGTGGACAATAGCAACAGGAGAATGTGCCAAACACTGGCAAGAGAAAGCTGGCTATAACACCCATAAGTCTTCCCCCAACAATACACTGCCTCCAGGAGGCATTAATTCCCAATTGCCATCAGCTGGGGAGACTAACATTCTGAATACCTAAATTTATGGGGACAACTGAATCAAAGTACCACAGCTAGGTTCCAAGGAAGTGGTCAGGAAGGCTTTACAATGATGTCTCTGGGTGTGCCTTGTGAAGGATAGTGTGACTTTTGCTTTGTGAAGCAGTGTTCTCTGTCCTGGAAGCCTCTGGCCAGGTCTGCCAAGGTGCCCAGCACTGGACTCACAGTGTACAAGTTAGATGCACTGTGTTCACAAGGAAGGCTGGGTGTGAAAGGCCTTGGATCAGCATGTGACACCACCTCTATTGGAGGCACCTCTGCAGACTCAGAGGAGCCACTTCACCACCTTGGCACTGGTGTCAGGAGGGGACATTTGGAAACTGCTTAACTATTGGACAGAAGTCCTGGAATTTGCCAGCACAGAGAGGAGCTCACAGGTCTCTTTGTGGTGAGATGGCCCCTCACATGAAGCAGCACACAGGCATGAATGCACCAAAGGTCTCCTTTTCAATTGCTGAGGAACATTTGGGTTGTTCCATGTCCTGACTGTTGTGAACAGGGCTATTACAAGCATGTTGAACACATGCTCTCATTTCTGGCTGTCAGGAAGAGGACGGCTGTGTTTCTTTTACAGGGACCTGCACAAGTGTTTCCGCAGAGGCCTTACACTCTGCATTTCCACCATCAAATGACATTCTATGAGGGAGGACATGGCGGCTGGCTCTAGCTCGACCCTGGTCTCCTGACCCTCACCACCACCTGCACATCTTCAGGAAGGTGGGGTCATCCAAACACTTTCTGCTGTCCAGGGCACATGCACAATTTATAATAGAAATCTTTCATTTATGCAGTGTGCCTTCTACATGTCTGAAAGGGGGTACAGAACAGATGGGACAAGGATTCGGGGTATACAGGAAGTCATTCCACAAATGCAATATGTGAGATTATGTGCCACGAAGACAGGACAGGAAGTCCTGGTGGCCCGTGGGTGTGAGAACAGCCAGAATCCCAGGAGAATCATAACGGCTTCTTTGAGGAGGTGGCATCGGAAGGACCCTGTGGATTCCTACAGAGGAGACAGCCAGAGCAGAGTACTGGGACTGGTTCGTGGTTTCTGAGGGAGGGGCATGAACTGGGGGCTAGGAGGGATGCTCTCCATTGGCTAGTATTAGCCAATCACAGTCCTGCTGCGGGGTGCCTGGCATTGAGGAATGGGCCCTCTGGCCTGTGGTCAGTGCCTAGAACCCAGCAGACCATTGGGCTCCTGATGTCTTTACCCATCCTGCCTGGCAGAGGCAAGCTCAGAAGGAAGAAGATGCTGGCTCTCAGGGGATCAGGAGCCACGCCTTGCCTTAGAAACTGACAGACAGCTTTCAGCTCCGGAGACAGGAGGCGAGCTCTTTTACCTCAGTGCGTATTCTCAGACTTCTTCTGTGTTTCCCGTGCACAAATGTCAGGCTGATCTGCTGGACCACTTCTAACCTGGCAGCTGACAGGGTTCTGCTGAACATATCAACCCACACGTGGGCATTATTGAATTCTTGTCGCGTCTCAGATGTTGCCTTTGAGTTCCAGAAGAGCTGGTGGAGCCACAGAGGGCTCTGGGAACAGAGTGAAAAATTAAAAACAAAAAAACAAAAAAAAAAAAAAAAAAACTTTCTTCCCACCCCACACATCAAAACCACCAGAGCTCCGCATAGCCAGGAGAGCCAGAGCTGTCGATCACTAGGTGGCACTGCTTGCAGTTTGGGCGTCCCTCCCCCCCATCCCTGGGTTTGAGGACCAGCAACCCAGGGTCTTGGGGATCAAGACCTGAAGTCTCATAACCAGCCCAGCCGCGATGGATGCTACCCTTTCTAGCCCAGAAGTACAAGCAGAAGGAGGAGGATGCGCTCAAAGGCAAGGAAACAGGAGTCACAGGGAACCTGTACTGGAAAGCTACAAAAAGAAAGGAATTTATTTTCAAAAATGGCTAAGGGCTAATCATGCATTGTGATTGCACAGCATAAACATGAGGCCTTTGGCCTTCTCTATGGAAAATAAAAAGAAAACAGAAGCTGGACATGATGGTGCATGCCTGTAATTCTACACTTGGGAGGTAGAGGTAGGAAGATCAAGAGGGTGGGGTCAGTCTCAGCGACATAGTGAGTTTGAGCCCAGCCTGTGCTACTTGAGACCCTCTTCTACAAACACACAGACAACAAACACACAAGAAAAAGGGAAAAAAATAGTTCACATTTCAGAAGCACGAGAACACATCTTTCCCTTTGAGCTGTACAGAGTCAAACCACGTCACCCAGCATGGCCCAGAGACTGCACAGGGCTCACTGCATCTAGGAGGGGCCACGGTTGTCCTCTCATTGGGTTATGGCTGTAGCCAGTCTGTATTGTCAACAAGGCTCTGGTCAGTGTAATGCGTGGAGGTTGGTGAGGTGTGGGAACCCAGGACCCAGCAGAGCCTATGTTCTAGGAGCTTAGACATGCTTACCCAATGAATGAAGGCTGAATGAGCCAGGGTGAAAAGGAACACCAGGTTCCACTGCAAGAGAAACAGCTCAGGCCTGCAGCTTGCATCTGTCAGAAACCCTGCTGTGATGGGCCCGCTGTGAACCTGGTCACCATCATGCCCCGCTGATTTGCATTCTGTGGTACACACACACAGCCTCTTCTCTTCCCACCCTAGTGATGTCCCTCTGGTTTGCATTCTGTGGTACACACACACACCCTCTTCTCTTCCCACCCTAGTGATGTCCCGCTGGTTTGCATTCTGTGGTACACACACACAGCTTCTTCTCTTCCCACCCTAGTGATGTCCCGCTGATTTGCATTCTGTGGTACACACACACATCCTTTTCTCTTCCCACCCTAGTGATGCCCCGCTGATTTGCATTCTGTGGTACACACACACAGCCTCTTCTCTTCCCACCCTAGTGATGCCCCGCTGATTTGCATTCTGTGGTACACACACACAGCCTCTTCTCTTCCCACCCTAGTGATGCCCCCTTCTGGTTTGTATTCTGTGGTACACACACACCCTCTTCTTTTCCCACCCTAGTGATGTCCCTGGTTGGTTTGCATTCTGTGCCTCTTCTCTTCCAACCCTAGTGATGCCCCGCTGGTTTGTATTCTGTGGCACACACACAGCCTCTTCTCTTCCCACCCTAGTGATGTCCCGCTGATTTGCATTCTGTGGTACACACACACAGCCTCTTCTCTTCCCACCCTAGTGATGCCCCGCTGATTTGCATTCTGTGGTACACACACACAGCCTCTTCTTTTCCACCACCTAGTGATGCCCCGCTGATTTGCATTCTGTGGTACACACACACACCCTCTTCTGTTCCCACCCTAGTGATGACACCCACACAATGGGTGCTTGCAATGACTCTCAGGCAGAGTCTGCCTTAACCAGTGATAATCCTGTGTTTTGCAGTGGGGGCTCCATGGTGCATGAGATGTGTAGGGAGCTTGACCTTAGGAAGTCCCACTAAAAGCTGTGTGAATCTACTGTCACTGCTGTGACCGGTGACTTCAAGCACTGTGAGTGTGTTGTTGGCATTTCCGTAGTCTCTCTGGCCAAGGTGCAGCTTCTGGCAGAGCTGTTTCCTGCTGGGAGCTCCAGGTGTGTGTGGCTTCCCTGTGTCCCACAGCTTCTGGAGGCCCAGCATTGTTTGTCACCTGGCCTGGTCTCCTTCAGGACAGTCTCCTGTCTCAATGTTCCTTCTTCCCTCCCTCCCTCTCCCTTTCCTTCCTTCTTTCTTTCTTTCTTTCTTTCTTTCTTTCTTCCTTTCTTTCTTTCTTTCTTTCTTTCTTTCTTTCTTTCTTTCTTTCTTTCTTTCTTTCTTTCTTTCTTTCTTTCTTCCGTGTGTATATAGTATACATGTACACACATGTGTGTTCTGATCTACATCTCATTCTCCCATGTGCAGAGGCCAGAGAACGACATAGGGTGTTCTTCTGTCTCATTTTTCCTCCCCATTTCTCCCAAGAGAGTGTCTCCCCACTCTCCAGCAGCTCACACACAGTTCTCCAGTCACACTGGCTGACCAGTGAGGTGTCCTCCGGCTTCCACTCTCCCCTCAGCACTGGGGTTATAGGTGTGTGAGACTCTGTTTGGCCTTGTATATGGCTGCTGGGATTGGCGCTCTCACTCACTATCTCCCCTGGCTCCTGCCTGTCTCAAGCTTTTTAACTACAGTTGCCAATCTCTTCTGTCACATGTGACAACATGTTCATGGCACTTGTGATAACGGGGGGCAATTCAGATGCCATGGGCGTCTGTCCACCTTTGTCTAGCATGTGGTATGTGCATGAGCTGGCTGCCGTCGTGCCCAACAACAATTTTATGCTAGTTCCCTGTTCACTATCTGCCTCCCAGCCCCTTCTCATTGGCTTTGGGTGTTTTTCAATCTCTAGCTATAAAAGTAGTGGCGTCCATTTTAACGCCTTCTAAACTGTCTACATTTCTCACATTCTGAATAGACAATTTCCTAAACCCATTCAAAATCATTTGCTAGTCTTCCATTGTTTTGGCAGCAGCTGACCCTACCATATATTTAAATCCAGAGCCATAAGGTGAATGGGGTTTCCCAAGGCCGAGTCCCCAAAAGACAACCAAGGGATGCCCGCCTTGTTCATTTGTCTGACGCAGATCATAGGCTCAGTGTGGCAGAGCTGGTTAGCATGGCTGTGTTGAGCAGGACTGTAGCTGGAATATTAACTCCCTTTAAGGCAATTTCTTCTTGATCTGATTTGATTTGCTCTGTTTATGTGTGAGATAGAGTTTGGGACTGAAATTGATGTGTGGATCCTAAGCATGTTCTGAGCAGAAAATAGCAGACGCCTTGAGGGAGATGGGAAATAAGCCCACCCTTGTCTGAGGCAGGCTCTTGCCTTCCAAGGTGGGACCCAAGGAGAGTGGATGCTGGCAATGTTCTTGTGGGGCCAGGCAGGTGGGAGGGAGGCCAGAAAAGATGCTCAGGGCTGGGCAGGTGGATCTGTGACGAGAAACTGCATAGGCACAGGGTTCTGGATGCTGCCTGTAGATGCTAGCGGTGGGCAGAGGGAAGCCGGATGGTGCTCACAAATGGGGACCCTATTCAGGGATGGGTCAGGACCCTATGATGCCCCTTTCAGCCAGTGTGGCTTCACACTCTGTCCAGAGTCCTGCCATGCGGAGCCCAAATCCAGTCCGTAGGCCTAGTGAAGCTGAAGTACCCGAGGCCGAGGAGCGACCCAAAGCAGCCTCTCCTCTCCAGAAGAGCGGTTCAGCAGCGAGACCACAAAGAGACACGAAAAGGGCTCCTCCCTGTCACATGGGCTCTGCGTAGTGTGACATGCACACACACAAGCACACTGTCCATGTGAACATACAGATCCAGAGGGACACATGCATGCCCATGACCCATGAACACTCATGACACATGTGTACACACAGACATGTGCAGATGCACAACACAGACATGTGACACAACACACACACACGTCAACAAAGACCACGCGGAAATATCTACAAACACATATGCATGCACACAAGCATACAATATACAGTGTACACACACGCACACACGGATACATAGACACACAGAGACACAGACTTACACACATGCAGCCCCCAATTCCTCTTTAAGACAGGAAACAGAAAATCGTAAGGGAAGAGTCATGTCATCATGCAAATATTTTGTCCTCTTTCTGCATTCATAGAGGTTCTCATTTATTTTTAATCCATAGATATTTTTAATTAAAAAATATTTTAGGGCTGGAGAGATGGCTTAGGGGTTAAGGCTCCTGCCTCCTAAACCTAAGAATGCTGGTTCCAATCTCCAGGTCCCACATTTAGCCAGATGCAAAGTGATGCAAGGGCGCAATGCCGCACTTGACCACAAGGGGGTGCACGTATCTGGATTTCGTTCGCAGCAGCTGAGACACTGCTGGCGCGCCCATCTCTGTCTTCCTCTCCCTCCCTCTCTCTCTCTCTCTCTCTGTGTCTCTCTCCAAAAAAATAAAAAAATATATATATTTTAATTTATTTGTGAGATGAGCGAGAGAGGGGGGAGAGAGAAAGAGAATATGGGCATTTCAGGGCCTCCAGCCACTGCAAATGAACTCCAGATGCATGCACCCCCATGTGCATATGGCTTACGTGGGTCCTGGAGAGTTGAACAGGGATCCTTTGGCTTTGCAGGCAAACACTTTAATCACTAAGCCATCTCTCCAGCCGATCCAGAGATTTTTGACTGATGTTTTGACACACCTGTCATTTTCTGGAGACACTGTGGGATCTGGCATCTTTCAGCTTTCCTCAGCTTCTAATGGGGAGCTGATCTTGTCCTGTCCTGTGGAGTTACAAACAGGACATCAGTCCAACATCTGCCGTGGATGAGAGCAGCAACTCCTTTTCACCTAGGCTTCCAGGGACCCTGAGAATTCAAGGACAGTCCATCTAGGGGTACTTCTTCCTCCAGCAGTGAGGTGCAACTCCAGGAAGTGTCTCCAGGGCTTTTGGGACTGCCCTGTCTATCTGCTTCTCTAGCCTCCTCTTAGCCTGAGCAGAAGAACTTTCTAGGTCTTCTACTTAGTGATGCCTCCATGCCATATATTAGAACTCTCTGGGATAATTCAAAAGATGGCTGGTCCCTGAAACATCGCCTCCAAAAAAATGCTTCTCTTGCCAGCTTGCAGTATGTGCTATGGGCACCTGCACCGTAGCTATCTTCCAGGTGATTCTACATATGGGTAGAGTTGGAACCACTTTCCCCCACGTCCTTTGTCACTTCATGGAATTAAGTTATAGCCTCTGAAGTCACAAACAAAGATCCCCATCATGGGGTTCCCCAGGAGTCCCAGGGGCTCAGCCATTGAGAATCTGAGTCATGAGTGAGTGTGTGCAGCTCCTGACAGCAGTGCCTGATTCTGTTTCTGGGTCTTTCCTCAGGAGTGGTAAATATTGACTCATGCCTTCATTCACAGAGTGGGCTCCTTCCCAGGTGCAGCAGCATGTCAGGCTGACGCCCAGCATCTTTGGGGGTGTGTAGCAGAGCAGCCATGTTTATCCTGTGCCCTTTTGCTGGCACTTTGGGCTGAGCAAATATTTCAGAGCTGCCCACAGTGCTTGTGCGGGGCTCACGCTGAGCGGTTGTATTCAGATCCTTCGTGCTCAATAAAATAACTTCATCGCAGGTGTGTGGAATGGAAACACGCTCTTAAGAAGTGAAGACAATGTCCTCCCACTGGTCATGGCATGAGGGACCGTGGCTAATTTCAGCAGTGGTGTAGCTGAGGCAGAGCCGCACAGCTGTCATTTTCCCCCAAACCCAAACAGACAGCACCCTAAACAACACTCATCAAATGTACACTATGTTGGAAGAGGACTGAAATGCTGAGGCCAGCAAGTATATCTATAAATCTCATTTTCCTCATTTAAAAGTGTCATTTAACCTGGAATAGGGCCTGGGTAGACTGATGCATCTGAAGACACTTGTGATCGCTAAAGCGGAGTTGATAAATGTGTGTCTGCAATGGTCTTTATCATGCCAAGGTGACAGTGGCTGGGAGGCCCTTTCTTTCCAAGACTGAGGCATGAGGATGCATTCCTTGGTGAGGGAAATTTAGACAGCACCCCTGAGGGGTCTGTCCTCCCACAAGCAAACATCTGTCTGCACATGGTACTGTGAACTCTAAAAAGTTCAAGGGTACTTCTGATTGGGACCTGTGCTTTTAATTGATGGCAGTCATTAACACTGTATTAATTTTGTGTGGGCAATAAAAAGGTGCCAAGAATGGCCACCTCAGGGCATGGGTCTCAGATGAGGCACAATGTGTAATACAAATTGACAGGTATGGTAACCAATGACAGATACAAGAAATTCAGACTAAAGGTCTTTTTAAAAAATGACAGGATGATGGATGAGTGAGCACAGCTTTTCACAGAAGGGTTATTCTTCAAGATTCTAGAGGCTGGGATGAACCTGTCTGCAAAACTGACCACTCCACATGCCCTGGGGGTCACGGAGCATCCTGAACATGTGAGTTCACAGTTCCAGGCCTCCGGTACAAGAGCCACTGTCCACATGTGGGCAGTTACATTTAAATTAAGTAGAATGAGCAGAATGTAAATGAATCACCAGCCTGTATGGTAGCTGATGGCTGTCGTAATGGTCCGGGTAGATAGGAACATTTCCAGCATTCAAGAAAGTTCTGTACAACCGAATACCTCTAGCCAGATCTTTCATCATTCGCAAGACCCTCAAAATAGAAGAAAAAGTTGATGATATCAAATTAAAAGAGAGACTAATGGAGAGAGGGAGGGGATATGATGGAGATTGGAGTTGTAAAGTCGAATGGGGGGAGGGGAGGGAAATATCATGTGTTTTTTGTATGTAAGTATAGAAGTTGTCAATAAAAAAATAATAATAATAAAATAAAAAAATAAAACAGACAGCTGCCAGTGCAGGGGAGAGTTCTACACGTACATACCACACACTACATACTGACACGCTCTTGTGTGATCATACAAAGCCTGCCCAGCACTCGCAAGGGCTGGTGCCCCCAGACCACTGGGCAGTTAGTGGGCTGCATTCTGTGTGTGGCTTTACTGACCGCTGTTCTCATATTACATGACCATGAACCTGGCAGAGGAATAGGTCTCACATTTTTATTTTGAGGATAAAGAGCCTACTTTGATGTAAATTTAAGCCCCTTTTAGTAAGACCCCCCTGAATAGAAGCTGGTGAGAAGCAGGTGGCAAGTTCAGAGTAGGAGTTTTTCCTACAGAAGAGGTTAATTTTCCAGTCACCTCCCCTAACTGATGGAGGAAAGTGAACAGTCAGTGGGAACCAGACTCAGCTGCAGAAGTACAGCTGGGACAGATTCGCATCCTGCCTGTAAGCATTTTATTAGGTAGGGCTGTGAACTTGTACTTACCATGTAGATATCCACTTTTCATCTCCCAGTCAAGCAACTAGTCATTCAAATGGGTGCTGTTTGTGAAGGGCTCGGGGACATTCAGAAGCCATGTGGGTGGGCTGCCACCCTTCTGGGCTGAGCTCTGTGGGATGAATCTGTGTCCTGGGAGAGTGAGTGTCTTTCTGGAGGCAGCTTCGTAGCTGGCTCGTGGTGGCGAGTTTTTGAGGGTGCATCTGCAGAGTGCGCGAGGACATTCCAGATCATGGGTGCACAAGCTGCTCTAATGCCACTTCACACCTAGTGACTGAACAGCAGTCACGTCTGGCTTAGGTCACACGTCTCAACACAGTGTCACCGGCTATAATGAAGGCTTCAAAAGTGCTGTGTTCCTTTCCCGATGCTGCTCCCACTGGATTGTTAAAACTTCCTCCATGTTCAAGCTCGCAGTGTCAGGTTAATCCATGTTATCCAGACTCTTTGTCCCTGCCCCCCATCCCGCCTCCATTCTCTCCATGGAAGTTAATGGCGATTGTGGTGGTGAAAGTGGCTGTGGTAGCCCATGCACTTGTCTATTTAAGGCCAGCTGGTGAGCAGCCGTCATTCATTCACCAAGTGTTACCCATGGAGGCTGCTTTGGAGGGTTAAGAAGGAGGTGGGCATCTTTGAGGATTATCCTGCCAGTGTCCACATTGAATAAGAGAAGAGAGACCATCAGTTAATAATATCCCATCTTTCCCTGGCAGAAGGTCCATTTTGTCCATTTTTTTCTTCCATAGCCTCCTACAGCTATGGAGGAACATGGTCAGCACGCTATGGAGGCATGCTCACTTGCTGTCCTCATCTGTTTCCCAACACCACACCAAGACAGCGTGTCCTTGAAGTCACACCTGTGGTGACTTGAATCTGAAATGTCCCCCACAGGCTCATGGTTTGAGCTCTTGGTCCTCAGTGTGTGAGGCGATTTTGAAGGCTGTAGAGTCTTGAGGAAGCTGGTAAGGAGCAGTCACTGGGAGTGCACCTTTGACGTTTTCACTCACCTCAGGTTCTAACCCAAGATCTCTGCTTCCTGCCTGCTATCCTGTGAACAAGCGGCTACTTCAGACTCCAACCACACACCTTCCATTGATGGTGGACTGAAATCCTTCAGAAACCACGAGCCAAAATACACCATTCCTGCCTCACTGGCTTCTGTCAGGCATTTTGCACATCAGCAAGAAAAAAAATGGCACAAAAAAATTGGCATCACTGCTATGAATAACCCAATTGTGTAGTTCTGAGACACCCAGGATTTGTGTGTGAAGAATTCAGAATGCAGTAAGCAAGGTTTTGTGGGACACTCTGGTGAAAGTTCAGAAGACTGGGATGCTGATTGCAAAGACTGACCTCATGTCCATTCAGATGGATCAGAAGCCATTCATGTTACATCCTGGAAGACAAGCTGGCTATGTTCTTTCCATATCCCCAAAATCTGAGTGAGACTGACTTCACAAGTGATGGACTAATGGAGTTGGTGGAGGGAATTTCATAGCAGCTGGGTTGTGGCATGGTTGCTGCTTGCTGCTTTCAGCCAAGTTTACAGTGAGAATCCAGAACTTAAGAGGAGCTGAGCATGTAAAACACATAGTTTGGGGAGGAAAGGGGTATAAACCTATACAAAGTTGTGGAGAGGGCAGTTGTGGACAGAACAACTATAATTGTTGAAGAGTCTAGTACCACACAAGAGAAACTGTGCACTTTGCACTTGGCAAATAAGAAAAGTGGTTTAAGGGCCTGGAGAGATGGCTTAGTGGTTAAGCTCTTGCCTGTGAAGCCTAGGGAGCCCAGTTTGAGGCTCAATTCCCTAGGACACACATAAGCCAAATGCACAAAGTGGTGCATGCACCTAGAGTATGTTTGCAGTGACTGGAGGCCCTGGTATGCCCATTCTCTCTATATATATCTGGTGAGACCTCTCCAGTGTGAGGCCTCAGACTGTAAGAGGCAAGCCCAACTGAAGGACTTACATTTAGAAGGATAGCATCTAAACAGAGAGAGCCCCTCCAAATGCCCTGCTCAAAAGAGCCATGTAGAGAATTGCTTTTTAGGGTTCAGCCAGCTGTGCACACAGAGACAACATTGGTCATGATAAAGGAAGCCTGATTACTTTGTAAGTTGGTGACAGAATTGGCATACTACACAGGTGCTGATTTTGCAGGTGCACAGAATGTAAGAGTTACAAAGCACTCCAGAAAAAGTTCATGTGGCCGATTAATGTATAGTAAGCTGTGTTCTACAAAGAGCTGATGTATAGACCGTTTAGGGTTAAGCCTACATTGTAGTGCAGACCCCAGGATATTGAAAATGCCAGGAATGTGAGACATTTGTTGAGGAAAGCTCTAGCCACAGAGTGGAGCTAGCCTGAGGGAAGCCACATTGTCACAAATGGCAAGGCCACAGAGGTGGGTTGCTGAAGCCGAATGGAAGTCAACATCATTACATTCATTGAAAGAGTGCTTATTCTTCCTCTTCTGGGATTTGATCTTGCTTTGGATCAATCTTCTTTAATATCCTGTTCTTTTTAGAATGGAATGTTTATACTCTGTACCATTCTGTATTGGTTGTAGATAACTCATTTTGATTTGATTATTTGATTTGATATTATAGGGACTCACAGTAAAGAGTGTGTTCCAAGTCTCAGAAGACGCTGTACTTTTATTTTTTATTTTTTAAATTATTTTATTTATTTTTGGAAAGAGACACAGAGAGAGACAGACAGAGAGGGAGAGGGAGACAGATAGAGATGGGCGCGCCAGCAGTCTCTCAGCTGCTGTGAACGAAATCCAGATGCGTGCGCCCCCTTGTGGTCCAGTGTGGCATTGCGCCCTTGCATCACTTTGCATCTGGCTAAACATGGGACCTGGAGATTGGAACCGGGTTCTTAGGCTTAGCAGGCAGGTGCCTTAACGGCTAAGCCATCTTTCCAGCCTGACTCTGTACTTTTTAACAAGGTTGGGCTTTTAAAAGATGATGGAGACTTTTGAAGTTGACTGAATGCACGTTGCATTATGAAATTGTCATAATGCCAGAGGTCGAGTGTCAGGATTTGAGTATGAAATGTTCCCCACAGGATCATGTGTTTGAACACTTGATCCCCAATTGGTAACACTAGTTTGGAATGTTGTGGACCTTTGGGTCATGTGGCAGAGCTGGTGGAAACAGGTCACTGGGAACAGGCATTTGAAGGTTTTCCCACTTCCCGTTCTGGCCCAAACTCTCGATTCCTGCTTTGCCGTGGGATGAACAATGTTGCCTCATGTTAGGTGCCATGGATCCCACCACGCCTGCCTGCATGAGGGACTGAGGTCCTTAGGTGCCATGGATCCCACCACGCCTGCCTGCATGAGGGACTGAGGTCCTTATGTGCCATGGACTCCCACCACGCCTGCCTGCATGAGGGACTGACATCCTAAGGTGCCATGGACTCCCACCACGCCTGCCTGCATGAGGGACTGAGATCCTTAGGTGCCATGGACTCCCACCACGCCTGCCTGCATGAGGGACTGAGATCCTTAGGTGCCATGGACTCCCACCACGCCTGCCTGCATGAGGGACTGAGATCCTTAGGTGCCATGGATTCCCACCACCCTTCCTGCATGATGGACTGAGATCCTTAGGTGCCATGGATTCCCACCACCCTTCCTGCATGATGGACTGAGATCCTTAGGTGCCATGGATTCCCACCACGCCTGCCTGCATGAGGGACTGAGATCCTTAGGTGCCATGGATTCCCACCATGCCTGCCTGCATGAGAGACTGAGATCCTTAGGTGCCATGGACTCCCACCATCCTTCCTGCATGATGGACTGAGATCCTTAGGTGCCATGGATTCCCACCACGCCTGCCTGCATGAGGGACTGAGATCCTTAGGTGCCATGGACTCCCACCATCCTTCCTGCATGATGGACTGAGATCCTTAGGTGCCATGGATTCCCACCACGCCTGCCTGCATGAGAGACTGAGATCCTTAGGTGCCATGGACTCCCACCATCCTTCCTGCATGATGGACTGAGATCCTTAGGTGCCATGGATTCCCACCACCCTTCCTGCATGATGGACTGAGATCCATGGATTCACCACGTGCCATGGACTTCCCACCACGCCTACCTGCATGAGGGACTGAGATCCTTAGGTGCCATGGATTCCCACCACGCCTGCCTGCATGAGGGACTGAGATCCTTAGGTGCCATGGATTCCCACCACGCCTGCCTGCATGAGGGACTGAGATCCTTAGGTGCCATGGATTCCCACCACGCCTGCCTACATGAGGGACTGAGATCCTTTGGAACCATAAACCAAAATAAATCCTTCCACCTGCTTCTGCCAGATATTTTGTCACAGTGACATGGGAGTGATACTGCATCTCTCAGCCAGGTGCACAGAAGTAAGGCCAAGGACAGTGGCTCTGTCACCTGCTCCCTGAACTTGCGGGGCTCTTTCTTGTTTAATGACTATAAAACACCCAGAGTTTCTTCCCTTAAAAATATGTTTCACACCTACTCCCTTTCTGTCTTGCACCCTATTGGTGGCATCACATAGGTGGTTTTTGTTTGTGAACTCCTTAGAATGGAATCTTCTGGAACAATTACATCCTAGCCCATGACGAGCAGCATCTGTCTAATGATACTAGTTTTCCAGTATGATAGTTAAGGAGATTACTTAATGAGGCTGAAGTCAATGTTACTTAACATTGCACTACTTAACATAACATTGCAGCATTATTTAATAAAACAAATTTTAAAATGATGCTGGGGAATTAGGTGCACAACTCTCGTTATTGTTAATGGTTGCTGCATACCTAATTCCCTGCTCAGTGCAGTAAAATCCTGGCTCCAGCTCCTCCTCCTATGGAAATGAGCTCACGAGCATCTGTGCAGGACACACTGGCTGCAGGTATAAATAAGCACAATGATGCTTCTTTGTGCATGTAGAAATTAGCCCTGACCCCGATAGAGGTAACGGCTGCATATAGATTCAATTTGACAATTAGTAGCATGTAAGGGTCATTACCAAGGAAATGAGGTAAACATCTAATTAGTTTTTATTGACTTTCACACTCAGAGTGTAAATCTTGGGAATAGGTAGGACTCATCGCCAGCCAGGGTCTCCACACTGGTATTTATGTGTGTTCAGCAAGATGGTTTATGTGTCTGGTGGCAGCTGTCGGATGGACAGTGCTGCGGGAAATGCTGGAAGGCATCCTGCACTTTGCCTGGAGCCCCGGAGACACGTGAGGGCTCTTTAGCAAGCCTCCTGGTCCTGTGCTGAACTCTCTGGTGAGCAGCACTGATGTCCACAGAAGAACCTGGGATCAGACATTGCAAGGGGCAGGACTGGAGCCCGCCATGGGCTTTCTCTCAGTCTGCATGGACTGCTGGGTACTGACTGACTGGAGTGACTTGTGTTTTGATGTGCAAGGAAGCATCTAAGACCCTTCTGTTGGGCAGCTGCAGAGATCTAGCCAAACCTGGTGTATTCATTGCTTTCTTGTTGCTATGATAAAATACCTGACAAGAATAAGCTAAAGAAAGGAGTTTATTTCGATTTTCATATCCAGGGGAGACTTTTCATCATGGTGTGGAAAGGAAGGCCATAGAAGCAGGTGGCTGGCTGGGAACATTGCATCAAGGCTCAGGTGGCAGAGAATGGACAGGAAGTGGAGCCAGTCAATACAGCCTCAAGGCCAATCTCCAATGCCTGACTTCTTTCACACACATCTCAAATGGTGCCACTAGCTGGGTGCCAAGTGTTCAACTATGGATATGGGAGAGAGAAACCTGGGTTGAACAGGTGGGAAGTTCAAGGTCCCTGGGCTTCAGACAGGGCTGGACCGGAATGCTTCACTTGCTGAGTGACTTCTGGCTACAGTCCTGTAATTGTGTCTCACAGGTCTCATGTGTGTGCAGTGAACTCTTGGCTGTGGATGGGGTCTGAGATCTGCTCCTCCCAAACGCATGGGCCCAGAGAAGGGGAATGTGCTTTCCCAAAGGTCAGATGGGCCTCGCGTGAGTGTTTCATCCATGGAAAGGTCACCCAGGCTCTCAGGAGAGCTGCAGGTATGGGAACTTAGGACAAGCTTCCTCACTTCATGGTGTTGTGTTAAATGCCTTCACCTGGTTGGAGCTGCCAACATCTGCTTGTATCTCACCCTGGGTTCAGGTGAGGAGGGAGCAGGTAGCATCATCCAGGAGAATGGCAAGGTTGAACATGATGTGAATCCCAAGCTATTTGCTCTGTAGGAAGCAGACAGGTACCTGGAATGTTTTCAGTGTCTGCTCTATGCTATATTTGAGATCTGCTTACATTTTAAAATATCTATTGCATAGGACATATGGACACTAAGAAAGGATTTATCTGACATTAAAATATTGTGATGGCTACTCTCTGATTGCCAACTTGACAGGGTTTAAAATCAGCATGGAAGCAAATCTCTGGTTATGTCTGTGAAGGATTTTCTACGTTAGGTTTGTTGAGGTGGGAAGACCCACCTTGTCTGTGGAGGGCACCACTCCTTGGTGCTGGGTTCTGGACTGTAATAGCAAGGAGAGAGCTGCTGAGCAGCAGCATCCATCGCTCTCTGCTCCTCACTGTCGAATGACTGCAGTCAGCTGTCTCAGGCTCCTGCCGCCACGTCTTTCCAGCCATGACGGACTGTAACCTGGAATGATAAGTGGAAATAAATCCTTCCTCCCTTAAAATGTTCTTTTATAAGATATTTTTGCCCCAGCAACAAGAAGGTAATTAAGACAAATATGTTCACCTTCTCATAGTCAAATCTGCTCCCCCACCACGGTCATCATGAGCCCAGCGCATCTCATTCTCAGTCATCTGTGCTTTACCCTTCTTCCTTCGGCACTTGCCAGGGAGGGCAGCACGCTGGTGCTGGTCAGCATGGCTCAGGGAACCACAAGCAGCTGCTGATCTCACACTCTGAGATAGAGCAGAGACGGGGAGGGGGGTTCTACAGAAGACACTCAAATGAGGCAGTTCCAAAGTCAGGGTCAAGAGCATGCGAACAGAACAAATTAGATCATGGGGCAGTGGAGGGAGAGAGAAGTTTGTTCTCCAAGTCCCCACCTCAAATGTTTGGTGCAATGTGAGGAAACATACCTTCGACTAAATAAAGGAAGTGTGATTTCATGAGATTGGTAGAAGTCACACGGAAGTCATTAAAGGCAATACACATGTGCACACACTGCATCAGTGCACTTGCATGTATATGAACATTTACTTCTGTGCTCTGAGTGTGTTCTGGGGAGGCAGGAGCTCACTGGCTGGGGGCTTGAGAGTTTCAGCAAAGTAAGGGAAACATCCTTCAGACATGGGAGCAAAGTGTGAATACTACCTGAAGTGTTTGGGGATGGCCCCATGAACCTGAACATGACTATATCTTCCTTCACTTGCTCCTGCATCTATAGCTAACTCTGCATCCACTACTGCATCATCTGCACTTGCACCTGTATTTATAAATGCCTTCCATCTACGCTTGCACCTGCATCTATATCCGACCTGCATCTGCATTTGCACCCACACCTTGGTCTCTAACTTGCACCAGCTTCTACATATCTGTCTGCCTTACCTGCACCTTAGTCTTATCAGCTGCAGGTTCACAGGTCCTCAAAGTGAGAAAAATCTTAAAGGCATCACTTTTCAAAATGAGAGACCCATGGTGACTTCTTATAGAGGCACTCAGATGCGGGCACACAATGTGACCACCAGCAGAGTCGCTCTTCTATGGAGGTGAGATCTGAGCTGGATGTTGGAGTGTGGATAGGAATGTGCCCCTGAAGAGGAAAGAGGGGGCTTGCTCTGTGGAGAGAAAAATGAACCTCCACACAGTTATACAGCCACCGACTGGATGGCCAAGCCGTGATTTCCATCTGCAGCCGGTGGCTGGCTCTCACTGCAGTGTCCCTCATGCTGTCTGCAATGACTGGGATTTGGGATAGCTTAGAAAAGATTTAAACCAATATCTTCCAAGCAGAAAGAACCTGGGTGGGTGTCCACGATGGGGCCAGAAATAGCCATTCCAGAGGGTCAAGTATGTGAGTCCTCTTTCTGCCCACCAGCCCAGCCTAGAGTGTCCACTTTCAAGGTCAGCTCATAGCTCAGGAAGACTGCAAAGGCCTATCCCGAGTTGAAAGAAGAGAGACAGACATGGAAGGGAGCCTTATTGTGTCTTGGCCTCCCTCAGAATCCAACACGATGGTTCTCCTTGCACTGTATTGGCAAGATCATGGCCCTCTGGGCAGGTGGTACTGTGGGCCATTGGCAGCAGCTTCTCCAAGGAGGCAGAGTGGCCAAAGGACACATAGAACATGTGTGGCCTCAGGAATTCCAAGGAGATGTTTTTGGCATAGGCTGCAGAACACATGATAAAAGCCAGCATTTGTGTGGTAAGAGGATGGGGTTGGATGGGGGGGATATGCCATCTAGGCATTTCTGTGGCAGATTTGTCAGACTCTAGTGACTCAATAGAGATATAAGGTGTCAGAGAAAAAAAAGGTGGCATTTTAAATCTGAGGAGCGGGGTGGTGCCCATGCCTTTAACTGGAAGTGACTGGAGAGTTTCGGACGTCTGCCAGACATGAGGCGATGTGGAGCACGGACTATAAACAGTGTCTGGAGCCTCCAGACAGGCCGGTGGGAGGAGCAACCTGGTAACTGCACTGTAACTCTCACCCCTCAGACCTCGGGTGGGTGAACCTATCAGAGAATAAAGGAACTGAGAGAGGTGCCAGGACAAGGCCACAGAAAGCAACGCCATCCAAGGTCCCGGCTGAGGCACGGCTGGGCTGTGGAGATGCGGCCACACAAGGCAAGGGAAGAGTGATTCACGAGCAGAGGGTAAGACGCTGATCACCACAGCACTCCTCCCAGAATGCCTTGGGAGACCTCATGGCTGCAAGGCGGAGACAGGAAGAACCCAAGGGAATGGGAGCGAGCCTATGCCCCAAACGCCATGATGAAAAAATGGCTAGGGAAGGAGAAACAGCACGCCACAGCTGGTTTTATGAGATCCTGTGGGTAGGGCTGAGAGCAACCTTGGCATGGGCAGGTGAATGACAGAATTGTTATATAACCTCAGATACGCAGAAAAGTAAGTAGGAGTCCATGTTCACACTTGAGAACCAGCCAAGCACACACTGAACTCGGGCATGTGAGGAAGCTCTTCCGTATCAACAAGCGTCAGCTGCTAAACGTGATGGAAGAAGCCGCGAGTCCCCAGAGCTGTCATTCTGGATCCAGACGACACCATCATGGTGGTTTGAATGGAATGGCCCCGTAGACTAGGGTTTATTATTATTACTATTATTATTAAGATTAAGCTTCCTACTTAAGTCTCTAGCAGGCAGAGCCCAGCTTGAGATCTGGAGTCCAGCCCTACTAAGTGTGTTGAGAGCAAGTTTGAGCTGTGGCTGTTTGTGCATGCTGGTGTTGGCCTCTCCCCCTCCTGTGGATGTTCAAATGAGCCTTCACCTTCTTCCACCATGGAAAAACTTCCCCTGGAACCCGGAAGCCTGAACTAAACCCTTTTCTCCCATGAGCTGCTTCTGGTTGGGTGTTTGTCACTTTGTCACTACAACAACATCAGTGGATGCTAACGTCATGGGATGTGGGGTTCTGTTGAAGAGGCTGTCCACACCGGGCTCACAGATCACTCATCCATCACCAAGGGCAAAGGAGACCTTGATATGACAGGGACCTGCCAGGCACTTCTTGAACCAGTGATCAAGCTTAACACATCAAGCACAGGGACTGGGTGACTTCCAGAGCCCAGATGGGCTGTCCTGCAAAGGGCACAGTTCCTATGCAGTGCTATGACCAAAAATGATTATCCTGGATCAAATGATAAGGAAGTAATAAGATAAGTGAATTTGAGGGATAGCCTGAAAATTAATTACGCTGCATGTATCAGGAGATCAATGCCTTGAAAGAAAAAAAGTCAAAGAGAGGTCCAGGGAGCTGTTTCAGCTTAGAGGGGATTAAGGGGCTCTTGCAGTGAAAGGAACTTTTTGATACTTAATTATCCTGGATTAAAATTAAAACAGTTATAAAAAGTATTATTGAGACAATTGGAAAAATTTGAATATGAAGAGTACTTTAGATAATAAGGTTAGATCACTGTAATTATGTAACGATCATGGGTGTGTGCTGACGAGTGATGTGGTGCTGCAGGTGTGCAGGGTGCCTGCTTTTTAGGACACACGTGATGCTTTGACTAGTGAAGAGGTATCCTAATAGAAGTCCCATGGTTTAGTAAGGCAGTGTGTTTGTGCATATACATGTGAGTGTGTATGTGAGGAGGCATTGGACCTCTGTGTGTGTGTGGTGTGTGTGTGTGTGTGTGTGTGTGTGTACTATACCTATCTTGAAACTAGTAAATAGATATATAATTTTGAGAGTTACAAGTTGGGAAGAAGAAAGGACAGATTTGCAGTTTGTCAAGTATTGTGCATCACTGTGAATCTACATAAATATTGACATGCAGCCCATGGATCAGCATGGACACGCCCATACCTGAGCAGACCCTTCAGCAGTGAGAGCCATGTGCTCATGAAATGTGTTCTTAAGATTTTTTTTGCATCAAAAACAAACAAAACAGCCTAGAAGTAAACTGACAATCCATCTATCAATGATTTTAAAAGTGGAGCATTTATAACGTGGGATTTTATGCAGCTATTAGAAAGGATGCCTCTGGCAGAATGATGGGACAAAATTTGCATGGAAAGGAGCGGTAAATGCTGGCTTGGAGAAGCAGCCCTTCACGACACACACTGTGCTGGCAGGAAAGGGAGCTGTACTTGGAGGACAGCAGCTGATTATTTCTAGGAACCCAGAACAGAAAGAGCAGGCTGTGTTGGGGACTTTTTGACAACTCAGGACCCAGCGGCTTGGGTTTGGTTTGGGCTATAGGAGGGAGACAGGGAAACTTGGACTTCAGCAACATGATACATCTGACAGGCATGCCCCTCCTGAAACAGAATCTCAAAGGATGGCACCTTCCTTGTAGGTTGAAGTGTGAATGAATGTGCCCCTTGGGGACTGCAAGGCCAAGCGCCTGAGTCAGACCTGGAGGAAGGAGAAAACCCATCCTGAAAAGCATCCGTTCACAGACCCGGGACGCGCACTCACCTCAAGCAAGATGAAATAACCACGTGTCTAGACACATAGTGAGACTTTGGGACTCTAGAGACAAACTTCAAGCACCCAGGCTGAAAAGATGGCTTCTTTATACATTCCTGACAGTTACACAGACACTTAATTGGCTCTACAGTAGTAGCTGCATATATTTTCCCTACAATCTTTCAAGGATGGCCTCTTCCATTTATATTTCTAATTCACACTGCACTGGTTGTTTCCATGTGTGGATCCGAGGTATAGCTAGTTTCCACTGCAGGAGAGCAATTGTTTGCTACCATGCTGCAAACAGCTCATGTCCCAGCCCTCTCCTCTCCTCTGGAGCTGGTGCAGTCCCTGATGAGGACCCCGCAGACATTCAGGTCTGGGTCCTGACTCTTCTGTCCCTGGCTTGCTGCCCTGCTCTGGTGCTCTTACGACACCTCGTGTGGCTCTTTAGCAAGAGAAGTCCTCTTACCTCCGTTCTCCTTCCGTGCCATGTGGGTGCTCCGAGCCCTTTTGCGCGTGCTTTAGAGTTGAAACACAGGAAGTACCAGGAAGTATCGATTGGGATTATTGGAGTTTCACTAAATCTGCACATCTTTTGAGAGAAAATTGACTTTTGCTTTAAAAATATTGAATCTAGGAGTCTGGAGAGATGGCTCAGCAGTTAAAGGCACTTGCTTGCAAAGCCTACCAGCCTAGGTTCAATTCCTCAGGACCCACATAAAGCCAGATGCACAAAATAGCGCATGTATCTGGAGTTCATTTTGAGCCCTGGTGCGTCTCTCTCTCTCTTCTCTCTCTCAAATACATAAAAAGTATTTTTTTAAATTTTTTAAAATTATTTTATTTATTTTTGGAGAGAGACACAGAGAGAAACAGAGAGAGAGAGGAAGATAGATAGAGATGGGTGTGCCAGCAGTCTCTCAGCTGCTGTGAACGAAATCCAGATGTGTGCACCCCTTGTGGGCAAGTGCGGCATTGCGCCCTTGCATCATTTTGCATCTGGCTAATCATGGGACCTGGAGATTGGAACCAGCCAGCGTTCTTAGGCTTAGCAGGCAGGCACCTTAACCACTAAGCCATCTCTCCAGCCCCATAAAAAGTATTTTTAAAATAAATATTCAATCTTTGGCTGGGGAGATGGCTCGGCTCACCAAGTGCTTGCCTTTCAACATGAAAACTTAAGCTCAAGGCCTGGAGAGATTGCTCAGTGGTTAAAGGTGCTTGCCTGCAAAGCCTAAGGACCCAGGTTCAATTTCCCAGTACCCACATGAATCTAGATGCACAAGATAGCACATGTATCTGGAGTTCATTTGCAGTGGCTGGAGACCCTGGTGCACCTATTCTCTCTTTCTCTCTGCCTCTTTCTCTCATTAATAAATAAAAAAATAAAAAAAATCTACATTAGAATCCCTTCAGGCATGCAAAAGCCAGGCAAGATGGTGTGCACCTGTGATCAGTGCTGGGGGGGGGCAGAGACAGGAGGATCCCTGAGGTTTGCAGATGAGCCAGTCCTGCACAATGGGTGAGCGCTATTCAGGCTAATGTGAGGCCCTTCTCAAGAAGGTGGACGCATTCCCATGGTAGGACACCAGATGCTGTCCTTTGGCTTTCACATACATGCAGCTGCACGCACACACACACACACACACACACACACACACACACACACACACACACATGCATAAAAATGTTGCCTCAGGCTGGAGAGATGGCTTAGTGCTTAAGGAGCATGCCTGCAAAGACTAAGGACCCAGGTTTGATTCTCCAGGTCCCATGTAAACCAGATGTACATGGTGGTGCATGCCTCTGGAGTTCGTTTGCAGTGTCTAGAAGCCCTGGCATCCCCATTCTTTCTCTCTCTCTCTCTCTCTGACTGTAATAAATAAATAAAAATTAAATCTTTTAAAAAATGTTGACTCTTAAAATCTGTTGCAGTCAGGTTCTCATTGCTGGCAGAAAACACCAGACCAAGAGCAGCTTATGGGGAAAAAATGGATTTATTTTGGCTTACAGACTTGAGGGTAAGCTCCAAGATGGCAGGGGAAAATGATGGCTTGAGCAGAGGGTGGACATCACCTCCTGGCCAACATGAGGTGGACAATAGCAAGAGTAGAATGTTCCAAACATTGGCAAGAGGAAGCTGGATATAACATCATAAGTCTGCCCTCAACAAAACACTGTCTCCAGGAGTATTTAATTTCCAAATTGCCATCAGCTGGTCTTGCAGTCAGGTTTGCATTGCTGGCAGAAAACACCTGACCAAAAGCAGCTTGTGGGGAAAAAGGTTTATTTTGGCTTACAGACTCAAGGGAAACTCCATGATGGCAGGGGAAAACAATGGCATGAGCAGAGGGTGGACATCACCTCCTGGTCAACATCAGGTGGACAACAGCCACAGGAGAATGTGCCAAACAGTAGCAATGGAGAGCTGGCTCTAACACCCATAAGCCCACATCCAACAATACACTGCCTCCAGGAGATTAATTCCCAAATCTCCATCAGCTGGGAACCTAGAATTCAGAACACCTAAATTTATGGAGGACACCTGAATCAAACCACCACATTCTGCCCCTGGCCCCCATAAACTGATAACCATACATGATGTAAAATGCAGTATATTCAGTTCAACTTTAAGAGTCCCCATAGTTTTTATCAATCCTAATGATGTACAAACATCCCCATCGCCCAAGGTCTTTTAACTGAGCCATAATACCAAAAACTCCCATAATGGCACAGAATAAACATTTATGCTGCAAAAGATGGCATTAGGCATAGCAAAGAAATATTCAACCAATACAAGATTTAAAAAAACAGAGCAAACATCAAACTCTGTAGCTTCAAGTCCAACAACTCTAGTCAGTGACAAATCTCCAAGTACAATAATTCTAACCAGCAACAAGTCTCTGGAGTTCCAATTTTGCCCCTCCAGCTAGGCTATTCACAGTCTCAAAAAACTTCATCTGGGGCCAGCAGTTCTCCTTAGCAGCCATCTTGTGGTCCTGACATCTCCACTGGGTGTCCACTGCAACCCACGGTCCACCCTCATGGCTTCATCGCATCTCCATGCAGGCAATCCAGCAAACCTGCTACCCATTTCCCATGGCTATTTCCAAAACACAAGACCATGTTGCAAATTCAATGACCCTCTCTTTCCTGCATTCCTTATACTCCATAATACCAGGTGGGGGTGCCAATTTGTTAATCCAGGGGTGGGGGTAATAAAGCAGACTTTGAAGAACAGGACACTCCTTCATTCAGGCCCCTTAAAAGACTGCATTCTTTCTGTTGTCCCAAGGCAAGTCAGCTGGCCCAATCTCAATGGTTGTAATCTCTCAATTGCAGCTGAATGGGAAGCAGTTTTGGACCAAAGATTTCATTTTTTTCTGTGCCATATCCCTCTGCTCACAGCAGACCATTTCTATGCAATGCAACCTTGCACAAGTTCTCAGGACACAGACATAACAGCAAGCCTCTCACACAAACTGCTTCTAGCCCAGACCAGGCAAATATATATATATATATTTGATTTTTCAAGGGTAGGGTCTCACTCTGGCTCAGGCTGACCCGGAATTCACTATGTAGTCTCAGGGTAGCCTCAAATTCATGGCAATCCTCCTACCTCTGCCTTCCGAGTACTGGGATTAAAGGTGTGCACCACCACGCCCAGGTCAGGCAAAGCTTTTTTTCACCCTCATAAGCCAAACCTCACAGTCCACAGGTCTTTCAACTCTGATCAGAATAGTCCATCAAGCTGTACTAACATCACTGCAAGGCATCAGATTTCAAGTTCATCCACATTCTTCCTGCAAAGCAGTTCCAAGAAGCCAAAAGCCACACATCAGGTTTCTAGCAGCAATGACACCACTTCTTGGTACCAACTTTACTGTTGCAGTCAGGTTCACATTGCTGGTAGAAAACACCTGACCAAGAGCAGCTTGTGGGAAAAAAGGCTTATTATGGCTTACAGACTCAAGGAGAAGCTCCACAATAGCAGGAGAAAACAACACCATGAGCAGTGGGTAGACATTACCCATGGCCAACATCAGGTGGAAAACCGCCACAGGAGAATGTGACAAACATTGGCAAGGGGGAACTGGATATAACACCCATAAGCCAACCCCCAACAATACACTGCCTCCAGGAGGCTTTACTACCCAAATCTCCATCAGCTGCGAATCTAGCATTCAGAATACCTAAGTTTGTGGGGGACACCTGAATCAAACCACCATAAAACCCATTTATGTGGTGCACATTTTCGTTTATTTTGGGTTTCTTTGTGCATCAACAGGAGTTTGTGAATTCATCCCTCAGAACCCTTACTAGCCTGATGCCTGACGCTGAGCATTTTGGTGCTCTCATAATTAACAATTCAAGCATTCCCTTCTGTCTGTGGCTGCTACATTGAAATAAAAAAGTGTACAGCTATAATTTTTCTAGATTCAATGAATAAATTGTCTAATTTTTATTAACCTGATAATTCTACTTATGTTTATTGACAGTTTTGTTTGCTTTTAACCTGTCTTACATATACATATTGTTATTTTCTGTTGTAAGACAATTTCATTTTGTATTTTGTAAATTTCCATCCTTACATGCATTATTTATTCTTCCTCACAACTAAATGTTTCTGCCTCTGCCTCTAAATATTGGGATTACAGACATTTTCAACCATACCTGAAGGTGGTCTTTTAAAAGGCTATCCAGTTTCTTTTACATTTCTCACATTTTTGTGTGGGGTATTGAACATGGAATGCAGCTGTAGTGATTTTATTAATGCCCCTTCCTTTTACTTCTTCATCAGTTCTGGCATGGTTTAAGAAGATAATTTTTCTAACATTACTGACAACCCCACATGTACAGACAGTATGCCATGATGAAAATCCCTTCCTTCCCCTTCCAGAATCCCTCCTTCACTCCCTTCTTCTTTCCAATAGTCTCTCTTCTATTTTGATGTCATCATTCTTCCTCCTATTATGCAGGACTTGTGTAGGTAGCATCAGCCACTGTGATCAGTGGATAATTCTTATTAAGGGTTGTGTCTTCCTGGCTTTTGCATATCTGCTAATATTTGATTATATGTCACACATTGTATGTTTTTTTTTTTATCATTCTGAGTACTGGATAGTTTTGTGTTCTTATTAAAATTCTGAAGTGGTTTTTAAAATCACTTTTCTGAAATGCAATG
This sequence comes from Orientallactaga sibirica, assembly GCA_036365145.1. Classification (NCBI taxonomy): domain Eukaryota; kingdom Metazoa; phylum Chordata; class Mammalia; order Rodentia; family Dipodidae; genus Orientallactaga; species Orientallactaga sibirica. The sequence goes on along the minus strand of JAEOAD010001557.1, from coordinate 311,320 downwards.
AAGTGAGGTGGAGACCACTTGTGATGCTGTCTGTGGCTACAGAGCCAAGCTCAGTGTAACATCAAGTTTGACATTGTAGTGATGCAGACCCATCCCAAATACCTTGCCCAGGGCCCCATGCATTAGGAGTTTGCTCAGCTTGGCTGGGGCGGGGGGCTCTGCTTCTGGCCCTGTGTGAGTGTTGGTCACCTCTCCCTCCCATCCCTTCAGCCACTGTCTTCCCACCATGCCTCCCTGGTGAGGGCTGGTTGATCTGTTCTGATCTGTTCTCACATGAGTACCCGGGAGCTCACTGTCAGCCAAGTGCTTCCTCTCTGTGTTATGCCTCTCAAAGCCAAGGCCATGAACACACGGTGACTGAGAGCGCCAGAGACTGCTGCACCACTGGACCCCGCCCTCTGCATGCTATCACCCCGTAGTTCCCTTCCTCTGACTTCCTGCAAGTTCACAACCCAACTGTCAAGAGTTTTGTGGTCATTGTTGAATGACGTTGAGATGGAGGAGCGAAACCAACCAACCAAGCAACCTAACACGGACTGTGTTAAATGCTCATTAAATAGGCCGCTATGAAAAACATGGCACAAAGCACTCCTAATTAGGTAATTAAAATCTCCATCCAAGATCAGATGAGTTGTAGTGAAATCTGGTTAATTAAACCAATTAATTACTTCTTTTATTTGTTTTGTTGTTGTTGAGCTGAAACATACACTCTCTAAAGAAGTATATATACCAGTTCTCCAAAGTGTCTGGAATACTCCCTCCGAGTCCATGTGCGTGCAAGGGGTTGAAGATTAGGTATTCATGCCTGCTTGCCTTTTCTCCTTTGGTCCTCAGTCTCCATCCTCCAGCAGAGAAAATGAGGCCAAGCAGGTGTGACTAAGCCACCACCTGCTGCTCACAGCTGCAGATGGGAAAAACTTCACAATATCCACATAGCTTCAAGTACCGCATTACTATTTAGCCAGTTTATTGATATTTAACCTATGTGTTGGCCATTTGTATTGTGTAGTTCCACAGTTTTAGTATACTCAGAGATGCTGTCTCTATGGGCAATTTTAGAACTGTGTGTGTGTGTGTGTATTCAGATGTGTGCCCTGTACATACTGATGCAGAGACCAGAAGACATCAGAAATTCTTCTCAGTTGCTCTTCCCTAAGTCAGACTCTCTGTGCTGTGACTAGGAAATCCCATGGTTCTCCTGTGTAACCCCTTCAGTGCTGGCTTATAGGTGTGCGGACCACATCTAGCTTTACGTAGGTGGTGCTGAGGATTGAAGTCAAGTTCTCATACTTGCTTAGCAAGAACCCAGCCTTCTCCTGGGTCTCTAGAACACTTTTTTTTTTTTTTTTGAGGTAGGGTGTCACTCTGGTCCAGGCTGACCTGGAATTCACTATGTAGTCTCAGGCTAGCCTCGAACTCATGGTGATCTACTACCTTTGCCTCCCGAGTGCTGGGATTAAAGGCATGCACCACCACACCCAGCATCTAGAACACCTTTATTCCCCTACTCCTTCAAAGAAACGTTGCCTCCCTTTAGCCTCATTCTCACTTCCACAGCTCCCATGTCCAGCCCCCAGCAACCCGGAATCTACTTTCTATTTCCACATAGTGACCTTTGCTGGAAACTTAACAGGAACCCTGCAATACGTGGCTTTTGTAATTGATGTCCTTCGCTCAGCATCACGTTTCTAAGTTCTTGCTTATAGCATCACACAGCTGTGCTCCACTCCCTTTAAACACAGAATAATGTCCATTGTGTGGCTCCACTGTGTTTTGTTCATCCATGCTTCTTGGCTGCTTGTACTGTCCAGCTAACATGAGTAAATGCTGCTGTGCACAAGTGAGGACTTTGTGTGACAGAGCAATGTTCTCACTCCTGTGTCCATGTAGGTAGCAATGGGACCATCACCCTTTACCCCAAAGCTGCACCAGCAGTGTGTGAGAGTTTAGCTTTCTCCCTGTCATGCCAGCCCTTGAACCTGGCCTTGCTGCAGGCATGACTTCAGAGATCTCAGACGCATATGGCAATTGCACTGATTTCTTTTTTTCTTTTTTCTTTCTTTCTTTCTTTCTTTCTTTCTTTCTTTCTTTCTTTCTTTCTTTCTTTCTTTTTTTTTTTTTGAGAGAGACACAGAGAGAGAGACAGAGAGAGAGGGAGAGGAAGAGAGATAGAGATGGGCACGCCACCAGCCTCTCAGCTACTGCAAACAAAATCCAGATGTGTTTGCCCCCTTGTGGTCAAGTGCAGCATTGCGCCCTTGTGTCAGTTTGCATCTGGCTAAACGTGGGACCTGGAGGTTGGAACCGGTGTTCTTAGGCTTAGGAGGCAGGTGCCTTAACCGTTAAGCCATCTCTCCAGCCCATTTGCACTGATTTCTAACATGTCTGTGTATCGACTGGGGCAGCTTCCTCATCTCCTCTTCGCTCTGCCTGGCATTTTCCACTGCTGTTGCAGGCTGAAGACTGGCACACAATCCCTCCCACCTTACATGTCACAATGCAGAGTAACCCAGGTGGCCAAGTCTAAAGCTGAGAGTCTCCCAGAAGACAACAGAGCTTGTCCAGGAGTAGGTTTCCACGTGAGGGCAGAGGACCCAGCATGGACCTAGACAAGGCCATTCCAAGTGGCAGTGTGCTGGTTGTTGTGACTGTCATAGCAGGACTGTCTCAGTCTGGGCTCTGCAGACTCAACCGCATCTTAGCTTTGCTTAGGACAAATGCAAATGGCCGCTTTATCTTTATGTGAATCTCATGTCCAACAGTCCATAAGGTATTAATGATTAAACAGAATAACAGTGTAGCGAGTTTCCCAGCAGAAGAAAGCACACTTACTACTTTCTATGGAAAAAAAATGCTAAGTTATAAGTGGTACTTTTGGATTCATCCATTGAATGGCAGAGTCCTCTCTGCTGTGTCATGTGGGTGACAGACAGCAGTGGAGTTACCATATATAACGGGCAGTTTTGCCATCCCCAGCCTCACACTGCTCATTCAGCATTAGGAATTCTCCACAGATACATGTGAGTTAAAACATTGGACACACATGCCTCAGTCCCCTTGAATACATCGGAGATTATGGGAAGAAATCTTTTAGAACTCAACTTCTGAGAAGCCTGGGACAGAATGCTCCAATACTACATGGTGTGGGAAGAGCCTGAGTGGACGCTTGCTCTAAATTCACCATCACACATCTGGATGTGTTTTTGGAAACTGAGGAAGTAGCAGGAGACTGCTGCCCTCAGACTCCCGTGTAGAGGATAAAACCATCAATTTTGTTGGAATACACGAGACCAGCCTGGTGGTGTAAGGTCCCAGCATTGTGTATTCTATTTCTCCTACTAACCAGCAAGTTGTCTGTGGCCTTATAACCTGTGCCAGCAGCCCTATAACTGCCACAGATGGCTCTGCAAACATTGTGTTGACTCTTCCCATCCTGAGTGTCATTTTGGACCTGTTGGCTTTTCACTGAATTGGCTCGTTCTACGTGGATCACCTATAATGGCCACTCTCCTGAGGATGGTCACTTTGTCACAGTGTATTCCTTGGCAAGGCACTTGCATTAGCTTGTGTGTCCTTTTGAGATGATTTCCAAACCAGTTAGAGAGAATTCTGGTGACAAGACGTTCCAGAATCTTCTCCACTTTTCTCTTTGCAGGTGTCAGATCAAGCTCTGGAGAAGCTCTGTGGCACTTTTCCTAGACCAGCAGCTCATAGCATGACATCTTGGGGCACACAACCCCTTTCCTTAGTCCAGGAGACAGCAGAACATCCCAGAGGACATACAGCTGCTGAGTGTCCCACCCCAGCCTCGACAGCTCCTCCCCTGATGGAGCTGGGAGTGAACTCACTGTTCAGAGCCAAGTCACAATTCTACTTGTCACATGATGGTCTGACAACATGTATGACCCTAATGTTGCAAAGGAAAGTTTGGCCATCTGAGGTATTAACATAAATGTTTAACAGGAGCCATGGCTATGACAACATGTATGACCCTAATGTTGCAAAGGAAAGTTTGGCCATCTGAGGTATTAACATAAATGTTTAACAGGAGCCTTGGCTGTGACTCCTGCCCATGTCTGGGGGTGCACGCTGGGACCCCTCTCTTAGCTGGTTAGCCCCTCTCTTACTCACAGCTTGCCTCTCCCCCTTCTGGAAGCTCTCTCTGTGCCCACTCTGAGCTAAGTCCTGAGCATTAGGTGAACAGGACAGCCCTGGGCTTTGGCTTCTGAGGGTCTCATAATGTAGAGCCGGGGCCTCAGGAGCACTGGTGTGGATGTGGGACTAGAAGCCGTAGTGGTGTGGGCTGGGTCCTGTGCACGGAAGGGGATGTGGGCATGCAGGAGCTGCAGCTCTCTCCTCGGGGCTTGAGGAACCCCACAGTCCTCTCTGCTCCGTCTCCTTCTCTTTCCTGGGTGAGAAATCATGGAGCCAGCACTCCCATAGGGGACTCTGGGGCATCTGATGTATATCAGCATCTCTTTGAAACACACATGCTACCAAATAAGTAGACTCATGGTGGATGCTTGGGGTGCTCATAGTCAGGAATGGATCTTTAAAGTTGTTTTCCTTTACAGAACCTCATCGTACTCCATATTGGGAATAAAACACAAGAAAAAAGGAAAAAAGGAAAAGAAGGGCAGGAAGGGAGAGAAGAAAGAAGGGACAGAGGGAGAAAGGAAGGCAGTCTCTCCTCAAATGTGCGCTATTCAGCCCCTCGCGCTGAAAGCAGAAACAACTTCGCATGGCAACAATGGAGGAGAGAGGCGTGAGCTGCCACAGGCGCCTGTCAGTGGTGGCGGTGCAGTGGTTGAATGCCACAGCTGCCCAGATGAGCCAACACCATCTTCGTCAGGAACAATTACCCTTCGAGTGCCTTGATTCTGGAAGATTTGCTTAATAAAAGAGCCAATCAGAAATAAAGCAGCTGCTTTTAATGGGGCTGGAGGAGGAAGTTGGCTTTTGGAACAACTCCTATTGCTGGGAGAGGAGAGAAACACAGAGTGTGCCAGGGTGGGAGCCCCATGCAGAGGGCACAGTGGCCATGGCTGGATGCTGACATCCACATACATGGGCCAGAAGCCTGAGAAAAGTCTCAGAATTCCACGTTGGGAAATTCAAAGCCTGGTGCTCATGCTTTTGCATCAGCCTTTTCTCCACTGAGTCACTTCTCCAGGTCCTAACATTAATTCTGCTTCGTGTGAGAAGGGCCCACGTGCTCCACCGGAACCTGAGTGTCCACGCCCCTCTTGCTCACATCGCTGCAGGGAGCCGAGCTGATTTCACCAAGCCTCAGCCAAGCCCATGGCCTCTTCAGGCCTCAGAGCCAGCTGTGTTAACCTTTCTGAGTAGGGCCCAGGGCTCAGAGGTCAAAGCTTCTGAAGGTTCAAAGAGTAGAGGAATGGAGCCGAGGGATCTAGTTCCCAGCCTGTGTTGTCATCATCATTGTCGGCCTGGATCCCTTCGGTGTTGGCATTTACCCTGGGACCATTGCTTCCTCTGTGCCGGTCCTAGTGCCTCACTTTGTTGGGCTCAGCACAGACTTCTTTCCTGATAAAGGTGATCTCTTCAGAACTGGACTTGACAGTCCCCAGGCGCATGGGTGCTGAGTAGGTCCTCCTGCCCAGGGAACCACTCCCAGCTGGTTCTTCAGGATTCTTTTCTTTCTTTTTTCTTTCTTTCTTTTTTTTTAAAATATAGTATTTATTTATTTATTTATTTGAGAGAAAGAAACAAGCACAGAGAGAAAGAGAGAGAGGGAGGGAGAGAATGAGTGAGTGTGCCAGGGCCTCTAGCCAATGCAAATGAACTCCAGACGCATGCGCCCTCTTGTGCGTCTGGCTTATGTGGGTCCTGGAGAATCGACTGTGGATCCTTTGGCTTTGCAGGCAAATGCCTTAACCGCTAAGCCGTCTCTCCAGCGCCCCGGGATTCTTTTCAGCATCACCTGGCACTGGGGGCAGAGGAGGAAAACATCTGCATTTCGCCAGGGTTCGCAGATCCCTGCATGTGAGGGGCGATGGGATTTCATTTTTCTCTCAGGAGATCCATGCTCAGTTAGACAATGGCCCACCCCTAAAATGTCCTTTCTTGATAAATAAATCACATGTTTCTTTAGCTGTGTTCTTGAAAATCTCAATATTAATTTTGCAGGTCCCTTTCAGGCCACAGGGTAATTATATCTATTTAGAATTTATCTCCTTTGTTTCAACAATGCGCTATCATTGTCTCACACTCTGGGTTTTGCCTCAAGCACAAAACGCTAAACAATGGATTTCAAAATACTGGCAAGAACCGCCCCTCTGAGAGCATGAGATGCTGTAGGAGACACATCTACCCATAGTACTATTGTGCTTGCTTCCCTGTTCAGTGTGGCTCCACAGGGAGGTGGCTGTCCTCTTGAACATGCACGAATGCGCATGTGGTTAGAAGCTGCTGGCCCCAGCCGGCCCTTTGTCTGGGTCTTCACTCAGGTTCTTATGACAGACTCAATTCCATCACAGCTCACAAGAGCCAGTTGGGTTTAGGGGTTCTTCTGCATTAGAAGGTATGGAGAGACAAGGGTGACACTGCTCAGAGACAGAAGAAAACAGATGGCCTTCCAACAATTTGAACACAGAAGTTGGCTTCCAACAAGAACTGCCCCAGGCAGGAAGGACTTCAGTGGTGCTGAAGTGTAGAGAAAGCTGGCCTGACTTGGATACCTTCCAAGGAGGCAATTACCAGGTCACCATGGAAACACATCCTTAACTCTAGCAGAGCTTGTGGACGGGGAGCTTGTGGGGAGGACAAGGATGCCTGCGCTGTCTTCTCAATCTGCACTGAGCCACCACCGTGCCATGCAGCCACAGGGAGAGCCTGTGGTCCCAGAATGTGACCTGACGGTGAGGACATGATGGGACTGGATTAACGAGGGACTGGCCCATCATTGTTTCTCCTCAAAAAAAAAAAAAAAAATTCAGCTTCTGAGATAGAGGGAGACCCCATGGAGCTGTGCCCTGTGTCCCCAAGGGCCACTGATGGGCAAATAGGAAATGGCGGCCTCGTTCCAGGGTTCTAAAAAAACTAACAAACATTTTGTTTGTAAACTTTTCATTGTGAAATAGTGTCGATTCATAGAAATGTTGGGGGAAAACAAATTCCCCTCATTCCTGCCCCTGGGTAGTTATAGATAACAAGATAGTGCCACACGGTCACAGCGCCTGCCTCACCACCAAGACTAAGCTGTGGCTTCCTGCTTCCTGATGACATCCTCTTCCTGGCCCCGGGGAAAGAGTCCAGCTCCTTCTTTCATCTTCTCTAGTCAGCGATGGCTTCCCAGTCTCTTCCTCCTTCCTGACCTTGGCCCTGTTGCAGTGGTCAGGAGCTTTTCTAAGGCACCTCAGTGTGGGTTTGCCTGCGGTGAGCTCATGGCTGGAAGGCTGTGGATCTGGAAAAGACCACAGTGTCGTGTTCTCAGGGCCTGTGCTGTCAGCAGGGCACACTTCTGAAGTCATCGGCCTCTAGCCTCGGAAGAGGCGTGATGCCAGTGTTTTTCTTTCTCGTCTCTGGGTCTAGATGTGAATTCCTGAAGCCCTTCTTCAGGACACTTTAAGCGAGTGCCATCTCGTAGAGCCAGGAGCAGTGAGGAGATTGAGGACAAATCTTCAAGCCAGCACTGGTCATTCTGGGAGGGCTACTGTGAGGCTGTCTTAGTCTCCCTTTGACGGTAACTGTCTCCACTGACTCTTGCCACAGAAGCTGTCACTGGGCCGCTCCCCGGGGTCCCTTTCTATTTCCTTTATTCCTGCGCTTATTGGAATTCTGCGGCAAAGACGTCTCCCTTCTGTCCTATGCAATTGTTTAGTCCATGGTGTGTTTAGATTGGCCTTGAATAATCACGTCAGCTCTGTGGTGACGACGGAGCACTGTGTCTATTTTATTGCTCAAGCAATGCCGTGCTGGCCGTCAGGACCTCAGACCAGCTGCTGTGCTCTTTTGAGTTTCGTGTGAGTTTTCAACTCTTCCTCTGTTTTTCATCTTAAAGATGTCCTGAACTCGGGGCTGGAGAGATGGCTCAGTGGGATAGAGGACTTGCCACCCAAGCATGAGGACACGGGGTCAATCCCTGGCCCTCATGTAAAAAGCAGGCATGGCTGCACACGCTTGTAACCGCCATGTAGAGGAGGCAGAGACAGGAGAAGCCCTGGGACTCCCGGTCAGCCAGTTCGATGGAAAATGGAAGCTCCGGCTTCAGCGAGAGCTTTGTCTCAAGGAAACAATGCAGAAAAGTGATTGAGGAGGACATCGGATGTTCTACACTGGCCACTGCACGTGTGTGTGCACTGGGCACATGCACCTGCACACACGTGTGCATTATATGTACACACATGCTCAAAACAAAATGTTACTCCAAACTGAAACTTTCTCTTCTTTAAAAATATTTTTAAATATTTTATTTATTTATTTATTTATTTGTTTATTTATTTGAGAATTTATTCATTTGAGAAAGAGGCAGGTAGTGAGAAAGAGAGAGGAAGGGAGGGAGGGAGGGAGAGAGAATGGGCACACCAGGGTCTCTAGCCACTGCAAATGAACTTCGGAAACATGTGCCACCTTGTGCATCTGGGTTTACATGAGTACTGGGAATCAAACTCAGGTCGCTATGTTTTGCAGGTAAGCACCTTAACCACTGAGTCATCTCTCCAGCCCTTAACTTTCTCTTTACCAGCTCTAGAGATGGTCATTTAGTGGTTTCTCTTGGATCCTGAGAGATTTCCGGGCAGGTGCCAAGACACCATCACATCACACAGAATGGAGGTTTGCAAACATTTCTTTCTGCACAGTTTCTACAGTCATTTCTTGGGGGGATGTCATGTCATATCATAGTAATAATTAGATATTTTTTTGGTTCCCAGTCTCTTTTTCACACAATAACAGTCACTCACCCCTCTGGGTTTTGGCAAACACATAGAGCCACCTGTCCATTCATTCCTCCCCACCCCCACTTAAAGATATTCTGCCATCCAAACGTCCCTGCACATCCCGTGTGGTCAGTCCCTTCCCCTGCACACTGCAAAGCCATCAATCTACCTCTTCACTGTTTCCAGAACGCGTGTTTAAGCCGCTGTCCTCTGTGTTGCCTCTTGAGTCTGTCCGCTTTCACCTGGCCAAAGGCATTTAAGAATCCTTCCCAGTATTGTTTATCCTGATCCTTCATTCCTTTATAGTGCTGGGTAGTATTCCACTTTATAGATATACCACCATTTGATGAGCCATTCAGTGGTTAAAGGGCAGCTGAACTTCTTCTAACTTGGAGGAGTTAAGGAGAAATCTTATGTTAGTATTGTGGATAGAGGGTTTTGACCGTACATTCTCAGGGCACTTGGGTAAATAGTGGAAAACAGAATTATTGAGCGGCATTGCATATCGATGTTTTAGCTTTATAAAAACCTGAACTTCTCTTATCCAAAGTTCCCATCTCACCTAGTATCCCTCCAGCAGTGGGCGGTGCTGCAGTGCTGGATACCAGCATTTCATATCTCTGCTTTCTATATTTTATTGTCCAGAGGAGAAGGGAGGATGTGCGTAGTTTGATTCTCTGTGACCAATGATATCCATCATCTTTTAAAAAGTATTTTATTTATTTATTTGAGAAAGAGAGAGAGAGAGAGAGAGAGAGAGAGGCAGAGAGAATGGGCATACGAGAACCCCTAGCCACTGCAAACGAACTCTAGACACATGCAGCCCCTTGTGGATCTGGCTTATATGAATCCTGGGGAATCGAACCTGGGTATTTTGGCTTTGCAGGCAAATGTCTCAACCACTAAGCAATCTCTCCAGCCCTCCATTATCTGTCTTATAGATGACTATATTCATGAGCACAAATCCTCAACAAAACAGCAATTCCGTTGTTTTTGTGGTATTGATTCTGGGAAAAACTGGCCTCATGATATGAATGGTGTTCTATTTAATGTGTTTTATGGGAGAGCTCACGTATGCCTGTGTTACCTCATACATGTTTATGGGAGAGCTCATGTTACCTCATACATGTTTGGCTCAATTTTCTACTCAGGTTGTCTGGACCGGGGGTCTCCCTTTTTGGAAGAATTTTAATTTCTATATCAGAGGTAGGATTTGTAGATAATCTACTTGGTGTTGACAAATTTTGGGAGTTTATGTTTTTCAAGGAATTGGTTTTTAAACATTGCTTTTGTTCTCAACTTTACAGATATATGTCTCAGGCTGAGGATGTAGCTCAATGGTAGAATGCTTGCCTAGCATTCATGAGGCTCTGGGTTCAATGCCCAGTGCTACAGAACAAACAAATGATACAGATGTATACCCACTTTTTATTATGTCTTGCCCTTTGTATTCGGGATTGTTGAAATAATTTCTTTCCTCAAGGTAGAACTTTAGGTTTTGTACTTTAAATTTGTTTTCTAATCCAAGTCTTAGTGCTATAGATAGTCTGGACTGCACATGCTCTGATATGTATGTATTTTTATTTTAAAATATTTTTATTTACTTATTTGAGAGAGGAGATAGATAGATGATAGATAGGAGAGAGAGAGAGAGAAGCAAGTGTTGAAGTCCCAACCAGAACTGTAGAATATTTTGTTCATTTTATTTTATTTTTGTGGCCTTGATGATAGAACCCAGGGCTCCATGTATGCCAGCAAATGCTCTACCTTTGAGCTATATTCTCAGCTTCCTTTTTACTCTTTGAGACAGTATCACACTCAGTTGCTCATGCCAGCCTTGAACTAACTCTGTATCCCCAGCAGACCTTTAATTTGTAATCCTCCTGCCTGTGTACTAGTCCTGGTTCCTGTCTCATTTACAATAACCATTTTTGTTCCTATGGTTTGTTTATGAGGCAGGTTCTCTCTGTGGCCCAGGCTAACTTGTAATTTACTCTGCAGCACCAGGCTGGGTTCAGACTCACAGGCGATCCTACTTCCTCAGCCCGCAGAGTGCTTGGATAAAAGGCCTGTGCCATTACGCCTGGCTTGAATAACAGGTTTTGAAGCTGTTTTGTTGGGATGTGTTGAGGAACTGCTTTCTAATCACCACGAGTATCTCTCTTCCTCTCTGATAGCATTCCTTATCCTAAACTGTGCTTTGTACATAATTAAAACAGCGCCTCCAGCTCTCTCTTGGCTTGTGCTGTGCATGGTTGTCTCATTCTTCATGCTTTTACTCCTGATGTGTCTACACGTCTGTATTTAAAGTAGATTTCCTGATACAGAACAGAGGGGAAATTCCTTTTCTTAATCCAACCTGACAGTCACTGCCTTTTAACTCTACATCCACACCATTCATATTAAAAATGACCATTGACATAACTGGATGGAAACGTACCATTTTGGCAACTATTTTTCGGTTTATCTTCACCCTGCGTTCTCTATATGTAATTGACTGTGTCTGTGGTTAACATTTATTTCTATTGATTTTTGTACTTCTCAATGATTTACTCTTTGCCATAGTATTTATAAGACATATTTTTAAGAATCTAAATTCACCTACAAATTGTATTGCAGCAATGCAGAGACAGTGTCAAGAACTTGGCCGTGTTTCCTGACTCGTCTTTCTGTCCCCGCTGCCATGGTGTCCAGCATCTCTTGGTGACTTGCATGGCCAACACAAGGCTTGGTGTGTGGAGACAGGGCAGAGCCCACGTGTGTCTGCACTTCAGGGGACATGACACCCTTGTGCTGGTCCAAATGTACATATATGGTATCAGGGGACATCTGAGCTGGCAGCATTGCCTGGTCCTCTAAGGGTGCAGGAGCCTATCTCTGCCAAGGGATAGGGGCTCTGCTTGTTTACACCTTCGGTGGTCTGCAGCCTGCTCGGCTCTTTGGCTGTGGAGACGGAGGCGATGTTCTCCCCATGGCTCTCTATTGGAAGCTGAGCTCTGGATCCGCTGTGAATGTATCCAGTCTCTGTGCATGTACAGCTATCACAGAAGTGTGGTCTTACATGGCTATGTGGCTAGTGCATTTTCTAAGAAACTGGTGGAGTGTCTGCCAAGGTGATGAGAGAGCCAGTTTCATCTCTCCCAGTCTCCTTCCTCCTAATCTCCACAGACAGCTTCAGGAATCCTCCAAGGCGCCCTTCGAATGGCAATGGTGTCTGGAGCCACAAAGCCCTGGCCTACATACTGTGCCAGACCTTCCAGTGGAACCAGAAATTAACGTCCTTCCACGACTCTAGAACAGACAGATGTCACCATGCACTCCCCTTCCACACATGTGATGCCCACACAGCCACTCTGCTGCTCAATCTTGCAGTTTCCCCTTGTAAATAATGAGTGATTATTTGAGTAACTCAGTGGATGTTTGGAGGACATTATTTATTTTTTTATTTATTTGAGACAGAGTAAGAGAAAGAGGCAGATACAGAGAGATAGAGATAGATAGATAGATAGATGATAGATAGAAGATAAATAGATGATAGATAGATAGGTAGATGATAGACAGATCCACAGAAGATAGATGATAGAGTGAGAGAGTGGGTGTGCCACGTCTCCATCCACTGCAAACTAACTCTAGACACATGTGCCTCCTCATGCATCTGACTTTACATGGGTACTGGGGAGTAGAACTTGGATCCTTAAACTGTGTAGGCAAGTGCCTTAACCATTGAGCCATCTCTCCAGTCCCTGGAGGACATTTTTAAAGCAAGTTACTTTGGTGGGTATCCATTAAGGGGAAAATGCATTCCTATTCCAGCATGGTACATGTTCAGCACCCAGAAGCTTCAGCCCTCCCTCACATGCAGCTGCTTCCTGTCCAACCAGGGCCAGCATCCATTCCTGATGCACCTCCCGCTTCACCAACACACCCTGTTCCTTTCAGCAGTGCCTTCTGAACCCCGTTTTCCAGACCCCCAGTATCCATCCAATAGTGCAGTGCTGTCACCATAAATTCTCCTGCCATGCTGGTCACCACTCTCAGCTGAGTGGTCTTTCCACATGAGTCCTGGAGCCCTGGAGGGTCAGGGTTTTGCTGGCTTCCATGTCCCCGGCACAGAGAATATTCACCTATTGCTTCTATTACATTTGCTCAAACTCTGGTCTCTTAAAAATGCCAAGCGTGCAAATCATTCTAGAGATGATTCAAGATGCACTTTTCAGAAAAGGTGCTTTGAGGCTACTCAGCAAACACAGTTGCAGTCTAACATCTTCAAGACAGTCTTTGTATTTAGTTTTAATTTTGTAAAGGTCCAATTGGGAAATAAATCAATGCTCTAAAAGTATCAATAACACAACCTGATGTAAAACCATGGCAAGTTGACTTTATAACTATAATAGAACTCTGGGGTCACCTGGCTACGTCCTGGTACTTTATGGAGAGCACAGAGATGGAGAGTGGCCTGCTCACCTTTCCTGGGGCTGATGGCCCCCAGGTCTCCTTTCAGCAGGACCAACAGGCTGCAATTCACAACATGCCTTGCATGGAAACCAGTGCATTACCAGATGCTAAGTCAGACAGCAGATGGGCCCAGAGGCCCAAACAGACCCAACTTGGCATGTCCCTGGACTGAATCTCAGGTGGATGATGTCACAGGTTGGACTTTAGGCTGCAGACAGACTGCAAACTATACGTTTCTTAACTATTGTCTTTGTGATGCTAAGGATCAAACCCAGGGGCTCGTGCATGCTAGGCAAGGGATCTACCACCGAGCCAAATACCCTCTTTCTTACTTTTTTCTTCTTGGAGAGAGAGAGGCAGATAGAGAATGGGCGTGCCAGCAGCCTCTCAGGGGCTGTGAATGAACTCCAGACGCGTGCTAAACGTGGGACCTGGAGAATCAAACAGGCATTCTTAGGCTTGGCAGGCAGGCGCCTTAACTGCTAAGCCATCTCTCCAGCCCTCTTTCTTACTTTTAATTTTGAGACAGACTATCCCTAAATTTCTGTCTGGCCTTGAACTCACTCTAGAGCCCAAGCTCACCTTGAGCTTATGATTCTCCTGCCTCAACATCCTGAATAGCATGGATGACAGATGCACATCACCAGGCACAGCTAGTTTTGAGATGTGTAAAAGTAACATATGCTGGGGAACATAGTCCAAGTAAGAACCCCAGTCTCAATTGTATCTTCTATAGACAAGTCACACAAGGCAGATCAGTGTTTCCCCGGGGAAAGAAAGACTCCTGAGAGGAAAGAAGAGGAGAGGAGAGGAGAGGAGAGGAGAGGAGAGGAGAGGAGGGGAGGGGAGGAGAGGAGGGGAGAGGGAGAGGGGAGGGAGGAGAGGAGGGAGGGGAGGGGAGGGGGGGGAGGGGAGGAGAGGGGAGGGGAGGGGAGGGAGGGGGAGGAGGGGGGGAGGGGGGAGGAGAGGAGAGGAGAGGGAGGAGGGGGAGGGAGGGGGGGGGAGGAGAGGGGGAGGGGAGGAGAAGAGAGGAGAGGAGAGGGGAGGAGAGGGGAGGAGAGGAGAGGAGAGGGGAGGGGAGGAGAGGAGAGGGGAAGAGAGGGGAGGAGAGAAGAGGGGAGGAGAGGAGAGGGGAATGCCTATGGGGCAGGAGGAGGGCATGGGGGTTGGTTGTGCTGGTGGTCTTGGGGGCTCACTTCTGTCACCGTGCAGCACAGCACATACTTCGGATATGCCACTGGTGGAGTCACTATATGGACCAAGCTGATTTGAAACCTATCCTGGCCACCTGTCCATCATTTAGATTGACATTTTTGGATTGACTGCACAAATTATTCTCCTACACAGACACCCCCAAGTTAAACGGACCCCTCATGATAAGTGTTTATTCTGTTTCCAGGCTTACATTATTCATGATGGGTACCATATGTGGCTATGCCTTTGTGTATTTTTGTCATCATTTCTGAAGATGGATTTCCTAGGATTGGAATTGTTGGGTCAATGGTATGCACAGTTTAATTTCTAAATGATGCTGTCCAACTGCTCTGCAAAATTAAAGAAATCAACCTAAAGAGACAAGAAATAACCTAAAAGTGTTCCTCTGATGGTCTCTTATCAACAGGGAGTAGAGCTCATTCTACACCCTTAGCAACACTGGCCCAGATAACAGGGCCGACACCCTGCTATTTCCGCTAGGCTAATGGGATGGTTGACCCTATCAGTATAAGGGCAATGATGTGGCTGTGGCAAACTGCCACATGGGCAGGTCCCTCTGCCTGGGGGATCCGGGAATAGAAGGGGGCGGAGGGCTCATGCATGTGAAAAGTAGCTCAGTGCGTAAAGGGCAAATAGGGGTGACTGTTGTCTAGGGCAGTTCTGTTTGTAGAGCCCAGCACACTCTGACATGTTGGCCCACATCTGTCCCACTGCTCTGCTGTGCCTGGTCAGAGGTGACACCCAGTGGGACACTCAGTGGTATGTGCAGAAGCAGGCTCTGTCTCCTCCTCCCCATCTCTGTGCAGATGTGGAGCTTGGCCATTAGCTGTGTGTCTGTGTTGCATATGATTCCGTCTTCTGCACTTGACCTTTGACTCAAAGTTCTGAGATGTAAATTTGCATACCAGCTGTGCCTCAAGCCCTGATAATTGCCCACATTCCGATCATAGCTCAGCCAGCCAAGGGTCCGCTTCTCACCACACATGGTGGACTGACTGCTCCCCTTCTCTTCTGTACATTTTATCCCAAATAACAACAAAACCGGGGCTGGAAGATGGCTCAGCAGTTAAAGGTGCTTGCTTGCAAAGCCTGTTGGTCCATGTTCAATTACCCAGCATGACCCACATAAAGCTAGATGCACAAAGTGGCACATATATCTGGTGTTCATTTGCAGTAGTAGGGGGCCCTGGCATGCCAATTCTCTGTCTCTGGCTCCTTGCAAATAAATAAAAATAAATAAATAAATAAATAAATAAATAAATAAATAATTTTTTTTTAAAACTAGTATAGCTTCCTGGGGGGCTTTTCAAGCCCAGGTCACCCAGGACACTCTTCTTCCTTCTGTCAGCCAAGCCCATTTCCTTTTCTTGGTCAACGAAAAACTCACAGCAGAGATGGGTCTGCCTGTGCCTTTGAAGGTGCCCCGATGCCCAGATGCCCATTCCCCAACATCCCTCCCAGGGAGCACCAGAGTTGGGATCTGATCTGAGGCAGGTGCCTTGCTGACAGGAGAGGCAGGGCCCTGGGAGAGGTTCCAAGTTGAAGTGTGAGAGCTGGGTGAGGGATGATATTCCTTTTCAGCTCCCATCCTCCCTCCCTCTCTCCCTCCCTCCCTTCCTCTCTCCCTCTCTTCCTTCCTTCCTTCCTTCCTTCCTTCCTTCCTTCCTTCCTTCCTTCCTTCCTTCCTTCCTTCCTTCCTTCCTTCGCTTCTAGCTTCCTGGCCTCTACTGACTCTTACTCCAACTTGTATACCTATCTAAAGATTTAAAGCTCGGATCTGCATATGTGAAAGAACATGTGGCATTTCTTTCTTAGCCCGAGTTATCTCATTCAGTATCATATTTTACAGATCCATCCATTTCCTGTAAATGTCATAATCCTATTTTTTTGTTGCTGTTGTTTTTTCAAGGTAGGGTTTCACTCTAGCTCACGCTGACCTGGAATTCACTATGTAATCTCAGGGTGGCCTCGAACTCATGGTGATCTCCTACCTCCCATGTGCCACCACGCCTGGCCATAATCCTATTTTTGTTACCGCTGAATGGAATTTCACCATGAATATGTACCACATCTTCATTATCCATCTATCAGATGGTGGGCCCCTAGGCTGATTCGATTTCCTAGCTATTGTGCATAGAACAGTGTCTTGG
Source organism: Orientallactaga sibirica (assembly GCA_036365145.1). NCBI lineage: Eukaryota > Metazoa > Chordata > Mammalia > Rodentia > Dipodidae > Orientallactaga > Orientallactaga sibirica. The sequence continues at coordinate 294,600 of JAEOAD010001557.1, read as the reverse complement.
AGGTTAAGTGTGGAGCCATTAGTGGTGCGTCCAGGAGTGCTAGAGCTGGGTCATACCGTAGTTCTACGTTAAACATTCGAGAATCCTCCATAGCGACTTCCATAATGGCTGCACCAATTTGCACTCCCCCAACAGTGAATGAGGGACCTTCTTCCCCACAGCCTAGCCAGCGTTGGTTGTCATTTGTGTTCTCAGTTCCTTATCCTTCATGGCGAAAATAGCTCTCTGACTGCAAACAGGCTTCCCACATGTTTGAACCCTTCTCCAGCAGTTACACAGTAGCCACTGTTCTAACCCTAAGGAGCTTCCTTTCTCCCATGGTCTCGAGGTCTGCGTCCGTGAGGGATGAACACCTGAGCTCTGCAGACGTCTTCTCTGTGAAATCCCAGGAGCAGCAGCATAGACTTTCCAACCCACTGTGTCCGTACTTAGACCAATGTCTCCAAATGCTTCCAAAGACCCCTGGGAAGACCGCAGTCCAGACACACCCAGAAATGGGACTTAAGCAGCCCCTTTCCAGGCTCAGAGTGCTGGAGGCCAAATTTATCACCTACTTCATGAGAAAACCAGGAGGCAAGGATAAGCAAGCTGTGTGAGGCTGGCCTTGCCTCCTCTCTGAGGAAGAGGTCGGCTCTGCTCCCCTTCATGTACACTGCCACAGCAGGGCTATCAGACAAACAGACCAGTTTGATGGGGGCGTGCAATAGCAAGAAGGGGTATCCTGAGCAGAGACCAGACAGATATGCCCTTCCTTCCTCCTCTTCTGCAGTGGGGGCCATCTGCAGGACAGGCGACAACAAAGTAGATCCTGTGGTCTATGAGGAGCCCTCTTAAGTTCTCATCCCAGTTCTGAACCCAGTTGTTGCTCCACTGGCCCATGGGGGGGGAGGTCTTTGTGTCACAGACAGTGGCCAAAGTCATGTCGCAGGGCTTCCTGCCATCTTCCCCCGAGAGCTGGATTTTGGACGTGGACCAGCACACCAGTAGCTGTCCTCTTCTCCAAGACCCTCCTGTGATACAGCCGAGCTGCCAGCCTTACCTCAGAGAGGAGTCTGGTTTTCCACTTTGGAGCTAACACGATTTCTCCCAGGTGTGCTCTGGTAAGATGGAGTGACTCTCCTGGCCACAGTTTTCAAGACCATGTGACCAAGGGCTTACAGAGGACATGTGGGGGAGGCAGGATATAAGAGAAAGAAGGCCACCTCAGTGGGAATTCTGTCCCTGCCGTCACAGGCCAGCCCTTGCACAGGGCGCTGTGTAGAGTCCCTGAGAGGAGCACTTGTATGTGCTGGGTACGGAGCAGCCCCAGGAGAGAGCAGAGAAGATGTGAGCAGCAGAGAAAAGTCCAAGGTCCCCTGAAGTGAATTGTGGTGGGTGGTGACCGACTTGAAAATTGCCAGTCTGGTATATAATGGGATGAGAAGAAAGAAATTCATTGGGAAATTGATGAACACGAAGCAATTCTGAATTCAAGAGGAACTGGATTACAAGAGTACCCAAGAAGAAGTTTAATGAAATACCTTATTTCAGGCTCATTGGAGTTTTCAAAGTAAGGTGTGTACTGATCAACCCACTGATTGTTCATTTATCAATCCAAGCAGAAACTTTGGTTTGGATTGTTTGAAGCAGTGTCTCTCTTTCTGGCCCAGTCTGGCCTTGGACTCATAAAAATCCTCCTACCTCAGCCTCAGGAGAGCTGGAATTATGTGTGTGAACCACCACACCCGTCTCCAATTAGAAGTTTACTAAAATAATAATAATAATAATAATAATAATAATAATAATAATAATAAAAATGCTGTATTTTAAGTAAAATGTGCTGGGGTCACATTGATGGACAAAATAGAAAAGGTCCCTCTTTGACTGCCTAGCAAGAGAGAGAAACATTGATAAATGTATGGTTATAATGTCACTAATGGTGGTATATGTGTATGTGAGGGTTACCTGCAAAGTACAATGTGTGCAAAGATCCTGAGGTGCTAGGAGACAGTGAACACAAAAGACCAGTATTCAGAGGGTTAAGAGTGTGGTGGGACAGGCCACAGGGAAAGCTGGGGCCTTAGCACTCAACTTGGTCTTTTGGGCCAAACAGCACAGGGAAGCCACCAAGAGCAGAGAAACAGGCAGGGGCAAGGTCATGTGGTCTGGTATTTTTAAAGTATGTGTGTGTGTGTGTGTGTGTGTGTGTGTGTGTGTGTGTGTGTGTGTCCCCTAGGCAAATACATGGCACACATCAAAGATCAGAGGACAAATCCGGGTGTCAGTCCTCACCTCCCACCTTGTTTGAAGCAGAGTCTCTGATTGGTCACTGCTGTGTTTCCCTGGCCAGCTTCCAGGATTCTCTTGACTCCAGCTCCCACCTCACTGTAGCACTGGGATTAGAGTCACCCACTAGCATTTAGCTTTTTCCTGCCATCCATCCAAAAGCCATTCTTTTTTTTTTTTTTAACATTTTATTTATTTGAGAGAGAGAGAGAGAGTGAGAGGCAGATAGATAGAAAAAGAATGGTGCTCCAGGGCCTCCAGCCGCTGCAAACGAACTCCAGATGCCTGCGCCACCTTGTGCATCTGGCTTTACATGGGTTCTGGGGAATCAACTTGGGTCCTTTGGCTTTGCAGGTAAGCTCCTTAACCGCTAAGCCATTTCTCCAGCCCCCCAAATGCCATTCTTCATGCTTGTGTGGCAAGGGTTTTTATCTACCAAGCCATCTTCCCTTCCCCGGGGTTGTTTTAAGGACCCCTATCTCTACAGTACTGTTGGGGACACATGGGCCTTCATCAGGTCCTAGTGGGCTTGAGCAGGCAGAGTGGTAGTTTTCACTGGGCTGTCCTTCCTCACATCTTCACCTCAGCTTTGGTCCCGAGGCCTCTGGAAGGAGACCAACAGCACCTGTTTGCTGTTTGATCTTCATAAATGCAAATCAAAGTGCTTATGTGCTCCATAGAGACTTGGCATATTTAAATAATCATTATCCCTTCATGTGTGCCAGGGGGGTTGGCATCATTATTTTCAGGTACTATAGGTGCTCAGTCCACAGGGGACATTCAAAGATGGCCATCTCTTGCCATCTGACCCAAGTGGCATTGTAATGTGTTTGTTCAGGATTTAGAGCGTGGCATTCAATCAGGACAGAGAGGGTGTTAAGTAATTACTATTGTGCTTGCCTGGCAGGCTGAGCTGGGAAGGAAGAAGCTTCCTGGCTCCTCCTGCTGTGGAGAGGAGGAGCCTGCTGAGTCCAGCCACCGTTGGAGCCCTGGGACCGAGAGGAAGCGGAGCGCCCCTGATGTGCTGGGATCCATTACCAGGTGCGCCTGCCTGGAGTTCTTTGAGGGTTTCACTCAGTGGCAAAACAAGGCACTGCTAAGGGTGGACAGATGGGAGGGTTTGCCCCTGCTCTGTGTGACCACCTGTGTGACCATGGAGTGGATTGAGAGTCCCATGGACAAGGAAGCACTGGGGAACATGGAAAATTGAAGCATAAAATGTAAAAAAAAGAAAGAAAAGAAAAGAAAAGAAAAGAAAAGACCTATTGTGAGACCTTCCTGGGGTGTTGGTCAGAAACCCCTATTTGCCCCCAACAGGGAACCTAGACACGAAAGAAATACTATCCAAGTCCAGCTTGAGAACCAGTGAGTTTCCCAGGGGTATGGAGCAGTGGTGAGGGGTCACTCACTGGAGTATAGCAACCTGCAGGCAGCTGTCTACCAAAGACCCTCCTCCCCAGCCCTGGTGACTGCTTATTTATTGTCAGGGAGGGGAGGGGACTTGTGAACCTCACTTTCCCCCACAAGGGAGTGTTAACAGGCCCGGTCTCATGAGGGTGTCTTGTGTGTGGTCTGGGCTGCTCTGACTCAAGATGGTGATGGTCTTATCCAACCTGGAGAAAAACTCCATGTAAGGAGATCTCTTCAAAATGCTGAATAATTAAAAATAGCCCTTGCAAATAGATTTTCAGTGTGGCTGCCCATGCCCGACAAACACTTCAAACAATTATCCAATGCCATGCTCTTGCAAACAAACTCGAGACGCATGCGCCACCTTGTGCATCTGGCTTACATGGGTCCTGGGGAATCAAACCTGGGTCCTTTAGCTTTGCAGGCAAGTGTCTTAACCTGATTAGCCCCCATTTTTATTTTTTCAATACTAGGAATTGAACCCAGGGCTTTATACCCTTCCAACCCTACACTGTCTCCATTTGAAATTATAATACGTATTTAATTTTTATTTTTGCAACTTAGTTTTCATTTTGAACCCAGAGCCTTATACATGCTAAGCAAAAGCTCCATCACTGTGTCACCTCCCAACTCCGTAGTGCATCCATTTGAGCTGTCGTTCAAATCAGCGTCACCAACCCAAAACAACGCCCCTTCCAGACACAGCTCAGTTTACTCTTATAAAGTGAAGGAACAAGATAGCAACAGCTTTCCTATTCTTAGAAAGTGAGTGATGGATAATTCTGGTGTGAGAGGAGAGCTGGAGGAGGGGCTCTGAGTACAGGGGCTATGGATTTCTAAACTGGGTGTTGAAATTCAAGCAAGGATTGAGACAAATGATAGGAAATGTTTGCAGTCCCTTGACAAATCGCAGCCCCAATGAATTTTTCATGCATGCAGGATGAAGAAGGTGGCTTGGCAGCTTTCAAAATATTTCTTAGCTCGCAGAAGTGGCTAACATATGATCATCGTCCCACACGGCGCCTGTGTCCCCTTCCGAGCATCTGTGAGCAGATGGCGCGTCGCTGGGAAGATCAGGACGAGGCACGAGGGAGCTTGGAGACGGGCCTGGGAGGATTTGACTTGGAGCACTGGTCACCTGGGAGGCTGACCGGGAGAACATTCCAGAGTCCACGTGAAAAGGTTATTCCCCTAAGCATATGGAGGAAGAAATCACTCATTTCAGGGACTTTTGTTGACGTAACATGTAGGGCTCAATTTCCAGTTCAAGCCATTTCCAGGGAAGCTTGGAGCACTTAAGGCTCACGCTTGAGAAATGAGGTCACCAGCTGGAGAGCTGAAGCCAGGCCTGATCCTCCCAACAGCAGGGCCATACCTCAGATGTCTACCAAGAGGCCTAGTGCACGTCGCTCAGCGGGAAGCCCGGTGGGTGGGCTCCCCACTGGGCACAGGACCGCAGAGCCCCTGCAGCTTGCGGCCCTGTTCAGTGAAGACCTCTGTGAGTATGTGGAGCTGGCTCGGTACGTGCTGCTGGCCATTAGAAGAGGCGCGTGTCTCGTTCACAGAGACGCATACCCCAGCTTCCTCCTGAGGGTGCGACACCTTGAATCCCACAGCACCCTAGTTTTCTCTTCTCTCCTGCTTCCCACGGAGCCCTGACAAGGCAAGCAGGCTGGGGTCAGTAAAGAGTCATGAGTTCTCCCTCCAGAGCCTCCCTCCAGGGCTCAGGCGACTTCCAAGCTCTCCTCCCACTCTGGCTGTGGGCTGTACTTGCTGTTTTCAGAATGGCCTGAAGTTTGCTCCAAAGAACAGGTCACCAGCTCTCGAAGTGGCTCCCAGCCACCACTGGCCGACCCGAGAGACATGGACGTTCATGAGCGTGTCATGAAATAGATGTGATGACTTAACATCGTGGCAACTTTGGGTCTTGGTAAACAAATGCTTTCACACTAACCTGGAAGCAGCTCTGAGTCCTGTAGACATGCCCACATGGTTTCATGGGCATGACGACTCCATGTCACCTCCCCAGAGAGTGGAGACCACAGCACTAGGCAATCTTACATTGAGCAAATAAAAATCCATGGTACAGCATGAAGCAGGAACCGTGCTGCCCACCAGGAGCAAATGGCACATACATGAGGGACATTCTCCTAGTCTCTTCTCCGGCATGCAGCTAGCATGCCCCAGAACATGCTGGCTCCTTTGCAGAAACAGCAAATTGGGCATGCAGAATCTGTTCACTTGGTGCACGGGCGATGGGTGGTGCTCTGAACTCTTATGCTTTCCTGAGTCCACCAATGTCTTTCTGTAACTGGTGTCAATCCTCACATCCGGTCAGCTTCTGAGACGGATCCTGAGAGGAGAACAGACCCCTTGTTACAACGATGATGGTGACACTTGTCACCTCAGGGAGTCCTCACAAAGCAGGCATTATCCCTCCCATTTCCTAGAGAAAGCTTAGGGAAAGAATGATTTCCCCAGTCAACACGCAGGGGTGACTGGCTCTGAACCTCTCACCCGCTCAGTTGTCGAGTGGAACAGCGGATCCTCAGCAAGGGAACAGCAGACATTGTCCAGGTGCCATGTATTGGCCACGGGCGAGACAAGCTGCCTACACCTTCACTGCACCCCTGCAGGCTCAAGTTAACTGACAGCTAACGCATCACTAAGGCATTACATGTCAATGACACATCAATACCCATAGATCATTATCTAAATGGATAGTTTCAGAAGCTGGTTTTCTCCCAGACATTCAGGTGACTCCCTAAGTGTGTGTGGGCGGGTCTTCTGGTCTCAGGGCCAGGGCTTGGAACTGGCTGCCTAGAAGTACATAGAAATGTCCCTCAAATGCTGCATCCTCCCAGAATCCTCCATCAAGTCAGACACACTTGCTCACCATGACTTGGTAGGTACAAGGTCACCAGTTCACCTCTCAGCAGCTTCATCAGGATGGGGTAGAAAACTCACGTAGGTGCTAGAGGACTAGTCCATAGACAATAAATGACCAAAAAAAAAAAAAAAAAAAAAAAAAAAAAAAAAAAAAAAAGAAAGAAAGAAAGAAAGAAAGAAAAAAGAAAAATCACAGCTTCTCAACTCCATGGCTTCAATCGTTCACTGCTGATTTAAATGTTAAAATGTTTCTATTATACACTCTGAAGCATGGTTTTATCCTAAAGCTGCCCCTTAATAACTCATCCCTTGCACACCTCAGTCAGACTCGTATTTCAATGGGAGAGTTGAAAGCAAGATGATAAAGACTTTTTCTAACACCTTCTCCCCCATTCACATTAGGTGACAATTTTGTTTACTTGGCTCCGGTAAAATTCCAGGTGCATTGTGAGTGTTTCTGAAGAAGGAGAAATTGATTTTCTCCCTGTGCAGCGGGGAGCGCAGCAGCTCTTATAATCGCTGTACAATCTTTACAATGATACGTAAAGAAGGTCACTGCTGCCTATAAACCCACTGGGGCCAAGGCAGCCTGCTGTTTTTGGCCCTTCACCTAAGCTCCAAGGAGTCCACTGGCCTGTTCGGGAGGGTTCAATCACACTCAGGCTATTCTCTACAGAAGCTGTCACAGTTAATTGTCCCAGGGCCAGACCAGGTTCCTCAGTAAGGAATACAAAGGCACTGGTGACCAGACAGCAAGAGGAACTACCCTACCCTCCCTCCCTCCCTCCCTCCTTGTACCCACTGTGAAGTCCTGTCATGTGGGAAGGTGGTCACAAGGATCTCAGATCTTGTTTTTCCACAAAAAGCTAGAATCGTTTCATTATGTTTTTGTGGTTTTTTAAAAATAATGTGTATGTATATGTATGCATGTGTGTGTGTGCATGTGTGTGTGTGTGCGTGTGCGTGTGTGCATGAATGAAGAGGCCAAAGGACAACCTTTTATGAGACAGGATCATTCGCTGGCCTGCGGCTCACCAATCAGCCTAGATTGGCTGGCCAACAAGCCTAGGGGGTCCTTCTGTCCCTGCCTCCCTAGTACTGGAAATGTGCTGCCCTGCCTGACATTTTTATGTGGATACTGGGGATCAAATTCAGGCATTCATTTTTGGTTTTTGGGAGGCAAGCACTTTACCAACCGAGCCACGTCCTCTGCCTGGAATCTCTCAAGTTTTAAATATGTCAGTCATGAAAAAAAGTCACAAGGGATAAATGAAACAGGGTTCCTTACTATCTAGTGCAGCTTCGGACACCGAGGCTCCTGTGCTCTTGTATCCAGAGACCCTCCCCGCCCCTTCTTCACAGCTCAGTGACTCTGAGCGCCTGCTCTGGACACTGAGGCTTGTATGCACACGAATGCCCCCCACCGTGGGGCTACCTCGTGAGCTGTTGTCACCCACAGCCTGATCTGACTGGACGCCCAGCTCTGCTCATGTGATTCTCCCTGACTGCTTGTCTACTGGGCTGTTCTTTGTATGCACTCGGAGATGCATCGGTGGGTGGGTGGGTGGGTGGGTGGGTGGTGGGGCGCTTCACATGCATCCAGCATCAAGTAATTTTGTCCATAGGCTTCATGCCTTTCTGAGCCACACATTTAAAACTCACCATTCTTTTATTTCCTTGTTGAGGTTCCACTCAGTACTTGACACTGATATTACTTGACTTATCATTCAATCGATGATTCCAGAAAACAATTGGTTTCTCCCACGAATGTCCTTAATTTCCTCACTTTAATTCCCATCATTCTTATTAACTCCCCAGTCGAGCGAGCTCTTGGAGGGGGTCCACACCAAGTGCTAACTGGCTGTTCAAGCCTGAGAATTTTCGAGCTGGAGCTGCTGGCCCTTTTTCATCCTTCACGGAAGCTGAGTCATCCAAGAACACTCAAGTAGCCCGTCTCAAATCCATATGGTTAACCTTTCTAGGCCTTGTCCAGGGGCTGGGGAGAGAGCACTGTGGGTACTGGCTGCACAAACACAAAGATCTGAGTTCAAATCCCTGGCATCCACATAAAAACTGGGTGTGCTCAGCACTAAATGAAATAGCTACATATCACTCTTTAAAAGGCTCAGGCCACAGTGCAGATGAGGGGATGGAAAGAAGAATGAAAGAGCTGGCGGATGGGGAGGAGTGCTGTGGACAACTGTCTTCCAGACATGACGTACCATCCCATTGTAGCCTTCCTTGCACAAGGCCTGCCTGGTATTCAGCCACAAAACATTTCATCATGGAGGGTATAAAAAAATCTAAGTAGGGCTGGAGAGATGGCTTAGGGGTTAAGGCGCCTGCCTCCTAAGCCTAAGAACGTCAGTTCCCATCTCCAGGTCTCACGTTTAGCCAGATGCAAAGTGATACAAGGGCGCAATGCCACACTTGACCACAAGGGGGCACATGCATCTGGATTTCGTTTGCAGCAACTGAGAGGCTGCTGGCGGGCCCATCTATATCTGTCTTCCTCTCCCTTTCTCTCTGTCTCTCTCCCCCCAAAAAAAAAAATCTAAGTAGAAGAGGGACTAGTTGGAAAGAAGGGATTCAGGGGAAGTTGGAAGGACAGAAGAAGATACAGTAGGGGATTATGTTTAAAATACATTATATACATGTATGAAAACTATCAATAAATATTTTAAAAGCCTGGCATGGTGGCATGTACCTGTAATCCCAGAATGGGGAGACAGAGATAAGACGTTTAGGAGTTTGGGTCTAGTCTAGTTGAATCAGTGAACTCTAGATTCAGTGTGAGACCTTGTCTTGAAAAATAGTGTGTAGATGGAAAATGCCCAGTGTTAGCCTTTGACACCTACAAACGTATCTGTACACACATATGTGCCCCCCACACTTCCATTCATATACACATGCATGCATACATAGAGTTACAAAAACTTAACCAGCCACCCATATTCCTAAATATAAAATAAACACCCATTTTATATAGAATGTGGAGGAATTTGAAAAAGTAGTTCCTGTAAATGTTCCATGAGGATGCATGTGAGAAGTAGGAACACAGATGCCGACGGCAATCACGTCGTGCAGCAATCTGCTTTGACCAGTAAAAGATGTGCTTCCCAAATCTGAAATTAGCAGTGGGATTCTGGAAATTGGCACGAGCAATGTTTATACACAGCATTCTTGGTCCTGATGCAGGGGAAGAGCCGGCTCTGTGAAAATCGATGCTTTTATTAATATATACGGCGCCCAGACCTCATCCCAAGCCGAGGCTTCTTAATGAGGCCTAGGCTGCAAGCGTGGCTTCTGAAGAAGAGTTGAATGGATGACATGTCAGTTCTGCTCAATCACGCCTGGTTATATATTTTTGCCTTTTTCTCCTCAAATCTAGCAGGCTAACTCACCAGGGCACTTGAAGGCTTCGTGCACCTGTAAAACTGGGCTATGGCCCCTGAATGAAGACACAGACTGCGGCTCAAACAATGATCTCTTTAGCCCACGATGCCCAGCTCTGGAGGCGTCCTCACTGGGCACGTCTGTGAGATGGGTAAGAGATGGCGCTCATTAGTACCTCCACACTGTGGTGTCAACTTCTGGAGCTGCGGAGAGGCCTAATTAGGTGGAATGAGTGATTTTTAAACACTCCTAGCTGTGGATGAAACTCTGCAAATAAATCAAGCTTCCACACACGCCTCTGGGCCGGGAGGGTGGGAGGAAGGGATGCTGTCTTGGCTTTGATCCAGGGGTGGCTGTAGTTCTCATCGCACAGGCTGGAAAGGGGGCCCCAGAACACCTGGAATTGACTTGTCTTATTTTTAATTTGTGTGTGTGTGTGGTGTGTGTGGTGTGTATGGTGTGTGTGTGGTGTGTGTGGTGTGTATGGTGTGTGTGTGTGTGGTGTGTGTGTGGTGTGTGTTGTATGTGTATGTATTGTGTGTGTTGTGTGTGTGTGTGTGTGTGTGTTTGTGGTATGTGTGTGGTGTGTGTTTGGTTTGTGTTGTGTGGTGTGTGTATGTGGTGTGTGTGTGTATGTGGTGTGTGTGTGTGGTATATGTATGTGTGTGTGTATGTATGTGGTGTGTGTATGTGTGATGAGTGTATATGGTGTGTGTGTGTGTGTGTGTGTGTGTGTGTGTGTGTGTGTGTGTGGTGTGTGTGTGTGTGGTGTGTGTGTGAGTGGTGTGCGTATGGTGTGTGTGTGTGGTGTGTGTGTGGTGTGTGTGTATGTGTGGTGTGTGTGTGTGTGTGTGTGGTATGTGTGTGTGGTGTGTGTGTGTGTGGTGTGCGTATGGTGTGTGTGTGTGTGTGTGTATGTGTGTGTGTGTGTGTGTGTAGTGTGTGCGTATGTGTGTGTGTGTGTGTGTGTGTGGTGTATGTGTGTGTGTGTGTGTGTGTGTGTGTGTGTGTGTGTGTGTGTGTGTGTGTGGTGTGTGTATGGTGTGTGTGTGTGTGTGGTGTGTGTGTGTGTGTGTGTGTGTGGTGTGTGTGTGTGTGCATGTGTGGTGTGTGTGTGTGTGCATGTGTGGTGTGTGTGTGCGTGTGCATGTGTGGTGTGTGTGTGTGTGTGTGTGGTGTGTGTGTGTGTGTGTGTGTGTGTGCATATGGTGTGTGTGTATGTGTGGTGTGTGTGTGGTGTGTGTGTGGTATGTGTGTGTGGTGTGTGTGTGTGTGGTGTGCGTATGGTGTGTGTGTATGTGTGGTGTGTGTGTGGCGTGTGTGTGTGTGTGTGTGAGTGGTGTGCGTATGGTGTGTGTGGTGTGTGTGCGTGTGCATGTGTGGTGTGTGTGCATGTGTATGTGTGGTGTGTGTGTGTGGCATGTGTATGTGTGGTGTGTGTGTGAGTGGTGTGTGTATGTGTGTGTGTGTGTGTGTGTGTGTGTGGTGTGTGTGTGGTGTGTGTGTGTGTGTGGTGTGTGTGTGGTGTGTGTGTGTGTGTGTGTGCATGTGTGGTGTGTGTGCGTGTGCATGTGTGGTGTGTGTGTGTGGCATGTGTATGTGTGGAGTGTGTGTGAGTGGTGTGCATATGGTGTGTGTGCATGTGTGGTGTGTGTGTGAGTGGTGTGCGTATGGTGTGTGTGCATGTGTGGTGTGTGTGTGCGTGTGCATGTGTGGTGTGTGTGTGTGTGTGTGCATGTGTGGTGTGTGGTGTGTGTGCGTGTGCATGTGTGGTGTGTGGTGTGTGTGCGTGTGCATGTGTGGTGTGTGGTGTGTGTGCGTGTGCATGTGTGGTGTGTGTGTGTGGTGTGTGTATGTGTGTGTGTGTGTGTGTGTGTGCATGTGTGGTGTGTGTGTGAGTGGTGTGTGTGTGTGTGTGCATGTGTGGTGTGTGTGTGTGGCGTGTGTGGTGTGTGTGCGTGTGCATGTGTGGTGTGTGTGCGTGTGTATGTGTGGTGTGTGTGTGTGCATGTGTGGTGTGTGTGCGTGTGTGGTGTGTGTGTGTGTGGCGTGTGCATGTGTGGTGTGTGTGTGTGGCGTGTGTATGTGTGGTGTGTGTGCATGTGTGCATGTGTGGTGTGTGTGTGTGGCGTGTGTGTGTGTGGTGTGTGTGTGTGTGTATGTGTGTGTGTGTGCATGTGTGGTGTGTGTGTGTGTGTGTGTGGTGTGTGTGGTGTGTGTGTGTGTGTGTGCGTGTGCATGTGTGGTGTGTGTGTGTGGCGTGTGCATGTGTGGTGTGTGTGCGTGTGCATGTGGAGACCCCAGGTTGACAATGGGAGTCTTCTCCAATTGCTGTCTACCTTATTTTGGAGTCAGGGTCAGTCTCAGAACCCAGGGCTCACCAGTTTGGCTAGAATACCTAATAAGTAAGCCCTTGGCATCCTCCTGCCTCTGTTTCCTCAGTGCCAGGATGACAGGCTGGTGCCACCAGACCCGGATTTCATATGGGCGCTGGGATCTGAACTCAGGCCCTCATGCTTGTGCAGCGAGCCCTTTACCCACTGAGCATCTTCCCAGCCCCCAGCCCCTACTCTCCACTTACCCAGTCTTAATTGAATATGTGATACTTCTAAGAGAGGAGGGAGACACACAGCTTATGGGGAATCCAGCCGTGATCTCCTTGCTGTATTTCTAATTGCCTATTTCAAAGGCAAGGCATGTTACACCCTGTTCATCAATTCAGCAAGGTGAGAAGTAATGGGCTATGATTTAGTGTCTTCCTTAAAACTGCAGCCTGGCCTCCCATGAGCAATCCATCTCCCGATGACACTGCAGTGCGTGTGAGCCCCCAGCAGGGCTGGGACTTGTGACCTTCGGAAGGCACTGGGTATGAAGTTTTCCCAAGAGCTGCAGCCCTTTGTGACAATATTATGTCACCTGAGGCCACCACTTACCTACATTTGGCCTCTTCTGCACGCCATAGTTTCCCTTTCTGCTTCTCTACCATGCGGTGATGGAACCGAGGGCTTCACTAGGATGCATGCGTTTTGGACCTTCCAGCTGCCAGAGTCACAAGCCGAACAGTGTTTATGCATCCAGAGTGCAGCCTCAGTATTCAGTTATAAACCAAACAGGCTAGGACAGCTCAAAGCCGCGCTTCCTGTGTGTGCCTGTGCAAAACTGCACTTCCTGTGTGTGCCTGCGCTTCTCTTTCTGGGTGCAGTTGTCTGCTTGGACTCTGTCTCTGTTCAAACCCTTATGTGCATGCATATGCATGAAAGTACTCGTGTGCCTAGGTGTACATCCATGTGTGTGCAAATGTCTGCATGCACTTGTGAACATGTATGTGAGTGTGCATGCCTATGTGTGAACATACCTCTGGCTGCTTGTTTCTGTGTGTGCACATGATGTCTGAACATCTCTGTGTGCACAAATGTTCATACATCTGTGTAAAAACTGCCTGTACAAATATACATGTATGAACATCTGTGTTGGTGTATTTGTATGTGTGTATCTGCATGTGTGCAAACCTGTGTATGTGCACACCTGTATTGGCATGTCTGCTTGTGTGCATGCCTGTGTGTACATGTCAGCATATGTAATTGCATGCGTGTATATCTGCCTGAGTGTGCATATCTGTGTATGTGTGCACATAATTATGTATGAATATGTGTTTCCTTGTGCACATGTGTGTTCATGACAGCACACATCTGGAAGTCCACACAGGCATGACTACTCCACCTGTCTGTGGTGGCACTGTGGCATGTGGGTGGTCTTTCCTTTGCCGGCATTGGTAGCAGTTGCATCCTCTACAGTTCACGTGGATGGTTTTGGCAGAACCAGCAAACAACTGTGAGACTGGAAACTGGCAAAAGCTGGTTGCATGGTCTTCCCAGGGCACAGGCAGCATTTACCACACGACCTGTAAGGATGGTGGGTGAGGCTTTGAATGCACTGTGGAATGTGTCAGACACCTCTCAACCGAGCGCTGCTGGCTCCCTGGAGAAGGAAGGTGTGGCGCTTTGCTGTACTTCCTTGGGGAATGCAGCCGGCCCAGAGATCGAGAGATGGGGATGGGCTATGATTGCTCAAGGTTCTCCTTCGTTCTGCAAGGAGAGCTGGAGGTATAAGTCTGCAGAGCGGCAGTGCTGTCCCCATGCCCTGTCAAGTCCTCCTGTTCAAGCTCCACAGGAGAGTGGGGTAGACGCTGTCGTCACTGCGAATCATGAACAAACCCGCCAAGCTCGGCCCAGAGGCATGGCTGGTGAGAAGCCAGGTCTCACTGTGGCAGTGGTGGATGAGGGCCTGCCTTGGTGTTTGCTGCCGTTTCTTATCCGCTCCTCTGTGGGGCTCCGGCCCGGGAAAGCTGTCCTTGAGGGACGAGCACTTGGAGTTGCTGCTCCAAGTCCTGTGCCTGTCAGGTGGGCACAAACATCCACCCTCGCTGAGGATGGAGAGGAGTGGTTGGATCTGTCCAGATGGCTGGAATGCATGTGGTCGGAAGCCAGGGACTAAAGGCGGAATGGCAATCTTCTCTGAAATAGCACAGTGTGCCCTGAGCTTCCTCATTGGTAGGTTTCCTGGGGGACCAGTAGCTTCCTGTGTGTCATGCTCACTGCAAAACACAGATGGTTGCTGGGGACAGTCGTAGCACTAGAATGAGAGACTCAGGGAAGGACTTAACTCAATCAGGGGCTGGGCAGCAAGAAAAAGGGCCTGTGCCCTGGAGGACATGTATCTCCGTGGTGGCGAGGGGCCTGGCAGCTGCAGACTGGACAGGCATCGCTCACTCACCCTCCAGAGAGATCAGCTCTATAGCCTGCTGGACCCTGTGGGGACCCTCAGGAAGGAGGCTGAAATATGCATGTGTCTGGGTTCTTTCTTTCTACTTCTGCCCATGTGGTGGTGAGAATCTGCACCCGACACCCTGCCCAGGTCGTGAAGCAGAGTGGATCATTGCTGAGCACCTGCCTGGGCTGAAGTTGCATGTAGGCAGAGCGGGACTGACCACTCTGATCTTGGCAGTGTCTGACTTATCACAGGGCCCTGCAGGGGGCCCACAGAACTTTTCCTTTTAAGTAAGGAGTGGGGAGGAGTGCAGAGTGGACGTTAGGGAAGGGGGTCCAGTCTCCACACCATCCCCTGCTCTCTTCCCTACTTCCGTGGGACAGGGTTCCCTTCAGGGTCTGGCAGAGGCTGAATAGCACAGATCCCATGGAGTCACTGTCTGGTCCCTTGTGGCAACAGTGTTCTGATTCCCAGAATAGGGACCCCAGAGATCAAGTAACAAATCCCCAATTTTGGGATGATGGTTCAGGCTTGCTAGGGGCAAGTCCCCGCCTTTGAAGTCGTGAGTGTGCATGTTGGTGGGCAGAGAGGGAGCCCTGCGAGGAGAGGGGCCCGATCGAGGCCGCTGGAGCTTGCCGTCCCCTCCGTCTTCAGGAAGGACAGCCCTCTGCCCTCGGCAGCTCTGCGGGGCAGTGACCTTGGGCTTCCTGTCTGTAAAGCCATGAGGAACAGTTGTCACTTACGCCGCCTACTTAGTCTAGGCAACTGGTTACAGCAGCTGGAACTTACCAAGACAAGACTAGTCATTCCGTTAATTTTTACTGTGGTACAGTACACACTGCACACGGTTCACCACATTAGCCATTTTGAAAACACCGTTCAGTGCCATTTGGTGAATTCCCAGTGTCACATGATCTCCATCGTCACAGCAAAGACTCTGAATCCATTAAGCAGTAATTCCCCAACCCTCCCATGGCTGGTAACCAACGTTCTACTTTCTTTTTTAAAAAGTTTTTTGTTTGTTTGTTTGTTTATTTATTTATTTGAGAATGACAGAGAGAAGGAAATAGAAAGAAAGAGAGAGAGAGAGAGAGAGAGAGAAAATGGGTGCAGCAGGGCCTCCAGACTCTGCAAAAGAACTCCAGATACATGTGCCACCTTATGTGTCTGGCTTACATGGGTCCTGGGGAATCGAGCCTCAAACTGGAACCTTTAGGCTTCACAGGCAAGTGCTTAACCGCTAAGCCATCTCTCCAGCCCAACATTCTATGTTCTGTCCTTGACTTTCCTATTTATTTAAGACACGTCCTATAAGTGAAATCAGGCTTTATCTGTTCCTGTGTGTGGGGCTTGCTCCACTTGGCACACGCTCCCTACAAAGGTCAGAATGTCCTCTCAGACTGAGTAATATGCCATCATGTGGGGGGCACATTGTGCTTTTGCACTTACCTGCTCTGGGCACATGGCTGATTTTCACTGCTTGGCTACTGTGAGGGCTGCTTCCACAGACATCTGTGTATAAGTTCCTGTCTTCACTTCTGGTATATGCCCAGGAGAGGAACTTGAGTCGAAGTCAGACCGTCATGCTGCCATGAATCCTGTGAATGCCTTCCACATCGTGTTCCTTGCGCCTGCCTGGCTGGATCTCCTTACAATGTGCAGAAAAATCGCTCTATGCAACCGCATTTTAGCTTGTTTTGCATGTGTTTGTATGTGTGCATGCTTATGTTTGTGAGTGCACATGTGTGTATGTTTTCATGTGCTTGTGTGTGTATGTGTGTGCGTGTGTAGACCAGAGGACAACGCCAGTTGTCATTGCTCAGGAGCCATCAAGATTTTTTTGAGACAGGGTCTCTCATTGGATTGGAGTTTACCAGACAGGCCAATGAGCACCAGTGACTTCCTGTCTTCCTTCCTCAGCACTGGAATGAAAAACACACACCACCACACCTGACCTCTTTACACGGGCTTTGGAGAGTCCACTCAGGTCCTCATGCTTGCAAGATAAGCACTTTGCTGACTGAGTATCTCCCTCGCCCACATTGTAACTTCTCACTGGGGGTGGCTCCCCCTCCAGCCTCCAGGCCGCTGAGCAGCCAAGACCTCTCCCATCAAGAATATTAGAGAAAAAATTCTTTGAGACAAGGGGTTTGTACCACATTTGGCTATCTGCACCGACCTTGTGTGACCTTTGAGAACCCCTGGTATCTTTAGGACATACACTTTGCATAATGCTGTTCTGTGCAGTCCTACCTTACCCTAAAACGATTGCTTTTTAATATTTCACTGAGATTCCATAAGACAAACCTTAGAGTCCTGCAGCTCCTTCATCTTTCCGATGTTCTGGCCTGTGAGAGCACCCTGGCTCGGTCTGCTTGCTGTTTGCACTCTAAAGTGTGGAGCAAGGGTAAGGTCCTTCCTGGACCCCTGTGTGTAGGTTGATTCTCAAGAGACTCACCACTGCCACCTGCTTTATGTAGGTCATACAATGACCAGCATGAGGCCTGCACTCATCATCCTCTCCCCCTGGCAGAGATGAAGCCAGATGGCTTGAGCCCTTTGTAAGGCACAGGTTGAGGAACCTGGCAGTGAAGATCAACAGTTAGGGCTTTCAGAAGCTCTTTTATCCTTTGAAGAGCAGCCTAACCCCAGCACAGCCTGGGTAGCTTAACACTGGCTTGATTTGATGGAAGGGGCTATGAGTAGAGGGAATGTAGGCTGTGAGGAGACCCACAAGGTATGGAAGGGTCATGGAGCAGGGCTGGGGGGTCCTCCAGAGATCCTTGATGTGCTAATGTCCCCCTTTCCAGGGGTTTTCACATTCCCTGAGTTCCACTGTGAGACCTCTTTGCGTGTGGCATTACTCCTGCCGATGGGATGCTGTGTGGATGACGGTATTACCGGAAGCAATTGCTGCTGCATCTTGCTCTGATTTCCTCTTGTTTCCCAGCCAAGCAGCTGGGAAGAAGGAGGGCCAAAGAGCAGACCCTCAGGGCGCACGTGTGCACATGCACACACACACACACACACACACACACACACACACACACACACCCCTCCTGTCTGCTTCTCTTTGCTTTGCAATTCAACACTTTTCCCTGCAAAGCAGGGTTGTGCTCTTGGGCCCACAGCTGTGAGATCTGCTCTTCTGGCTCCTGGGACCAGATTCAAGGGCTGAGCTCTGCCTCAGGAGCGGTCCTCATCCATCCTGGCCTGACTCAGGGAGAACACACACCTGCCTGGGACCTCCGTTCTGAGGAAGAGGGTTCACGCTGCCCTCCCCTCTGACAGGCTCAGCAGATGTCAGTCAGAGAAGTAGCCCACCAGCAACCCACACCCTGCTTCTCCTTATAGAGAGTCTGCAATGCTTATCTTGCCTCTGCCCTGTCGCAGGGGCAGCAGTGGGTCTGCAGCTTGTGAGCAGCTTGTGAGCTTGCTTCTCTCACCCTGACCAGTGCAGGGAGCTTCTCACCTCTGGCTGAGGTAGTGACGTATACTGTGTGTCACCTGGCTCAAGTATGCAGCAGACCAGCCCTGCCCTGAATGACACACTTGAAAGGATTTGGTGTGGTGGGCTGGGGTAGGATGCTGGGCAGTTTCTGGAGAGTCATTTGGGGAAGAGCCACTGCCACCTGGACTACAAGCCTCGGATTTGGGGTTGCTCTCACATGGGTCCTCGGGAGAGCTGGCATCTCAGCCTGGGCGCCCCAGTTTCCCTGGGAGTCAGTGTATGGTTCTGTGTGTGATCTTTCTGGAAGGGACTTGCTGCTTTCAGCCAGAGCTGAACTAAACCACAGAACTTTTCATTAGTTCCTGGCAGCAGTAACAAACCTGAAACCTACCCAGTTCTTATAGAGTGTGGAGTCAGAGCTAAAACCTTCATGGGAGAGTGTGTGTGCGCACGTGTGTGTGTGCACGTGTGTGTGTGTTGGTCCCTAGTGCAAGCCAAACCCAGTTTGGGGGGGGCTAAGGAGACCATGACAACAAAGGAGATATCCACCCCAACCCAGAAGGTTGCATCGGTACACACTTGTACCACTGGGGGTGGTGGCCAAGATGGGGACAAGAAATGGGCAATCCAAGAGCAGAGGCTTCACGAAGTGTCCTGTCACGAGCACTCAAGTCCCCAGGAACACCTGACCAGGTCAATACAGGGGACCTTCGGAGGAGGGTGGTAGGGATGGTTGTACACTGAATGTTCTGAGTGCCACTGGACTGTACATACAGCCCACAGGGAGAGTTCACGTCTGTGAGGGTCAACACTTCACGTGTGCATGGCGTGTGCAGCAGTCCTCAGAAAGCAGAGGTGGTGAACACTCCTCCGCTGTTGACTTTGGGGTTAATAGTTTGAATCTGAATCAGCCCCCAGGCTCCTATTTTGAACACTTGCTCGGCAGCTAGAGGCGCTGTCGAGGGAAGCTGTGGAAACTCCGGGAGGTGGAGCCTGGCTGGCGGAAGGAGTCACTAGCCACCTTTAAAGGTTATACGTGGCGCTGGCCGAACACTTAGCTTGTGGGTTTGGTCACCATACAGGAACTCCATCACAGGCTGCATGACTACTCGGCCACTCCAGCATGCCTTCTGTGCCACGCTGAACTGAATGATCTGAAACCAAGAGCCTTAAGTTGCCTCTGACAGGTGTCTTGTCACAGCAATGAGCAAAGTAAGGGCTGAGCTTTTCCAAACGGAAGAGTGAAAGGACTTGACGTGCTTCACAGTCCCAGCTGTGGGCTGGGTGACACCTCCTCTAAATTCCAGACCAGTGACTGGAAGAAAGTCTCAGGAGGGGGAACCGTGTGAAGGACTTTGCAGTGGGGACACCATGCACGACAGCCCCCTCCGCCCAGGCAAGGGTCCTGCGCGAGGAAGCCTGAGGGGTAAGGATGACAGTGTCTTGCAGAACCCTGGGGGACAGTAGCTCTGCTAATATCTGCTAAGATCATATTTCTGCTTCTAGACTGCGAGCAAATTGATGGTGGTGGTGGTGATGGTAAAATACAAGGGCCTGGGACGGAAGACTAGGCAGAAGGGAACAGGAAGGGCCAAACCTCCAGGAGGGAGGTTGTGTGGGGAATAGCAAGGCCTGCGGCTGTGTGGCAGGGTCGACCTTGCAGGCCTGCGTGGATGGCCAGGCCCTCACACTGAAACCTCTTTTCTTCACCACACAGCCAATGCCCCTGCTCCTCTGGAGAGCTGGGGCTGACACAGTTGAGCTCCGGGGTCAGGGTAGTCCTTGTGGAGACTCCACCCTCATAGCAGATGGTGGGGGGAGATATCAGAGAGCGGCTTGCAAGGCCAATGTCCTGTGAGCCACTTCCTGCCTGCTCTTCTCCGCTCACAGTGGCTATGCCCGTGCGCATGCTGGCAGGCAGTCAGGCCATCAAGGGTCTGTCTGAGGCTTCCGTCTGAAGCCCAAACCATGCGCTTCTGCAGGAGGAGGGAGCCCCACTGTTCAGGATAGGGCCTGCTAAGGCTGCCTCGTGAGCATGTCTCACTTGTGGTTGTGAGGACAGGGCCACCCAGGAGGCTGCACGTCTTCTCAGCGACGCTCCTGCTGCCTGGGCGCCATCATGTGCAAAGCCATTGCACATTGCCCGTCACCACAAGGACCCACAGTGTCGTCAGTGCTCCCGACTCCTGGTGTTTCATTCTCCATCCTTCTCTGGTTTGCCTTGAGTGGGATTTTGGACAACACACCTTCAGGAGTCAGAAAAGCCCCCAATAAGATTCCTGTTTCCCAAGTTTGGTTCCCCACGAGATGCAGGTCCCTTATGACACATCCACAGTGACCAGACTTGACAAAGGGACACGAGGACATGGATGAGGCCAGAAACTCACTGTTAGTGACTTTAAAATCCTGGGCAAGCCAGCTGGGCTCTATCCAGTGACAGGCAGGTGCTGGTGGTTTCCTCCACTCATAGAAACATGCACCCAAAGAAAATGTTACTTTTTATTTTAGACGATTTGGTTCCAGGTTTTTTAAATTATAAGAAGCCATATTATTCCATAATAGAAATTAAAGACAGGTTAATATGGTTGGTAATTAGTAGATAATAGAATCTGCAGAGAAGTGAATGTCCCCAACCTGCTCAGAAGCAGCGTGTGCTCTTAGGCAGGGACGTGTTTTCCGGGTAATTGTATTTGTACTGAGGTCTGTCTACTAAATCAAATTTTCCTTATGAAGACCATAAAGATATTTTTCAAGCCAAATCCTGATTGCATGGGGACAGATTCTGAAGTAGCAGAGTCCAAATTAGTGACAATTTCCTGCAATTAAAGTGATTTTCAGGCAAGCATTGGGCCCGTGCTTGTTGGCTATGTTCATGGGGGCATCACTGGAGACTGAACCGAGCAGGGCGGAGGCTTTCTGCTGACTAAACAGCGTGGTGGAGGCGGGGCGCTTCCAGAGAGCCAGCCTGAGCTTCCCCGAGGCTCCTCATATCCTGTTCTTGTCTGTGCAGGAAAAACAACACACGTTTCTGCCTTTTGATTCATAATTCACAAGCATGGGGCACTGGGTCTACTCATGATCACAATGGCTAATGTTTTCTCTCTTAAAGACAGGTTCAAACAAAGCTAATATTTTCATGTTGATAGTCAGTGCTTGCGCGACTTAATTTGAATATTACTTTCTTTAGAAACTGAAGGGAAAGGAAAGGCCATCCCTTGAAATAAAGTTCTGCGGTATAACGACAACTGCCACATTTGGCATTCAGGACCCGTTTATCTTCTGTTGTTTAAGAAATATTAAAAAATATTTGCAGTGGCAAGATATCATTCCAGCAGTCTGCAAGATAAATTAGGAACAATGGTATCTTGCCTTTGATTTATTGCGAAGCAAATGTAAATACAATCCCATGTCTATGATTCTGTGAGTGAAAAATGCCGGGCATGGCTACTGAGATTACTGTGGGCTAAATCCATGCCCCACTGTGGCTGTACAGACAGGTTGTAGGGAGCTTTAATCCACATGGCATCTTTCTCTTAGGGAATGCTGGGGATCTCAGTTCTTCTCGCTGGCAGACAGGTGAGAGGGCGCCTGCATGTTTGATGGCAGACAGGAAGCTCAGCCTTCTGGGCTGAGTGGTTTTTAGGTGAACTAGAGCCAAGGCTGGGAAGACAGTAACAGCATGTCAGACCTTTCTTGAGGTCTAGGCATAATCACTGTGGCTTATTCTAGCTTAAAGGTATGGCTCTAACACACCAGTTGTCATTAGATTGACTCTGCAAAGTCTACAGAGCTGATACCTCTTGCACAAGAGCCAAGGTTGGAAAAAAAAACAAAAACACAAAAGACCAGGATCCAGGTCCCATGAAATCCCTTACCACCTACGAAGCCATGTGCCACCAAGATCCCCAGCTGCTCAGTCCTTCTGGTGTGGGTGCCACAGGCTGCATATAGGCACAGTCCTTTCCTGGTTCTTTCTAGAAATGTCTAGCAAGAAAATCCACAATGTTTATAATACACTTGGAAAAATAGTGTGATGTTACAGCTCCAAAGTAAGGAACAGTGTAGATACACCCCCATGGGGACTCCGTCCCAGTGAACCAACACCTGACCTGTGTGATGTGTGCAAACAGGCTTTGGACTCTTGGTCCTTAGTCCGACCCCAGAAGGGTGGTGTTTATTGCCATCATCCTGTGTCAGACAAGAACTCTAAGGACCTGAGAGGCAAAGTGACTGGTCATGGTGACAGGAGGGACTGGGCAGGGGGGTGATTTGAATACAGCATCAGCTTCCTTCTTCCCCTGCAGCAATGCAAAGGCTTCTGTCCAGGATCAAGGAAGTGGAATTTAGAGAGAAGAGGCTTGAAGAGTAAGACCTTTAAATGCCCCAAACAGCTCTCCTCTTAGTGTTCTTAAGCCCTATGCAGACCCCACCAAAGTGTTCATCTGCCCTCTCTGGATCACGAGAATCAAGTTGAGTCTCATAGGACTCTTCAAAGGACAGGGTCCCAGCCCGGCCTCTTGGAAGACCACATGGAATCTACACAATGATTCACTCGGGAAGAGCCAGCTTCCCATTCACCAGCCTAGCAAGCCAAACACATGGGTGCCCCAAGTCCCCTTGCACATGGAAGGGAAAGGGCTTCTGGGCAGGTGCCTCCTTTCTTCTTTAAAATATTTTGCTTTTATTTGTTTATTTGAGAGTGGGAGACAGAGAAAGAAGCAGACAGAGAGAATGGGTGCACCAGGGCCTCCAGCCACTGCAAACAAACTACAAACGTATGTGTATCTTGTGCATCTGGCTTACGTGGGTCCTGGGGAATCAAATCTGGTCCTTTGGTTTTGCAGGCAAGTGCCTTAACCACTAAGCCATCTCTCCAGCCCAACCTCCTTCCTTTTCTTTTGAAGTCAAGGTTGTTGGAGATGAGAGTTAAGCAGGTCTTAGATGGCCCTGGTTTCACCCTGTCCTCCATCTTGTCAGTTACAGAGGAGAGGTGGCATCCTATGCAGAGCTACATTCTGAAGGCTTTGTTTCAGGACAGAGGGGCCTTGGCCACCTAGAGCTTTAACATCACAATCCAGCGAGCCACACCATGGCCACTCAGGTTCTGGCTGTGTCACTCATGGCTCTGTTGGAGCTTGGCATGAGTGTGTTGACTGACTTCAGTGTTCTAAGGGTCGAAGTGCCTGGAAAGTCTTTACTGATGACTAAAGTGTGTTTGGCCTGGGGCGGGCAGTCTGTTTCTATTCACTCCAGATCCACGGAGCACAGACAGACCAAAGGAAGGATTACGTCCAAACCCAGCTTGATGAACACATGAATCTATTGAGGTTAAGGGACATGGACGAGGCGTTGTGTCGTAGTTAATTTCTATTGTTCACTTACTTAGATCTAGAATTACCTAGGAGACAGATCTCTGGGCATGTCTATGAGGAAGAGTCTAGATTAGATTAATTGGGGTGAGAAGACACACCCTGACTATGGGTGGCATCATTCCATGGGCTGGAGCACCAGAAGAATAAACAGGAGAAAGCGAGCTGAGCACCAGCATTCATCTCTCTTTCTGCTTCCTGACCAATGTGACCAACCATCTTCCAATGCCACGGCTTCCCCTCCATGGTGGGCTGTACCCCCTAGAACTGTAAGCCAAAATAAACCCTCACTGCCTATAGCAAGCACTTGCTTATTGCTGGGACAAACCACCTGACCAGAAGCAGCTTACGGAAGGAAGGGTTTATTTCAGTTGACAGTTTTGAGGAAAGTTTCATCGTGGTGGAGAAGGCACGGTGGGAGTAGGCAGCTGGCGTCACACCTCCACAGCAGCAGGGACAATGTAGCCATGAATACTCAATTGGCTAGAGGAGTAAACCTCGAGACCCACCCCCAGTGATACACTTCCTCCAGGAGGCTCCACCTCCCAAAGCTTTACCAAGTGGGGATGAACCGTGGGGCTACAGGACACTTTATATCAAACCACCTCAGTCCCTGAGGTGGCTTTTTGTCTGGTGTCTTGTCATAGAAATGAGCAAAATGACTCATACAGAATCCTCACAGGGTCCTGTATCACCCAAAAGCCCACACCAACTCCCAACCCCAGCCACCCCTCCACTTCCTATACACTCTAGCACCCAGGACCACTAAAGCTGGTGGGGAGAGCTGTTGAAATCTCAGGAGAGCATCTGACGATCCTGTCATTCTGTGTAGAAAGGAAGGTTAATAGGCCTGACCTTGTAAGGCCTCATCTTGTGAGGGTCTCATGCAGATGATTCCAGATGTATTAATTTCCAGATAGTAATGGCCAAGTCATGCCTTGGAAAACAGAGTTCCCCAAGAGAGGTCTTAATGAAAGACCACCCACAGCCAGGAAAGCCCTGGACCTAACAGGAAAACTGCATCCACCCAGCCATCACGACTTTGAAAACAAGCCAAGAAAGATAAATGAGGACACACATCTTCGAAAGTAATAAAGAGACCTTTGACATTTGAGAGCCGATATGTTATCAGAAATAGATTTTTTTCCTAGTTTTCATTTGCCCTTCAGTCTATAGATCACAAACCAGTAAAGCAAATAAATGGGCCCATGTTACTGGCTATATATTTTACACCCGACAGAGACATCATGGTAAAGTCTTCTCTTGCGTGTCGGTAAATAAAAGAACGCTATTACAAGACGTAATCAAAGAAACAAGAAATACAATCGCCACTGAGGAAGCGGACTGCTGCTCGGGGTGTCCTGTCAGGAAAGGAATAGATCCCTCTGCGGGATAGATTCCTGTTTGCTCTCCCTAGCTTGTTAAGTCTCTTGCTGACATCAATAGAAAGCCAGTGCCTGGGACTGAGCCCTGCACAAATCACAGGGCACAGCTCGGCTCCTGCCCTGCTGTCGCATAATGGAAATGCCCAGTTCTGGGGCTCTGAGCCAGAACTCGCTCCTGTTTGTGGCCAGCCCCATCACCACGATGAGCAGCATCTAAAGGAAGGGAACGTGGAGGCCGAGAGAAGAGAGGGAGAGAGAGGGAAGACACAGGTAGGCACGGGCAAGGACTCAGCAGCTCCTTGGAAAGATCCAGGTTGGGCGGGCTTCTGCAGGAGCTCCACAGGTGCTCAGGGTCACACCTGGGATAATTTCTGCAGCACTGGCTTCTAGGCCGCCCCCATCCCTGCCCACAACAGGCTAGACCCAGCAGTAGTCACACTTGATAGGTTCCTTGTAGACCACACCATGTCTCCTTTCCACTGTAGCATCCCCACACAGTTCAAAGGGGCATGTGCTATAGTAACATTGATGGAAGTCTGGAGTCACTTTGGGGGATTACATTCCCAGAGACTCGCTCCTGGAGCCTGAACCTTGTCACCTCTTGGTGGCCAAGTCACAAGAATGCTCAAGTCTTGGGAAGACACCCTCAGCTGTGGACCTGTGCCGGAGGCTAATGTGCTGTGTGGTGTTCAGGCTTTCCTGGTGCATACGGTGGCTTTGCTGTGGGCACTGGAACCCAACCCGTGACATGGGAGGGCCAGACTATAGACATTAGGGGTCTGGGAACCATAAAGGACAGAGGCAGCTCACACGGAAAGGGATTTGCCACTCGGCGAGGACTTGTTTCTTGTCCTGCAGAGCAGCCAGCCAGGGCTGAAGGCCAAAGTTTAGAATGTCCCCAGACTTTCTCCTGGTTGCTCTGTGTGGTCTGGGTGCCCCTTGCCCTACGGGGTAGACGGGTAGATGGCATAGAAATTTTGCAGCAGCTTTGCCGAGTCTCAATATGTTTTTTTTTCTCTCAATATGTTTTGCACAAGTAAAGGATGGCATAATTTATCACCGTCGAATATGCGCTTTGTTCAATGACAGGGTAATTAGACATTCTTTCTGCAGACACATTAAATATATACTCACGCATTAAAGTTCTGTGTCTTGGATCAGCTCTGTTGATTTATTCTTTATGCTTGGATCTGTGCCTGTTGATAGCCATATAAAACTAAACTTCCATGCCAAAGAATAAAAGTGACAGAAAAGAGGCGATGTCTTCCATGTGTTAACTAAGTCAAGTTCAGGGATGGGGGATGGGCTAGGGGCTGGAGAAACACACCTATTCAGGCATGGGTGTGCACACACACATGAAAACGCACACACGCGTATCCCTCATGTGCAGGCTGGGGCTTGGTTCTCTCCTCCCTACCTCACCAAGCATTAATTATGCAGTGATCAAAATAATTTTGCATGCATAATGCTGACCTCTCTCACTAGAGGGCAACAAAACCCCAGCTTAAGGCGCCTCCACCTTCTGCTTTCAGTGACAGGAAGCACTTAATAAGATGCCACATGGACTTCGTAATGAGCACCCTATTAATTTTACATAAGTGTAAAGTTACTTTTGAAAATCCAGCTTTGTCTCTGCATAAACATGACGTGGCCTTCCCAACAGGCGGGAAGGAGCTGTCTCCCAGTTCTTACCACTGGCCCAGTGGGGCACAGCCACTTTATAACTTGGGGGTGTGTTCTCATAAGAGTTGTACTGACTTCCCCGGGAGCTCCTTACTCTGGACTGGAATGCCACTTTCACATATGGCTCTGCATCTTCCCTCCTAGTGAGCATCTTCCGAATGACCCCTGGGTGCAGCAACTTCCTGCCCACCTGCCTGGCTCTCTGCCAGCACAGCCTTCCCTATTTTCCTGCCTCAGGGGAACCTTGGGGTACAGCTGCAGGTGTCAGGCGTTCAAGGGTAGTTGTACCAATGGGTCTGTGTACAAAGTGCGTGCGCACACCTGGGTTTCTCCCATGAGAAGCATTTCCATCCAAGAGAAGTGAGGACATTCCAGCAACTTCCTTACTCAGCCTTTTCAGTTTCGCTTCTAGAAATAAGC
Source organism: Orientallactaga sibirica (assembly GCA_036365145.1). Taxonomy (NCBI): domain Eukaryota; kingdom Metazoa; phylum Chordata; class Mammalia; order Rodentia; family Dipodidae; genus Orientallactaga; species Orientallactaga sibirica. Next base: position 267,565 of record JAEOAD010001557.1, on the reverse strand, counting down.
ATGCAGCCTTTTCTTCCAAATGAGTTCTTTGAACCCGGTGCTCAGTTGTCACCTGGCCTAAATTCCCTGCTGGGAGCATGGAAGGTGGTGAAGGTGGTGGAGACACGCAGACTTCAGCGGATAACCCTGTGGGAGAAACATCCCTAGAGCTGCATGGGAAATACCCAAGGTATTTCCGTGTGAATTGTGACGTTGAGAAGGTTCTAGGAACCCCTGGATACTTTTGCCTTCCTCTCTCTATGGGAAGCTACCACAGGGTGCCATCTCCAAACACAAGGGGCACTGGCACTGCCTCTCCTCTCCAACCCATGAGCAGCAGTGCCTGACCTGTGCTGGAGCATTTCATAATTTCCTCGGAAATGTAACTCGGCCTAGGAAGCACAACTAAATAAAAACCACTCCAGAGAGGGAACAGATTGTAGCTATAGATTAGGAACGCAGCCTAATCCTTCACAAGCATTAAATATTTAACATAATTGCATCACAGGTGCCAGAGAGATGTTGGCATTGTTTAATTAGACTTAATTAAACATAAGGAAAAAATCTGATGCTAATTCAGGTTGAGTCTTTTAATCGATTACAAAACCTTCCCCTCTGAGGTCCCATGTGTCAGCCCTATGACACTCACCCAGTATTAACTAGGAAGCCAGCATGGCTGGGGGAGAGAAAAATGCAAATGGTGTCTGTGAACGACAGAATCTCATTCATGCATGAGGCAAAGGATGCGCTTTTATTAATATTACCTTTAGGATGCTGAACTTTACAGACTGAACATATTGCATGTTGGTCATATTCCCATTGGGTTGTATTCTTATATCCCCTCTCTCCCACCCCCATTCCACCTAGGGCCCTCCTCAGTGGGGAGGGGGTTGGTACTCCTTGAGGGGTCATGACTGCACCAGTCAGTCTCAGTGGAGGGGACAATGTCTCAGGATGCACTTTCCCACCCCATAGCTCTTACAATCTTTCTGCCCCTCTTTCACAATGTGACCTTAGCCTTGGTGGGCATGCCACGAGTCTCCTTCAGTGTTGGGCTCTCTGTATCCTCTGAATTTCTGCTCGGATGAGCTTTGAGTCTCCTCAGTGTCTACCCCATCTCCCTAGAGCATGTTGTCAGGCTAGTGAGAGCAGCGCTCAAGTTACAATCACCACTTCCTCCGCAGTGCCTCCTGGCAGATGTGATAGAGATGGCTCCTCTTATGCTGGTCAGTTATCTATATTTCTTGTCAAATTGATGGGTGTTAGTTCTCCTCAGTAATCATTGCCATCTATTAATAAAAAGAGCAGATTCTCCAGCCAAGAGTGAGAGTAACACGGATCAAAGGGGGCAAACATAGTCCTTTCAGAGCATTTCATATATATATAATTTGAAAGCAGAAAGAGAAAGAGAGATAGAAGAGAGGCAGACAGAGAGAGGATGGGCAAACCAGGGCCTCCAGCCACTGCAAATGAACTCCAGATGCCTGTGCCCCTTGTGCATCTGGCTTATGTGGGTCTTGGAGAATCGAACCAGGATCCTTTTGGCTTCACAGGCAAATTCCTTAACCACTAAACCATTTCTCCAGCTCCCTTTCAAAGCATTTTTGATGGGCATATCATCTCTTCTTAGCCAAAGTACAGTGGGAGCTTCTCTCTAAAGTCTATGACCTTCCTGTCCATAGGATTCTGACTTGGTCCTCAGTGCCAGATATTAATTCCCTCCCACTGAGTGGGCCTCATATCTAATTGGAGAGCAGTTCATTACACCCATGGCATGTGTGCCATCACTGTGCAAGTGTGTACAAACTTCTTCAACTTTGACCTCTTGCAGCATCTATAATGTGGACATGCAACTTCTACCTTTCTCATGTCCTCTTACTGATCTAAGATTTTTTCTTATGCAAGAGAGCAAGAGCAGGGGTGAAAGAGAGAACGAGAGAGAGAATGGGCACCCCAGGGCCTCCAGCCACTGCAATCAAACTCCAGATGGGTGCACTCCCTTGTGCACATGTGCAACCTACTTGCATCACTTTGTACATCTGGCTTGCATGGGACCTGGAAAATTGAACATGAGTCCTTAAGCTTCACAGTGCCTTAAGCACTAAGCCACCTCTCCAGCCCTGATCTAAGATCTTTTAATTGTGATGGGGACATTGAGGCTTTAATCACATGTTCATACACATGTGTATGAGTGCACACTTCCACTTACATGTGCAAACTGTGCTACGTTGTGTTGGAAAGAACAGAAAATGTGACAAATCATGCTTGCTCTATCTGATTCCAAGCAGGCGTGTCCAACCTTCTGACATTGTGACACAACCTTGTCATTTACAAACTTGACTCCTAAGAGCTACACAATGGAGCTAGAAAACAAAATCACTGAAAAGAGTTTATGATTTTGTGTTGGGCTGTGTTTGTAGCTGACCTCAGCTGCATGTGGCCTGCAGATCACAGGTGGGACACGTGTGTGAGTCTAAAGGTTATTCAAGTGCAGGCAGAAACAGTGCACCTATGAGAAAAGTTGAACATTTAGTATTTATTGTTGAGCTCATACCATCAGAATGACAGAGATTAAGAGGCAGGCAGCTCCTGTTGTAGACAGTTTAGTCAGGGTCACATGAACGTTGATCTGGCCCAACATCTGACAATAAGGCACTTGCAGCTCAGGGGCTAAAATTCTAAGAGCACCCTTACTCACGAGCTGATGGCTGCTGACTCTCAGGACGCCACCTGCCTTTGGCCAGTGTTCTGTCCCTTTCCTGATCCTACAGCGTCCTTAGAGTTTGGACTGGCTCCCCTTGAAACTGAACAATCTCTCCTTACCTCTTCACCAATGAGACTTCCGATGTGTTATGAAATGTACCTGTCCAACACCTAGTTTTCATAGACGTCACTCCTCAGACCTGTTGCAAACCCATAAAAGCCACTGCAATCTGAGTGCTGGATTGGCAATTCTTTTCAAGCCCCTTCCCCTTCGACAGGGAGCTTTGTTCTGTCTCTTTCCAGTAAACCTTGCTTGCATACCCTTCTGAGCCTGTTCTCCTGTCCTCAGTCACTGTTCTATATAACCAGTAGACAAAGAGTTTGAGAGTCACTGGCTTGGAGAACTTTCTTCTTCCTACACTCTACTAAGAGGTCACTGTTTTTAAAATATTTATTTATTTATTTATTTATTTATTTATTTATTTATTTATTTATGGAGAGAGTGAGAGAGAGAAAGAAACAGAGAGAGAGAGAAAGGGAAAATGGATGCACCAGGTCCTCTTGCTGATGCAAACGTACTCTAGACACATGTGCCAATTTGTGCATCTGGCTTTACATGGATACTGGGGAATCAAACCCAGGCCATCAGGATTTACATGGATACTGGGGAATCAAATCCAGGCCATCAGGCGTGGCAAGCAAATGGCTTAGCCGATGAGACATCTCTTCAGCCCCAGGTTACTGTTTTTTATTAAAATCAAAAACTTCATTAAAAGTCTACATCATACCCTCCCACCACCCTTCTTGTCCCATGTTCCCATCCCCTGACGTTGAACTCCTTTGTCTTTCCTATTATTCCCTCTTCTATATTGATACCATCTTTGTTCTCCATCATCCATAAAAACCAATATTATGCAGGTCTTGCCCAGGAAATGATAGGTACTGTGAGGTCAAGAATAAAATGACCATTTTGTGTCTCAAAGACAGAGTTGCAAAGCACTCCTCCCCATCCTTTGGGTCTTACATTCTTTCTGCCAGCCTCTTCTGCTATGGTCCCTGAGCTGTGGAGTTGTGATAGAAATGCTTCATTGACTGCTGTGGTAATGTGAATGTGTGACCCCTTAGACTCATCTGTGATTAAAATTGAGTTTGTGGACTCAGCCCCTAATAGGCAAACTCCTGCTACAGGGGGCATCTCACGGGGCCAGATCTGATTCCAGCCCAAATGTGTACAGAGAGGTTTGAGCTCTGGTGGGGTTCCTGCTTGCTGCCTTTTGATGTTTCCTGGCTGATAGTGGTTTCTCTCTCCACTTAGATTTATGAATGGGAACCAGCTTCTGCCATTGATGGAACTTCCCATGGATCTGTAAGCTTGAAATAGGTTCGAGCACTGTGACCACTGCTTAGCTGGAAGGAGGCTGCCAGCTCAGTTGTGGCTTCATTGTTCAGTGTTCTACAGCTGAGGCAGGCGGAGTCTTCCACAGTAGGGTCTTGCCACCAGTTCTGGTGGGCAACCCAAAGCCTTTTGTTATGCAAGAACCAGAGCAGGAGCATGCACATGCTAGAGAGAGAGAGAGAGAGAGAGAGAGAGAGAGAGAGAGAGAGAGAGAATTGGTGCACCAGAACCTCCACCCACTGCAATTGAACTCCAGACATGTGTGCCCCCTTGTGGCACTATGTGTCTGGCTTATGTGGGACCTGGAGAGTTGAACATGTGTCCTTAGGCTTCATAGGCAAGCACCTTAAGCGCTAAGTCATGTCTGCAGCTCTGGCTTGAAATTTTAATGATTGTTGATTGTCCGGCACTCTGACACCCAAGCTGAGCCCACCTAGAGCTGAGAAAGGTTCCTTCACTCAAAACCCACAACAATAATTCCAGTGCTTATGATTGTGAACTTATGTTGATTTCCTACGTGCACTCCTCTAAAATGAAGAAATGACACAAAATCTCAGATGCGGCCGAGCAGCCACGAGAAATGCAGAATCTCCTTCCAGTTGTTCCTCTGCTTCCTCTAAGTACATATTCCTCACGTGCATCTCTCTTGGATCCAAAAATGATCTGCTATGTCCAGACAAGCCCTGCAGTCTATGGCATGTAGCAGGAGCCTATGAGCTCTGAACTGCCATGGGAACAGGAATTCAACTTGCAGACATATGTGAAGAAATAATGATGGATATGCCCACTGATGTAACAAGGCAGATATTCATTAAAATGTTGTTTAACATATCAGAAGGTGAGAGACAGCCTGGATATTTCATCTGTACCAAAACACCCTTGAAAGGTAACACTGGAAAACAAGACGTAATGACATGGAAATAAGCGGATCCCAACCATGAGCTGCTCTGTGGTTTCCAGGTGTCTGATGCCCCCACAGGTTTTAGAAGTTGGCATAGGTGGTAGCATAGGGCTCAGCCCCACATAGAGCAGTGAGGCCAGTGGGAAGAAGAGCCTTCACCTCTTTCCTAGTAAGCAAAGCACATATGTCCTTAAAGTGCCCATGTCCCAATGTTGTGTTAACTTATTCTGGGGCAACATGAACTGAAACCTCTTACACTATGATACAATGACAAACCCAAGTATATTCCCTCAAAGACCACCCTGGTGAACGAATGAACTTATTGGGAATACTTATGGCAGGATGGAATGCAAAGGCAGCTGCATCATGGGAAAACCCATCCCAGCATGAGACATGACTGATGGACAAGGACACCCTCCAGGAGTGATGACTGATGGACATGGACACCCAGCATGAATGAAGACTGATGGACGTGGACACCCAACAGGAGTGACGACCGATGGATGTGGACACCCAATAGGAGTGATGACTGATGGACGTGGACACCCAACAGGAGTGATGACTGATGGACATGGACACCCAGCAGGAGTGATGACTGATGGACGTGGACACCCAGCAGGAGTGATGACCGATGGACGTGGACACCCAATAGGAGTGATGATGAATGATGGACGCATGGACATGGGCGTGGACACCCAGCAGGAGAATGACTGATGGACGTGGAGCATGAATGAAGACTGATGGACATGGACACCCAGCAGGGACGTGATGACTGATGGGCGTGGACACCCAGCAGGAGTGATGACCGATGGATGGACGTGGACACCCAGCAGGAGATGACTGATGGACGATGGACGTGGACACCCAGCAGGAGAGATGACTGATGGGACACCCAGGGACACCACCCTGCAGGAGTGATGACTGATGGACGTGGACACCCAGCAGGAGAGATGACCAATGGACGTGGACACCCAGCAGGAGAGATGACTGATGGGACATGGACACCCAGCAGGAGTGATGACCGATGGACGTGGACACCCAGCAGGAGAGATGACTGATGGACGTGGACACCCAGCAGGAGAGATGACTGATGGACGTGGACACCCAGCAGGAGAGATGACTGATGGGAGATGGACACCCAGCAGGAGAGATGACCGATGGACGTGGATACCCAGCAGGAGAGATGATGGGCCGATGGAGATGGGCGTGGACACCAGCAGGAGAGATGACCGATGGACGTGGACACCCAGCAGGAGAGATGACCGATGGACGTGGACACCCAGCAGGAGAGATGACCGATGGACGTGGACACCCAGCAGGAGAGATGACCGATGGACGTGGACCCAGCAGACAGGAGAGATGACCGATGGGCGTGGACACCCAGCAGGAGACCGATGGATGACACCCATGGACGTGGACACCCAGCAGGAGTGATGACCGATGGACGTGGACACCCAGCAGGAGTGATGACTGATGGGCGTGGACAGGATGGGCGTGGACACCCAGCAGGAGTGATGACCGATGGACGTGGACACCCCCAGCAGGAGTGATGACCGATGGGCGTGGACACCCAGCAGGAGTGATGACCCCAGATGGGCGTGGACGTGGACCCAGCAGGAGTGATGACTGATGGACGTGGACACCCAGCAGGAGTGATGACTGATGGGCAGGAGTGCAGGATGACTGATGGGCGTGGACACCCAGCAGGAGTGATGACTGATGGACGTGGACACCCAGCAGGAGTGATGACTGATGGACGTGGACACCCAGCAGGAGTGATGACTGATGGGCGTGGACACCCAGCAGGAGAGATGACCGATGGGCGTGGACACCCAGCAGGAGTGAGATGACGACTGATGGGACATGGACACCCAGCAGGAGTGATGACCGATGGACGTGGACACCCAGCAGGAGTGATGACTGATGGACGTGGACACCCAGCAGGAGAGATGACCGATGGACGTGGACACCCAGCAGGAGTGATGACCGATGGACGTGGACACCCAGCAGGAGTGACGACCGATGGACGTGGACACCCAGCAGGAGTGATGACCAATGGACATGGACACCCAGCAGGAGAGATGACTGATGGACGTGGACACCCAGCAGGAGAGATGACTGATGGGACATGGACACCCAGCAGGAGTGATGACTGATGGACATGGACACCCAGCAGGAGAGATGACTGATGGGAGATGGACACCCAGCAGGAGTGATGACTGATGGACGTGGACACCCAGCAGGAGTGATGACTGATGGACGTGGACACCCAGCAGGAGTGATGACTGATGGACGTGGACACCCAGCAGGAGTGATGACTGATGGACGTGGACACCCAGCAGGAGTGATGACTGATGGACGTGGACACCCAGCAGTGAGACTGATGGACGTGATGCAGGAGTGATGACGATGGACACCCAGCAGGAGTGATGACTGATGGACGTGGACACCCAGCAGGAGTGATGACTGATGGACCGATGGACGTGGACACCAGCAGGAGAGATGACTGATGGGACATGGACACCCAGCAAGGAGATGACTGATGGGACGTGGACACCCAGCAGGAGTGATGACTGATGGGCGTGGACACCCAGGAGTGATGACCGATGGACATGGACACCCAGCAGGAGTGATGACTGATGGATGGACACCCAGCAGGAGTGATGACGATGGACACCCAGCAGGAGTGATGACTGATGGACGTGGACACCCAGCAGGAGAGTGATGACTGATGGACATGGAGACTGATGGGACATGGACACCAGCAAGAGATGGACGTGAGCAGGAGTGATGACCGATGGACGTGGACACCCAGCAGGAGTGACGACCGATGGACGTGGACACCCAGCAGGAGTGATGACCGATGGACATGGACACCCAGCAGGAGTGATGACCGATGGACGTGGACACCCAGCATGAATGAAGACCGATGGACGTGGACACCCAGCAGGAGTGATGACTGATGGACGTGGACACCCAGCAGGAGTGATGACTGATGGACGTGGACACCCAGCAGGAGTGATGACTGATGGACGTGGACACCCAGCAGGAGTGATGACTGATGGACGTGGACACCCAGCAGGAGTGATGACTGATGGACGTGGACACCCAGCAGGAGTGATGACTGATGGACGTGGACACCCAGCAGGAGTGATGACCGATGGACGTGGACACCCAGCAGGAGTGATGACTGATGGACATGGACACCCAGCAGGAGAGATGACTGATGGACGTGGACAGCCAACAGGAGTGATGACTGATGGACGTGGACACCCTGCAGGAGTGATGACTGATGGACGTGGACACCCAGCAGGAGAGATGACCGATGGACGTGGACACCCAGCAGGAGTGATGACCGATGGACGTGGACACCCAGCAGGAGTGACGACCGATGGACGTGGACACCCAGCAGGAGTGATGACCAATGGACATGGACACCCAGCAGGAGAGATGACTGATGGACGTGGACACCCAGCAGGAGAGATGACTGATGGGACATGGACACCCAGCAGGAGTGATGACTGATGGACATGGACACCCAGCAGGAGAGATGACTGATGGGAGATGGACACCCAGCAGGAGTGATGACTGATGGACGTGGACACCCAGCAGGAGTGATGACTGATGGACGTGGACACCCAGCAGGAGTGATGACTGATGGGCGTGGACACCCAGCAGGAGTGATGACTGATGGGCGTGGACACCCAGCAGGAGTGATGACTGATGGATGACTGATGGGACATGGACACCCAGCAGGAGTGATGACTGATGGACGTGGACACCCAGCAGGAGTGATGACTGATGGGCGTGGACACCCAGCAGGAGTGATGACTGATGGACGTGGACACCCAGCAGGAGAGATGACTGATGGGACATGGACACCCAGCAAGAGTGATGACTGATGGACGTGGACACCCAGCAGGAGTGATGACCGATGGACATGGACACCCAGCAGGAGTGATGACCGATGGACGTGGACACCCAGCAGGAGTGATGACTGATGGGCGTGGACACCCAGCAGGAGAGATGGGCTGACTGATGGGACATGGACACCCAGCAAGAGTGACGACCGATGGACGTGGACACCCAGCAGGAGTGATGACCGATGGACATGGACACCCAGCAGGAGTGATGACCGATGGACGTGGACACCCAGCATGAATGAAGACCGATGGACGTGGACACCCAGCAGGAGTGATGACTGATGGACGCAGGAGTGATGACGTGGACACCCAGCAGGAGTGATGACTGATGGACGTGGACACCCAGCAGGAGTGATGACTGATGGACGTGGACACCCAGCAGGAGTGATGACTGATGGACGGACACCCAGGACACCCAGCAGGAGTGATGACTGATGGACGTGGACACCCAGCAGGAGTGATGACTGATGGACGTGGACACCCAGCAGGAGTGATGACTGATGGACGTGGACACCCAGCAGGAGTGATGACTGATGGACGTGGACACCCAGCAGGAGTGATGACTGATGGACGTGGACACCCAGCAGGAGTGATGACTGATGGACATGGACACCCAGCAGGAGAGATGACTGATGGACGTGGACAGCCAACAGGAGTGATGACTGATGGACGTGGACACCCAGCAGGAGTGATGACTGATGGACGTGGACACCCAGCAGGAGAGATGACTGATGGACATGGACACCCAGCAGGAGAGATGACCGATGGACGTGGACACCCAGCATGAATGAAGACTGATGGACGTGGACACCCAGCATGAATGAAGACTGATGGACGTGGACACCCAGCAGGAGTGAAGACTGATGGACGTGGACACCCAGCAGGAGTGATGACTGATGGACCTGGACACCCAGCAGGAGTGATGACTGATGGACGTGGACACCCAGCAGGAGTGACGACCGATGGACGTGGACACCCAGCATGAATGAAGACTGATGGACGTGGACACCCAGCATGAATGAAGACTGATGGACGTGGACACCCAGCAGGAGTGATGACTGATGGACATGGACACCCAGCAGGAGTGACGACCGATGGAAGTGGACACCCAACATGAATGAAGACTGATGGACGTGGACACCCAGCATGAATGAAGACTGATGGATGTGGACACCCAGCAGGAGAGATGACTGATGGGAGATGGACACCCAGCAGGAGTGATGACTGATGGACATGGACACCCAGCAGGAGAGATGACTGATGGACGTGGACACCCAGCAGGAGAGATGACTGATGGACGTGGACACCCAGCAGGAGAGATGACTGATGGACGTGGACACCCAGCAGGAGAGATGAATGATGGGACATGGACACCCAGCAGGAGTGATGACTGATGGACATGGACACCCAGCAGGAGAGATGATTGATGGGAGATGGACACCCAGCAGGAGTGATGACTGATGGACGTGGACACCTAGAAGGAGTGATGACTGATGGACGTGGACACCCAGCAGGAGTGATGACCGATGGACGTGGACACCCAGCAGGAGAGATGACCGATGGACGTGGACACCCAGCAGGAGTGATGACCGATGGACGTGGACACCCAGCAGGAGTGATGACGGACGTGGATGGGAGTGATGACCAATGGACGTGGACACCCAGCAGGAGTGATGACCAATGGACATGGACACCCAGCAGGAGAGATGACTGATGGACGTGGACACCCAGCAGGAGAGATGACTGATGGGACATGGACACCCAGCAGGAGTGATGACTGATGGACATGGACACCCAGCAGGAGAGATGACTGATGGGAGATGGACACCCAGCAGGAGTGATGACTGATGGACGTGGACACCCAGCAGGAGTGATGACTGATGGGCGTGGACACCCAGCAGGAGTGATGACTGATGGACGTGGACACCCAGCAGGAGTGATGACTGATGGACGTGGACACCCAGCAGGAGTGATGACTGATGGACGTGGACACCCAGCAGGAGTGACGACCGATGGACATGGACACCCAACATGAATGAAGACTGATGGACGTGGACACCCAGCATGAATGAAGACTGATGGATGTGGACACCCAGCAGGAGAGATGACTGATGGACATGGACACCCAGCAGGAGAGATGACTGATGGGAGATGGACACCCAGCAGGAGTGATGACTGATGGACGTGGACACCCAGCAGGAGTGATGACTGATGGACGTGGACACCCAGCAGGAGTGATGACTGATGGACGTGGACACCCAGCAGGAGTGATGACTGATGGACGTGGACACCCAGCAGGAGAGATGACTGATGGACGTGGACACCCAGCATGAATGAAGACTGATGGACGTGGACACCCAGCATGAATGAAGACTGATGGACGTGGACACCCAGCAGGAGTGATGACTGATGGGACATGGGTGTTTTAGAAATAAAATTATTCCTTCTCACACAGTGGCTCTAATCCTCAAATTAGTTAGTTGTGTTTTATATTTTTTAACCGATTTCCTCAGCAAAGTGGGATTTTGTACATAAAACAGTGCCTTTTGTTAGAGCTGGGGTGATGTACACTTGTCAGATTGTGGGTCTGCATATGCTAATACATGATTGCACAAATAAAGACCAAACACACAGATGCTGTAATGCCAGTGTGCCTACTTCTGTGTGGGGAGATGTGAGCACCTTGATTTTCTTGTATTTGTTTACCTATTTTCCACACTCTCCACTTTTCCACAGTTTGTTAAAGTTGCCTTTGTATTACTCACTACTTTTATTTTAAGTTTAAAAACCCTGTCAACCAGCATGCTAAGTACACATTTACAACTAACCTGATAATTTTCTGCAGAAAATCAACTGGTCTGGAAATTAATACATCATTCCTATTTGACAAATGATATAACCTTAAACCTTATAAATATAAAAGTCAAAACACTTTCTAACCCACAATCTCACAAGTTTTCTTTCCTGCATTGGCAGTATCTTTAAATTATTTGCAATAATTGCAGAAATTAAGATTTTGTTTTAACTCAAAGCCAGGTGGATTAGAGTTTGGAAAGTTGAACTTTATATATTGGCATTGTACAGAATTTCTTGGTGAGCATTCAAACATAGAGCTCAGTCCCACAGATGCTGAGAAAAAGGTCTGAACATGAGGTTCCAAAAATAATTCTAGGCATCTCTGATGTTCACATCCTGGTGTCTCTTTGGCCCATTATGGAAACTGCTATTCTGGTCTACAGATACAATGTCTCATTTGTGGTCAGGGGACCACTCAGCAGGACCCAGATGCTGTAGGACTGTTTCAAAATTGGCACCCATGTGGGGACACTGCTGCTGTGATTTGAATGTATCCTCAGAAATCATGTGCTGGAAACTTAATCCCCAATGCAACAGTGTTGAGTGATGGGACCTTAAGAGTGGAGTTGGTCATATGGACTCTGTTCCTCACCCAGATGAGCATGTCACTGTGGGAGTGGGTCTCTTATCACAGAGTGGCTTGTTACAAACTTGAGTTTGGCTTCCTCTGGTCCTTTCTCGCATGATTCTTCACCAAGGCATCACCTCTGCCATGCTGTGACACAGCAAGAAGCCTTCCCTATACATAGTTCCTTGATATTGGACTTCCCATCCTCTAGACTGTGAACCATGCACACTCTACTGCTACACATTACTCAGACTGTGGCGGTCTGTAATAGCAGTATGTATGAAACGAAGAGTAAGTCAGGTTCACTGTGGCTCATTTTATCTGGCAGTCCCCATTTCCACTTAAGGGTCTCAGGACAGGCTTCTTAGAATATAAACATAGAATAAATGACTTCAAAATAGAGTTTGCATACAGCGCTGCTCACAAGCTGTCTAGGAAGCCTTCTTGCATCGAGAGGAGAAGTTCTGGGTTGACAAATAGGCATAGAGGAATGCACAGTACGTTGGTTGAGTCTAATTTCCCCTTAGATCAGAGGATAAGTCTCCTTGTTGAGGATGGGAGGGATCCTAAGAGGAAGTGACAGAGCTACAGCACTTCCTCAGAAATGACTCTACAGTGTGTGCCCGGTGTGGAACTGTTGGAACAGCATGCAGAAGGAGAGTGCAGGGTGAGGACAGCTCCCCACCTGGACTTGGGAAGCACAAAGGTCTCAGCACAGTGCTTGTGGGAGACTGTGGAGGGCTCCACCCTATGACCAACACTAGCGCCTGTGCTCCTCGGCCAAAGCACAGCAGAGCAGTCCAGAAGGGAGGGCGCAGGGGGCTGGCAGAGCAGTTGGATGAAGATGTAGGCCCACGCTCACCTGGTTGAATGCCAGTAGTCATGACCACAAGCCAGCAGGGATAGGCCTAGCTCATGGTGGTACTTGGTCATATCTGCCCATCACAGTGGTGGCTTTCAGTGCCCTGGCATTGAAACTCAGCTCCTGGTTAAAACAGAAGGTTTCCTGGATAAAGCACTTGCTACCAACGGGTGAATACCTGAGTTTTCATGCCCAGAACCCATGTACAAAAAATAAAACTCAGGACTGGATGTTGTAGCAGGCATCTGTAATCCCAGTGAACCTGGCAAAAAGGAAGGTGGAGGCAGAAGAATCTTGCAGAAGCTTGTGGGCCAGCTAGCCTGGCAAACGCAGCAGGGAACAAAGAGGCCCTCCCACAAACACAGTGGAAGGTTGGGACTGACATCTGAGGCTGTCCTCTGACCTCCATACATGTGCTGTGACAGGTACGCGTGCGCATACACGCACACGCACACACACACTGTCATTCACACATGTGAACACACAGGTGTACTCACATCTCTACATGTGTGCAAACATCACACACACTCACATTAAAAAAGAAAAATCTGAGCTGGAGAGATGGCTCAGTGATTAAGGTACTTGCCTGCAAAGCCTAAGGACCCAGGTTTGATTCCCCAGTACTGATGTAAAGCCAGATGCACTAAGTGGCACATGCATTTGGAGTTTGTTTGCAGTGTCTAGAGGCCCTGGTGTGTCCATTTTTTTTTTCTCTCTCTCTCCCTTCCTCTCTCTGTGTTTCTTCTCTCTCTCTCTCTCTGCATGTAAATAAATAAATAAGTAAATAAAGTATTTTAAAAAAGAATAAACATGCTGATGTTCTCAATCTCTTCTATATTTGCTAGCTAGTGATGTAAATGAACAGAGAACGACAAAATCCCCTTCCTGGCGTGTCTGAGTCGGGACATATCTCTGTACACCTCCACACCCACTGCAATGGATTATTCCTGATCCTCAGCGTCTTCCACATGGAAAGCACTGGGCTTGCATACAATGTTCCTACCTCTCTCGTCAACCTTGCCCAAAGGGGAATTACACATTCTAGAAGTCTCTATCTTGTGACTGCTCAGCCTGTATGTGGAAAAGTCAAGGCTGGGGTTTATGTCCGAGTTTGCTCTTGGGTCCTGCAGCCTGCTCTATCCTTGAGCCTCCCCTGACCATGATAGCCACCCCAGTGTATGGTCCTCTGGCTTTTGTGGTCACTTTCCCATCAGTACTGTGTAGCTCTCGCTCCGATTATCAACTGTAACCACAATGTTCTCCTCCACAATCTTTCCACAGCTCCACCCCCTTTGCAGAATGTCCTACCACTGAGGACAGATACTTCAGAACCCAGCCCCGCCCTTCCATACCTGTGTCCACCTGGAAGGTGTCATGCTCACTGTTGATGGCATCACGTGCTTCTCCGTGGAGAGCTCTGCATCTCTCCTCTCTCCCCGTCTCGAGCGACGACCTCAGGTCTCTTCCTTTTCAAGGAGGTCACGGTCGTGGTCGCCTCTTCTCTAACTTCCCGCTCATCTCAGTCTTCTCTAGCCACTTGCCTGCAAATCATGACTCCTTTGAAGTCTTGAACTCTTTCTGTTTTCCTTGGGTTGCAAGTTCTTGTGGGTAGAGAGCAATTACCGTAGCTACATCCCTCCCCACCCATGTTCTAAGCACAGGGCCTTAAAACTTAGCAACTGATTAATACTTGTGGGATGAAAAAGCATTTGCAAAGCAGCAGAAACTGTAGCACTGACCCCAATTGTAGCTCATGGGACTGGGTCCTAGGAGAGAGCGGCGCCAAAGTAAGTCAGCCAGCCAGTGATAGAAAGCAACATGGAAGTGAAGCAGGTACAAAATGTTAGGACACACCCATTGCCTGTTTTGAATTTCCTCTGCGCTGGGCTACATAATTGTCCCTAGAGAGACCTCATCAGCTCTGAGGGCTGTATGTTAACGTGCTGGAAAGGAGATTTAGAAGGTGATGTTCTCATTCTCTGCCTGGGACCTTGTTCTGGACTCTCTGGGTGGGCTGATGGAATCCCAAGTTCCCTTGGAAGAAGGAGGCAGAAGGGCCAAGAACACTGGTAGGAGATGTGTTTATGGAAGCAAAAGATCACAGCAGTGAGGAGGGTGCCACTGGCAGTAGCCCTTGACCTACTCCATCCCCAAGCCTCAGGTAGGAAAATGATAGTTTCCTGGTGCTGGTTTCAAATGCTTGTAGCAGCAGCAGCGATTCCTGCAATGCTTCTGTCTGCAGGTCTGCAGGGCCTTTGCTCTTGTGTTCTCTCTCAGGTTTCATGGGAGATGGGTGCAGGAGGGAGGGAGGGAGGGGGGGAGGAAGGGGGAAATAGCTCTCAAGGATTCTGGAGCCTTGGACTCCAGTCCCACTTCCACAAGCTGTGAACTGCGACCTGTGAGCCTTCCAGCAAGGTGCTCACTCCTGGCCAGGCGTGGAGCAGAGGGGAGGCACCATCTTTCTCTCCTACCTCCCTCAAATGGATGAAGTCAAAGAGAAAAAACAACTTTGAGTTTAAGGTTTCCACCTTGTTACTGAAAACTGCGAATTTATGGTCTTTCCAGCTAATTCCTTATGGCTAGATTCAAAGGTCTACATTTTCTTTTCTTCATCTTTTACTTTAAATTTTTTTTTTTTTTTTCGAAAGAGAGAATGGACTTGTCAGGGCCTCCAGTCACTGCAAACAAACTCCAGATGCATGCACCACCTTGTGCATCTGACTTACGTAGATACTGGGGAATCACACCTGGGTCCTTAGGCTTTGCAGGCAAGCACCTTAATGGCTAAGCCATCTCTCCAGCCCCATCTTGTACTTTTGATGACACTGGACCATGTTATGAAGGTGAAAGGGTGCAGTAACAAACATAGTCTTTTCTGGAAGTGGTTTTGAAGTTAGGTCTTATCTGAAGTTAGTGGTGGGGGAGAGTTGAGGATTACAAAACCCTTTAAAACCTCAGTGAGGAGCTAGAGAGATGGGTCAGTGACTAAAGTGCTTGCTTGCAAACAGAAAGACCCAAGTTCAAATCCCTACACACACATAAAAGCTGGGCACGACAGCCTGTGACTGTAATCCTAGCACTGAGAAGACAGAGACAAGAGGATCCCCAGGGCTTCTAGGCCACCCAGTCTAGCTGAATGGGTGAGTTCTAAGTCATTATGAGACTCTGTTTTAATAAACTAAGGGGGAGGGCTGGAGAGATGGCTTAGGGGTTAAGGCGCCTGCCTCCTAAGCCTAAGAACACTGGTTCCAATCTCCAGGTCCCACGTTTAGCCGGATGTAAAGTGACGCAAGGGTGCAATGCCGCACTTGACCACAAGGGGGTGCACACATCTGGATTTTGTTCTCAGCAGCTGAGACACTGCCGGCGCACCCATCTCTGTCTTCCTCTCCCTCTCTCTCTCTCTCTCTCTGTCTCTGTCTCTGTCTCTGTCTCTGTGTCTCTCTCCAAAAAAAAAAAAAAAAAAAACTAAGGGGAGAGTGGCTAAGGAAGACATCAGCGTTCATTCCAGTCCTCCACACAGGTAAGAACACGGGTGGATGTGCACCTGCTCACATGCATGCCCCCCCCCACATACGTGCCCATGCCGCACAAGCTTACACGTGCAAAATGACAAAACTCTCACTGACATGACAAATGGTTTGAGTGTATTTTCGTGGTGACTGGGGCATGGTGACTGTCCCACATGGTACATTTGGAATCCCCACAGTGTGTCTTACAGTGAAACAAGCGCGTCAATGGCCTTGGAAATCTGTCCTCAGTGAGACAGGAGCTCCCTTTTCCACAGTGGAGAGAGGGGCTGGTGAGGACAGTTGCCTGGGGACTTGATTGCAAAGGCTGGGCTCAGCCATCTCCCAGGAAGGAACAACCCACAGCCCCAGGCTTTCAGAAATCCACTCCCTACCTCATATGTGCCTGACTTCCTCTCATAATTGCTTGGCCTTTCTGGAAAGTACAGATGTTAGCAGCCGTCCTATAAAATTGCCTAATCACAGGAATTTGGAGGTGGTTTCCAGGGATGCTTACTCAGACCAAGTTGATAATCTGAATTATCATAGACCAATCACTTCAAACTGTCATACCCCAGATCCATCAGTGCACAGTGGGCTGGCAGGGCCATTGCGGGATGACCACGTGCACGTGAGAGGAGACACCATGGCTCTAGGGAGTGTGGAGATCCCAACCCTGCTGGAGGTCTGGTGTTTAGACTTGGAAGAAACTTATTTTAGCCAGAACACTGGGGTGCTCCTCTGTCCTGCGAAGGACAAGGCTACTGAAAGCTCCAGCTAGGAGGCATGTGCAGAGACCCATAGGTGGGCTCAGAATGTGGAGATTGGCTCAAAGCCCTGCAGGGGCACGGCCATGCCTGTGTGGCACCAGTGCGCCTAGGCATTCCCTCATGTCCCCCATGAACCACTCTGGCCCTGGGCTGGAGTCTAGTGGGAGTGAGGCTCCCCCATGTCCTTAAGATGCCATACAGGCGGTGCTCACCAATTTCCAGCGGGCTCTCTCCTGGTCTTTTGCTGTTCTTCTCCAAACACTGTATTTTCAGATACGTTTTAATAGTTAATAATAAAAGCAGCATCCTAGATAAATTCAATTTGAACTTTGTATCATCTTTCTTTAAACATGGTACAATTTGTTTAGTGAGTTTTGATCACATGGTAATTCACATTAGACATTTTTATTCAGAGGTTCTTAATGCATTCACAGTGTGGAATAGGCAGCTGTCTAATCGCAGAACATCTTTGTTAACCTTAAAGGCAGTGCCCACCCACGGAGGGGCTCTCTGTCCACTTCCTCTCCCTTCCCCCAACCCCTGGCAGCAGTCTTCCTTCTGGTCCAGGGGAGCCTGTGGATGGGCACAGGAGTCATGGCCTCTGTATCTGGCTTCTCCATGTGGCAACACAATTTCCACGCTGTCCCACCCTGTGCTGGGATGTCATTCTTGTTCCTGTGCTTCATGCCATTACATGTACATAGCATAGGCTGCCACTCATCTGTTAAGGGACATGTGTGACCTTTCATCCTGTTGGCCACCCTAGATGTCACTGCTGTGAACATGTGAGGATGTGTGTTTGGGTGAGCACTTGTTTTCAGTTCTTTTTTTTTCTTCCTGCATGTGTGGGTGTAATGTGATGTGGGGTGTCTGTGTGGTGCATGCGTACACATGTACCCTTACAGGGCCCTGTGCACTCTCTTGTGATGGGGCGTGCTTACCTGCAGTAGCTGGAGAGGAACGTTGGGGTCCCCCTTCATTGTTTCTCTGCTCTTCCTTACTTGAGCCAGAGTCTCTTGCTAATTCCAGAGCTTGTCATTTTGTTGTGAGTTCCAGCGATTCTCTTGTGCCCCTGCTCCCCACAGGAGCAGGGTTACAGATGCGTGGCCATACCCAGCTGTTTGTGTGGGTGCTTGGGATTGAAATTGAGCAGTCTTTCAGGCCTCCTTAGACTAGGCTGGCCTCTAGCTCACAGTGATCCCCCTGCCTCAGGTTCTTGAGTGTTCGTTATAGGTGTACGCCACACTGTCCTCACTTTCCCAATAGTGTCCTTGGAATTGTAATGACGCCCACTGTGTCCGCGTGGCATTTTGTGGCTCAGGCTCTTGGTGTCAGTTACAGCCTCGCTAGCGCTCACATTTCGAAGGCCTGCTCTCCCGTGCTAACAGTCCCTGGGATTCTAGTTCTTCACTCATCGTGGGTGAGAGTTTGTAGATGGGGTGAGGCAGGAGTTCTGCCTCCATCATTTCTATGTAGGTGCCCGGTCTCTTTTTGGTGTGTTTGTTTTGTGTGTGTGTGTGTGTGTGTGTGTGTGTGTTGCTATAAGCAAAGGGTCTTCTTCACTCTCGAGATACAGTGGCAGTACTTCATTTAGGCACAGTTTTGTGTCCCTCTACATGCTGTGTGGTGTGTTGCAGTGACGACTCTGGCTCAGGCCTCGCCTCCGTGCCACGCTGTGCCCACCGTGTGTTAGGGAAGGCAACCTGAGACGGGGATTTCCCTGTGCACACACCTCCTTTCCTAGGCACGGGGCTTCTACAGTGGTGGACTTGCCTGTCGCCTACTGTCAGTGGAGGACAGGAAGGCATTTTCTGGAGGGCTGAGATGCATTTCCAGAGACATCAAGTCAGCGCCAGGCAGGCTTCCCCCATGGTCCTGCTCACATGATTTCCAAGCAGCAGCGTTTATACGTGTCAATCCACAAGAACTTGGTTTCCTAGATGCAGAAAAATAAACCGTGAATCCATCCATAGTGTTTCTCCTTTCATTCCTCTCCACATGGACTCGCCACTCTTTCAGGACACTGTCACGGGAAGGACACCCATGGTCTTATGCTGATGAAGAGACCCAGCTCTGCGCCTAAGGCCCGCTGGAGGTGACCGGTCCATCTCTGACTCACTGCGTCTTAAAGTCCTCACTTTTGCTACATGAAACTTCTCCAGCCCCACATAACACGTCTTCACCTTCTTCCTTCTGGGGTTTTTCTGGGCCTGCATGACAATATGCCTTCCCCATACCTGGTCACTGTGTGACTCAACAGATAAGCACAGCCTGTCCTGCAGCCGCTGCCACTGCTGTGCTCGAAAGTGGACTCTGGGGACTGAAGCTGGCTTGCCAAGAACACATCCTCACATACAGAGTTTAAGTGCAGTGAACAACTGTTGCTTCTCAGATATGGGCTTCGTCTTGATGGGGACCTGGGCCTGCAATTCGGTAACTATTCTGCCACAAGTCACTTTGCAACCCACAGGGGTGGGGAGGGGTGCGGATCTTGTATTAGCTTGTATTAGCTTGTTTTGAAACAAGATTAAAAGAGATCAAAAGGGGAAAATAGGCTAATTGTCACAAGTAATAAGGTTCATAAGTCAGTAATCAAACTTGTACAGAAGGTAAAGGAACATGTTGTCAGCTATCTGAAGCCCCTCAAAAGGCAGTAACTTTGCCCCCCAAGATTTGGCTGAGCTGAATAAAGGACTGGACAAGGTCTATGAGGCTGTGCCAGGGACTGGACAGTGCCTAGAGCACAGCAGGTCTTTTAAAAAATTATTATTATTTCTATTGACACCTTCTATACTTACATACAAAAAACATATGCTATTTCCCTCCCTCCCCCCATTCCACTTTAGAACTCCAATCTCCATCATATCCCTTCCCTCTCTCCATTAGTCTCTCTTTTAATTTGATGTCATCATCTTTTTCTTCTATTTTGAGGGTCTTGCGAAGGTATTGCTAGGCACTGCGAGGTCATGGATATCAAGGCCAATTTCTGTCTGTGCAGTTGCATTGTAAGGAGTCGTATCCTTCTTTTGGCTCTTCCATTCTATCCGCTCCCTCTTCCTCAATGGTCCCTGAGCCTTGGAGGGTGTGACAGAGGTGTTTCAGTGCTGGGCACTCCTCCATCCCTTCTTCTCAGCACTATGTTGCCTTTTGGATCATCCCAGTGGTCATCGCCATTTAACTATTCTTTTAAATTAGGATCACCATTGAAAACACAGGAAGCCCAGCAAAATTCAATTTTTCAGGAAAATAACAAATAACTTCAATATGTTTCCAATATTACAGAGGATATATTTATATTAAAAAGTTATTTGTCATTCCAATTTCCCTGGGTGCAAAGTATTTTTGTTTCTTACATCTGGTCACCTTATTTAAAATAAATGAGTTGATGACTGCCTAGGGAATGGCCAAGAACTGTGAAGAGACAATTCGCACTATCATAATGGTGGTAACCATGAGAAGAAGTCACCTCCCAGTGTAGAGCAGGAAAATGATGAGGCTGAGAACTAAATTCTACTAAATTAACATATTAAGAACTATGCGAACAAAACTGGGGATAGTGTGCCACAATCATAGATTGCTGGTGGCAGTATACATTGGTATACAATTCCTTGAAAAATAATTTGACTATTCATAAAAATGTAAACCTCAATCAGAGACGGTGGAGTCGTCTCCAGGAACCTATCCCAACGAAGGAGCCTGGTGACTTTCCACAGTGAGGAATGTCTCAGTGTCTGGTGCCACTCAGGGTGCCTGCTGAACCCATCCGTCTGTCCTCCGCTCCAAATCCACCCTGCTCCCAGTTCAGAATGAAGTCCAAGTCCTCGTGGTGGCCACAGAGGCACACACTCACCCCAGCCCTCTTCTACCCATCACTACTGGCCTACCTGCTGTGCCTTCCACACACCAGCACCCTCTGCCCTCTATGGCCCACTCTGTCTGGAGTCCACTTCGGGCCCCTTTCTCACCTCCTCCAGTAGACCCACATCACCTTCTCAAAGAAATAGTTCACCTGGGGTTGAAGGGATGGCTTAGCGGCAAGGCGCTTCCCATGAAGCCAAAGGACCCAGGTTTGATAGCTCAGGACCCACATAAGCCAGATGCACAAGGGGGTGCATGCATCTGGAGTTCATCTGCACTGGCTGGGGGCCTTGGCGTGCCCATTCTCTCTCTCTACTTGCCGATTTCTCTCTCTCAAATAAATAAATAAAAATAAACTGTTAAAATTTTTTTTTTTTTTAAAGAAGTAGTTCATCTGGCCACTTGCCTCATCTCCCACATGCTCAATCCAGCATCTACACTTCCACTGTGTGGCTGGTTTTCTCTTTCCCTGTATTTTTGGATAATTTTATTGGAAACTTTAATATGTGAACATATTGCAATTTGGTCATATCCCATCAGGTTACACTGCTGTGTCCCCTCCCCCCACACTGGTGAGCTCAGTGGCATCATGAGTGCCATTTCACCTGGGAACATGTCACTGCTTCAGTCCCTGTTGCTCTGACCTTGCCCCACAGATCTCCGCACTATGAGGAGTTTATTTCTCTGTTCTCTTGTGGCTCAATAAACATTTTTAAGTCAGTGAATGAATGAAACTCAAAGGCCAGCAAGAGAGAATATCTAACAAGATTGTGTCCTGGTCCCTTGCTAGCTTGCGGCCAGTGATATGCAATGCGGGGGAGGGAGGGAGGGTGCCACAAGAGAAAGTCAAGGGAGAAAACCGAACAGCCAGGTTCCTGGTCATGCACCACTCTTTATGCCTACACATCAGGACCCAAACAGATCCCAGATGATAGCTGTGGGGAAATTCTCAGAGATCACAAGTGACTGCCGTTCTTCTCTTGTGTGAATCATGAATTGAAAAGCAAGTAGAAGGGAAACCAGGCCTTTTCAAGCAATGACAAACAATGACAGATTGGGACCCTGTACCTAACCAGGCACTTGGCAAGCACAGGCCTTCTGGATGGTTAGCTGTGTTAGCCGCGAGCAGGCTCTGTGGGGGCCAGCAGCACCTGCAGCTGGGTCCTGGCTACCTGGAGGCCCACCTGACATTGGCTCAGAAGGGAGCTGGCCTGAAGCTCTTTCCTCCTTAGCTGTGCCATAGTGCTAGCCTGTCACTCAGCACCAAAGCCCTGCGTCACGGTGGGGACCGCACGAAGCCAGATTGCCTCCATCCTGCTTTGGAGAACATGGGTAACAGTTTCTTGTTGCTGGAACAAAATACCTGACCAGAAGCAGCTTAAGGAAGAAACGGCTTTATTTTTGGCTTCAAGCTTTGAGGGGAAATCTACCATGCTGGGGAGCATGTCTGGGGCAGGAGCTGGCTTCACACCATCACAGCAGCGGGAGGAGAGAGAACAACAAATGGGGCCAGGATGTAGCACCTGAAGACCCACCCGTGGTGAGTCTGTTCTCGGGGACACGGTTCTGCAGCAAGATTCCATCGTGTAAAGGTTCCACAACCTTCCCAAACAGCACCACTTTGCTGGGAACCAAGTATGCAAATACATGAGTCTCTGGGGGTCATGTGATCGAGCCAACACGCAACACGTGATTTGAAGGGAGCTGGATGAGCTTCTCCACGTGGACTCCTGCACAGAGGCACCTGGAGCCTGGCTTGGCCGGGGGCTGACAGCTCTGCCTGCTCAAAGGCTCACAGACATCCATGGTGATCTAATGTTGTCCCCGGAGAGGCAGGAGGAATAAATGCTTGTGTTGCACTGACCTTCGAGTTGCTGGAACAAAACACCTGGCCAGAAGCAGCTCATGAGAAAGAAAGGACTTATTTTGGCTTAAAATCTTGAGAAGTTTTATCATGGCAAGGAAGAGTCTGGGGATCACATCTTATCAGCATCGGGGAGGAAGTGGCAAGAGTGAACTAGCACTGGCAAGAGGGAACACCCCAAAGCCCTCTCCTGGAAAGCCTCCACCTTTGGGAGGCCCAACAACCTTTCCAAATTGTCATCAGCTGGGGACCAAGTATTCAAAATACATGAGCTTATGGGGGACGTTTCACTCAGACCCCCGCACCCTGGGAAGCAGAGGTGCGTCAGTGTACGTGAAGATCACGTCTGGCAGCAGCTGTCCTTACGGTGGATGCTCGGCAGCCGCTTCTAAGGATTATGCCCTGTGTCGTTCTCCCTTCAACTCTGTTCATGATGCCTTTGACCACAACGAGGAAGGACAGGGCAGCAGTGGTGCTCGGCTTAACCTCTGACTACCCCAGAACTCTGCACAGAGCCTGTCCCGCTGCATGCAGCCCGCTCCCAGGAAGCAAGAGGCACCCACAGTCCCAGGAGCTCCAGAAGGACCTCTGTGAAAACCATCCCTGTGCAAGTCTGGCTTTTAAGTCACATTCCTAGTGACAAGAGGACAGTTCATTAATCTGCCATGTCCCTAAACAAGCTTGGAATCCAGGGCTGGATACAAAGAAGCCAGTGACAGAAAGCGGCACTTGGAATTCCTTCTCATCCACAGCAGCCCAACCCTGAACCCCACTTCTGATGACGCCGCGTACGCCTGTGTTAAGTTCAGCATTCACCGTGAGCCCCAGCACCAATCACTTCATAAAGAGCTCCATTATTGGGAACTAATGTCCCATGAGCCACAGAAGAGGCCCTCGGTGCCTTCACAATTTGGGTAATGAAACCTGCAAGGGATTTGCAGGGTTCTCCGGCATGGGGAAGACCTGAAGCATGCAGGTGCTCTGGAGCAGCTCCTTCTTTGCAAGTTGGGAGCCAGCTGGACCTTCAGTGCGTCCTCCCCAGCGTGGGTGCCTGTGGTGCTAGGCAGGAAGCTTTGGAGGAAGCCATGCCTACTTCTAATACATCAGGTAGAGAGAAGAGGTGGGGTGTGGCAGAGAGAATGTAAACAAATGGCCACGAAAGTGTGATTACGGCCCTTCCTGGGAGCAATCAGGCTTCATAGCAATTTAGGGAGCTGTTTCTAGGTTGGTCCTAATTAACAGGTTGATGAATCTCTCAATTAACTCACACAATTGTCCAACTGTGTCTTTTCATCTTGTTCAAGTGTCCAAAGAAGTGCTGAGGTAGAGTCACCAAGTTCAAAACTTCAAAACCCAAGTTAAGACAGAAAGAGAGAATAAAAGGGAGGAGGGCTGGAGAGATGGCTTAGTGGTTAAGGTGCTTGCCTGCAAAGCCTTAGGACCCAGGTTCAATTCCCTAGTACCCGTGTAAGGCAGATGCTCAAGGTGGTGCACGTGTCTGGAGTTCATTTGCAGCGGCTAGGGGCACTGGCACACCCGTTGTCTCTCTCTCTCTCTCTGTATATCTCGCAAACAAATAAATAAGATATTTTTTAAATATATATTTTATTTATTTATTTATTTATTTATTTATTTATTTATTTGAGAGAGATAAAGAAGCAGAGAGAAAGAGAGAGAGAGAGAATGGGCACGCCAGAGCCTCCAGCCCCCTTGTGCATCTGGCTAACATGGGTCCTGGAGAATCGAACCGGGATCCTTTGGCTTCGCAGGCAAATGCCTTAACTGCTAAGCCATCTCTCCAGCCCAAATAAAATATTTTTAAAAATACATTTTAAAAGGGAGGAGGAAAGAGGATGAGAAGAGAGAGAATGGATGGATCAAATAATTGAAATTAACTCTCAAAAAAAAAACAAAAAAAAAAACCTCATGGTGGGGAGTGACTGGGTTGGTCAGGCATATCTCCTTGGCCAGATCCTTGTATGCCACCCTGGGCTAGGATACAGGTGAAGTGCAAGGTGCAGGCACAGGGGAGCCTTGTTCCTCTGCAAGATGAAAAACTTCCTGATATGGTTGCTCAGCAAAGTCTGCTCGTTGTCAGCACAGAAGCACAACACAACTTTGAAGAGGAGACCCTTAGTGCAGGCCCCAGGCGGCGATGTTGAGACCCCTCAGGTTTGGACCCTAGTCTCCCAGGTTTACACAGAGTTTGCATTGGGGTGACCCTACGCTTCTTGCAGGGCACCTTGGTGGGGTGATTTAGCTAGCAGGAGTCACCCAGAGTGCAAGGGGAAGCCTTGAAATTAGGGAGAAAAAATAAGGAAGTCCCCAATTCACAGGGACATCAGGAAACAGTTATGGGTGGCCACTGAGTTGTGCCATCCCGAGGACATACTGGCTCACGTGACACCCCTGGAGCACTCCCTAACTCCTGTCCCAGAGGAAGGAAGCTGGCCGCCCTCTCCACGTTGGAAACTGGTCAGGCTGTTCATCTTAGCCTTATAGAGAATGCCTCTCAGAGGCACAGGCAGCTTCATCAATTCTATCCCTTTCCTGGTGACATGTTCTTAAATTGCTCTTTAACACTCAATTATTACAACCACAAAAAGATAAGTGCCTGATGCTCACATGGAATAAGAAATCATTATTCAACAAGTCTAACATGAACTAGTCGAACATGAAATAGTCACATGTTTCCTATTAATCCCTAGATTCCTAAGGGACCAGTCTGTCCCCCAATCCCTAATCTCACTAGCCTCACTCTCCTGGAATTATTTTCAGGTACATCTCAGACCTTTGATTATTTATTTATTCATTCATTTATTTTACCTTTAGAATTATTTGTTTGTTTTTTTGTTTTTCAAGGTAGGGTCTCACTCTAGCCCAGGCTGACCTGGAATCCACTCTGTAGGCTCAGGGTGGCCTCGAACTCATGGTGATCCTCTTACCTCTGCCTCCCGAGTGCTGGAATTAAAGGCGTGCACCACCACGCCCGGCTTACCTTTAGAATTATTAATGTTTGAACCTCGGAGAATTAGTGGGTGTTGTTTTCTACCTGGCCTCTTCAGTTTAGAATTCAGCCCATTGCACAGCATAGTTTAGGAACTTGGACATAAGCTAATGAGTAAGTGTGGGTTTGTCTGCAGGGAGGGAAGGCTGGTGTTTGGAAAGTGCAGGAAGTCCATGCAGATGGGGCTTCCTGGGAGTGAGGCCACCAGGACTTCCTGAAGACAACTTCACATTCCCCCCCGGGGGTGCCACTGTCCCTGTAAGACTTTACAAGAAGATTCCGGTGAGGTTCATCTGAGAGCCACTCTGATGAGTTTCTTTTAGGAGAAGAGGTTCGTGAGGAAGGGTTGTTATGCCATGGAAGAGTATGGGAGGGTTCTGAACCCAAAGGAAGTCTACAGTTCTGAAAAACAAAAGGAATTGCTTACTTTGAAAAGTTTTTTTTGCGGGTGGGGGGGAGGGGGAGAAAGTCTTCATGCCAAGTGACCCAGCCTGAGCCCTGGGAGCCACAAAGGCTCTGCATAGGGCGAGAGGAATCACAAAGGAACTAGAGAGCTCTCATGGCTAGATCTCAAATGGCCTTAGGATGCCTGGCAGTGGAGAGGCCGGTCTTGCTTTCTCATTTGGCCTTGGTCGTTAGGCAGCAGGGAAGGGATGGGCCTGCTTGTCAGAAAAAGATGCTGCTGCAAGCGGGTGTGGTTAGACCCTTTGGAGGGCGTGGTGACTGGTGCAAAGTGGTAGCACCTGTGTTCTTATAGGCCCCACTCACATCCAGCTCCCGGGGGGAGGAAGGCAGGCAGGGGACAGGCTGCCAAAGAGGTCCAGCGGAGGAGCATTGTGGCCCAAGGCTGCAGATGGTTCCCCAGTGGAAAGGTTGAAGCTGCAATGGGCAAGATGGACTTTCTGTCTCCGTGAGATAAACCCGCCTTGGAGGAAGATGGAGAGAGCTTTGTTCCAGACTGTGTAGGCTAGATGACGCCGCAGCAGCTCACACAGTGGCACCACGGTACCCAGATGATGAGCACAGCCTCCGTGGTAGCATCTGCCTCCTGTCGCTAATCCACAGAGGACTGCTGGCCATCTCGTTACTTCCTTCTGCTGCCACTGAATTTCCCAGCAATACGGATCAAGGGTTTATCTCCGACCTGTGTGGGTGTTAGGAGAACTGGCCCCTGGGGCTCCATTTGATGCCTCAGCCCAGGCTCCCCTCACTCCACATGTGCAGGACTCCTGAACGCTTTGGTGTGGCTCACTATATTTGGGCCAGGAGGGCTCCTGTGTGGGCAGTTTTGCTTCTCATCCACTGTCTACAGGGAATGTTGACAGTCTTAAGGAACCAAATTTATCAATCAATCAGTCTTCGAGGGGAAGGAGTGTAGCTATTGGAAACACATATTGTTAGAGGGATGATGTGTGCTGGAACTTTTGGAGGGCTACAGAGCATGTCCTCCCCGTCATTGACTTACTGTCCCCAATACAGAGAAGCATTCGGAGAGCAGGCCACTCGTTTCTGTGCGATGGACTAACTCCAACTTCCTGTTTGTCACCACAAAACATTGGCAGAGAAGACTGGGGTGAGGGAACCCGTCAGTGGTGTGTCACTTTGTATTGGATCAGAATTCTCTTGACCCGCCCAGGGAGATGCTCCTGGGTTCCAGTTTGGGTGTGAATGAGTGACGGACAGATGCTGTCTGAACTCTGGAGGCCTCTTCACCCCTAATGGAGGCCACGCTCATGGTCCCAAAGCTCAAGGGAGAGGGTGAGGCGTTCGCCCTTTCCTGGGTTGGGAACCTGAGCCCCCACTGTGAGGCACTGTCACATGGCAAACCAGGTCCCTGGGCACTGGTCACTCCTTTGAGCTCCTCTGTGGGTCTGATCTCATGAAGTGGCATTTTGGGTTACTCTGTGGGCATGGGTTTATGGAGGAATTGAGTAAAAATTACTTCCAAGTCTATTTCCCCACTGTTTTCAAAATAGGAAATTTATAACCTGTGATTTTGTTTCAGAAAGGTTTGGACCTCATCCATGTTCATTGCCAGGTATTTTTTGGAAGCAGCTGTTTTCTAAAATGCCAACAGCAGTGATTAATTTCTGATGCTCTGTGGTCCATCTGTTTGAGGGTTGGTGACATCACCAGCCCAAACTGAAACTGGTGGCTGGAGCTGTCAGGACACCCCATGCCTGTGTGTGCCCCCTAAAAGGCATTTAATGAACTTTAAAAGGCATCTGTTCATGAGTCTTACATCCAAATAGCCTTCATGCCTTTTGATGTCTTCGCATACCCCAGCACCTTCTTTAAGGAACAGAAGTCCAGGGGTACCTAGGCTAACAGTTTGCACTACACTTGCTTCCCGGGACAATTGCTCATGAAGTCCCAAGGGTGGGAACCGATTCTTGATGCCTACAATCTCATCTGTGTGGTGGGAGGTGGGTGTTCTGGGAACGCTGGAGGAAAACATCTGTGTTCACACAAGCACGGGCCTGTGTTACATAGCACAGGAGACGGATCGCTGAGACAGGACCAGGGGAAGAACAGAACCGTCATGGTCCATATGCCCTGATGTGGAGGAGGGATGGTGGCGGAGATGACTTGCTGGGCCAGTTCTTAGCAGAGCGATTCTCACGATTATTCTGTAGATTAATCAAGATCATGGGATGAGGTCCCCAGGGTGGGACAGAAGCCCACAGCAGATAGTAGGAGACAGATACACATTACAGAACAGGATGCTACAGTCAAGGGAGGAAGAGCTGCAGCTGAGGGGGAAGAAAAGTTAGGGTCCAAAAGATTGATTGACAGAACTAACTTTTGGTCAATAGATTCATCAAATGAATGTTCTCCAAAAGGACCAAATCCCTGAAATCTAACATAATTCAATTCCCTGGAATCTATTTGCAAATTTATCAATTGGGTGAGATAACTACATGCTGAAATGTGTTTCTACACACAGCTGATGAAATAAGTAGTGGCTCCATCTGCAGAGATTGGCTTCCACTGCCTTCAAGAGCGTTCCCAAATGAACTGGGGAGGGGACGAGTTCTGGTGTTTTCTGATGTGGTCACTGAACACACACAAATAGTGGGGGTTCTGGAGGCCTGAGGTACAAGACCAGGTCTGGTATCTGCCTGACTACTGGCAAGGGTGCCCTTGCTGCATCTGACTTGGTAGAGGCATCGCAGGAGGAGACAGAACAAGAGTACCTGCGGGGGTCTCTCTTCCTTTTCTTACACGTCTACTAATGACACCTTCAGGCCCTCACCTAATGCTAATCACCAAGTTCCCACCTCAAAATCCTGCTTGCGTGAATCTTTCCCCACTTGGTAAACAAATCAGGGTGCACAGATTTTGGGGTGTGCATTCAACCAAGGGAGAAACATCTGAGTGCCTGGTGCAGAGCAAGCAAGTCCAAGTCCCCTCCCTCAAGTGCACGTTTCCATGGTCCGTTCCCACTTTCCTCACGTCCTGAATTGGATCCTTAGAGCAGAACAGAGAGGGTCGGTTGGTGGTCCATCCTGCAAAGGGGTGGGGTTTTGGTCAGGAGCACATGTGAACTGTTTGGATTCTTCTCAGTGTCGAAGGGGATGGTGTGCACAAGGGCCCAGCACTGTGAGAACTCCAGCGACACCATTGCAGTCCTTCCCTCCGCCTGGCTGGCTGCAGCACCGCTGTCTTTCCAGCTTTCCTTCAATGGCTGAGGACTGTCCTCACTACACACTCAGCTTCCGTATTGGACCATTCCAAGCCTGCAGTTCATCACTCGGAGGAATCTCCTTACCCTGCCTTTAAGATAAGATGGCTCCCATGTGTCCCTCAGGGCCAATCTATTGACTGAAAATAGACCAGCATGTAGGTTCCCTGAAGACCAGCCCACGCAGTCAGCAGACGCAGAGGGCCTGCTCAAACCCATGTTGGTCCAGAAGGAGATCCATCTGGGGTCCTGCCCCTCCCCAATTACACAGGAGTTGTTACATTCACTCTTATGGAAACTGGGTACAGTATCTGGCATCCTAACCTATCCCAGCATTAACCCTTCCTTCTTGTCTCACCATCTTTGCTCTCCCATCCCTGCCTTTTTAAAAATCAATGCTACTGCAAGTTCTCCTCCCTGACACTTGTTCCTGCCTGGCTTTCTCTCTCACCCTTGTTCTGCATGCAGACTTGCCTGGGTGAACCCTGGATCTGCACTCGCCACTCCTCCATCCTTGCGATGGAGTTCTTTGCAAGAATGAGCAGATTGGAATCAATATGACTTTCTTGGCTTCTCAAAACACAGGCCTTGAGCAAGGCCTGATCTAAGACCCTGCCTAAGATTCTTCCCTTTGCTTCTGAGACTCTGAAACAGCGTGGCTTCCTGCAATTGGTGTGTGAGAGAAGAAAACAGAAATCACCTGGGGCAACCTTCCTCCGCAGGATGGAAGAGACCACCGGAAAGAAGCCAGACTGAGAAAGACCTCCCCCTCCCCCAGCAAGCCTGAGCGCCAGGGGAGGGAGGAGGGCGTACGTGGCAAGTATGTTGCATTGTGAGTAGAGAACAGCGGCGTGGAGCGGACAAAGACACAGAGGGCCAGGTGTGAGAGAGGCCAGATTGGGCTATATTTTAAAGAAAGTGCCAAGAAGATGCCACCAAGAAGGACGCAGAAGAACCAAGATCTGAGAGGAAACTATGGAATAGGTATGTGGCTGTTCCCAGACCCTGGAGAAAGACAGCAGCTGCTACCCCCCCCCCAGAAATGCCAGGCCTCCACCAGCCTCCCCTGCATGTCCCCACCCCGTGCCTCCCTCTCCTCTCCTCTAGAGCTCCCCAACCCCGTGCCTCACCCTCACACCTCATGTCAATGCATACCCCAGCTCACCATCATCCTTGCACGTTCCCACCCTACACGACTCTCATCCTGCCCAGCAGCCTGACTTCCAGTCTCTTCCTGTCAATGTGTCACCCCCTGAGTGACCATGGCCTTTGTCACTCTGAAACTCTGTGCCACCTGCCTGCTTTGCTCAAGCATCTCATTCTGGACATGGGGACGTGCCTGTCACACCTTTCATGTACTTATGCCCAGACTCCTCAGAAGAGACACAAGTATATGGGTTTGTCATCAAAGCTGACTCCGGGAGCCTTCTACATCCTTCAGGCAGCGGGCAGCAGTGGGACATCTGCAACGTATGAACAGTTCCTGCATCTTTTCATGCAGACAGTGGTGCTGCCCCCCGGAGTGCCCTGCGGTCTGTGAATCTAAACACGGAAGGCCCTATAGCCTCGAGCTGTCCTCACAGTTGTAGATATTTTAAATACTAAAATCTCAAATATTTTTTTAGGAACTGGAATGTGCATACATGGAAGATTTTATCAGTTCCCTGCACATTTGCTTGGGAAACATAAGAAAGTCAGAGTTAACCAGGTAAACAGGGGCAGTCAGTGTGTGGAGCTCCACCATTGGTGAAGATACCTCGGATACCATGGTGTGATGGCTTATACGGATTGTCAATCTGACAGGGCCTAGAATCATCCATGAGGGATTGTGTAGATTAGCTTAGCCTCTGGGCACAGCTGTGAGGGATTATTTTAAATATTTTATTTTTATTTATTTGAGAGAGAATAGAGAGAGAGAGGAGAGAGAGAGAGAGAAAGAATGGGCATGCCAGGCATCCAGTTACAACAAATGAACTCAGATGCATGCGTCATTGTGCATCTGGCTTATGTGGGTCCTGGGGAATTGAATCTGGGTCCTTTGGCTTTGCAGGCAAAAACGCCTTAACAGCGAAACAGTCTCTCCAGCCCTGCGAGGGATTATATTGATTGGATTAATGGATGTGGGAAGACCCATCTTAATTGTGGGTGGCATCATGTCATGGGCTGGAATCCTGGACTGGATAGAAGAGGAGAGAGCCGGCTGAGCTGCGGCATAAAACACCCACACCCGCTGCTTCCTCATTGTGATGGGTGTGCCTCAAGCTCCCCATCCTTCTGCCACCCTTGCCTTGACCTGAAAATGTGAGCTAAAACAAAACCTTTCTTCCTTAAACAACGTTTTGTTAGGTGTTTTGCCCAGGCAACAAGAAATGGACTAACGCACAGTGGGTGCCACCCGGGCGACACATGATAAGTCGTCCACATGAATATTTATGTCTTGCGCCTGGTCCACGGTGGGGTCCTCAGGGAGCATTCTGCAAGACGTAACTTCTAAGCTCTGCCTTTCCTGTTGCTGCAGGACGGGGAGATGGTGTCCTTTAAAGATGTCCTTGGGTGGTTTGAAATTTCACACTGTTTTTATTACTTCATTAGGAGAGTGCCTTACGATGCCGGTGGAAGATGGAACTGCACAAAAATGCCAGTGCTCCTTCCTGCCCTGTCATATTTTCATTATGCAAATCAGGTTTCAAGGTGTGCCTCAAAGGTAGTCTGACTTTGCTCGGGATCAACCCATACCATCCTCCACGAGGGGGTGATTCTCTCAAAGGCTCTGGTTATTGGGATACAGGAACCTCTGGGCAGGGAGGCAGGAACGTGGCATGAGAACCCCCGTGCCATCCTCCCCTGTGACAAGGTTGGCCTGTGAGCTTTGAAGGCCATGGAAGGACTGTTCTTCTAGGCCGTATTCTTGGTTGTGGTTTTGGTGGTGGCTAAACATTGACCTCCCTTTCATAGATGTGCATTTAAAATGCTCAGCTCACCACCAACAGCCGCATGCCCATCCTTCTGCTCCCATGGCATTCTCAGTGTCGGAGCAAGGACAGACTCGAGTGGATTCCTGTCTGTGGAGCATGCTGGGTAGGCATCAGTTGCAAGAAAACTTGGCACCTATGATCCCACTCAAGAAAATGCAGGCTGAGCTTCAAGCTCCCTGGAGTCCTGCTAGCTGCCCCATCCATTCGGAGCCCTGAGTACTTGGGAGGGAGGTGGCTGTCATGGCTGTGAGGGCATGCACATCTTCCTCAGTCTCTTTATGTACAAATCTGTCTCCACTGGGAGCTCCAGGAAGGTCCCTTGAGTCTCACTCGACACGGTGACACTGTCATTCACTCCATGTACCCAGAGCTTGGTCCAACATGAGACCCAGTGTGCCCTCCATGGGTCTGAATGAAGGAATGGACGAGGAGGCCTGGGATCCATGCAAAGCCAGCTCTGACCTCGGACCCTTAACTCAGATATGGGGAAGTAGTGCTCACAGTGAGATGCAGCCTGGGCAGCACTGTTTGGATGGCATATTGAAAACCTCAGACAACAAACAACAGGGCAAATGGGGTGGTTTAAAGCAACAGGTGTCAATTCTATCACAGTTCTGGGGACAGAGGTCTGATGTCAGAACGAGGCTGGCCAGGACATTCCTGCCTCCTCCAGCC
The DNA here is from genome assembly GCA_036365145.1 of Orientallactaga sibirica. Taxonomy (NCBI): domain Eukaryota; kingdom Metazoa; phylum Chordata; class Mammalia; order Rodentia; family Dipodidae; genus Orientallactaga; species Orientallactaga sibirica. Next base: position 234,034 of record JAEOAD010001557.1, on the reverse strand, counting down.
CCGGTGCTACTGGCCTCACCGAGCTCCTGGTGCATCGCGGGACTCCCGCTGTATCTTCACCGGTTTTCCCACCTGAGTGCCAGAGCAGGTCTGTCTCCTCCCCCCAGTCCTTCCCTGTCACTGTACTCATGACTTGTGTGGACTCGAGGCTGATCCGAGGTCCTTAGCTTCAGCTCGCCTGCAGAGACCCTCTGTGACGGTTAATCCCCATGGTCAGCTTGATGGGACTGAGAATCGCCCAGTGGACCAGGGAGGCACAGCTTTGGGCATGTCTGCGACAGTATTTCCAGAGATGAAAAAAAGTCCCAAGTGGAAAAAATTTACGATCTCTGGTTCAATCCACTGGTGATTCTATTTTGAATGGATTTTCGGGAGGTAGTAGAACTGTAGAAGGTGGGGCCTGGTCAGAGGATGGAGGCTACTGGGCTCATGTTGTTTGGGGCAGTCATGCCTGGTCCCTTCCTGTTTCTGTGTCCTGGACAACATGCAGGGAACAGCTTCCTTCACCACACACTTCTGCCATCAGGATACTCCAACTATTACAATGGAGCCGGCGCCCATGGCTGAAGTCTCTAAGATTATGAACCAAAATAAGTCTCTCCTCTGGTTTGGGATAGAGGAGTGCTGATGCACACGCCCTTCTTCCAAACAAGGTCACATGCAGCATGTTCTGGGGGATAAACTTGGACATGCTTTAGAGGCCACTGCTTAACCTACTCTAGGCCTCTATAGTGGGAGAGGACTGGTGGCCAGGCTAACAAGGGGCACTTAGGGACATAGCACGTCTGTGTTCTAAGCCCTGGCCAGGAGAGGTGATTTCTGGACAGTGAGGGGCTCACTCTCACGAGCTCTCGTTTGATGGTTGGTTAATGAAGATTTAGAGTTGGTGGAACACCAAGTCATCTGGCCTCTTTGCACCTGTAACAACGGTGTATTGCCCCATGCAGAGCGTCGGACAATGCAAGAAGAGTGCCTTACATTGACAGCCGGCCCCAAACTCTGTGTGACCATGGGAAAGTGTTTTGCCTGGCCCGAATGTTCTCAGCTGTCCCTCAGTGCGACACTGACAGTCACCAAGCACCGTTGCTGTGGTAATGACCATGCAGCCACAGTAGTTCGTGCGTGTGGAGTGCTCACCTGAACAGGTGCAAGTGGGGACTGTGCACCTGGTGTGTGGGTACAGCCCCACTGATAGCTGAGAAACTGAGATGGAGGGAGGAGCCAGGCCAGAGCACTCAGCAGGTGGGAGCTGGGCTCTCTTCACACGTGGGGAACATGCATAGACTCTGCAGCCCTCCCCAGGTCCTGCCAGGGCACAGACATCTCAGCCAAATAGACACCACGTGAGAAAGGGCAGCGGTCACCATGGACTGACACTTGTAACCCTGAACCTACAATCAGTGACCTGGCCCTCCGAGGGTGTGGTGGTTGGAAGTAAACTGCCCCCCCAAGGCTTCATGTGTCTGGAATTAAACCTCACACTCAATTCCCAGGGGGCGGAGCCATGCTAGAGGAGCTATACTGCTGGAGGTGGGCTTGAGGTTTATTCCTCCAGCACACTGGGTGTTCCGAGCTGGCACACTCTTTGCATCCCAGCTCATGTGACGCCCACCTTCTGCTTTGCCCTACTCTCCTGCCACGATGAAGCTTCCCCTCAAAACTGTAAGCCAAGGGCTGGAGAGATAGCTTAGCGGTTAAGGTGCTTGCCTGCAAAGCCAAAGGATCCTGATTCAATTCTCCAGGAGCCACCTAAGCCAGATGTACAAGGGGGTGCAAACAAAATCAATTCTCCAGGAGCCACCTAAGCCAGATGTACAAGGGGGTGCAAGCATCTGGAGTTCGTTTGCAGTGGCTGGAGGCCCTGGCACACCCATTCTCACTCTTTCTCTCTCTCTCTCCCTGCCTATTTCTGTATCTCTCTCTCAAATAAATAAATAAAAATAAAATATTTAAAAAAACTGTAAGCCAAAATAAACCCTCGCCTTCCATCAGCTGCTTCTGGTCAGGTGTTTTGTCATAGCAATGAGAAAGTCACTGCTATAGGGAGTGACTTCTCACACCAGACACCCTGGGGACATCACAAAGACCAAAGGGTGACTGAGAATCCCTAGGTAATTCATCTGTTTGTTGTTTCACAACAAGGGACTCATGTTGTAAAGGAGTCCTTTCATTTCAGTCTGTTGTGCCCTTTCTTCTCTGAGCTTGTGTGTGCAATTTCATTGTCACACCTGGTAAAGTTTGTTCATTTTATTTGCTTTGAAAAAACAAACATGCTTGTGATTTTTATTGATCAATCCTAGCTTTATGTTCCCGTTTTAGCATTTGTTCAGCATTTCCTCCAGGGTTGGAAGAGGGGCATACTTTTCAGAGCATGCAGGCGGAGGCCTGCTCTGGGGAGAAATTTACAGCCACGCAGTTAGCCCCAGGAACAGTGAGGAAGGTGGTCAGAAGGTGGTGGCCAGAGTTGGCATGGCAGGTCTGCCAGGCTATGTGCCTGGGGTATCTGTGCTTGTGGCTTTGCAGAGGTCGGAGCTGAGCCAGGCAGGCAGGCAGCGGTGATTACATTGATACGCCTTGTCTTCACTTTTCTCTCTTTCCTGCCTCTCTTCTTTCTCTGTCATCAATTCTTCTGCTTCCCCTGGCTTTCCTATGGCCTCTGTCCAGAGACAGTACCGAGCATGATGGTTATGAAAGCTCTGAGGCATGCTGTCTGCCCTTTTACTCATAGGACCTGGAGCTGGGGGTGGACTCCTCAGCCACCTTGAGCCACAGTTTCCCATCTGTGAAAGCAGGCGACTGAGTCCCTCTCTCAAATAGTCATGGTGAGGATAAAGGAACCAGTGTGCAGCATGTCTGGGGAAAGGCTGATCATGAGCCAAGAGTTCAGGGCTCCTGCATCTTAATTGTGTACGGAGGTATCCTGAGGCTCAGGACATCACTACACAGAGATAGGACTCTTCTCTCACTGACCATGTCGGTAATCCTCCCCCGAGTCCCCAACCCGCTTGAGCATTGCTCACTTTCTACTCTGCACGGTGAAGATATCTGAGAGCCCCCCTGCCCAGCTCCTCATCCTGATGTACCCTGAACCTGACACATGAACTTGGCCGCAGCCAAGTTTGATGTCTTGTCAAAGTCCCCAAGTAAAGCTCTGTTCATGCTGAGCCCTTACCTGCAGGCTGTATCTACAGCTCTCACGGCGGAGGGCCTGGGCACTCATTGCAGCTGGGCTGCTCAAGTTCCAAGCTGGTTGGGACTCAGGAGCCTTTGTGGGAAGGCTGGGGGCAGCACTCAAGGACATTTTGAATGTGCTATTCTGTCCTCTACTCCGCAAAGGGTTGCAGATGCAAGTTTCCTGAGTAACAATTTAGATGCCTTGTTTGGAATTAATATCTTGCAGCTCTTAAAGCCCTGGAAAAAAAGCTGAATATTAGTCAGGTATTTAGTTGCTAAGAGACCAGTATGGAGGCAGGTGGCCCTGTGTATAGAAGGCTCTGGAAGTGCCATGTACCACAGAGCTTGAAATGCCTGATTTGTGCAGAATGAAACTCTTTTACTGCACCCTCAATTTGTTTTTAAGCAAAATGGAGCTTCTGATTTCTCTTCTCATCCCCTTATTCACAACCCAGTCTCCCAAGAGAAAGAAACGAAGCAGACTGGGGAGATGCTCTGTTGGTGAAGGGTTTGCCTCTGAAGCTTGTGGTCCTGAGTTTGATACCCAGAGTCTACCTAAGAATACGGGCTGTTGGGGGCTGGAGAGATGTCTGGGTGGTTAAAAGCACTTGCTTGCAAAGCCTGACAGCCTGAGGTCAATTCCCCAGTACTCATGTAAAACCAGATACACAAAGTGGCCCATATCTCTGGAGTTCCTCTGCCACACCCAGACTCACTCTCTTTGTCTTTCTCTTTCTGTCTCACATTTACCGTGTCTGGGCCTGTGCCTGTAACCTCAGCACCGGGGAGGAGGAAACAGGATCCCCGAAGCTCACTGGCCATCCAGTTGAGCCTACTGGCACGTTCCAGACTAAGGAGAGACCCTGTCTCTAAAGAGGTGAGAGCATTACTTGAAAGTGGCAGTCCACTCACCCTCATGCTCATGTGTACACGTGAACGTAGGCGATGCGCACGCATGCACGCGACACATAAATGAATGAAAGAAAAATTTTAAAAGTGCTCACCACTAAAGTAGACTTAGAGCACACTCACCATGGCTCAGGGAAGTTTGCAGAAGAGGGGGTCGGAGGAATGAAAGAGCCACAGGGTGGGAGGGACGATCCAGAGACATAGCCCTCCCCACAATGACAGACTGCTGCTCTCACAACTCATACCCCACAACTCCATGGTGAACACCAGCGATCCTGCTAAGGAGGGCCCTCGGTGGAGTGGGGGCAGGGAGGCGGGAAATGATGGTACCAACGTATGTTGCGCCATACAAAGTTTCTACTTAATAAAAAAGAAAAAAAAACATGGGGAAAGCAGCTGACAGGAACTTTGTGCCCTAGGTCACCCTTTACTCTGGGGCTGCCACCCTCCACGTTGGCACAGTATGACCTTGTGTTATCCACAATTTGGGCTGGGATAGATTCTGTTTTGGGAATCTGAACTTGCATCTCAGAGGTTTTTGGGGAATGTCTCTCTGACGCTATGGAACACCCGAGGGCGTAGAGGCAGCCATGCACATGGTGCTTGGAGGGAGCAGCAGAAAAGCAAAGGTGGGGCAAGGTGCCACACACAGCCCGTGGTGTGCCATCTTTCCCGGAACCCACCTGCACTCTAGTCTTCTAACGTGTCTTCTCTCTCCAGTGGCATCATAGCTCAAGTTGTTTTCTATTTCTTGCAACTAACAAACCCTAATTAATCTCTTTCCATTACTGGAGCTCACTCAGAAACTCATTTCCATCTTTTGCTTCTCCCAGGGGATGATGATGTTCAGTCACTCTGTCCTCAGCCATCCTTGGAGTCTTAAAACCCCACTCACAGCCTCCATGCCAATTTTCCTCGGGGTTAGGGTCTTAGAAATCCTGGCTCCTGACACCTGGCAGACCTCTGGTCCTCCGCACCCGAGCCCCTGGGCAGAAGAGGGTATTGAGTTGATGACTGCATCGCCTGTTATCTTTCGGAAACGCAGGCTCGTTACAGCTCGGGGTGTTGGATGTGAAGCAATGGCTAATGGCTACTGAGGAATAAACAGGTGACAGCACACCGTGACTTTAATTCTGGCTCCACTGTTGCTGGGCCCATGGCCCGAGGCGTGTCATTAAATCTTCAGTCTCATTCTCAATACCTCTGTATTAGGAAAAGGGTTTCTAGGTTTGGAACTTGCATGAGGTCGCCTGTTGTCAGGAGCTCCACTGAGTCTCCCCACAACCTACCAGTCACGTGCTATAAGTCCTAATCTCAGCAGGTGACTTCTGTGGAGACAGGGTCTCCTCCATGGTGAAATGAGGTCACTGGGGTGGGATGCAGCCCACACGGCTAGTTTTCTGGATAAAGAAATTAATTCAGATTTAGACTTGGTAGGGAGAAGACGTGGGTGACTGAACGCCACTGAACGCCAGAGACTGGCAGTAGGAGGTCATGACCTTTTCATCAGAACTCAATGGGTGGGAATCTCCCCTGTGGATACCTGTTTGGCAGGCCTCTGCCTGCTGCAGCCAGAAAAGAATATGTCCCCATTGTCACTGAGCCCGAGACGGAACGTCTCTGTAGCGTCTGCATGTGCACGCAACTGACACTGGTGCTCGCTGGCTCTTCCGGGTCCTCATTTCCTGGCCTCCTCTCCCTCTCCTCCCAGGATCACTTCTGGTCGCGGCCTATTCTCACCACGGGCTGATTTTAGCCCAGAGCTGCTCAGAATGACACTCTTTAGGGAGGAGGACAGAATCTGGAGGGCCTCCATGGAGCTCAGTGTCCGTCTGGAGGCAGAGTGGGGCTGCAAAGGTCCTTCTGTGCTGGGGCGTTTATGCTGCCAAGAGAAGATGAGGCCATGGGATGGGTCGGAGCCCGCAGCGGGTGATTTAGTGCAGATGTGGCCTGCAGAGAGTGGACGAGCATCCAAGGGTCTCGATCTACTGTTTCCTGTCAGTGAAAGGCTCATGAAGGCCGACGGTGAGGAGGTGAGGGGCTTCAAAACCAGGCTCACACTGGCTACCGATGAAGCACGTGACGTGCTCTTTCCAGGAAAACAACCATCACCATCTTCATCGGAAGCAGCTGCGACCACCCATGGGAGAATATCGAGGTTGGGCCTGTTGATGTCCACCAACAGAAGGAGAGGGACAGCCCAGGGTCATCAGACTCACACCTGTGAGGGCAGCCATCCCCTGAGCCAGCTGTGTGATGATGCACATGGGCTTGAGGCCTCAGAGAAGCCTTCTGGATTCCACACTAGGCCTTGCTTGTGGAAGTTACAATTCCTTTTCATTTGTTCTGGTGATGGGTGACTGCCTGATCTTTCCTAAGGGCAGCCATCAGTGGGATGGCTCGCAGCAAGGAGGTCCTGAGATTCTGAGTCCACTAAAAGACTGAGAGAGAAGGCTGGGAGGGGGTCTCCTGGACTCATGGCAGCCAGTTGTGGCCTGAGTACATCACAGGAGAGGGGAGGGGCAGGGCCGCAGGTGTTTCACAGGTGACATGCACCTTAGACTGAGGCTCTTAGATGACAAGGAGAAAAACAAGACCCAGAGCCCAAGTGGTCTTCTGAAGGGCACAGCCTGGGACCGAGGAGAGCCTCTCACACCTCCTTCCCTGTGCATGGCCCTGACTGACACGCCGTCAGCCTAGCAGACACTCCCGTTGTCACTTTCCAGTTCTTGGATGACTTGTGAGTCTCTCCGGTGGTCACTGCCATCTGAAGAAAAGCTTTTCTAACCAAAGCCCCCACTCTGTCCACACAGATGTGCTGAGGAAGTTCCTGTGTCCTACAGAGAGCACTGGGCACGCAGCCGGGTGGCACAGACTGACGCTGCTCCAGTGTGCCCAAAGTGCACAGTCGGGCACACAGTGAAGTGTACCAAAGAGCAAGACAGCAGGGGGTGAAGATCAGGGCCCTGAGATGTCACTGTGCTGTGACTCAGTTTCCTTTACCTGCTTCCTTGTCCATAGCTCTGCCACAGTTCCATGGCACTTTGTTTAGTTTTGCTTTATTTTTGGTTTGTTTTGATGGAGGGAGCAAAGAAAGGCTCAGGAGAGCAGTGTGGGAACGCACACTCTATGTTCCCATGCAGGGGACCTGTTTGTGCCCTGCTGTGAGCTAGCCTGTGGTAAAGACAACTCCACTGTTGGAGTGTCCTGCACTGAGCTAGCCTGTAGTGCTATATATTCATTTTCTACGGACGTTATAACAGATTATAAAAAATATCCACTTGCATGCAGGAACAGAGATTCACCGCTCTATTGCTTGGAGATGAGGAGTGCCCAGATCAGGCGAATCAGGCTGCTTCCGGGAGGGGCTCTCTCTAGAGGAGTGTTAGCTTCTGGCCTTTTCAGCTCCTGGGGTCTGCCTGTGTCCCTCGCTTTGTGGCTCCGTCCATGCAGCATGTCCATCTCTCTGACGCTGACCCCTGGCAGCCTTTCAGAAGGGGTCCTCATTTGCACTAGACCATCTGCCTGATCACCACCCCACTTTCAAGTTCTTGGTCACATCTTCCAAGTTCCTGCTTTGATGTGAGGTGACATAGTCCTGGGTCTCAGGGCTAGGACATAGAGATCTCTGAGGGCACTGACGGAAGAGGATGCTTGGACAGTTGAACTAAAACCCCACGTCTGCACACATGGCCCTTGTGGGCATCATCTTTCAGGGAACCCATCCTCACCTTTGCCAAGAAGTACACGATGGCAACGACAAAATGATCCGGAGTTTGTTTACACAACGAGGAGAGTGAAAAGAAAGATCTTGGTATGACCTTGCTTCGACATTTTCAAATGCAGCAGAATCATTGTGGCCTTGAACTGTCTAGTCTTCTCTCTAGGAGGGCTTCCTATTCCAAAATTCCTCTTGGACCAATGGCTACCTTCGAGGGTTGGTGAGATTGCTCTCTCTCTCTCTCTGTGTGTGTGTGTGTGTCTGTGTCTGAATTCCAGAGTGGCCCCCCACAAAGAGACAGTGTCATTGATCAAAGAGTGATCATTAAGAAAAAGTACCTTGTTTATCTCGTCTCCATGGTAACAGCCAGCCTACTGTTGGCTTTGACTCTGGAAGGGGAAGGCTTCTCAGGAAGCCTCACTAACTCCTCACAGTGTGAGATGCTGGCAGGAAGGGAACCAGTGGAGCAGAAGGGGAGAGGAGGAGAGAGGCAGGTGGGGGAGGGGTGCTTTCCTTTGCCCAGGATGGACAGGAAAAGGCCAATCAGAGGCCCCTAGTGCAGATGGGCCCCACCTTGTGTTCCTTCCGCTCAGGGCCCAAGCGATGTGGGATGACAGGTAACCCCGCCAAGTCCCCTGCACGGGCGCATAGAGTGTGCCCACATGCCCACATTGCTCTCCTGATCCTTTCTCTGCTCAAACCAAAAATACAGCAAAACTAAACAATGTGCCGTGGAACAGTGGCAGAGCTATGGGCAAGGAAGCAGGTAAGGGAAACTGAGTCACAGCAAAGTGACATCTTTCCAACTAGTCTCTCTTCTATTTTGATGTCATCATTTTCCCTCTTATTATGCAGATTTGTTTAGTTAGCATCAGCCACTGTGAGGTTATGTGTGCAGTGGTCACTTCACGTCTGGAAGACAGCGATCCAAAGCTCTCCTCCCTTCCTTTGGCTCTTACATTCTTTCCACCACCTCTTCCACAATGGTGTCTGAGCCTTGGAGAGTGTGAAAGAGATGCTTCACTCTCTGCTGAACACTCCAGTGTCACTCTGCAGCTCTTTGATGAGTTCTGAGCTCCCAGGTGGTCACTGCCATCTGAAAAGAGAAGCTTTTCTAACCAAAAGTGAGAGTAGCACTAATATGTGGTCACAAACATAAATTTTGGAAGGCAATCTGGTAGGCATATCACATCCATTTGTCTAAGCACAAGCATAGCTTCCCCACTAGGGTTTATGATCTCCCAGCCATCGTGCTTTGATAGGGGTTTTAGTAGCAGGCCTGAATTCCATGGAGTAGACCTCAAATTCAGTCAGAGACTAGATGGTTTCCTTGATAACACATGCCACAATTGCTGCAGTTGGCGCATTTGGCCTGGCTGGCCAGCCGTGCAGCTTGCAGGGTCCACTGCTGGCGAAGACTCCTGTTGATGTTCCTCCTCCTCCCGGCTGCACAGCCCTGGACAGTCACTGAGCTTGTTTTACTGCCCTCCCATCATGCTATGGGGTCCCCTTCTTCACCCACAAGACATCAGTGGGAAAACCAGGGCTCAGAGATGACCCACCATTTCTCCAGAGCCATCCAGGATTGAAACTGAGCTTTGACCTCACTAAGGAAGGTTCTACAAGGATGCCTTTGAACAGGCCAACGGCACTGTGGCACTCTGTGGGCTCCCAGGGAAGGGGCCCATTAGAAGATTAACCCTCAGGAGATTTAGCAGGGAGCAGGGTGACCAGAATCCAGTTGTCTCCCAGAGAGGAGCAGAGCTCAGGTCTGGCTGCCTGAGAAGCCCTCGTGGTCAGTCTGAGCAGGGCAGAAAGCTCCTTAGCTGACCTTCCCTCCAACGTTCAGTGCTGGGTCTCTGGGCAAGCTTTCAGACCAAGGTTGTGCTGGGCCGGTAGCCTCTGCATCATGGTGCTACTACAGGGTGGGATAAAAATGCCTGCAAGGCCTTCCTGGTGGGCAGTCCCTGCTGGGAAGCACACTGCTGCAAAGACGTAAAGCCCAGCTCCAGGAGCCTGGGACGAGCCGTTTCTTGACCATATTTGTGGAGGAAAAACATGCAGCTTTCTTAAATTCTCAAAGCACTAGTTTCCTTCCTTTGAAAAGGAGAATTAAAAAAAAAACAGGAGCCAACTCAGAGGGTGCCTTAACGATTGCACGCATAGTGCTGGACAAGCCTTGAAGAAGCCCTGGTGTGCTACATGCACTCGGTAAATTATGGCTCCTGATATTAATTTTTAATTACTCTTCTGATTATTAAAATGAACTCTGGAATTTGAGCTGCAGAGAAACAAAATCCTCTGGATCAAAATTATTTCCAATGTCTACTTTCCTCTTGATTATACGCTGGGGCCGGGGAGGGACCCCAGAGGGAAGCACTGTGCTGGACTTCTCCTTTCAAAGTGCTCGTCAATACTGGAAGGCCGGGCTGTCTGGCTCCAGGCTGCTCTTGGGCTGAGTCCCATTAAGCCAGAGCTGCTCTGGGTCACAGAGGGACACTGCCTGTGGAGACTGGAAGCAGTGAGGAGCCCAGGCAGCTGCTCGGGAATTCTGGCCAGCGGAAGGCCAAGGCAGTCTGAAATCTCAATGTGAGTGTCGGGGGGTGGCCAGGTTCAAACACTCCAGGAAAGTCACTTCTTGAACTGGGAATAGTCCTCGGAGCCTGGAATAGTCCATGTCAGGCAGCATCAGAAAGTGGGGGTGGACACCACACACGCATATTATGCAAATGCTCACGGAGCACTGTGCTGTCCTAGGGACTGTGACACACCACGAACGAAAGACATCTTCCCAAAGGAACTAGGGACGGGGGGGGGGAGGGGGTGAATAACAGCACTTAGCTCAGGCTGGAGTACATAGTCACATCTAGATTGTGACGTCCCCAAAACATCAAAGGTTGTCTCACTGTGGACCTGGGAGCTTAGGCCTGTTATCCAAGACAGAGGTTGAGGCAGGAGGATCACAAGTTCAAGCCCTGCCTGAACTACTGAATGAGATAAAAGCCAACGTGGGCAGCAACTTAGTAAGTCCCTGTCTCAAAGGCAAAAGTGGAAAGAGGGCTGGGGAAACAGCTCAGTGGGAGACCCTTGCCCAGCATGCATGAGGCTCTGGGATGGCTTCCCAGTACTGTAAAATGTTCCCATGGAAAGGAAAGGCAAAAACCAACTGTGGCTGGCCTCAGCTGGTGTGATGATTAAAACTGGCTGTGGGCCTTGATGTCCCCATCTGTAAACACTGGGGCAGCAAAAGAATGACCTCCAGAGCCATCAGCAGTGCTAGCAGGATGGTGTAGCCCCTACCCAATGCCTGATGCAAAGCTCACAACTCAGCAGCTGATGTGTGTGTCATGCTGTTGGAGGACAGGCTGTCCACCTGTCTCCTGACCCTTCCCCAAAGACACGCTCGCACACAGTCTGAGCACTGGCCCTGGAAGTCCTAACCCAACAGAGCGCAGTGTTCCCTGGCAGAGGCACTGGCTGCTCCGCCTGACCATGTCCTCGTTTGCTTGCATGTGTGCTGGCATTAGTGACATGTTCTAAACATTCCCAGCCTTGCACAGCTGCCCGCAGAGAATGGCCTCACTTGTGTCACGGCAAAGTTCTCAGGAGGGAGGTCACATGTCCCAGGCTCACCCTCTGTCCAGAGGGACTGGGGATGCTAACCACACTTAGCATGCTCAGGGTGTGCTGAGTACTGGGCAGAGAAAAACACATGCAGTTACTTTAGAAATGGGAAATCACATGGGGTTGTTTATAATTACCCAATTAGTGTTTCTTCACCCCTGCAAAGTGCCTATGTCACTTCAGAGTGAAGGAAGGAATGTAAAACAGGGAGGCACATAACTTCCCACCGGTGAGCGCGGCCGCCATATGCACATGTTTGCAAAGATTCCGCCTCACAGAGCAATCTCAGCAACACATCATCCTCACCATCCCGTCTGTTCCCCAGGGGAACCCTTGCGGGTCGCTGTTTAAATGAGGAGAAAATTGGTTATAAATCAACTTAATTTTCAAAGATATTAATCCAAGGAGAACCCGGTTTTGTGTGAGGTAGTGGCTCCATTAAGAAGTACTTGAATACATAAGAAGTAAAAAGGAAAGAAACGTGACTCTTAAACAGAGTCATGGAAATATTGCAGTAATATTACATTTCTAAATGTCCTCAAGCCCACTCTCTTCCTGGTTTTCATCTACTTCCCTAGTTTGGCATAACAGCAGAAGAATCCCTAGTGGGATGGTAGAAGGTAAGGTGTTTACAGATTGCTAATAGCCCAGAGGCCCGCTTATGTGTGTGTCTTCCATCCTGCAAAGAGACACAGGGCTGCACAGTGTAGAGAAGTGTAGCAGGGAACTTTAAGTCCAAAGAGATCTGACTGAAAGTAGGTCAAGGCAAAATGAATCCAGATACTGGGATCAGGAGACCTAAATAGTGTTGGTGGTGCTGGATCATGGCTCAGTGGAGAAATTGTTTGTTCAGGATCTCAGGATGCATGTAAAAGCAGGGTGCTGTATTCCATCCATCTACAAACCTAGCATGCCTACAGTGAGACAGGAGAACTTTGACCCCAAACCTATTTATTCTTTCTTTCTTCTTTTCTTCACATGCATGACCTAGGAGGCAGAGGCAGGGCATTCATCTGGAAGCTCACAGGCCATCTAGTCTGGCCAACACAGTAGACAACAAGAGAGACCTGTCCAAGGCAAAGATGGACTCCTGAGTTGGTGTTGTAGTGACCGTCTCATTGCTGAGATACAGCATCCAACCAAAAGCAGCGGATGAGAAGAAAGTTCTTTTTTTTTTTAAAATTAGCTTAAGGGGAAGCTTCATGTGGGCAGGGATAGCATGGCATGAACAGATAACACCTCTGCCACAGCAGGTGGAAATAGCAGCAGTGAGCTGAGCTCTTACAAGGGAGAGCTGGCTAAGACACCCCTCCTAAGCCTGCCCTCAGGGAACACACCTCCTCCAGCAAGCCTCCACATCCCAAATGGCCATCAGATGGAACCAAGCATTCAGAACACATGAGTTTATGGGGGACATCTGATTCAAACCATCAGAGTTGGCCTCTATTTGCACATGTATGCTGTGGCACATGCACACCTGTAACCCCCATGACCACCACCACCTCCATCACCACCACCACATCCATAGTGTTTGCACCCATTTTGAGCCAATGACATTTTCTGCACTGAAGGGCAAGTGACACAGGGAAGTCTTCCCTGAGCACCTGAAGCCATAATCCAGGTGTTCTCTATAGGTCCAAACAGGGCCATGGGCAGTAGGTCAGGGCCCTCTGCTGACCGGTACACTGTTGTGCATGATGCTGTCTGTGTGTCTGTGTCTCTCTAAGATCGCTTCAGTGTTCTCTCCAGCTGCCCATTTTTCCAAAGGAACCAGCTTCCTGCATGCCTCTGCCCTGTGATGTATCACCCTGATACCCTTGTGTCTGTTAAGCTGCTTCTACTTAAATCAGGTTACCCAGGGTCTAGAGTGACGTGAAGGTTAAGGCTGAATCTCAGCAGTGCAAGGCTGTGGAGGAGGGGCCCAGTGGAGATCCTTGTTCCCAGGAGCCCTTGAGGGAGAGGACATTCTGTGTTGCGCACTGTGTTGCTGCAGCAACCCTCCCTCTAGCCTCACTTGTGTGAGACACAGTCCAGGGCTCTGCATGGAGTGGCAGCTCAGTCACCTGCACGTCATGGGGGGTGGCCGCTTGTAACTGGAAACCACAGAGGAAGGAAGGTAAGGTGCATGCATGAAAATTAATAAAGATTATACTGGGCTATTGAAATTTGTTAAATATACAATCTCCAGCATGTAAGCTGTAATTCTGATTCCCTTAGGCCAAAGCAGGTCTCCTCTCTGGACCCTTGTTCATGATTTCTTATCCCATCATGGGGTTTTAAGTATACTGTTTTATAACTGTTCTTTTCTGCAGGACATTGTGGAGATATGATTTTTTTTTTTAATTTGTGAGAGACAGAGAGAGACAGAGAGAGAACGGGTGTGCCAGTTGCCTCTCAGCTACTGTGAATGAACTCCAGACACATGCGCCACCTTGTGCGCATGTGCGACATTGCACACTTGTGTCACTTTTGCATCTGGCTAAATGTGGGACCTGGAGAATCAAACAGGCATTCTTAGGCTTCCAGGCAGATGCCTTAACTGCTAAGCCATCTCTCCAGCCCTGGAGATATGAGTTTTTTTTTGAAGTAGTTAGCCATGTTATAACATACATCCCGGGTACTGTCCCTGGCCATGCCACCTTGGATTAAGTCCAGGTAGAGGGATGGGGACTGTCATATGGGATCAGGGTCTGCGCATCAGAAGATGTGCCCTGACCTGTCTACTCACTGCCCTCCGTGTAAGAAGGGTCTCCCTCCCACCAAGGAGGCCCAGAAAGTGTTTCTTGGGAGCTTGTGGTTTTCTGACAGTCCTTGCAGGATGAGGGTGGCGCTGGTTTGCTGGTAGTCCCCCTGGGATGGACAGTGGTTTCTCAATCAATGTGGGCCTTGCAGAGACGGGAGGTCTGGAGGAGAGCAGGTGAGGGATGGCGCCATTGATTTCTATGTGATAAAGACGAAACAATTTAAAATAGAACTCGGGTCATCCAAAACGCTTCTCTTCACAGTGTGTCCTGCAGATTCAACTAAAGGATTGATTTTGGGATATTGTGCCAGCAGAGTCACAGCAAAACCCTTACAGTTTGGCGTGTCCTGCCTGTGCCCCAATTGTTGGGCACAGCTGTGTGTGGTGCAAGGGTCCCTCCACTCCTGCTGGGGGGAAGCCGACCATCCGGGGTCACAGAGGACACATGTCAGAGCTCCGGTATTTCCGCTCCGCAGCTCTGGGGTGCAGGTTCTTGGCGGAAGTGCTGCTCCCTTGGGAAGGCTGTGTTGCTCAGCGTGAAACCTTGGTAGGGTGCTTCCCAGGCGTGACTGCCGGTAAGAAGACATTCCCGGCTGCTGGCACTAGGACCACTTCCTCAGTTTGGGACCTACTGTCTGAAAGTGGCACAGCCAGAAAGGGCACGTTTGTGATGTGATAAGGGCCCAAGGTGGCACTATGGAGACTACGAATACGAGAGTCCCCAGTATCCCCCACTGGAGGCTGCATGAGTCTCGCTGAAACCTGGGGTCTCACTCTCCTTTCTCCTTCCCCACGTTGTCCATGCTTCTCCGTGTGCAGGGACCTCACATGGCCGCCTTGGAAGTCTCTTCCTCATCTGCCAGCTCACGTGACTTGCAGATGCTGACCACACGCTCCAGTTCAATCAACCCTGTGCTCAGCTTGGAAGGGGTGACTCTCTGTGAGTGACTTTTCTCGTTGCTGGGAGTGAATACCTGGCAGAGAAAGCTTAAGGGAGGAAAGATTTATCTTGACCCACAGTTCTAAGGAATTCAGTCCTTCACAGTAAGGAAGGTAGCAGCAGCAGGCAGCTGTGGCCCTGGGACCACGAGGCAGCTGGTTACACTGTGGTGCCAGTCAGAAAGCTTAGAGCTCCAGCTAGAAGCAGAGACAGCCAATAACCAACCCTTAAACTGCACCCCATACCCCTACATCTGCTAGCTAAGCCTCCGCCCCAAACATTTTATAATCTCCAAAAACAGTAACACCAGCTGGGGACCAAGTGTTCATATAGGCGAGGCTGAGGGAGGCATTCACATTCCATCTACAACCTCCTGAGCATCCAGCCTACGGCCAGGACATGGCTGATGGCCTTTCAGAGAAAGGGGACAGGCTCCAGGTTGGCTCCTCACCTTTTCCTCCTCTCTGGATGATGGTGGTGTATGGTGCTGGTAACTCTATTCCCTGAGGCACACTGTCTCTCTTGTACACAACACGCTGCAAGCGTGGAAAGCACAGACATCAGGTGAGCTTCCTTTTGCAGAGAGCCAAAGGTTTCATCTGCTGCCTCAGCAGCTCCAGGAAGCAACACTGCAGTCACAGCACCAACCATAGCCTGGAAGTATTGTCACATCATCCTCTGGTGCTCCCTGACCCTGGCCCCACTCTGGAAAGGCTATTTGACTAGGTCAGTGTATATGGACATTGCTTACACGCAAGGTATCATTAAGTGTGGTTGAAAATCAAGTGTCCCTTTCATTAATGGGTCCATTGTCAGGAATGCAGAGCATGCATTTCTCCAGAGGCCCTTCCTGGGTCACACTTTACAACAGCGAGCACAGCATCTCTAGCCTCTGTACAATGAAGTCCTGATAGATATAATTATCCCAGAAAGCGGAGGCCACCCGCAATGGTATGCCTAGATTTGATAGGAGTCCCTGCAAGTATCCAGTGTAGAGGGGACAGGGACCCTGTGATTCACCCAGTATCATTATTCCTAGAAATTCAAAACCAGGGGCTGGAGAAATGGCTTAGTGGCTCATGGTTCTTGTTTACAAAGCCTGCCAGCCTGGGTTCAATTCCCTAGTAACCAGGTAAAGCCAGATGCACAAAATGGTGCATGTCAGGGGTTTGTTTCAGCAGCAAGAGGCCCTGGTATGCCTATTGTCTCTCTTTCCCACCTCATCTCTCTCTATATTTTTTGCAAGTAAATAAATTAAAATATTTAAAAATAAATTAAAACCAACCTCCACATTATCTGTTCCTGCTTTACAGAGGCAGAATTTCCTCTCTTGGAGTGACTTACATTTGGCTGCCCTGGAAAGAGCAGGTCACAGTCCCCAGCATGGGTGCCCACTGCTGCTGGCAGCCATGATGGAAGAGCCGGCGCCTTCCAAGACGGGAGCTTCCAAACAGGGAGTAGAGAGAAACCACAAGTCTCTGGAGCTGGGCTAATGGAAAAGATTTGTGGAAGAGATTGCTTCTTAAATTCTCTTTCCAAATCTGCAGAAAGCATTGCAAGTCGGGTCCAGGGCTGTGGGTGGGACAGGCGGATGTTGTCAGCAGAGCCATTCTCTTGGGCTTCCTCTGTCACCTCGAGTGGGACGTGTTGGCCAGCACAGTGCAAGGTAAGGGCATACCCTCTTCTCTCGTGGGATTTAAAGTCAAGTCCCTCATCCAGGAAGGCTCGGGCATAGTTCAGGAGGGTCACAAAAGGCAACAGGTAGTTCCAGAAAGAGATGGCAAGATGCTCACCCTACTGGTGGTGCCTGCAGCTCTCCACCCATCCTGCAGTGCCCACCTAAGCACAAGGCGGTTCACACCTGCATTGCTGCTCTAGGAAGAGGACAAGGTGGATGTTCAAAATGTTCAGATGAAATACTGCTGCAGCCGAAGACGAAAGGACTGGCAAGCCGCCAGTGTGCCATCATCCCTGCGGGGCCATCTTGAGCACTGGATCCTTGTGGGTTTGAGAGCAGGGGGCTGGCTTGGCAGGGGCTGGGCAGGCTCTAGTCTGTGTTAATGGCAGTGGTGCACAGAGCTTGCAAATGGCTCTGATGGCTGAGCTGTGTATCAAAGCGACAGGGCTGAGGGACCTCCTTAGGAACAGGGTTCTACCTCACCTGCTCAGGTACACCGTCCTACCTTCAAAGCCCCAAAGGCCAATGCTATCCCTCTGTCAAAGAGGCCCTTGTAACCTTCTGCAGTGAAGGGGGTGGCTCGGGTCACCCTGGTAACATACGAAACCTGATAATTTGCCTTTCTCCTTGGCTCTGGGACAGGGATGTCATGTTGGTGGCTTGTAGGGTATTTTGTCATGATACTTGGAAACTATAACAGGTCACCCCTGCTCTGGAAGTCTGGTCATCAAAGCATTTGGGGTTATTTCCCGCAGGTAAGACCCATGCTGTTCTACAAAATATTCTACTCTTCAGCCCAACAAGAGCATCCATTTGAGACAGACTGACGCCCCGGCTTTTCAGGTAGGTAACTATTCAGTGAGGCCTCGGGAGGAACAGAACTGACAGCATCACCGTGAATCGTCCAGGGGATTTCTTAGATTGGTTTACACGATATGGGCTGGGCAGTCTAGCAATGGGCTTTAGGCCGAGGAGTCTGAGAACCCAGTAGCCAGCTGCTCAGTCCATAAGGCCAGGTGTCTCAGCAGTCCCCACCTGGAGCCGAAGGCCCGGAGGGTTCCTGGAAAGCCACTGGTCTTCAGTCTATATTGGGAGGCTGAGGAAGCCGTGAAGGACAGCTGCAATGGGGTAGACACTCTTGCCAGCAAGGCTCAAGGACAGCCAGGAGAGAGCCTTTTCCTGGAAGCTCTTTGCATCTTGCCTGCCACCTGCAAAGCTGCCACTCTGGGGCAGGGTCTTCCTTTCTTTCTTGGAAATGTCCTTACAGATTTGCCTGAGAGGCATGTCTCTTCCTTGATTCCCAATCTGACCAAGAAGACAGTAGAAATTAACCATCACAGAGGCCAGGAAACACACACAGCTACACCGGCTGCAGCCGCAGTACGTATGATTCTCCCATTCAAGTAGCCAGCAGGCCCAACCCTGCTTAGGTCCCGAGATCCATCAGGATCAGGTATATTCGGGGTGGTGTGGATTCTCAGAGACAGATGGTTCTCTGCAGGGTCAGGGAAGGGATGAGCCACAGGTTCTTCTCTCCCCAAGGCCATCATTGGTTGCAGCTGTGGTGAGCCTTCCCCAGCTGCCCTGGGTCTGGTTCATTAGCCTTTCCCTACAGCTTTCTGGTAACCCCAGCACCTGCTGCCAGGTGCACCCCACCTGCTGTTTGCAGATGGTAAGGGTAACTCTCCTTTGTGTAGCGTCAGAGCCAGAGGGCCCCACCCAGCATGGTGGCTCAGCACCACCAAGGTCCTTCACACGTGCTCACTAAGCACGCTACGGTTCACTCGGCTTACTGGCAGGACTATGGTTCTGAGCCTCAGATGAAGTGGGAGAAGGAGGGGAAGCCTGTGGTCTCCTGAAGGTCACACATGGAGCCTTGCCTTGTTAGTGCATCACATGAATTCTGTCACTTCCACTGTCTTTGAATTCTTTTATTTATTTATTTAGAAGAGAGAGAGAAAGAATGAATTGGCATGCCAGGGCCTCTTGCAGCTGTAAATGAACTCCAGACACATGCATCACTTTGTGTTTCTGGCTTAATGTGAGTATTGGGAGAAATGAACCTGGGCCAGTAGACTTTGCAAGAAAGTGCCTCCCAGCCCCGATTTCTGTTACTTTTTTATATTTACCTTTATTTATTTATTTGAGACACAGAAAGAGACAGAGAGAGAGACAGAGAGAGAGAGAGAGAAAGGGAGGGAGGGAGAAAATGAACACACCAGGGCCTCCAGCCACTGCAAATGAACTCCAGACACATGTATCTGATTTACGTGGGTCCTGGGGAATTGAACCTGGGTCCTTTGGCAAGTGCCTTAACTGCTAAGCCATCTCTCTAGCCCGATTTCTGTGACTTTCTAATGAAGTCCACAGTGCTTCTTGTTTGATGAATGTGCTGGTTGCATCTTGTGGGGGAGGGAAACTTTCTTTCCTGCTGGCCCAACTAGGGGCTCGTTTTGTAGAATCTGCGAACTGAGGGGCAAGTCCTGGGGGAAGCGTTGTCAGAGAGCACATTGGGATATTTCTCTGACGGCGCATGGAGAAGGAACCTAAGAGTTCTGCTTAGACAGGTGGTTTGGACATTTGCAGGAAAGCACAGAGCTGCAGAGCAAGGAGGCATCATGTATTCAGGGCAGAGCAGGAGGCCCATGCTGGCTGTCAGTCAAAATCAGAATCTGCTCAGTGCTGAGTCTAGAAGAGCCCATGCTGGCAGCTTCCTCTGAGAGCCCCTCTCTCCAGGAAGATGGATTGACCACTCAGGGATGAAAGTGGAGCTTTCCAGCCTTGCCTTGGGTCCAAGTCCATGGCTGTTTTCTCTTAAAGCAGCGTTTGGGGAGAAGGCAGGGACATCTCTGAGGTGTATTTTTTTTTAAAGTTTAAGCATGTTTATTTATTTATTTGAGACACACAGAGAGACAGAGAGATAGAGAGAATAGTGTGCCAGGGTCTCCAGCCACTGCAAACAAACTCCAGACACATGAACCACCTTGTGTATCTGCCTTATGTGGGTCCTGGAGAGTCGAACCTGGTTCCTTTAGCTTTGCTGGCAAATGCATTAACCGCTAAGCCATCCCTCCAGCCCTCCAAGGTGTATTTTGTTACAGAGAGATGTGGAAGAGAAGGTAGGCATGTTTGATTCTGCTAGAGGTTCCCAGCCTTATAGCTAAACTGGTCATCTGGGTGGACTGGCCTTAACCTCATGTCGCTTGATGGGGCATTTGCAGTCTAAGTGGATGTCCCTCAGGTGTGAAAGAGCACAGCCACTGATCTGGCTGGTTTTCCTTCTGCGGCAACCCCCTCTGTCTAGACAGCTTTCGTTGCCAGTCTTACACACCTATCCTTTCCCAAGACAGCTGCCTGTCTATTTTCTGTATACTATGTACCCCCACCCCCATGGGTTGACAGGCATCTCTCTAAGCCAGTGATGCAGCCCACCATGTCTGCAGCAGAGGCCTGTTTGGCCTCTGATGGTGATCTGGCCCTGGTGACCTCCCAGCCTCCCACACCTTTGCCTTACTGAGCTTTCTGGAATCCCTTTTTCTTGCTTTCTCTCTGGGTCTGTAGACATGTAGCATGGGTCCTATGGCTTCCTGTCTTCCGGGGTGTCCTCAGTGCCTCCTGTGGTTCCACCAGAAGGGCTTGTTGGTGCAGCTCTGATGGCCCTGTCTGTGTGAGCATGCCTCTCTGTCCAGGGCTCCTGCTAATCATTCAGGCCTCTTTGCTGCACATAGCCCGCCCTGCCACACACAGCCCTCCCACTCCACTCTGTCCTACCACAGCCATGGGTGTAAGGAGTCGACATGTGAATACCTCAGCTCCCTTGTTCCTAGACATAAGGAGTCGATGTGTGAATACCTCAGCTCCCTTGTTCCTAGACATAAGGAGTCGATGTGTGAATACCTCAGCTCCCTTGTTCCTAGACATAAGGAGTCGATGTGTGAATACCTCAGCTCCCTTGTTCCTAGACATAAGGAGTCGATGTGTGAGTACCTCAGCTCCCTTGTTCCTAGACAGGTCATTCTGAGGATCAGCTAGGGCTCCACTTTCCCAGGAAGGGCTAACCCCATGAGCATCATTACCTTCAGTCTGCCGTTCCCTCCCGTCTTCCTTCTCCACTCTCTTGCTAGACTTTCCCGGCATTCCCTTCCACAATGACTCACACTTGAATCCTTGCCTTGGCTGTTTCTGTGGGAACGTGTGTCAGTTGCTTTCTTGTCATGGACAAATACCTGACAAGCAGCAATTCAAGGAAGGAAAGGGTTTTCTTTTGGCTTACAGTTTTGTGTGAAATTTCACAGCAGAGAAGGCGTAAGACAGGTACAGGAGCAGAGCTGGTCACACTTCAGAAATGAAGCAGAGGGTGATCAGGAAATGGAATTGGGCTGTGAAATCTCAAGGTCTGCTCCACAGTGACCCACTTCCTCCAGCTAAGTTCTGCCTCCTAAAGGTTAGCCTTACTGAACACCACCACCAGCTAGAAACCGAGTGTTCAAACACACGAGACTGTGGGGGACATTCTACAGAGAAACCACCAGAGAACCCAAATTAACACCCGGACCCTTGTCATGCTGTTGAAGTTCATGCCCAAGTCACTTTGGATGGGCATCCTCTGTGAAGACTCACCATATTAATGATCAAATACCGAACACAAGGCATGCTGCCCGTACGTGACAACGTCCCTGTGAACATGGCGGACAAAGGCAGGAGGAAGGGAGGAAGGCACAATGCCTCACTCATTGTTTAGCCAACTGGAAAATAGGATGCTTGTGGATCTCTGGGCACCCACTGGCCTGGGGACTCAAAGGTGCCTGGTATGCAAGTCCTAGGGGAGCAGAGGGCAGTCGTGCAGAGATGCTGTTTGCACCCCCTTCTTTCTCACTGTGGGAGACGTAGGCTTGCGTAGGTGTCATGGAGTAGATGGTGGCCGGTTAGCACATTCGAGTCCTCCCTCTTCTCTTGGGAGACCAGGAACTCATTTGAGAGTATTTGTAAATGGAGCCCCGTGTCCTGGAGCGCCCCCTGGCTGTAGGTGGATGGAGAGCACCGGCTCACAGAAGTCGGCGACGTACTTAAATGTGTTGCTCTCTGCCTCCGTTCTCTAGTGTGAACATTCTTTTAAAGAAAAAAAAAAAAAAAAAAAAAGAAAAAAGGTAAGGTTGCTTATTGACTGAAATGCCCAGCACAACTTTCTTCATTTATTAAAAATTACTCCTATTCCTAAAGAAACGGTATCCAAACAAAGAGAAGTTACCCACAATTTTCTATTGTCAAAGATCACTCCAGATTGCGCTGTTGAAGCAGATCCTCAGGAATGCATGGAAAATTCTCTAATCACCTACGAAGTGTGCTAATGGTGTGGGGGCAAATGGTCCTTGCTGTCCCTGACCTCTGAGCCACTAGTTCCAGAGGGGGTGCAGGTAGGCACTGTCCCATGATGGGCAGGACAACTGCTGTGAGATTTGGAGATAATTCTGGCAATTGTAGATAATTAATTTTCTCAAACATGAAAGAGCCATAGAAACCATGTGAAATGATGGGGAGACAGATAAAACAGGGAAGATGGTCTTTGAGGGTGGGGTCAGCCAGATGAAAGGACAACTCAGGGCAGGTGGATTCATTCCACTCAGCCTTGGGAATTTGACTGGGGAAGAAAGGAAGGAAGTCTGCATGGTGAAAGGCTGTGATTTGATGGAATCTGAAACATTTCCACAACTAAGAGACCACTCTTATATAATGAATGCAGTTCTAGAGAAGCCAGGCTTCATGGAGCATAGCCAGGAAGGAGAGCTCACGCACAACGGAGAAGTCAGACCACAGGCACGTTCCCTGATTAACAAGGCCTCATTGGAAAACACCTTCTGCTGCCAGCCAGGCCTACAGCTCTTGCTGAGGTAAGTAATTTCCACAGCTAGTGGGTTGATTATGAAGTTTCAGAGACCCAAAATTAAAGAACATTGTTTCATGCTAATACTCACAATGAGGATGGTAATAACTGCTATTCAGATAGAATTATACAGTTTAAAAACGTTTTCATATTCCCTGTGTCCTGTCCCATGTGTGTCCACTCAACAATCAACCACAAGAATTACTTCAAGGGTGGAGAAATGCAAGGGTTTGCTGGAAGATGACTCAGGATTCATTCTATCAATAGTACCCAAAAATTGGTTCTGTAAGCATGCTGTTCCCATTTGATCTTATTCATGTCATATACATCTCAGATCCTTTATAAATTGGTGGAGTCTTTTTGTAAGACAATGTTTTATTAAATAGCACAGGCTGTTCTAAACTCAGTATGTAGATTATTATGGCCTTCAACTCATGGTGCCTGCCTGACAGTCTCCCAAGTGCTGGGATACAGGGGCAAGCCAGTACACTTAGCAAGAATGTTTTCACTAAGTTCATTTCCTAACAATTACATGATTTGGACAACTCCCCATGAACTGGCATCTGGCTTCTTGTGGTTGCCCCTCTGAGGGTATGATTTGGGTGTCTGGCACCATAGAAGTTGCTTACAATCAATACAAGGAGTGATCCACCTGCCCTGGGGTGTCCTTCATCTAAGCGAATCCACACTGCAAACACCCACACTGTTGCGTGAACTGATGTGCATGTGTGATGGGGGCGGGGCTGAGACATTCTCAAGCCAGTCTGAGTGAGAGCTGGCACTGTGCCAGGCTGGAGAAGTCACAGTGGATGGACAGAGCGGTCTTAACAATCTCATTGGACTAGTCAAGTTATTTTTGCAAATCTTGCAAAGGTGTTTTAACATACAAATATATGTTTTGGGGCTGGAGAGATGGCTTAGCAGTGAAGGTGCCCGCTTGCGAAGCCCAAGAACGCCTGTTCTAATCTCTAGGTCCCACGTTTAGCCAGATGCCAAAGTGATGCAAGCATGCAATGTCACATATGCGCACAAGGGGGTGCACTTGTCTGGAATTCATTCACAGTGGCTGAGAAGCCGCTGGTGCACCCATTCTCTCTCTGCCTCTTCCTCTCTGTCTCTCTCTCAAATTAAAAAAATTATATATTTGAACTTCCAGGTTCATAGCAGAGTTAATGGGGGAAGTCTGAGCAAATGAAGACCTTCAAAGCTTCTGCTACCTTACATACATGGGAAAGTCACCTCTCTTGGATGAATGGAGGAGATGGGGTGCTGGACACTCCATTCCAGTGTGGTAGGTAATTCTTCTCTCATATATATGGGATCAACAAGAAAAAAAGTAAATATGTGGTTGTTTTTGTTTTTCTTATTTATTTTTGCATGTGTGTAGTGTGTAGAGTGTGTGTTGTGTACGCCCACGTCTATGCTGATGGGGTGTCCTGTGGGCTTGCCTGCAGTGGCCAGAGGAGAATGTTGGGCGCCCCCCTCTATCACTCACTTACCTGCTCTGCTTCTTGCAATGGGCTCTCTTACGGATCCAGGAGCTTGCCATTCGCACAGCCCAGCGGTCCTCTGGTTTCTGCTCTTCGTAGGACTGGGGATAGAGACGTGCACGGCCATGACCAGCTGTCTGCCTGAGGTCTGGAGTTTCAGCCTTGAGCAGTCTCAGGCTCGCTCAGGCCCCCATGCATGGGCAAGAGGTGCAGACGACCACTGAGCCATTTCTCCAGTCCCATTCTTAGTTTTAAATGGTAGCAGTCTGGGGGTCCAAAGGAGAAACAAGTGTACCCTGCTTTTCTGTACCCTGCATAGAAACCCTGCTTTCTGAGTTTTTTCTTGGTGAGAATGTGAGGGGTGGGATGGGGTGACCACAGAAGGGTTAGAGGAGCCTACTTGGGGCCGTACTGCTTTGAATTGCCACTGAGCTCTGGTTGTACAGCCACAGGTTTATTATAAACCGTGAATCAGATCCTTCCTTCCTTCCTTCCTTCCTTCCTTCCTTCCTTCCTCTCTCCTTTCCTTTCCCTCCCTTTCTTCCTTCTTTCCTCCCTTTCTCCCTCCCTTCCTTTCTCCTTCCCTCTTTTCCTCCCTCCATTCCTTCCTTTCTCCCTCCCATCTTTCCTTCCTCCCTCCTGTTTTTCTTTCCTCCTTCTGGTGGGCATCTGTGGGGTCCATCTCTGTACTTCAACTCTCGTCCTCTGGTTCAGAACACATCTCTGTGAAGAGTGGGTCAGAGTTAGGTTTTGAATCTGCCCTGGAGCCCTCCTGGCTGTGGCTGAGTTTGAATCTCCCACCTCACATTTCGTTCTCTTTTCTCCACGCCTTTCCTGCTGCCTTAGCTTAGTTTTGTTTTGCTTTAGTATTGTATTTCATCTCACCCACTGGCTTTTAAATCATAACTCACAGCTTCATTCTCTTTGATTTTTCCATGAATTATGCTATTTGGCATAACTTCTAGCTCAGTCTGCTGTACCATGTCATGCGCAATGTTGGGTCTCAGCAGAGCATACGCCACTATCCCTCTTGTCCTTTGTGATACTGTCACACAGTCTACATCATGTCTCTTATTTGGATATATTAATCATATTTAATAATGGTTTATTTTTTTATTTATTAGAAACAGAGAGAGAGAGTGAGAGAGGTGCACCAGGGTCTCTAGCCACTGCAAATGAACTCCAGACACGTGAACCACCATGTTCATCTGGCTTACATGGGACCTGGAGAATCAAACCTGGGTCCTTAGCCTTTGTAGGCAAGTGCCTTAACTGCTAAGCCATCTCTCCAGCCCTTAATAATGGTTTAGTGCAACCTTTTTGTCATGTGTGTTGGCCCCATTATCCCTTCTTATAAATCCCAAGGCATCTTATTATTTTTGTGTAAGTAGCCAGTTGTTTAAAATGTCAAGAAAGCCCCCCCCCAAAAAAAACAATAGCCTTTGAGATTGTCGGTTCTGGTGGTTCTGGTCATCTCCTTAGTAGGTCTAAGGTTCCATCTGCTCTTATTCCTTTCTACCAAGGGAGTTTTGCTGATGAGTTCAGGCCCCAGCACCCACATGAAAAGCCTCAAATTGTCTGTAAATAGTTGCCTGTGTTTTGGAAGCTACTGTACATGCAGATAGACTCCTGGGATGAGCACACTTTTGCTTCATCCCCCCCCCACAGGCACATGCACCCCCTACACATAAATGACACCTTTCCAATTTTGAACACTTAGAAGGCTGAGGAAGGAGGATATCTGTGAGTTTGAGGCTGGTATAGGACATACCGCAAGATTCTGTCTTAAGCACCCCCCCCCCAAATAATAACACTTCCCTCCTGTGTGCAGTCTTGTGTTGGGACCAGCGTCTAACCTCACAGGAGTTCCCTGTGGGGGATGTGGTTTCTTTTATGCACCCCTTTATCCCTGGTTCTCAACACGCTGACTCCACAGCTTGTGAGGAGCCCCTGTGGGTGCTGGCACCATTCAGCTTGCGCGTTCCTCGGGGAGCCCGGTCAGAAGTGCGCGAGCTCATTTGACACTGTTCCACAGGATGCTCAGTTCTCTTCAGCGTGCGCCCTTTGTGCTTTGCGTGGTTTTGATTTCTTTCTCTTAACGATGACTGGGTTTTCTCCTCTGGCTCTCATGCTGCTGTTAAGGTCATCAGTGGACTTTTCCTTTCAGATGCTGTATTTTTCTGTGGGAAGATGGCTGTATCCCTGTCTATAATTTCCATTTCTCCAGTGACTGTCTCCATGTGTGCAATCATTAGTTTAAATACTTAAATATATTTATATTATCACTTTAAAATCCCCACCTCATGATTTTAGAATTGCATTCCCCTGAATATTGGTTGCACATATTTGCCGGCTCACATATTCCTGCTTCTTTCCAAGTCGACTTCATTTTCCATCGTATGCTCATTCCATGTGTGGGTAGTGGGCCCGGAAGGGGTGGTCTTCCCCTGAAAACCAGCCATGCTATGGCATGGGATGACTGTGAGCTTTGTAAGAATGGCGGGGGTAGGAGTGGCTCTGCTGGGAACATATTGCCGTGTGGAGTCTCAGCTGATCATCTGCAGGTCCCTCTGGCTGCCCACCTCTCCAGTGCTTTGAAGCCTTCCAGAGTCTCTGGCCTTTCTCAGCCTTCAGCTTTCTGCCTCTGCTCTGTGCAGCTCCGTATGCAGCCAGACTGCCACAGGGTCTTCTGGTCCAAAGGGTCTGTGGTGCCCAAGCTGAGAAAGTGGGGGCAGGGCTCCAGGGGCTCTCAGTGCTGCAGAATGTGGTGTCAGACAGGCCAGGAGTGCTTCAAGCCCTTCTAGATGCCTTCTGAGTACATCTTCATGATAGGATGGGTGAGGATGGGTGGGAGAACTTCAAGTACCAAGCCTGATGTGCCCAGGTCTTTTGCAAGCTTGACTGCTGTCAAACATCCCGTTTTATGGGATGAAGTTAGGCAAAGTTATGACCACTCTGTCTGTACAAGAACGAGGCAGTCGTTAAATAGCAGAATGGTTTATAGAGCATTCCCGACAGGCCTGGGCTTTAGTGGGCTCTGGAGAAACAAACCAGCCATGTATCGCTGCTTCCTGTAAGGAACTCACATTTTAGCACAGGACACTCAGGCCGGAGTCACTTGCCAGCACGAGCAGTTGTGCAGTTCTGTTTGCTCGCTTTTCTACAGTGGAGAGGTGGCTATAGGGGATGGGGAAGGAGTGGAGACCATGCATGCCCCCCACCCTGGGCTGGGCTCTGACTGTAGAACCCCATCTCCCTGTCTTCACATGTCAAAAGCCAGCTGGATCCCTCCATTCCTTCTCTGAAGAGGCTAGAAGTCAGAGCAGTGCCGGCCTCTTACTAACCGTGTTGACACAAAGCCAGCTTCAAGTAGAGTGGGAGCCCATTTAAATAATAATAAAATACTGACTGAATGGGTAGACCCATTTGTGTGTTGGTTTCTGAAATGAAAGAAGCAGCTTTCCTTGTAATTGCTGTCAGGTTTTAAGCCATCCTCTTTTCAGAACGCGCCTCTTAATGCAACCGTGAACATCGTTACCAAGCAACCCGCGGCCTTGGGCGGTGGGAATCCAAGAGTGACTGGCGTGGAGGCTTCATCCGAGGGTGAGAATGCTGCACCTCACCAGCCTGCGGGCGCTGTGTGCTGGCAGCTGGTCTAGCTGGAGAGAGCTCTGTGCAAGGAGACCAACCACAAGGCTTAAAACAAACAAACAAAATAAATAAATAAGCAGATGTGCCCTATCCCACCAGCAGTGGGCTTTTGGTGTCAGACATGCTTTTTGGGTGCAAGCAACTGCCTAAGACTGAGGTCAGGGCTCATCGTGGGCTCTGTAAAGGTGATTCTAACCAGGCTGCATCACCCGAGGAGCGGGGAAGCCCACGGCAGGGCCCATGCTGATCCCACACCCCGAGGTAGGCTGTGAGAGGCCTACAGGGGCACTGAGCCTGGCCAAATCTACTCCATAGCACCCAAAAGGAGGGTGGGGAGCTCCCATCAAAACAACCTTGATTCTAAGTGGCTATCTCACATCCTCAAGGTGGCAGGAGAGTGCCCCATGGCCCATGCAGCACTGGGTGTCACTTTGGAGTATGTGAACTGAGTTTTGTGATTTGTTTTTACAGTCCTAATTTCTTCCACTGGACATTCTGTCCTGATTCACAGACTATATGGGTTTGATCCTTAGCCATTGGATTATTTCTTCTGGAATAATCTTTTCCTCTGACATGAGTTACTTGGCCACTGCCTTCATTAAAAACAAACAAACAAGCAAGCAAACTATTTTTATTTATTTATTTGCAAGCAGAAAGAGGCAGGTGGGGAAGGGAGGTGGAGAATGGGTATATCAGGGTCTCTTGCTGCTGCAAAGGACCTCCAGATACATGTGCCACTTTGTGCATCTGGCTTTATGTGGGTCCTGAGGAACCTAATCTGGATCAACCCAGGCTGGAAGGCTTTGCAAGCAAACACCTTTAGCTGCTAAGCCATCTCCCCAGCCCACCATTGCTTCCTTGATTTTTTTCCAGAGGTCATACACACACACACACACACACACACACACACACACACACACACACACAGCATAAATTCATTTTTCAAAACCCACACAATGTGAAATAAAATAAGAGAGAATGAAAATGGGGTTGTTCATGGCATTTGCCTGGCATGCCCAAGGCCCTCAGTTTGATCCCTAGCACCTCTACAAGACAAAACATCCTCGGGGGTTGGGAGCAATCTGTACCCATCTCGGTTGGCACAGGGTGTGTAGTGGGCATTCATTCACCTGTAAAGGTTTATGTACCTTATTCTACAGAAGAAATCCCTCACTGTTTTTTTTTTTTTTTTTCTGGGGATTAAACATAGGCCGTGGGCAGGTTAGGTAAGTGCTTCACCACTGAGCAGCTCCAGCCTTCTTTTTGCTTTTGACCTTGAAGTCTGCCTGTTGCCTGGACAGCCCTGGACTTGTTATGATCCTGCCTCAACCTCTCCAGTAGATGGAATCCCAGGTCGAACTTTCTAACACAGTCAAGGAGCTGTGTCAGCTTCCAATATGGAAACTCAGTGACGAGGGAGGTCCTCGTGTCTTCAGAGCTCTTCCCTGGGCCTGGCTACATCCTGCTTCTCTGAGAGACCACGGGGCAGAGCTGCCTGCTCCTGGAGACCAGTTCCAGTGAGTGCTGTCCCGCTGCTCCTGGTGACGCGGGACAGTGACACTCGTGCTGGCCACACTGACACTTGCTTCTGTTGACTGACGTGCCTTTTGGTCAAATGTCCAGGTGGTTTGGATGCTTTTGGAAAAGGCAGAGACTTGGTGTTCAGGAGGTCTCTTCATGTCCACTGCTGAGGAGAAGGTGTGTTGTTATCTGACTAACCTCCATGGGGCTGTGTGAGGAGAAAGTGCCCAAGCCTGAGTAGACGCACCCACCACTGCATTTTTTAACCAGACAGATGGCGGCAGAAGCTGTTCAGTAGCCCCAAGTTCAAGTTCAGCTGGTACCCTAGGGGTGTCTGTCCCCCACAGGCATGTGCAGAAGGAGGCTGCTTCATGCCTGAAGTCATATTCTCTCCTTGAAAAAAAAAAGGAAAATCATTACTTGTTGGTTCAGCACTCAGACCTTCAAATGGGGACTTGACCTTTGTCAATGTCTTTTCAAAGGGCTCTCTCTCTGTTTCCCAGAGCACATTAAAATTCACCTATTCTATGAAACCATGCATTCATGTATCACCTGGAACCATCCAGTGACCCTGGAACAGCGTGTGCACTGATGCGCCTGTAGGCCAGGGAGACAGCGGTGCTTCAGATCTGGGGACATGCAGACAGGACTCCAGGCTCTTGGGACCTGCAGAACAAGTCCCCACCTAAATTCAAATGGAGGAAGTAGACACTAAATTAACTGGAGGACACACTCTGCAGAGACTCAGTGTAGTGAGGGTGCCAGGCGACAGTGAGCCTGGCGTCTTCAGATCTGTCACCAGGAGAAGCCTCTGGACAGATATTTGACACCAAGAAGTGAAAAGAAACCCTCAGGCTGGAAGGAGCAGTTGGTCCAAAGGCCTTGGGGTGGGAGGAGCATGGGTTGTGTGCATATGTGGGAAGCTGTGAAGAGGCAAACATGCCATTTCTAAGCCACCTGCAGCCAATGAGCCATCCCACTCCCTGGGGCCACATGGTGTGACCCTGCGGCCTGGCTCAGGACTACCAGTTGGTTCCGAGCACAGTGGAGGCCACAGGGTCTTTAGCATGGAATGCCGCGTTTGGTCTTGTGTTTCCTAAGTACCTGCTCTGTGTCTGCTCCGTGCAGAGGGGAGGCTGGTGCGTAGCCTCTGTCTGGGTCCCTCCTGTCATATGCAGCCATTGTGGATCCAGGTCTTAGGGGCCATTGAAAATATTTTATTTTTGTTTAAACTCACAAGAAAAGGAATATAACCGGCTTGGGTTAGATTTGTCCTGATAATGGTAATCATTAAGTATGTATGCACTCATACATGTCCATACAAACCCAAGTGCACATATATATGTATGTGTATGTATGTGCACATGCACACACGTGGGTTGCTGTGCAGATGTGCTGGGCCTATGATAGACAGACTGAGCAATGGAGGCTAAAATGCTTAATCGGGGCCTATGCGTGTGCCTCGCCTTCCCCCATACACTGGCTTTGGTCACGTGGTGGCCTTGGCAAAGCATGAGTGATGGGAGAAACATTTATACTGTCCATATCCCCCCCGATTCACTGCTAAGCTGGATGTGAAATCTGGGTACTGAGCTTGGCAGTTGGGTGCTGCAGCAGATTCCTGGGTCCCGTTGTTGAGTGTCCTGTGCTGTTGGGCCTCAGACCCTCAAACCCTGCTGGGCCAGCTCGTCAGAGGTACTGCCAGGAGGCCCCGAGCTGAGTGGAGAAGGGGACTTGTGGGGCTCTAGACCAAGCACAGGTTTATAAAACGGGGTCTGACAGCTCAGCCTGTGCCAGTGGGTACAACCTGTGGCCCCCATGCCACTCATGTGCAGATGGGGCCCTGTGACCCCACAGATTTTGACATCAGTGACTTAAGGAGGCTGAGATCTACGGCCTGGGCACGTGGGCTCAGGAGTCTGCTGTCCCCACCGTGACTGGGAAGGGACTACTGCTGTCCCTCATCAGTGACTTAAGGAGGCTGAGATCTACAGCCTGGGCACGTGGGCTCAGGAGTCTGCTGTCCCCACCGTGACTGGGAAGATCTCAGCGACGTCCCACTGACCCTGCTGCCGTCCCTCTCCCAGCACGAGCTGGAACGCACGAAGCTGTAGTTACAATGGCTGCTTGTCCATGTGGTCACACATCAGCCCGTGCCCTGGACCTTCTGACTTGGGCTTAGGCAAGAATGACTGTCCAGAGCCGGGCGTGGTGGCGCACGCCTTTAATCCCAGCACTAGGGAGGCAGAGGTAGGAGGATCGCCAAGAGTTCAAGGCCACCCTGAGACTACGTAGTTAATTCCAGGTCAGCCTGGACCAGAGTGAGACCCTTCCTCGCAAAACCACAAAAAAAAAAAAAAAAAGTGACTGTCCAGCTTGGGTTCATTTTTGAGTCTCTGGCCCTGTGATTAAGTGGCCGAGGACACTCTCATGCCTTAAGTGGCCTTAGATGTGATCAAAATGGCTGGAGCTCTGGTCAAGAATGGATCAGAGTCCTCTGACTTTGTTCATATTAACAAGTCTGCGCAAAAGAGTCCCATGGCTCCCATCCTATTCACATGATGCTCCTGCTGCCACTCAGGGTCCAGCTCCATCTCCGCCTGATCACTGGTGTTTATCTGACAGATTAAAGCCGGCAAGAATCAGATGCTTCATTAACTAGCTGAGAGGAACAATCTTCATAATCAATGTGCTGTTGGCGTCCAGGAAGTCCCACCAGCTACAGCTTTGCTCTGAGCCTAATGGGCTGTGCTATGGGGGGTGGAGGGAGAGCTGATGAGCCAGCCTGCTGCTGGGATCCACCCTGTGCTTTGGAGTAGAGCACCCAGGTGCCACCGAGGAGATGGCAGGACTGCAAAGAAGCTGAACTGAGGCTTGATGCCAGCTGAGGTGTCTGGAAGAGCCCCTCCCTTCTCCTGGCCACATCTAAGCGGCTCCAGTTCATTGGTTACTCTGGATGTCAATACACGTGTGACAAGTGCCAGGAGTGACATGCTATCAGTAGGTGTGACAGAGGGGTTGGGGGGGGTTGTCCTTTTACAGGGTGCTGTACTGAGCACTCTCTCGGGAACACAAACCAAGATGTCCCTGCACAGTTGTCACTTCATGAGGGTTAGAAAGGAGCTAGTTGAAACTGTGTGTGAGAGGGGGCGGGGGCTAGATCCGCACACAAGCTCCATATGTAAAACCTTGCCTTGTAAGCTTGAAGACCTGAGCTCATTTTCCAGATCACCAGGTACAGTTCCAGGGGTGGTGGTTTGAATGGAAAATGTCCCATAGGCTCATGTGTTTGAAAACTTAGTCCCTCGCTTGTGGTAATTTTGGAGAAGCTATAAGGCCTTTGGGAGGAAGAGCCTTGCTGGAGGGGCCATGTCACTGGGACAGACATTGGGGTTCACTAGTCGAGCGCTACTGGGTGTTAGCGTGCTAGCTCACGTGGAGTACTTCATCCTGTGGCTGAGTGACAAGAGCTGACACCCAGGCTGCCTGTTCTACTAAGCCTTCCCTGCCTTGATAAAACTTCTCCTCAATACCATATATATATATATATATATATATATATATATATATATATATATATATATATATATATATATATATTATTATATTAAATATATATATATATATATATATATATATATATAACCTTCTTCTCCCATGACCTGCCTCTGCCCAGGTGTCTTGTCCCCATACTAGAGGCAAGTGCAACACAAGGTGTCCTGGGGCGTGTGGTAATGTCTGTGCTGGGGAGGTGGAGACAGGAGGAGGGACCAAGAGCTCATTGGCCAGCCAGTCTACCTTAATTGGCAAGCTCCAGGCCAATGAGAGACTCTTGCTCCCAAAAGGTGGGTGTCATCCCTGGTGATGACACCAGAGGTTGTCCTCAGACCTCCATGAACACATGTAACCCCCCACACACATAGTTACATATGTGCATGCACACGTGTACACAAGGACCTTAAAGAAATGCAACTCAGTTGTTGGCCAAGGAGGTCCCCATAGCCTCCAAAACATTAAAGGCTTTTGCCAAAGCCCTTGGTTTCCCCTGAGAAACAGATAGTAAGACCCTATTGCTGAAGACAACTCTTGCCTGAGAGGCAAGGTCACTGAGAAAGCAAGCTGGTGCTGAGCAGAAAACCTTCTCCCTGTAGACCAGCCAACTGAAAGCTGGAAAAAGCTGCACTGCATGCAGAGTATGGGAGACAGAAGTCATCAGCAGTGAAAACAGTGGACGCTGAATATTCAAATTTGGCCAGACAGACCCAAAGACTGAACGGGTGCAATAGTGGCATGTCTACGCGTGGGGTAACCAACTGCTCTATAATTGGACTGAAGGCCCTCTCTACGGGAGGGAATACATACCTGGTACTGAAAAACCTAAGCAAAGTCTATGGTAGGTAAGGTCATAAGCCTTAGGGGTATAAAGCATGCCCTTATCTAAATGTATTTACTATTCCCACCAAGCTGCCCGGAAAATACTACACTTAATGCTCATATTCACATATTAATGCTACTCTCACTTCTGGTTAGAGAAGCTTCTCTTTTCAGATGGCGATGACCACTGGGATGATCCAAAAGGCAACATAGTGCTGAGAAGAAGGGATGGAGAAGTGCCCAGCACTGAAACATCTCTGTCACACCCTCCAAGGCTCAGGGATCATTGCGGAAGAGGGGGCGGATAGAATGGAAGAGCCAAAGGAAGGGTACGACTCCCTACAATGCAACTGCCCAAACAGAAATTGGCCTTGATATCCATGACCTTGCTGTGCCTAACAATACCTCCGCAAGACCCTCATAGTAGAAGTAAAAGAGGATGACATCATATTAAAAAAAGAGACTAATGGAGAGAGGGAGGGGATATGATGGAGAGTGGAGTTCTAAAGGGGAATGGGGGGAGGGGAGGGAAAACTATGCACCTTTTGTATGTAAGTATGTTTTGTTGTCAATAAATATTAAAAAAAAAAAAAAAAAGAAATGCAACTCAGGCACAAGACCCCAACAGTCTTTTTTTTTTTTTTAAAAAAAGATTTTATTTTTATTTATTTATTAGAGACAGAGAGAGGGAAAGAGAGAGAGGGGAGAGTGAGAATGGGCATGCCAGGGCCTCTAGCCACTGTAAATGATCTCCAGACACATGCGCCCAATTGTGCATCTGGCTTACGTGGGACCTGGAGAATCGAACTGGGGTCCTTAGGCTTCACGTGTGCCTTAACTGCTAAGCCGTCTCTCGAGCCCCCAACAGTCATTTTTGCTCCAGGTGGAAGCTGGACATTTTGTTCATTTTCAGAACTGCCCACATGGCTCAAATTGACAGCCAGTCTTAGAAATGGTGATAAGAGGAGATATGCTCATACAGGGCGTTTTTGCATTGCTTGAAAACCTCCCTAGTTATACATTTTAATTTACTTTACAAGTAAATATTGATTTATCTTATTTTTTTTTACCATGATGGGGCTGCAGGCACAGTGAGGAAAAAGCCTACAAGTTTTTAGCTTTCGTGTGGCTGCAGCCAGCACACATAGGGAACATGCAGACCTCAGCCACATGGGGCCAGTCTCAGAGGATATACTGAGCATGGTCAGGAAGGGGAGTGAGCTTGGCCCAAGACCTGCTGTGTTATGTGATTGT
Source organism: Orientallactaga sibirica (assembly GCA_036365145.1). Lineage (NCBI taxonomy): Eukaryota > Metazoa > Chordata > Mammalia > Rodentia > Dipodidae > Orientallactaga > Orientallactaga sibirica. Next base: position 199,074 of record JAEOAD010001557.1, on the reverse strand, counting down.
TACTCCCTCCCAAGGGGCCCTGGGATCCTGCAGGGTGTATGAAGGGTTGGCACCTTCCTGTTGGGTTTGCCTGGGATGGTCCCATCATGCGGAGGTGAGCTAAGATGGTACAACCCAGATGAACATGTCTCTTTGTGGACATTGAGGTGGGTTTTGTTTACATTTGTGAGGCCAGAGATGGCTCATCCATACCCCAGGACCTCACCTCAACACAAGGTGGCCAGAATCCACTGGGCGGCCTGCGTGTGCTGGGGCATCAGCACCAGGGATCAGGCTGGCTGTCCGTGGGGAGGCAGGGACTCCAGGGAAGAGAGGAGGGTTTTAGTAAATGATTGTTTTGAATTGAAACCCAACTTCTGCTGGCTAAACTACTGTGACTGGCAGAAGTCCTTATGTATGAAAACTAGGAACAATAGGAATGCTTCTCAGTGACTGATGGGTGAGTGGAGTTCATAGACTGCCTGGCTCCATGGATGGCTCAGTGGGTGGAGCCTATGGTTTTCTGGCTCCATGGCTGGCTCAGTGGGTGGAGTCTATAGATTTTCCCGCTCTATGGCTGGCTCAGTGGGTGCTTTGCGAGCAGCAACAGCTGTCGTCATAATCGCATCAGCTCCCCAGGGTCTCAGTAATGCTGTGTAACAAATATCCTAGCACCTAATGGTTTGAATGGAATACCACTCGTGATTTCCCCTTAGCTCCTGGATTGAAAGGGCAGCTCTGCTAACCTGATGGGGTAGTTTTGTCTGCCATCAGCTATAGGTGGTCTGGAAGGGTCTGGATAGCTTCGCCTCATCATGATGGGGGCTGGAAGGACAGGTGAGGCACTTTCATATTCTGAATTACAAATGCACACCCATATTATAGAAAGGAATCCACACACAAGTGATCTGAATATCTTAGTGTATGTGCACACACTGCTCATGGTGAGTATGTTCTGAGCTACCTCCCCAGAGCCCACATGCTTCTGAAGATTTCAGAGTTGACACCAGCAGACACTACCTGGCCTCAGCATTTTAAGGAGTGTTAGCACTAAGTGAGACATATCTGTCACACCCTCCAAGGCTGAGGGACCTTTGCAGAAGAGATGGCAGAAAGAAGAAAGGGGGCTGGAGGGATGGCTTAGCAGATAAGGCATTTGCCTACAAAGTCAAAGGACCCAGGTTCGATTCCTCAGGAACCATGTTAACCACATGTACAAGGTAGCTCATGCGTCAGGAGTTTGTTTGCAGTGGCTGGAGTCCCTAGTGCATCCATTCTCTCTTTCTCTTTCTCCCTGTCAAATAATTAAATAAATGAATAAAAATAAAATATTTAAAAGAAAAGAAAGAAGGAAGGGGAGGAGTGCTTACAACACTGTCTTCCAGACACAAAGTGGCCTTAATGTTCATGACCTCATAGTGGCTGATGCTACCTACACAAGTCCTGCATAATAGGAGGAATGAAGGTGACATCAAAATAGAAGAGAGACTAGTTGGGAAGAACAGATGGAGGGAGAGGGGATAGGAAAAGGGGACAAAGGAAGGTTTGGGAGGGGATTATGATCAGGGGACATGGTGTATATGGACAGAGGTTCTTCAATAAAAACTTTAAAACAAAACGCCTGGCACCAGACATCCAGAGAACGAGGGCAGACATCACATGTCTCAGAAATGTGGCCGACCACTTGACCAGAGGGCAAGCCTGAGCTCCAGGATGGTTTGTTTCTATACCCTGCCACTGATAAAGACTGCTGGCTGGAGACAAGAGGAAAGACATTAGGTGTGTGGGTGTGTTTCCCTTAGGGTGTGAATCCACCTCCTCAGGTCTCCAATAAAACACAGCTTAAAACATCAGTGTGTGTGTGTGTGTGTGTGTGTGTGTGTGTGTGTGTGAACCTCTTCAAATTAAGCACAGCTTAAAACTTCAGTCCCCATCTCCATCATTGGCATTGGTGGTGACAGGCCTTGTGAGTGGAATTACAGTCTCCACTCACCATGTGTCGGCCATCTTTGTTCCTGGCAGGCTTCCCCGAATTGCTTTCCATGATGGTGTCAGAAGAGAAATGCCCATGTGTTTTCAGATCTCTGTTTGGGTCCCATGTACTTGACAAGGCATGTCCCCTGACTGAGCTTAGAGATGGGGAGAGAATATGTCTCGGGAGGCCTTCATCAACTATGACTGCACTTGCTTCTCCAGGACAGCCACAGGTCTGTGTAGAAGGCCTGTGTGGTAGATTGAAAGTACAGTGTCCCCATAGTGTCCATGTGATGATACCTAAGCCTCATACTCAACCCCAGATGGCGGCAGTCTGGGCGTGAACCCTTGCTGGAGGTCTGTTACTGGGGACAGGCCTTGAGGTTTATCAGCCCGGCTCTGAGACTACTTCTACCCAGGAACGTGACAGCTACCTGCTTGTGTCATGTTTTCCCCTCTGTGATGAAACTTCCTCTCAAGACCCAAGCTGAAATATCTTTCCTCCCATCAGCTGCTTGTGTTATGTCCCCACAACAAGAAGGTGACTGCTACAGCCTGCGGATCTCATGGGTCATTTTCCTTATCCTCACCTGTGGTGCTGCTTGATTGACAGCAAGGTGAGACATGCAAAGCTACCTCTAAGATGACTGCTGGAAGCTGGGTGGGTAGCACATACCTCTAGTTCCAGCCCTCGGGATGCTGAGGCAGGAGGATCGCAAGTTGAAGGCCAGCCTGGGCTACAGAAGCTGTCATAAATAACAAGGAAACCAGTCAAATACCTGGATAGATGACCACAGTACTGGACAGAGAGGAGAGGTAGAAACAAGACCCCTCCCTGAGTCCATTGGTTGTGGTGATGAGGTGATTAAAACCCAGCTGAGTCACGGGGCAAGCTTCAGGTCTGCAGAACAAGCCTGCTTTTGAGGCCCTACAGACAGTGCCTGCTGGATATACATTTTCTTGTACAGTTTTCTCGGCAGTAAACATTGAAATAATTGTTTGTGGTTCAGAGATAGCTCTTTGTGTGAACTAATCAATGCCCTTCAGGGTTGCATTAGGGTGAGAACGTGAGTCAAGGGGGCCACGTGCCATTGATTCCACCTACCGCCAGGACGTAAAGTGCTTTCTTCATGACAGTCAGGACAGCGGGTCCTAGGCAGCCTGCCCCTCCACCAGCAATGGCTAAGCAGAGAATAAGACAATATTTAAAATTGGAAAAAAATCCATATTTAAAATTAAAAAAAACCCAGAAAGCCAAGGAATGATGTGAGACAGGAAGAGAGGAAGAGAGAAACGCTCTCAGAGCGTCCCTGGGCCTCCTCTTCTGTTGCCTACCCTCTTAGGGAGTTGCTTACCTGAGGGTCTCTTGGGGGTTGGCATATTTGCCTGGGGAATGGCACGTGTGTCCTGATGTAATTCTGCTTTAGGGGTAGCAGATTCCCTAGCTGGCTGACTTGGGACCCATTACCTTCCTCTCTAGTTCCTCTCCGGGGCTGCCCTAACTAGTGTCTGTTTTCACTTAAAGCTGAGCTATTTCTTGTGATGAGATCAAATTTCCTCTGCATGTCAAACTTGTTTTATGAGATGAAATATTTAAATAAAAAAAATTATAAGTGCACCATAAAATGCTGATCATGTGATTGATTTATTTTTATTTTGCATGTTTGAAGGCTGTGGGCATGTTTGAAGGCTGTTTTGAGGCAGACTCAGTTATAGTTCTTGAATTCTGTGCAAAGAAAATTTGTCCCAGCAGTCCCTAAGTGGCAGTAGCGGAGCCTGCTCTGACTGTGTCTCTCAGTCCCAAGGGAGAAACCAGGAAGCCCTGGCATGGAAGGAGAGCTGAGGTGCCAAAAGGGGGATGGATGAAGGAGGACATTTCCTTCTCGTACTCCATCATGCCCAGCGTTGCTGAGTTTTGTCAGTTTGATGGCTCAGTGGGGCCATCCTGACTCTCCAGCATGGCCCAGCTGGTCTATACTGTTTCCCATGGTGTAGTCTGGAGGTCACAGGAGACTCCCCGAACCTCAGCTGCTCCATTTGTAAAATAAGATTTGCTTATCTCCGAACCCACGGTGTACATCTGGAAGTCCCAGGCTGTGCCTCAAAGGCCCAGGACTTCCAAGGACTTCACAAGTACCTGTGCTGAGGAACAGTCACGGGACTCTTGCTGTCCCTCATGTAGGTTGGAATCACTCCGGTAACAGTCAAAGGAACAGCAGAAGGGAAAATGCAGGTCACCACAATGCCAGCATCTGAACTCTGACAGGTGAGTGCAATGACCCCAGGCTGACTGGACAGCTCTGTACTTCCGGAAGCCCAACGTGTTAGGCAGAGGTTCTCCGCAAGCTGTTGGTCTTGGGATGTGTGAGTGTATGGATGCGTGTTCTTGGGATGTGTGAGTATATGGATGCGTGTCCTTGGGATGTGTGAGTGTACGGATGCGTGTTCTTGGGATGTGTGAGTGTATGGATGCGTGTTCTTGGGATGTGTGAGTGTATGGATGCGTGTTCTTGGGATGTGTGAGTGGTGAGTGTACGGATGCGTGTTCTTGGGATGTGTGAGTGTACCTATGCGTGTTCTAGGTATGTGTGAGTGTACCTATGCGTGTTCTTGGGATGTGTGAGTGTACCTATGCGTGTTCTAGGTATGTGTGAGTGTACCTATGCGTGTTCTTGGGATGTGCGAGTGTACGGATGCGTGTTCTTGGGATGTGTGAGTGTACCTATGCATGTTCTAGGATGTGTGTTCTTATCGTGTTCTTGATGTGTACCTATGCATGTTCTTGGGATGTGTGAGTGTATGGATGAGTTCTAGGGATGTATGGATGTACCTATGTGTGTTCTTGGGATGTGTGAGTGTACCTATGCGTGTTCTAGGTATGTGTGAGTGTACCTATGTGTGTTCTAGGTATGTGTGAGTGTACCTATGCGTGTTCTAGGGATGTGTGAGTGTACCTATGTGTGTTCTTGGGATGTGTGAGTGTACCTATGCGTGTTCTTGGGATGTGTGAGTGTACCTATGTGTGTTCTTGGGATGTGTGAGTGTACCTATGTGTTCTTGGGATTTGTGAGTATGTACTTGGGATGTGTGTTCCTGGGATGTGTGTTCTTGGGATGTGTGAGTGTACCTATGTGTGTTCTTGGGATGTGTGAGTGTACCTATGCATGTTCTTGGGTTGTGTGAGTGTACGGATACGTGTCCTTGGGTTGTGTGAGTGTACGGATGCATGTTCTTGGGATGTGTGAGTGTACCGATGCGTGTTCTAGGGATGTGTGAGTGTATGCATGCATGTTCTTGGGATGTGTGAGTGTACCTATGCGTGTTCTAGGGATGTGTGACTGTACCTATGCCTGTTCTTTGGATGTGTGAGTGTACGGATGCGTGTCCTTGGGTTGTGTGAGTGTACGGATGCGTGTCCTTGGGTTGTGTGAGTGTATGGATGCGTGTTCTTGGGATGTGTGAGTGTACGGATGCGTGTTCTTGGGATGTGTGAGTGTACCTATGCATGTTCTTGGGATGTGTGAGTGTACGGATGTGTGTTCTTGGGATTTGTGAGTGTACAGATGCATGTTCTTGGGATGTGTGAGTGTACCTATGCGTGTTCGTATGTGAGCAGAGATGCTCACTCAGGTCCTCGTGCTACTGTGGAGGGCTTTACCACTGAGCCATCTCCCCAGCCCTCTTCACATGTTTTCTCTGTACACAGAGGGAACCCCATAGATGCTGTGGGATGTGTGAACTCAGCGTGCTGGGAACCTAAGAAGTGAGTCACTGCATTTCCAACCCCCCACTCCATAGCATATATTGTGGGTGGGTGGGGAGTAAGAAGCCATCAGAATGGAATGGAGAGACACCGTTCACTCTGTGTGTGTGTGTGTGTGTGTGTGTGTGTGTATGTGTGTGTGTGTGTGTGTGTGTGTGTGTGCACGCGCGCAACACTGAGCTGTAGCCAGGCTCAGATTTCACAAGCACACTCCCGGCTTTTTGTGCCCAGCTCGGGAGCCACTCAGCTGTCCTCGGGCGCTCTTGACATGAAGCTCTGTGTGGTGCTCCGCAGAGGCGCCCTGAGTGGAGAGGAGGGCAGAGATTCAGACCTGGGCTCTCGAAGACTTAATCCTATCAATGACTTTGCATCAGGTTGTCATGGTGATGATTACCTTATCAAGAGAGTATCATTTCCTGTGAAGAATGAATTTTTAAGGACCAGACTAACCCCAAATTAGAAAAACCACCCTGTTCATGAACACTCATGAACTGAAAACTTAAACATGAGAAAAACATATGCACAAACAAGTGTGTGCCACGACAGATTTCGTCCCTGCCTATAAAATGCTTTTCAGGTTTTTAAGTTCAAAGCTTGTTTTAGGACTAAAAAACAAGTCCTCTTAACAAAAAGAACAAAATGGGGAAATTTAATGAGAAACATAAGAGGACACAAGAAGAACATAGAAAACACAAAAGTGGAAATGTAGCAGATAACAGCAGAAAACCACGAACAACTTAAAATGGTTTTTGTTTATTTTACTCTTATTTATTTGAGAGCGACAGACAGATAGAGAGAAAGAGGCAGAGAGAGAGAGAGAGAATGAGTGCACCAGGGCCTCCAGCCACTGCAAACGAACTCCAGATCCATGCACCACCTTGTGCATCTGGCTTACATGGGTACTGGGGAGTCAAGCCTTGAATCTTACCCTTCACAGGCAATCACTTAACCACTAATTCATCTCTCTAGCCCCCCACAAACAACTTTTTTTTTTCGAGGTAGAGTCTTGAAGAGATACACTGAAAAGAATACAAGTAGAAGAGCAAAAAAAAAATATATATATATATATATATATTTTTTTTTTGGTTTTTCGAGGTAGGGTCTCACTCTGGCCCAGGCTGACCTGGAATTAACTATGTAGTCTCAGGGTGGTCTTGAACTCTCGGCGATCCTCCTACCTCTGCCTCCCGAGTGCTGGGATTAAAGGCATGTGCCACCACGCCCGGCAGCAGAAATATTTTAATTAGCACAGAGGAGTGCTCTCTTGGAGAAGGACGCTTCTGTGTGGCTGACTGGAAAGCCAGGGTCTGTCGCTGGACTTGTGTCCTCTGAGCATGCTCCTTTGTGGTCCATGTCGGTGCTCTCCTATGTGAACTGTCCAGCTTGTGTTCAGCAGTGAGGACGAGGACGAACAGGAACTCTAACCAGTGATGTGACGCTCCCGTCCCCCTTCCTTCCTGGTCAGTTGTTAGTTTCAGATGACAAGGGGCGGGAATTCAGCCTTGGATCTGGCGTTTTTCTCTGGAACAAAACTCACATAGTTTGTGACCTTCCTTGGGTTTTTGCTACTTGCCAAATAGCCAGGCTGAGGCTGCCCCGTGCCAGTCAGAGATGCTGCAACGATGCTGGGCAATGAGCCTTTCCCATGGCCTCGTGGAACCCGGGCGGCTTCGAGCAGCACGTGAGTGTTTCCTGTCATGGCTCAGCAGGTCCGTGGTGAGATGCCTTGGCCAGGTGAGGCTGGACTCAGCTCCCAGGCTTGGCCCCAGGCAGCTTGAGTCCTGCTCCAGGGTTCTTTTCCTCACGCTTGGGACAGTGGCCATCCAGAGCGTGATTTAGTGACCACAGTGAAAGCCTCGCTGGGCACGAGGAAGGCCTCAAGGAAGCACCTGAGGCTTGGCTCTTTACTTTGTGCCACTCACTTGGTGACCATCTGCAGCCACAGCCATTCCTGCGGGGTGTGGTGAAAATGGTGGCTCTGCTGTGGGAGCTGACTGCCTGGCCGCAGCTCTGCACTGGATCCCTATCAGAGCTGAGCACCCTCAGCTACCGTCACTCCTTCAGGAGGCCAGGGAAAACTCGCTCTGGAGTCTGTTCCTGCACAGCTCACTCTCACGCACCACACCCCACCTGCACACAGCCAGAGCTGGACGTGAGCAAGCAGTAAACTCACCTCTGAGATCATCAGCCAGCCAGTAAGTGTCAGGTGATCATCACATGGCGATGTAGGGGACAGGGCAGGCCATCCTTGGCTGCCAGGAGTCAAACAATCAATACAGAAGCAGAGTAGAAAGAGCATGGCGAGGGACAGGAGTTCTGAACAGAGGTCGTGCAGGTCAGACTTCAGTGATGGGCTGTGTTTGATCCAAGGCCTGAAGGAGGTGACCACTGAGTGGCATCAGGAATAGTGTCCTGGAAAGAGAAGCCAGCAGGTCCCAGCGCTGGCCATTCTCCAGCAGTAGAGCTAGCTAACACAGAAGACGCTGGCTTTGAAAACAAAATGAAGGTGTCCATCTGCAGATGGGCATTGATGTCCACCATCCTCAGTTGTGTCCTTGTGGAGAAGTCACTTCCCAAGATGCACCAGAAGGACACTGTCCACAGCATGGCTGAAGAGTGATGCCATCCACTGCATGACCTATGTTTTGTAAACCAGATGTCACCAGCCACCCTAACCTTTCCTTGTCCTGTTTAAGGATATAAAAGACCATTATACTCAGAGGCCAGGTTCAGAGAGAATGCCAGCCCAGGACGATCTCTGTCACCTGTCAGACTTTGCCACTGCTCCTTGTCCCTCCTCTTCTGAGGTCCCCACCAGCATAGCCGCACGCTCCCAGGACTGACTCACTGCCCTGTGCCATTTCCACCGGCCTCTCAAGGGTCTCAGGTATGACGCAGGGCCCTTTTGCTCATCATCTAGTTGACTGTAATTAACTGAGGAAAAGGAAGAAAAAACAGGCTCAGAAGAGGAAGAAAAACCCGAGGGAAGCGAAGATAGATTGTTAAATTGAGCGTTGATAGAAGCATCATAGTCCCCTGCTCTAATAACCTCGGTTAATACGCAGCGATCAATCACGCCATGGCGGGCCTTTTTAGCTCACCAGCTTATCAATATGAGGAGCTTTAATGTGGATGGTCCTGACGGGTTCCCGATACAGAGCAGAAGGGTGACGGCTGGCTCCTCATCCCTGAACACCCGAGATTGCGATGGCAGATCAATGTGCCTCAGAACAGCCCCCTCCCCTGCAAGCCACACTGGGGTGACAGTGATTAAGCGGCTGGTGATGGTCTGCCTGAACCCAGAACCATTCTGCTGCACACAAATCTCTCATCGATCACACAGATTTTATTTTTAATATTCATGGATTAGTTACATGGTCTAAGTAGCCCATTACTGTGTGCATGCAGAATGAGCCCTTCGCCAGGATCCAAATCTGCATCTGCTCCCTTGTATCTGCTGCAGCCGAGGGAGGCCTGCCTGTGCACTCCAGTCTCTGCCTGCAGAAAAGGCTGGCCTGACTCATCCCCAGCCCTATGCCTCCCTCCAGTCAGCCATATTCCACTCGAGAAGGGGGCTGGGTCCAGGTTGGTGTACCAGTGGGTGCTGTGTTTTTCCCAGTTGAAAGATACTCTATGGAGGGAGAGGCAGACCACTGCACTGGGGATTCGAGGTGGGCAGAGGTGAACACTGAGTCTCCAGTTCTCTTCCCACAGGGCTTTTGTGGAGACCCGTCTCCGAGGTCAGCGGGTGTCTCACCTGTCTTCATCCCGAACCCTCTTAGGTGTGAGCAGTCGTTGCTCTGGGAGTTAGCCTGGGCCACAGGGAGATGAGGGAAATTGGGGGCCCTTCCTGGTGCTGGTCTTTGTGTTGCATGGCTGAGGCCATGGTACAGATCAGGGAGCCCATTTCCTGTGCTGGGATCCTGTCCACGGCTCTATTTCTGGGCAGGAGGCCCTGCACTGTGTGGGCCTGGCCCTGTGGCAATGACCTGCTGCAATCAGTCTTTTCTGAGCAATGGGCCTGTTGTCCCAGCACTACTGGACAGAGCCCTGCCTTGACCCATGGTGAGTGTGAGGCTTGAGGACAGATGCCACATCTTTGCCACTGAGTTCCATCAGCTGGGGCACTCCTGCCCCTCGCTCTCTCTCCACTCCATCCCCAGGGCCCCTCCTCTCAGCAGCACCGGGGTCCATGACCAAAGCCCTGGCCAGTGAGCCTGCATTCCCCAACCTGGAGGTGGCCGTGACTTGGGACCTGGCCTCTGGAAGACGTCCGTTTGCACCTTCGTCTTGCACATCAGACCGCCTGCTCTCTGGAGCATTTGCTGAGAGCTGCCTGGTCACCGGAGTGAGATTTATTTCTAAATTTCAGATGGGAAAATTAGAGGGATTATTTCTTTAGGAGATATTAAAAATTATAAGGCAAGAACATTTTATTTCAGAGAAATGCTTCTTTCTCTTTTGATCTGCCTTTAAAATACACCCCACACCACGCCTGGAATCATTTCTGACAGTCTTCTCATCAATTAAATTTCCTCCAGCGATGCACACAGATATTGTGCTAACACATGCCATAAATCACGCTGGGCGTCTGCGAGGATGCGGCAGCTGCCCACAAATGCAGCCTTCTTCTCATGCAGATGGAGGCAGGCGCTGGTGCACAGCCTGTGAGTGCGTGTGGGCTGTGCAGGAATGCAGGTAGACAGATGTGCATGATGGAGCCCCATGCTTGTGTGTGCATGTGCATGTGTGCATGCATGTGATGTGTGTGGGCAGTGCAGGAATACACAGATGTGCATGAGGGAGCCCCATGCTTGTGTGTGCATGTGCACGTGTGCATGCGTGTGATGGCTGGTGGGCAGTGTGGCCAGTGTGCATTAAACACTGAACCCCTGCACTTGAGGCTTCAAAAAGCCAAGACTACTCAGGCCCCAGCTTCTTCCTTGGCGGTTCCAGGGCCCCCTCTTTTAAAAAATTTTTTAAAGTTTATCTTTTGCAAGGAGAGAGAGAGAGAAGAATGGCCACTGCAAACAAACTCCAGATGCATGTGCCCTTGTGCATCTGGCTTCCGTGGGTCCTGGGGAATAGAGCCTGGGTCCTTTGGCTTCATAGGCAGATGCCTTAACCACTAGGCCATTTCTCCAGCCCGTTCAGGGCTCCTTCTTGTGTCCCAACCCTTGTGTAGAATGATTACAAGAACAATGGTTTGGAGTCATGCCACGTGACACAGTATACCTGTGAGGTGGGGCAAAGGCTTAATGGTCTTCTTCAAGAGCAGCCAGTTGCTTAGGGTGTGTGGAAGTTTCCAGAGGCCTGCAAAGACAACAGCAAGGGAAAGTGGTGGGAAGCAGCCATGACTGGTGTGGGCAAAGACCACATTAATCTAGGAAGGAGTCTTGGCCTGGATTGGTCTTGTTTGTGTAAATCTGGGATGGGACCCAGTCTCTTCAAGAGGGTCCTGGAGGTACTGAGAGGCTGGGATGAGCCACGCACATCCCCTCTGGGGTTTCTGGATGATGGTGTCATTGTCACGGAGATGTTCCCAGTCTGCCTCCCTGGCAGCCACCCTGCCTTAAACACCTAGAATCCATTTCAGCTCCGTGTCACACAGCAGATGGGCAGCTAGCATTTCTGAAAATTCCCCTGCAAAGCTGTCCGGCACTGTGTTGTCCCTGAGCTTGGACCCAGCCCCTTCTCATGCTAGAAGCCCGTGGCCAAAGCCAAGTAGGAGAAGGTTATAGGAGGACCCGAGAGCCTGCAGCTGCAGCGTACCACTCACCAGTCCTCCTTTTGCGTATCTGTCTCCTCCCCCAGGGTACCTCTTCTGCATCCCTCATTCTCTGTGCAGGGAAAGGCGGGCCTTCCCTGCCTCTGTCAAGATCCCTCTCCTGCCATCTTAATGTCCTGAGCCCCAAGCTGCTCCCAGGCAATACTTGGTGATGTTTCCTCATAGACCTGCACCTTTCCCACTGGGCCCATCCACCGGGTTCCTCTCAACCAAAAGGGCCATTGACCATTTTCCCTCCAGCCAAAAGTCTACAGCTGAGATGAATTCTCCCACTGTCCTAGGGTGACTAAGCATGTGCAATAGACTTATTATATTTTAAATTGCCTTTTTCCCACCATGCAGGCAGTCGGCTCTCCCGACACCAAAGTGATTTGGCAAAAGCTTATGCACAGCACAAAAGCCAAACAACAACGATTCTCAACTTTCTCCCTAGCATCTTCCCACAGTAGCCACAGGTCACTATTCCTGTCACCATGACAACCTCTAACCCCTATTCCAGAACTAGTGCTCATGTGTGTCACTGGAAGGGAGAGCCAGCTGTGGGGCTGTCTGCTTCCAGCCCTCGAGGGTAAGTCTGCCTTCTCCTATGGTCTCCTATGTCTCTCATTTTTGCAATGACACCAGAGAAATTTCTAGAAGCATTCTGAAAGACCCCTTCCAGCAAGGCAGAGGGCTTCACTGGGGTCCATGGGAGTCATTTCCAGTGCCAGCCAGTGCCAGGTGAGCAGGGAAATTACAGAAAGCTGCCACAAAGTGGTGAGGAGGAAGTTACTGCAGAAAGAGTGGCTTCAGCTCCAGGCTGACAACGAATACCGTCAGGTCAAGAGAAGAGCCTTGGGACAGCTGTACCACACACACTAACATTCATGTGCTACCATGGGCTGCTGTGGGAGTGCACTAAGCGAGAACATGGCAATAGCAAGTGTGGGTGAGCGTGACAGCAGCAGGCATGCCTACTGGTGAGCAGTGCGGGAGGCTGGTGCATTCAGACAATTGCCATCGCCCAGAGCTTTAACTCCTTGTCTTAGAGAAATACCGTCAGTGCTCACGTAGAACCTGCACACGAGTGTCATTTGTGTCATCCAAATCTAGAAACACCGAATCCCCTGAGGTGAGTGATGGACTGGCCGTGGGGTGTCTGTCTGTCCAGTGGGACTGGCCGTGGGGTGTCTGCCCAGTGGGACACCACACAGAAGGAGCCAACGTCATGTTGTGGACTTGGGCTAAGAGCACTGACCACTTAGGCACGAGGGCCTCTTGGGCCAGAAACCACCAAGTTGGACTGTCCATAATCCATGTGAAAAGCTGGCCATGGCTGCGCACGTCTGTCACCCTCGTTCTCAGAGGGGAAGGCAGGAAGGCGAGGTGGGAGAACTGCCAGGGCTCCCTCACAGACAGCAGCTCCAGGCTGAGGAAGAGACGTTGTTTCAAGGAAATTTGCAGATGAGTGACAATCAAATGAAAAACTGATATTCTCCTCTGGGTTTTGCACATCTGCACATGGGGTGCCCACAACTGCACACACACACATGCATATAGTACATATCATACACCACACACCATACATACATGCAAAAGAATATTACCTTATGTATTAGTGAATTTCTCATTGCTGTGACAAAATACCTGACCAGAAGCAACTTAAGAAAAGAACACTTTCTTTCAACTTGCAGTTCCAGGTCACAGTCCATCATGACAGGCCAGCCATGGTGGCAGGAGCTTGAGGCAGCGGGTCACATTCAGTCCACAGTGAGGAAGCAGAGGGATGAACGTTGCTGCTCAGCTCACTTTCTCTTTTTTATTTAGTGTAGAACCTCAGCCTATGGGGGAGTGCCATTACAGTTGGGGGCGGGGAACGTGTCTTCCTTCCTCAATTAACCTGATTTTGAAAATCCCTCACAGACATGCCCAGAAATTTGTTTCCATGGCGATTCTAAATCCTGTCAAATTGACAACCGGAGAAGAACCATCACGTGCTGATAGAACACATCACAGAAGGCACTTGCAACACAGTCTCATTTGTGTGGCAGTCTTGAGAGACACTGCTATTGGGGGAAGAAGAGATGGATGCTGCTGCGTAAGGGCAGGTGGGGAGGGTTTTGGGGGATCAAGTCTACAGTTGGGCAGAAGCCATTGAATTCTCACCACAAGGATGAGTTTTGCTGTGTCTAAGTTTAAAACTGTAGGGCAGAGGGACAAGATAAGCTTTGCCCAATTGTCTGGGCTTCTGGACCTTTCCACTAAGCAGTGTGGCCAGCCAGATTGCCTTGCTGAGATCCAAGCCTCTTCCTACGCCTGGGCTCTGGGGAGCCTGCATTCTCATTGCTCTTTGGAAGTTCACCATGTCAAGGAGCAGAAAGCTAATCCGGCAGCCATGTGCTCACCGGCACCGGGCCCTGTGTGAGCATCTCACATGAACTTTCCAGCACACAGAGTCCAGGGATGTGGAAACCAGGCTGTGAAAGACGTGAGCCAGACAGACCCCACACTGCATAGAAAGATGGCGCATGCCTTCATTCCTGACTCCTCCTCCTGAGGGGCTGGCCACAGAAAACTCTTAAAGTCTTGAGGCTTCACTTTGGATTTAATTAAAACTACAAGGTCACTCGCTGACTCTTCCAGCTAGTTCTGAGGTCTGTTCAGTTTTTATGAAATCCCATTAAAGTTCACTGCAGATATGTTAAAAACTTTAAATGTTTCACAGAAAGTTTTAAGCCACATTATATGACTTTTTCTGAGTAGGACAAGGACATCGGAGACTTTCTGGATCAGCCGGACTAAAATTGGGCCAAACCCAAGTGCAGTGTTCTAACACTGGGGACCTTTGAGGTATAGGTGGCTGTTCAGGAAGTCAGTTTCTATACCACACTGGAGATGTGAGCCCCACCTCCTGAGGCCACTCAGCTCAGCTCCCAGCTCAGACTGGCCCTTGGGCCTGGACTTGCATCAGGCCTATGCACAAGTCTGCTGTGGCCGCCAAGCACTTGACACGTGGTTGTCTGCACGCTGAGCTGAGCATCGAGGGCTGTCTCATAACTTTTTTTTAATGGCCACACTGCTCCCCTCCTTTCCATGTGCTCTGAAAACGTTTGGTCATCTTCAGGACTGGTCTTCATGTGTTTGTCCGTTTCTGGGTCTCTCATGGTGGCAGGAAGCCTTCCTCACAAGCTCCTGCAAACTCCTGAGGGCTTCTGCCTGCCAGCCCTCCTCCCAGCCCTCTCTAGCACTCAGGTGACTAAAAGCCCAAGGTTGATCTGGGCTCACAGTTTTGGCAGTTCTAGTCTGTGACTCAGGGTGGCCCATTGTGCTGGAGCCAGGGCAGTAATTGTCCACGCAGCACCATTGGTGTTTGGATAGAGACTTCTTCAGGCAGGAGCCGTCTGTCCTGCATGTATAATCCATGGTGTTTGATGTCACTAGAATCCAGTAGCATCTTGTGACAACAGTTTCTCTGGGTGCTATTACACGTCCTCTGGTGGTGGCTGAAGATGAAGCCCTGGTCTGGAAGGCTCACCGCAGCATCTCCTTTCACTGTTACAACAGTCAATGCTGGATGGCCCTCAGAGCGCCTGCTTCCCTCCGTACGTCATAGAAATGAGCAGAGCCAGCCAGTACATTGCCCAGAACCCAGAATCTCAGTCTCAGCAGCCCACATGGAGTCTCTGGCTAAATGTGTCGGAGACAAAACTCACTGGCCCTGCAGATCAGGGGTGGTAAATATGTGCATGTGACCTGCTGAAGTCACACAGGCTCAATGATGCTGGGCAGGTCTCCATTTTCTCTGCCTTTCTCCATGTTTTTCTCCCCAGGGATGGCTGTCTCAAGTCCCTGTTACTGAAGACAAATCTATTCTTTCTGTAGTAGTGACCTGTTCTCACAAGTTCTTAGCACAGGCCACGTGAGCTTAGGGGACAGGAAACAGGTCGAGGGCAGAGCATTCTCCTTTCAGCTTGCCGCACAGCCAGGGCACATGGGATGCTGGAATTAGGAGGAGATGAGAGATGGGAGCTGGCTCCATCCACACTGTTGTCTCTCCTGTCACGGTCCCATCTGGATTAGCTTTTAATTCTATTCAATCTGGGGCCAGAGTAAAACATTTTTCCTCCCTAAAAATAGCTAAGGCATGGTAATACTGCATGTTTACTGCAGAACCACGTGGAAATTAAAGTTTCATCAATTATAACATAGACGCTCTCCTTAAATGTAAACACCCACATGCAATTTACTCTATTTGGAAGTGTGTACACAAACTGATACCAAACAGTATTAAATGATCATTAGTGATAGACCGCTGAGACTCCCTGGCTGTTGCCTCACGGCTTAAGATGTTGCTGAACTGTCAAAATACCTGGTGCTGTCCTCAGACCATCTTCACAGTGTTTGGATTCATGTGGTGCCTGGACATCACTGGGGGCAGTGGGCTTCAGCAAGGAGATGGGAGAGGATGATCTACTGAGTGTGAGGTAAGAAAGTCCCGCAGCATGAAGAGGTTGGAGACCTGGCCTTGGATCCTTCAGTGCAGAGACGTGGTGGGTGTGCCCAGGGTCATGCTTCTCCTCCACTCTGTGCTTCTGCTTCCAACACGATTCTCAGCCCCGAGTCGCCAGATTGGCCTTGTTTGCCAGTTTGTCTTACCCCATAATTTGTGTAGTTTGGTCATACCTAATTTGCTTTTCTCACATACAGTGTATTTATAAGCTTGATTATTTCTTTTACAGATAAATCCCCAGGGTGAGCCCTGGCAGAGTAGGCATCCATGCATCCATCTCCCCACCCATTGTTGACCCACGTGTCCACCCACCCACCTACTCGTGTTTGTCCACTCATGCATCCATCCATCCATCCATCCCTCATCCATCCTTCCCCCAACCCATCCATACATTACCATACCCGTTCATCGATTCATCCATCCATGCGTGCATCCATCTGTTCACCCATGCTTCCACTCATCCATCTATCCATCCATCCTCCCACCCACCTATCCACACACCTTCCCACCCACCTACTCATTCATTTATTCATTATCAACCCACTCAGCTATCCATTCCCCACACCCTCCTTCATTTATCAATTCATTTATCCATCCACTCCTCCATTACCCATTCTCTCTCTCGCTCTCTTTTGTTTTTTTTTTTTGGTTTTTTGAGGTAGGGTCTCACTCTAGCTCAGGCTGACCTGGAATTCACTATGTAGTCTCAGGGTGGCCTTGAACTCACGGCAATCCCCCTACCTCTGCCTCCCGAGTGCTGGGATCAAAAGTGTGCGCCACCACGCCCGGCTCCCATTCTCTTACTTACCCATCCAACCACCCACCAAACTCTATTCAACCCAACTATCATTTGTCTGCCAGAGTCCTTTATTTTAAAAGTTGAAATTAACTGAGGGTGGCAATGTAATAAGTGAAAATAAATATGTTTGTGATGAGGGTTGTGGATCAGTAGCTAGTGCAGTGGTGTGAACCTGGTTCCCTTCTCAGGTAGCCAGTGCAGGACCTCAGAACAGGAGTGTAGAGACCACTGGTGAGATCAACACCTGTGCGGAAGATTGACGTGGCACTTCGGGGCTTGCACACTTGTACACTTACCAGGTGGACTCTCTAGCTTTCCTTGTGTGTACCCATTCTCCGGGGGCAGGCTCCGAGGCAAGGTGTCCAGCTAGTTATGCATACCACAAGGTACCAAAGAAGTCTGAGGGCTGTCTTGGGCTAAGCTTCAGAACTTAGTCTTCCTCCATGGACACGTCTGTCAGCCCAGCTCTCCCACTGGTCACCTGAGCATCATCCCCTCATCTCCTGCAGCTCAGTGAGGCGGTGACGTGTAGTTGTTCAAGAAAGCATGTGCACTACTCTTGTATTTCCGTACTCTGCAGGTGTACGGCTCTGCTCTGGAACAGCAGAGACTGACATGATCCCCTGAGATTATTGTCCAGTGTCCACTGTGTGGCAGGGAGAATGCTGGCTTGTGTCCACCTGGTTCTTTGGGAGGGTAAAGCACACATATGTATTGCTGTTTTTATTTGGACAAGCTGTCTTCATGCTCCTTCTTGCTGGCCACTCAGGCCCCCTTCCCAGACCCATCTCACCAGGAGGCCATCATTCTTTCTTTGAGCAGCATTTGGATAAAAAAGCAAACAAAACAATAAAAAAAAGCCTGTTGCAGACAAGCAATTCTCTTGTTTATTGATTTGCCCTGTCAGGCTCTTTTATGCAGACTCGGGTTTTATGATAAAACTTCAGTCTTGCCTTTTATGACAATAAATAATGCATCGTGTTTCCTGAGCGTTGCCGTGGTGTGCTGGCCGCGCTGGCCTCACACATCTGGGCGGGTCCCATTCCTTCAGAGTTATGATCAATTTTCTCCCTCTGGAGATAGTGTCATTGTGGCTGGCCACAAACCAGTGTCTCTAATTGCCAATTCAACTCTCCAGCGTGCCTCCTTTTGTTGTCTCCTCTCCCGCGCTGGGACCCTTCGTCAGGAGGTGGCCGAGGACCAAGGCCTGAAACAGGGGTTCACACACTTCTTCCATCTCAGAATTCCTCTGTCCTTCTGCCCTGTGTTCCACTAAAGAGGGGAGTGTGATGTTGTTAGAAGAGTGAGCAGGGCCCTGGGTTCCTGGAGAGAGTGGGGGCAATGAAGAGACCAGAGGGGACAGTGGCTCTGTAGCAGAGAGGTCCATGTCCCGCCGGGCTTCCCTCCCTGGCCAGCCTGCCACACCAGCTTCTGCTTTTGAAGGCTCTTTCTTGGATAGCTGAGGCATGGCAAAACCAGTGCTGGGAGTCAGAGAGAGTCCATCTTCATGGCATCCGAGAGCCAGCCTATTCCCTCCTCTCATGCAAGGAACAAAGGTGTGTCCTGCCCTGAGAGGCAGGAAGGAGGCTAGGAAGGTCAGGAGCCAGCCTATGTCCAGAGGGACAGGGCTGATGTTAGAAACTAGGCTTCTCTGAGCCAGCTGCCCATCCTCCTGACCACGCTCATGTACCAGGATGGACTTGTGCCACATCCATCTTCCTTGTGCCCAGAGGCCAGAGCCAGTGAAGTGGTTGATGACCATTAATGACATGCTGGAGATGGCCTAGACCCCCATGGCATCATTGGAGCCAGGTAGACTCCCACCTTGCCCCACCAAGAAGTAGGGGAGGTTTGTTCAGCTCACGCACCCTAAGATGGGTGGCCCATAGGGACTGTCGTAATGGTGCTGGGCCTGGATGAGCAGCCCCTGCAGAACTGTGCTGGCTGGGGAAGCAGGAAAAGTCTACATTCTCGGATAATGATGGTAAACTTAGTGGTCCCTCGATGCCCCGATGGCTTCCTGTGGTAGTAAAATGAACAATTCATGGAAGATTATTTGAAGGCAAATAGCTTTAAGTGTAAGGAATAAAAAGACAAATTGGCAATTGAATTTTGTGAGAGAGCATAAGTGGGTGATTTGCATGGGCGAGGAAACTAGGAAGACTTAACAAGCGACAGCGGGAGGAAGGGTGAGGGATGAAGCGGGTCCACGGGCGACACGGTCATCTCTGAGCTCTCTCGAGCATTGTGGCCGGGCACATGGCAACATTCTCTGCAGCTGGGTCTGCCAGGGCGCCAATGACTGGGCTTTCTAAGGAGGACCTGAACAGCATGGTCAGCCATGTCACTGGCTTTTACATGACACTTAAAAAGTAACTGAGAAATTGCCTGTATGAACATGTTGCATATCGACTAATTTCCCATCAGGTTATTACTCTTACATTCCCTTTCATTGGCTCCCATCCCACAGAAGACCCGCCTCGGTGGAATGATCAGTACCCACTGTGGGGTTGTGAATGTACGAGTCAGTTGGGGTTTTTTGCATATGCATACGTGTGTGGTATGCATGCATGTTTGCATGTTCATATGTGTGGGCTCACTGTGTGTGTGTGGGTGGACATGCCTGTGGAGGACAGAGGTGAGGAGCTTTTTCACTGGCTCTCACTGCTCTTCAGTGTCTCTCACCGACCCCGGAGCTTGCTGACTCAACTGGACTATCTGGCCAGAAACCCCGAGGGACCTCTGTCTCCATGGATCTAGACTTAGGGTTATGGACACACACCATAGTGCTGGGCTTCTGTATGAGTGCTGGGGACCCCAAATTCCTCCTTGCACTTGCATGGCAAGCAGTTTACCCTCAGCCCCTTACCTGACACCTTTTTAAAGGACAGCTATCTGGGATGGGAAGTGCACACAGGACTGTGCTGGGAGGAGCTCCCATATGGCAAACCCATGCACCCAGGAAGTGGCTTCGTGGATGGGAAGCGTCAGAGCCTCACTCCTGGGAAAGACCCTTGCAGAACACGCAGCTGGGCAATGGGGCCATTTGGGCAGGGGTGGGGCTACCCAAACCCCATGTACATTAACCAAGCTGAGGGTCCAGGGCAGGGACAGCTCCTGGACACTAGGCACAGAACCCAGTAGGGACATATGTACCTACTTCTGGGGCTGCCCTTCACCCCAGCATTTCTTCCTAGGCATCCCAAGAGCTTTGATGGTTCTGGGCCCTTCGATACTTTTCCTGCTCCCACCCCCTCCCCGGTCTCATCCCACTTCACAGGCTTTTGAGGAGAAAGCTTTTTGATCAGATCCGTGTGTAAGCTTCACAGGGACGTGGGGAGGAGCCCCACTGGGCTGCAGCACCTCTGCGCTGGGGTCAGGGACCAGGCAGGGCTTCGCTTTGGTTGTTGGCTCTGTGATCCTTGGCCAGAGACAAACACTTTGAATTCTTCCCAGTCGTGGGCAACTCAGCCACGAGAACTAGAATGGAAGCAAAGCAGCTACATCTGCAGGCTTGTGAGAGTGACCTGCCCACTGTCAGCCAGCACACATCTGCTTTGTTTCCAGGTGTGCACGCACACACCTCTGCTGGGGCAGGGCTGGCTTGTGGAGCCTCACTGGTCAGCTTCTTAGCATGATTTGACAGTAGCTCCATCCTGTCACCAGAGTTGCTTATAGCTGCCTTCTGACCCAGTGTAGCTCCTGGACACCCCAACACCTCTCTCCCTGCAGAGTGTGTCTACATCTTAATGCCCCCAGCTTCTTCCTTGGGATTGTCAATGACAGATGGCCACACTCACTGATAGGAGGAGTGGCTCCATTAGCCCTAGGGTCATGAACAAATGCAACAAGCGCATAGATAACACTGTGGTCAACACTGCGTCCTGACACACACCTGGGCCATGCAAGAGAAGCCCTGTGCCTCTGGAATTCCACTGCAAGGCAGGCAGCTGAGCCCCCAGGCTGTGGCGGGCTCACCGATCACCCCCATGCACTTCTGAAAGGCCTCCAGCAGATAACTCATGCTCCAGGGAAGGGGCAGGGGTGAGGAGTCATAGCTGTGGGAGGAAGAGGGGCTGCGGGGTGGTGGGAACCACAAGAGAAGTAAATGAACAACATTGCTGAGATTACAGACTCAGGTTGGCACAGCATCCCCAGAGCAGGCAGGCACCTTGTTTCCAGACTTGAGACAACATTTGTAGATATTAAGAACTTCTGGGATGAACTAGTGGGAAAGTGGGGAAAGTGCCACACAATCCCGAGGACCCGATTCAGAACCACATCAAATAACAGGCGCTCCGGCACATGCCTGGAATCCCAGTGCAGGGGAGCTGGAGACAAGAGGAGCTGCGAGCATCTCTGCAGATCAGTGAGCTCTAGAGACTCTGTCTAGAGAATAAGATGGAGAATAGTGGAGGAAGACCCCCGACATCAATCTCTGGCTTCACATACACTTGCACACATATGTATGCACACATGCTTGCCTGTACACACACATGTACCAATATACAAGAGCACTCACAAACAACACACAGACAGACACAAGCACACACATGCAAAGACCATATATAGAAGCTTCCTCCCCCCCCCTCCAAAAAAAATTACAGGCTGCTTCTGCTTGAGGAGGAGGAGGGCGCTACTGAACACCCCGAAGTTCCTGGCCAGGAGCTACGTGAGAGAAGGGGTCAGCCCTCTGGGCTGTCTCTGCTGTTCTGTCTGTGGCTGGTCATTGCTGTACTGGGCAGTAGGTATCCTAGTTTCTGGAACAGAGCTTGACACTGGCTGGGTGCTTAGCAAATGTGTCACAGGGAATGAGCCCACCACAGCAGAGAGCTCCCACGTGACCTGGCCAGTCATGTGAATGAGCCCATCACAGCTGAAGGTCCATCCTCTGCAAACCATCACATGGTCATATCAGGAATCAATACTCACAGCCATGGGCTGCTGGGGCCATTTCTCAGCCAGACACCAGGCCCAGCACTGTTGTCAGTCAGCTTGAGCTGTCACCAGCAGGAGTCACACAGCTAAGGTGCCTCTGTGTGCCAAGGGTGATATGTGGTCACTCCCTGTGTCACCCACAGAACAGTCTCAGAGTCTGACTGCAGCTCAAATGTACTGTGCAGAAAATAAAGGTGGGATGGGCCTGCCTTCTCACCTATCACAAGACCATTTCTCTCCCAACCTGTGTCTCTGCGCCCTGACCTTCAGCCCAGGATGGTGGGGGGGGGAGTTGCCCAAGCCCACAGAGGGCTGCTTCTGTCTCTGGGCTGGAGCCTCTGGATTCCTTTCTTTCTGTCTCTGGACTTGTGCTGGAGTCAGAGCTGTCTCCTGGGCATTTGGTTCCTAGAAGGGAGGCTGCAGTGGAGTCTTGGCCACAGTGAGGACCAGTTGGTTCTCAGAAAGCCTGCTGGATGCACCCATCCTGCCTGGCACTGTGGCAGGCTTTGCTGGAGGGTGAGGGATGACACGGAGTCCCACCACTCTGCTCTGGCTGGGCTGGTATTCCAGGTAAGCCAGGCAGAGTCAGAGGTCCCCCAGTCTTGCACACGACAGTGTGCTTGTGTCTTTTCTTTTCAGCTTCCAGGTTTGTTATGTTGACTAGAGCTTGCTGAGCAGGGAAGGATACGTGTGTATAAATATACTGGCTCTACGCAGTCTCTGATTTGTTGGAAAATAAATCAACTCTGATTTGGCCTGTCTCCCAGCCAGGTTTAGACAAACAAACTCACAGTCCAATTCCAGTATTTTCTGCAGGAAACTCCAAGCCAAAGCTCAGAGGATGCTCACTTCCCCGGGCCTTGGATCCCGGTGATGATGCAATGGATCAGAACGTCTCCAGGGGCTTGTGGCGTTTTCCTTGGAGGCTGGACAAGAAGTTTACATGAGCAAGGGTGGGATGCTGGCTGGAGCATCGAGTACAGGCTTGCGATTCTGCTCCAAGGCCCTGCGTGCAAAGGTGGTATGTCAAAAGGTTCCCTGGAAATGTCACTGTGTACCTGAAGGAGCATGTGTGTTTCTATGTATGTGGTATGGGTGCAGCTGTACACACATACATGTAGAGGTCAGAGTTTGATGTTGGATGTCTTCCTTGGTCATTCTCCACTCACTTTTTATATAGAATAACTTTTATTGAGAACTTTAAAATATGAACATTTTGCAAATCGGTCATATTTCCCCTAACTTTTTGAGACAAGGTCTCTCACGGAATCCACTGATTCTGCTGGACCAGCTGACCAGCATGGGCCAAGAATCCTGCTTTGTCTCCCCAGTGCTGGGATTACAGGCAAGTGCTACCATGCCTGGCATTTATGGGGGCGCTAGGGACCCACACTCAGGTTTGCATGCTTCATAGCCCGTGCTTTGGCCACTGAGCGTCTCCCCAGCTCTCCGTCCATCTGCTACATATGTTTAAACAACTGCTTTGTGTGAAGTGTCCAAGGATGTGAGGGACCCATGTTCCAGGGTCAGCTCGGCCCACACTGTTATCACGATGGCCAGCACACTCTGAACCTGTGTTCCTCTTCTGTCACTGAGGGGGCTGGCTAGGTCAGTGTGCCACAACAGCTACCCACCACAGTGCCCAGGGGACGTTTGTAGTACTCAGACTTGTGAGATCCTCCAGGAACCTTGGTGTGGATGGTTGAGTGGCTAGGGACCCTGGACCTTCCTTGAAGATAAACCCATGGATTTGAGATCTTCTACTGAAAACACAGTAGCTAACACCCATGGAGGGACCAGCCAGAGGTTTTCATAGGGTCACCTGTGGATCCCTGGTTCCTCAAGGGGCCGTCGGACATTGGCTCCCCAGAGGTGCCCAGGCAACTGTGGAGCAGGGTCTTGAGTGACCGTGTTTGCAATGGGAAGAAAATATCTGGGAGACAGCTTTAGAAAACAGCTAGTTTATTCATCAGGGGCATGGGTCTATATGTAGTTGTGGACGGGAAGGGACACAGGTACTAAGAGGATTGGTGGGTTTAAAGGTTGCTTATTGACGTCATCTCAGTATGCCGGGATGGAGCAGGAAAGGGTCACATGGCTTAGGCAGTGGCGGGAAGGGTTATATGAACTAAGTCACATAGAGGAGGGCCGCAGGCTGGCTGTTGTCATATAAGGACTTATGGGGGCAGTGGTCCACAAGGTCTCGGGGCTGTAAGAAAAAAGAAACTAAGGCTATTGGAAATGTCCAGTTGTCCTCTGCCTGAGGAAGGAGCGGCCTTGATCACCAGCACCTCTGGGTGAGGTTGTGTGTGTGTGGGGTGAGGCATGCTGCAACCCTACGAAGGGGGGCCGCCCCACTTTTACTGGTCTTGGGACCAGACTGGGATCTAGGCCCTCTACATCCTTCGTAGCCCTGGGGCCCTTTGTCACATCCCGCAACACAGGTCCATCTCCTGAAGGCTCCAGCCTGTGCTTGGCAGTGCCCAACAGTCACCCAGGTCATCTTCAGGGGAACTGGCACTGGAGGTTCTCCTGTCACCCCCAGGTTCCATGCAAATGGCAGGCTGAGGCCTGAAGTGACAGGTGACAGTCCCTCCCCTGGGTGGCCAACAAAGGAAAGTTTCCGTGGGGTGAGTTTGAGCTGTCTGGGCGAGGAGTTGAGGAAGAACCTGGCTAATGGGGCTCAGGTTGGATTTGTTTTATTATTTTCACCACTGCTATGCCTAAATACCTGACAGGCGTAATTTGAAGGGAGAATTGTGTCTTTTGCTCATGGTTTCAGAGGATTCAGTTCATGTTTGGTCCATGCTCTTGGTTCTGACCTCACAGAGGCAGGAGAGTGTGATAGAGGACAGCTCATGGCCGGAAGTGAGCAGAAACAAGGGGGATCTAGGAAGAGTCCACCCCAGTGAACTACTTCCTCTAATCAGGTTCCACTTCCTGCCTTTCACTGCCTCCCAGTAATGCCACCAAAGGATTGGCCCACTGATTATATCAGGGCCCTTAGCGTCTAATCGTTTCTGGAATGCTGTCACATGCGCTCTCAGAGGTGCGCTTCATTAAGCCCAGCCAAGCTGACAGTGAAGACTACTCATCACGCACCAGAGTCACCTGGGCAGTGAGTTCTAAGAAACTGGGCTTCCCCAGAACCTGCCTATGACTACCTGAGTCAAGAGACTCTCACTCCGGCCCTGGGCTTTGAGAAATGTCCATAGACTCCAGAGTGCTGGGAACTGTACCCATGGCTGAGGCTGGAAGGAAAACTCAAAGGAATGTGAGGCTTTGGGTAGTTTATCAAAATGAAAATCTGTCTGTGGGTAAGACCGTGTTCTCCAGTGATCCTGCACGATGAACTCTGCCTCAGCTGGAAGCGTTGGGTAAAGCGCCCTGGATTTCCACGATCGGCACAGCGTCGACTTCCAGGATGACACCGAAGCCGCTCACATCTTGATTAAAGCCCCATAATACTTTCTATGCATAAAACTCCTAAAGGCAACTCAATTCATTAAAAATTCACTAACTACAATGTGAGCAGAGAGGGAAATTCCAGAAGAGAGTGAAAGGAAATACTTGGGACAAAACATGCCCCAGTAGAGATGGGGGCCACCTTTGCTGGGTCATGAGCCCACTGGAGCCACAAGCTTGAGATATGTGAACAGCACGCCCTAAACTTAAATGCATAATGAGAAACAAGAAAATATTTTGGAAAGATGGGAAAATGTCACGAGGTGTAACATTTTATTGAAAAAGCAGAAATGTAAAGAAAGGAGCAGAGGAAACACACGATGTCGCAGTGGGATTGACTCAGTTAATGACACCATGAAAAATCACAAAACCAAACCCAACGTCAGCCTCCTGCGGGCACATCAAGCACCAGCTACAGAAAACAGAGGCCACAGGAAGAATCTTGAAAGAAGACAGAGGAAGAACCCTGCAGGCATAGAGGGACAGGGACAGTCAGGGCTCAGCTCTTGATCAGGAACAAGAGAAGGCAGAGGAGGGGAGGAGGTGGAGTGCTGGGGAATCCTACCCCTGCCAACTGAGAATCTGGAATCTAGGGAAAATATGCCCCAAAGTGAAGGCGAAGTACACTTTCTCAGACAAGCTTCAATGATCACTTCACAGACATGGTGATCTGCAAGAAATGCCAGAGAAAGAAACTGATCAGATGTGAAATGCACTCCCCCATCAGGAAAGGCAGCGGGCACCCAGTGTCTCAGCTGTGGTCATGTGCCAGGTAGGAGTCTGTTTAAGAGGAGCACCAGGGGCTGCTGGGAGATGGCTCAGGAAAGCACCGGCCATGTAAACACGAGGACTGCATCCGGCTCTGCAGCACCTATGTAAAGGCAGGTGTGGCAGTGCACGCCTCTAATCCCAGTGCTGACGTGTGGACACAGAAGCGTCCCCTGGGCTTTGGGGCCAGCTGTTCCAGCTGAATCAGTGACGTCTGTGTTCAGTGAGAGAGCTTGTCTCGAAAAACAAGGTGGAGAATGATTGAAGAAGACACATGACGTGGACCACCTATCTTCACACGGGCATGCACACACACATGTGCCAGCACACATATAAACACGACATACATGTACATTAAAAAAGCATAGCAATCGTACATTTGGTGGTGAGAGAAATGCCTGCAGTGTTAACAAGATGTGTGTGTGGGGGGAAGCAGAGGATTCTGGACCATAAGGGACCTGACCCCCCATGAGAGGTACGGAGACCCTCATGGTGGACATAGACAGCTTACAAATATGCGTTGTTGAAACACGAAGGTTAGGACCAGGGAGGTGGCTCAGCGGGTGAGAAAGCTTGTTGCACAAGCTTGAGAATCTGAGTTCAACCCCAGCTCACGGTCAGCCAGAATGATTGAAAACTGGGGAGCCCCGTGTTCAGTGAGAACCCCTGTCTTGGGGAAGAAAGGCAGAAGAGACATAGCTGAGGACACCTGCTGCCCTTGCCTGGTTTCCTGTGTCCATGTGGTGTAAGGACACACCTGAATGCACGTGCATATGTACTGCATGCTGTGTGTGTGCACACACACACACACACACACACACACACAACTACTAAGGTAGTGATCAAAATATTATAAAAAGCCAGGCATGGTGGCACACACCTTTAATCCTAGAATTTGGGAGGCAGAAGTAGGAGGATCACTGTGAGTTCTAGGCCACCCTGAAGTACAGAGTGAGTTCCAGGTCAGCCTGGGCTAGAGTGAGACCCTGCCACAACCCCTTCACCCCCCCCCCCACAAAAAATGACAAAATCCAGCCAGGCATGGTGGCACACAAATACAACCCTACTATTCTGGAGGCTGAAGCAGGAGAGTTGGGAGTTTAAGACTTGTGTGGCCTACATAGTAAGACCTTGTCTCAAGTGACCAAAAAAAAAAAAAAAAAAAAAAAAAAAAAAAAAGACTGTCCATTAATAAAGGAAATGAAATGTAATCACACTTCATGCTGAATTAAAACAAGGAAGATGAGACATAACAAAGGACAAATGTGAAAGACAGAAAAAGGTTCCATGCATGACAGATAAATTACTGCAAATATATCAGTGTGAATAGTCTAAATACACCAATTAAAAGACAGAGACAGCTAGAGTAGATTTTTTTAAAGCCCAAATACACACTGTCTGTGAGAATCCACTTTAAATACAGTGATCCAGACCACGAGGGTGAGAGTTGAAGAAAGCCATAGCAAGCCAAGGCTCAAAAGAAATAAGAATAGCTGTGGAATTTCAGACAAGAAGACATCAGAACAGGGAGCATTATCAGTGACAAAGGGCAGGATTGTGTGACGCCCTTTCTCCGAGGAGACAGAACAATCCCGAAGGTCTAAATATTTAGCAAGGGATCCTTGAAGTAAGTGGGGGCAAAAAAAAAAAAAAATAGAATTGCAAAACGAAATAGAAAAATCCACTCTTATTGTTGGAGGCTTCCACATCCTCCTGTGGTAATTGATTGATTAAGCAGGCAGAAAATCAGTAAGGATATTGTTGAACTGAACAGCACCATCCATCAAGTTGATCTAATTGACATTTAGGGAATTCTCTCCATCCAATAAGAGTAGAGTGCACATCTTTCTTGAGCAGTGTGGACCACTCACCAAGACAAGACCTCATCCCGAGGCACTCTACAATGCTTACATCATAGAAACACACAGAACGTGTTCTTGGAGCACAAATGAATTAGACCACAAATCAAAAAACAACAAAAGGAGATTACTGGACACTCCCTAAATGTTCAGGGATGACCCAACATGGCTGTAAGTAACACAGGGGAAACACAAAAGTGCATTCTGAACAAATTAAACACAAAACATCAAAATGTGTGGGATACAGAGCAGGCCGCAGCTAGAGGAGAAGCATGTATTAGAAAAGAAAAACAATTGAAAATCAATCAGTTCCTTCTTAAGAAACAAGAGAGGGAAAGCAAGTTAAACCTAATCAAGCAATAAACATTACAGCTGATGTTAGTGGATTTTTTAAAACATGAGATTGATAGAGAAATATAACAAAATGCAGAGCTGTTTCTTTGAAAAGGTTAACAAAGATTAAAAATAGATAAGCTGGCTGGAGAGATGGCTTAGTGGTTAAGGCACTTGCCTGCAAAGCCAAATGACCCAGGTTCAATTCCCCAGGACCCATGTAAGCCAGATGCACAAGGGAGTGCATGCATCTGGAGTTTGTTTGTAGTGGCTGGAGGCTCTGACATGCCCATTCTCTCTTTCTCTCTACCTGCTTATTTCTGTATCTCTCTCTCTCTCAAATAAATAAATAAAAATAAAATATTAAAAAATAGATAAGCTAAAATAATTAATATCAGAAATGAAAGATTGTCCACCATGACTATCCCATAGAAGTCAAAGAGTGTCACCAACAACTCTATGTCCACAATGCTCATCACTTTGACAGAATGGACCCAGTTTTTGAAAGGCACAAACCATAAAGACTCAGCTGAAGACTAATTACATAACAAATGGACTTGTATTCATAAACAAATGAATCCGTTATTCATGACCTTCCCAACGGCTAAGCACAAGCCCAAGATGAGTTCACTAGTGACTTCTGGTAAACACACAGCAGCCCTGACACCTGTGTCAAGCAGAGAGAGCACTTCAAACCTACCCCACATGGTTAGTGTAACCCTGGCATGAACACCATGACAAGAAAGGGAAGTGCAGGCCTACCTCTCTTGTGAGTATAGATATGACAACCGCCAATCCTTAAAACTGGAAGGCCCGCTCTATGGAGGGAATACATGCCTGGTACTGAAAAAACTAAACAAAAGTCTATGGCAGGGGAAGTCATGAGCCTTAGGGGTATAAAGCCTGCTCTTGTCTGGCTAAATGTATATATTACTCCCACCAAACTTCCCTGAAAGCACTACACTTAATGTTCATATTCATATATCAATGATACCCTCATTTCTGTTTAGAGAAGCTTCTCTTTTCAGATGGAGATGACCACTGGGATGACCCAAAAGGCAACATAGTGCTGAGAAGAAGGGACTGAAGAGGGTCCAGCACTGAAACATCTCTATTACACCCTCCAAGGCTCAAGGTCCATTGTGGAAGAGGGGGCGGATAGAATGGAAGAGCCAAAGGAAGGGTATGACTCCTTACAATGCAACTGTCCAGACAGAAATTGGCCTCAATATCCATGACCTCACAGTGCCTACCAATACCTTCACAAGACCCTCATAATAGGAGGAAAAGATGATGACATCAAATTAAAAGAGAAACTAATGGAGAGAGGGAGGGGGTATGATGGAGAGAGAGAGTTCTGAAGGGAAATGGGGGGAGGGGAGGGAAATATCATGGTTTATTGTCTGTAAGTATAGAAGTTGTCAATATAAATAAATAAATAAATAAATAAACTAGAAGATCTAATTGGACAATACACAAAAGTCGATAACCTTTGTGAGCAAGGACATGCCCAAGCTGAACCCAATACTAAAAAACAATCAATGAGATCTGTCAATCAATAAGTGAAGAAGGATCATGAGAGTGCATCAGCAGGTGCAGAGAAGGCACATGTCACAATCAACTGCTGTTCAAGGTAAAATCCCTCAAGAGAGTAGGGATGGGATTTCTTCAGCGTGATGAAGATCTCTGGCAAAAGCCTCCAGTGGCATGGTGCTGCTGGCGAGGAAGTGGGCTCCTGTCTGCTGAAGGGACTGGGTGAGAAGGTCACCACTCTGCTTTCCAGCCACACCACACTGCAAGTCCTGTGTAGCACACAGCAAGGAAGTTAAGCCAAGGTATAGAGGCAGGGAAGAAAGATGTAAAACCATCTTTGTACACAGACCAAGTCACTGTATGTTCCCATATTAAAGTTCCCAATAAAAAAAAATAATAGAAGGGCTGGAGAGATGGCTTAGCGGTTAAGGCGCCTGCCTGCTAAGCCTAATAACCCGGTTCCAATCTCCAGGTCCCACGTTTAGCAGATGCAAAGTGATGCAAGGGCGCAATGCCGCACTTGACCACAAGGGGGCGCACACGTCTGGATTTTGATCACAGCAGCTGAGAGACTGCTGGCATGCCCATCTCTGTCTTTTTCTCCCTCTGTCTATGTCTCTCTGTCTCTCTCTCCAAAAATAAATAAAAAATAATAATAAAAAAATTTTTAAAAATAGAAAAAAAAAGACATCTCCCATGCATCCAATCCCAGTGGCAAAGGTCACTGCTGCCTGATTTCACTCTTCTCAAGCCAGCCACAACAGGTGACAGACCCGGAGTCCAAACAGCTTCCGTGGTTAGAAAAGACACCACGACTGGGGCTGTTTGCTGCAGGGTGGGAAGGTCGGAGTCCACTCCCCACACGACAGAACAGTTCTGAGTCAGACGTCACGTCTCCAGGTCACCCTGAGTCCATCTCGCAAGCCGAGCTTTGGCTGGATGTGTTTGCACCTGCTGGAAGTCATACTGGCTCTGATGCTCCTGATCCAAGAAGAACGTGGCCCATCTGTGTGCATGCGCCACACCTTTCTTGTCTAGAGGCGTGTCTTTTAAAAAAGTGGCACACTGCTGACTTCCGCAGTCGCCCAAATAGGATTTGAGTGCCAACATCCTCGCCCGAAGAGTGAGACACTTGGCTTTAAACAAGTCTTCTTTCCCATAGCTGTGACCGTAGACAAGGTACTTAGTGTAACTGGAGGATGCGGCAGGGCCAGAAAAAGTGCACAAAGGAGTGGGCTTGGCTAATGCAGAGCCCCGCCTCCTGTCCCGCTTCCACACATGGACCTGCCTCTTCATATGTCTTTTCTTTTAAATTTATTAGCATATGTTCCTTGTGCAAAGTGCTGATAGTTTTGTTTAAGTATATCATGTACTTTGGCTTTATTCTCTCTTATTTATCTTTTGTCCCCTTTCTCTGTCCCCACTGGTCTCCCTCCTCTTCCCAACTAGTCCCCTTCTACTTCCCTGTCACATACATATTCACATAAACTCTAGACTCCACGTTTGAGAGAAAACATGGCGGTTGAATTCTTGAGTCTGGCTTTTTTTGCTTAACACAGTGATCTTGAGTCCCATCCATTTTCCTGCAAAGCACATAACCACTCTACCTGAAGGATGGATACAACTCCATTGTTTGTATCAGACACGGAATTTCTTTGCTCGAATTCGAGTAACAACAATTCCAGATGTGATTCGATGGGTATCTTCTTAGGGTCAAAGC
Organism: Orientallactaga sibirica; assembly: GCA_036365145.1. NCBI lineage: Eukaryota > Metazoa > Chordata > Mammalia > Rodentia > Dipodidae > Orientallactaga > Orientallactaga sibirica. The sequence goes on along the minus strand of JAEOAD010001557.1, from coordinate 167,666 downwards.
TAAGCAGACTGGGACTGGAGTATGAAGCAAGCACACGGAAGTCTGGGGCTGTCACGCGGGGTATGAGAGATGTTCCCCTGGCACCCGAGGTTTGTCGGTGGGTGACACCCTGCCAGCCTCAAGACATACGAAAGGTTGCTGTCATAGGTGTCCCCTGACCTCACCGAATAAGCAAACCAAAAGCCTGACTGGCCTTTCACTTTCTCAATTCTGTGGATTTAAATGATGTGGTTGCTATTTTGCAGGGAGTGAGGAAGATGAGGCAAGATGGGCTGAGAGCTAAAAGCCTAGCTTACATTAGAATTCTCTTATTTCCACGAAATAACATATATCTTTAGAAAGAGGGTCACATGCATGGCCCGCATTTCCCACACTGGTTAGCCCTGTACCCTTCCTGCGTGAGAGTGTGAATGACTGGAGTAGCAGACAGGTGATAACATTCGATCAGCCATCTTCCTCCTTCAGTCTTTCCAGAACATCTTTCTGGTGTTTCCCCTCTGGACAACCTGAAAACCTTGCTCTAAACCACCTCCACTGGGCCCCGCCACCACTGGCAGGCCCATGGGGACTGAATCCCATTCCCAGTGAGAGACTACAATTTGTTAACACTCAGTCTTTTGTGATGCATCCAAGTTTCACATTAAGCAGTTACACCTCAGAAAGCATTATTGGGTTTACATTTCTGAAGTATTTTTCATTATTCATATTTAAATCATGTTCCTTTGAGGAGGAGATAAAGGCTGGGAATTTTTATCTAGAGACAAATAATGTAGGCAGCAAAAAAATCTCAGCCTTTCATTCTTGAAGGAGGAAAACATTCCAACAGGAACCAAAATACTTGAAAGACCACAGAGCTTGTCCATCACGCATTCAGTGATGGAAGCGGGTAGAAGGTTAAATATGCTATTTCGTTGAAAGTGATTGTATTTAATGAGCCTGGACAGGCCATCCCGGAGTCCAAAGGGAAGTTAGAGAGCGAGGGAGATGGCTCGGTGGGGGGGCAGGTAAACTGCTTGTCATATCAGCATGACAGCCTGGCTTTGGACCCCCAGCACCCAAGGAAAAGCTGGGTATGAAGGCACAGGCAGGCCTGCCATTGCAGAGCTGCGGAGACCAAGGCCGAGGCGGAGGCAGGGGTCCTCTGAGCTTGCTGTTCTACGTACTCTAATCCACTGAGTGGACTCCGGGTTCAGTGTGAGACCCTGTCTCAAGAAAGCAGGCTGCAAAGAGATGAGAAAGATGCTTGGCACTGGCCTGCACGTGAGCATATGTACACGCACACCAGTATATAAGTAAACATAAGTATGAAGAAAGAAGGAAAGAGGTAGCAGGCAGGAAGGAAGGAAGGGAGGGAGGAAGGAAGGGAGGGAGACAGGCTCCAGGCTTGTATGTACCTGACTCTCAGGCCCATGGACGGTCACCTGTAAGCTGTCAACAGAACTCACATCTGCTCAGGGAATAGCCCTCTTCCATGAGAATTTGCCCCAAGGAAGAAATCTACCCAGAGCCAGGGGCATGTTCATGAAAAAAGCAACATTCAGTTTGGATAGGATGTAATAAGATATTACAGTATGAGTTTCATTTTTCAGTCTTAGCAAAGTATTAACTCAGAATAAATGCTTTGGGTCTGTGGTCTTGGTGATTCGGGGGGCTGAGGCAGGAGGACTGTTGGAGCTTGGGAGTTGGAGACAGGCTGGGCTAACTTGTCTCAGAAAAAGGAAGACAGGGAGGAGGAGGGAGAGGAATGGATGGAGGGAGGAAGAGACAAAAAAAATAAGAATAAACTTTTTTCCAAAGAGAAATTTAAAAGCAGTCAACAGAAGCCAAGCACTCGCCAATGCAATACTTTGTTTCCACAGAAATCCATGAAGAGAGCTCACGCAGACTCTCCATCGGGTGGTGGTGAGCTGAGCTCTGGGGATGTCCCAGGGACAGCAAGGCCATGGCTCTGGCTGGACTGATCACTTCTGCTGGTTACCTGCCAGGCAGGCTGTGTGAGGCAGGATCTCAGCTCCCTGCTCACCCAGAAAAGGCCCATCTGGACCTTGTCACCATGAAGCTGTGGTTGGTGCCTTCTGGGTCTGGGGTGGAAGGCAGAGGGAACAGGTTAGGGAGAATGGGAAGAAGATAGGGCAGAGCAGAAGGGAAGAGAAAATAGGGAAGAGGTGAAAGAGGAGAAGGGGGGGAAGAAAGGGAGGACAAAAGGGTGGAAGACAAGGAGGGAAGGGGGTCATCTTGGCACACCTCCTTCCACCATTTGCCTACCTGGTCCTTTGTGGGTGGGGTCTCACTCGGAGACTGTGCTGCTGGGAGGAGCCTTGAGAAGATCAGATTGAAGCTAGAATATGACAGGGACACTTCACTGCAGGACAGACACTGTCCCAGCCCCCATCTCTTCTCAATGGTGGCTGCCTTAGAGTAGCACAGATAGTATGTGAGGGGAGGCAGGGGTAGGGAGAGGGGTGGCCTTCTATTCTTTGGCTTCTCCTACCACAGCAGAGGGAGCCTGGAACCTTCTCTTCTCAGCAGCCCACCTGGGGCTCAGGTCTGCAGTCTCCTTAAACATCATGGGATTCTCTGTCACGGCCCCTGGAATTTCAGAGTCCCCTCAGGAACCTGTTCATTTTTGGGGTGCTTCTCCCTTGGTGAAGACCAGCACCGTGGAGCTGGAGGGACTCCATGACTCCTTCACTTCCCAGCTCATCTGTGCTGCAAAGCTGATGATCAGACTCTGCCAGGAGACGCTGGGTCTCCACTCACTCTCCACATACCCATCGCAGGAGCGACAGACAGGCCCTCACTGGACCCATTTCACAGGTGGGTAAACTGAAGCTAGTGTACTGTGAATTCTTCTCATGGATTTGGCATCTATAGAAGAGGCTTCAAGATCCAAACCTCTGCTGGCTGACCTCTGAGTCACATTGTGCCTGCATGTGCCCAGGCCATCTGAAGTTCAGGTGGATGTGTGTAATGGGGGCATAGTTGGGCCCCCACCCTACCCATCGCTATCCCCCACTATGCCCCAGGACTCAGTTGCCAACATGTGCTCCGTGGATGAAATCACCAATGAGCATTCAGTAAATGGCAGTAGCCCAAACAAGTGGCTGCCAGAGTGGTTTAAACCAGAGTATCTCAGAGAGATTCACCCACCGACTTACCACCACGCTGGGACTCCCGGGAGAGGGGCAGAAGTGCTGGGTCCCCACAGACTGTGCAGTGCTGCCTGGCAGAGGACAGGGCACTTAACAAGGACTCAGACATAGCCCCTGCTGCCTCATCCTCAGGGTAGTCCTAGGACGAGGAGGGGCAGATCACACCTTGTGCATGGCCAAGATCAAAATTAGGGGACACTGCTGGAGAGATGGCTTAGCAGCTAAGGTGTTTGCCTGCAAAGCCAAAGAACACAGGTTCCTTTCCCCAAGACCCACATAAGCCAGATGCACAAAGTGGCTTATGTATCTGGAGTTTGTTTTCAGTAGTTGAAAGCCCTGCCTCTCCCATTCTCTATCTACCTCTTTTTCTTTCTCTCACTCTCTCTCAAAAAATAAAATGAATAAAATTAAAACAAACAAACAAACAAACTAGGGGACAGAGGTCTCCAGATTTCCCAAAGACGAGGGATCATCCTGGGGACCCTGGGAAAAGCTAACTGTTTGTGAAACCACCGTTAGCTGCCTAGAGAGATAAAGAAGATGCAAATTGCATGGTGGCAAGAGGCATGGGAGGAGAGCAGCGAGCGGGAGTCCCGCTCCTGGCTCCTGAAGAAGGTTGCTGGGCCGCCTGCCTCCCCAGAAGAGGCTCCAGCGGCTGCGGCTGCGGCGGCAGATAAATAACCCCTCCAAGGTAACAGATCAAAAGCACTTAAGTGCAGATAAAAGGATGAAATACGGCTACAATTCGCTGTTATGGGATTCTGTCGGGAGACACTGAGAGTGCAAGGTTAAATTTTTTAAAAAATGGAAAAGGAGAGGAAAAGCAAAAGAAAGAAATAGATGGTGTTGGAATGACCAGTAAATACGACTGCAGCCTTGGAGAATAGGTGTCCCAGCATTATGTGCTATTGTCCTGGAATTTAGAACAAAGCTGGGTTGACTCGTGGGTTACACATCCCGCTCACAGGGGTGTGGAATTGTGTGAGCCATTCATGTAGCAACTCCATAGTTTAGCATCAGAAAGGGGCCGACCATTCCCTGGGAGTCTGGTGGGAGAGGGGCACAGGGCTGTGGCGCTTGTCCGCAGGCACAGAAACCAGGGCAGAGAGGGAGGGACGGGCTCCCCGTCAGCAGGCATCTGTGGCATCTTCGTACTTGGGGCCGTTGTCCCCAGTGTGATCTGGGAGGTGAGTTTGTTCTGCTCTGGGATTTTTTCCTCCTTCCTGACCTTGATGGTGATTCTAGAACATTCAAGTCCGAGTGCTGAGCCTCTCCCTGGCTTTGTGACTCCCCGCGAGGACCATGTGGGGCCCTTTTGTGGATTCCAGCAAATTTGTTCTGACAACAGAGCTAAACTGAGACTCATTAAACCACTGTGCGGGGAGAGAGACTGGCTTTTTCTGGGAGAACCCCAGATCCCATGCTCCTAAATGCCTGAGTGCTGGACTGGCTCAGGGGCCTCGAGTGACACAAGGAACCCACCCAGCCGTGGGAGGAGCAGAGAATGCAGTCCCCTCCCCACAAGCCTCTGACACACTCTCCTCCCCTCCCTGGTTCCTGGTCCCCTTCACTCTCCCACCTGCTGAGCAGTTCTGTGTGTGTTGGGGAAGGGGTACAGCAGAGCCTGGGGCTGTGCTTGATATTAAATGAGGTCAGCCACGTTCAGGCTAAAGAACACAGCACAGGTCAGTCAGGCTGGGAGTAGAGGGCTCTCTGTGGTGAGTTTCCAATAATTCTGACCTACATTCCTTGTTTATAAGCCCCAGAGAACTCACAGAGTTGGGTAATTAGTTGCTTGCAAAGGTTATCCTATTTTAATTTAATTAAAAATATCAGTGTACTTTGATAAAATCGGAAATCAAGATTATGTGAATGAGTCAAGCAATTTTTAAATCTTTTCTGTTTTCTCAATAAAATAATGAAAAATTACAATAAAATAATTTTAAAAAGACTATGAAGCTAGACATGGCTGCTTCTCTACTTTCATGGAGCCCTCCTCCCTTCTGCTGTTCTCGTGTCTCCTACACTCTTTATGACCTTACTCTGCAGGGCTTGGGCCCCTGGGCTACTGCCACATTTGGGGAAGAACTTGGCTTCCTGGTGCCTTGTTCCTTGGGTCTGGATGCATAAGGAATGTATTTCAAATATAGTAAAACAAGCACCTCATGCCAATCTCACTGACCCCACAGCTGTCACAGTGACCTGCCGCTCTCACGCCCCATCTCCTCCTGCTTACCCTCTCATGGCTATGGGACTGGGAGAGGGAGACCCAAGATGATGTGGATCACGTTTCCTTCTTCTAAGGTTCAAGGTGAGCCAAGCTGGCATGTTTCTAGGAAGTGTCTGCTTAGTGGAGTTAGTTACCGATCAATAGCCACACAGAGGGTAAAGCACTGGGCACGTTCCCTGTGCCCTCAGGGGTAAGACTGTACTGTGTCCTCCTACCAGTTCAGTCAGCACTGTAGGTAAGGTCCTAGCCAGCGCAACAAGGCAAGAAGAAGAAACGCAGGTCTATATAGAGACAATAAAGAGAGCAAATATTTGCAGCTGACAGGAGTATGTCCCTCAAGAGCAGCATGGGGTCCAAAAACAAGTACAGGAGCCAGCCAATGAGTCGAAGCAGGCCCCAGTGTACAAGGTCACCAGTGGAAGCTTGTCAAGATTTCTGTGCCATTTTCTCTCCTCCCAATATATACAACATGGCCTCAGAGAGAAGTGAAGTCATGGCCCAGCCTTGGGGGACGATGCTGGCCTTGGTGGTTTTCTGTGCCATTGAAATGAGATGGCATTGACACTGGGGTCTACAGAAAGAAGGTGATATGAAGTTGTGATACCACTGTGCCATGAGATTTCCAGGCCATATGGAAAAGCATGAGAGGATAAGTGTGTGTGTGTGTGTGTGTGTGTGTGTGTGTGTGTGTGTGTGTGTACGTGGATGCAAGAGTGGACGCATGCTGGGGATGCCTACAGGGCAAAGTCTGAAAGGATTTGTTCAGGATTGATCTACAATGGTGAGCAAGCGAGCAAGGGCTCACGCTGGGCTCCTGGCTTGGAGAAAGGACACCAAGGCCTTTCTCAGAGAGGGAGGGAGACTTACAAAGGAGCAGGCTGGGAAAAAAGATCAAAGAAGGAAATCTGGGTGATTAAAGGAAAGGGTGAGGAGAAAGACAATTGACAGTGTGTCTGACCATTCAAACATCTAAGTCAGGTAGTTTGAGAGAACAAGGCCTGCATTTCCTGCAAAATTTTAGGGTCACAATTAGCTCCATATTATATATTTTAAAATATGTTCGCATTCAGCTGTAAGAAATAATGTGGAAAAATCCCATGTGCCCGTCACCTACATTCCCCAGTGGTGACATCTCTCTTGGTCTGGTGCAGTGTCACCAGGATGTCCTTGCCTTGCGGACACTGTCAGATTCAGTAGCTCTTGTGTGTGCACATGTGTTCCTTTCTATGCAAAGTCTTTTTAATATATTTTTAAATGTTATGTCTCTATCAGAATTTGACTTCTTCAGATAATTTTACTAATTAAAGTAAAGGCAATTGACAAAGAAATTGAACACTCCTATAAACATTCTCATTAAATTAATGATGTGGTGGCCACTCATTGATCTATTATAAAACTTGAAATTTCTTAATTGAAATGTGGATGGGAGGGGGATAAAAATCTATCGTAAAAGCTAATGGTAGGAATGGGCTTCTCACAGCCAGATTATGCAGAGCTATAATTAACTGAAATGTGGACCGTGAACCTTTCCTCCTGGATATAAAGCCACTATGAAAATGGACTCTCCTTATGGTAAGGGTTAGTACCCAAATTTATTGCCTGAGCCTATTCAGCAAAGTCGTGGATCTCATCAGCATGCTTGGGTGCTGGGAGCGAGCAAGGGCCATGCCGGGTCTTATCTCAAGGACAACGCAGTTCTCTGAGGATCTAATCCTCAAGAACAATCTGGCTTCCCAGGTATGAAATGTAAATTGAGGCCTCACCGAGCTCTTACAGGGCACCAAGTGTGTCACCTGAGGGAGCTCTGAGGCCACCAGTCTAGCTGCACAGGATAGATTCACTTGTGCCTGGGCTGCCGCGGAGGAAAATGAGGCACACTGAACTTGAATGATTCCTCAGAGCTCCTGGCAGTAGACAGTTATGCTACATCATCAAGTCAGGACCATGGGACCCCAAGTCCCATTTCTTTTTTTAGTGTGATGTGTGTGTATTCATCTGTGTGTTACACATCTGTGTAGAGACCAGAGGGTAACCTCACACCTTATCCTCAAGAATGCATTCACTCTTACTGGCCTGGAGCCCAGTCAACCGATTGGCTGGACAGAGACCCTCGGGATTCTTCTGTGTCCACTTCCCCATTATGGGATGGCATTGTAACATGGGTCCTGGGGATTGAACTCAGGTCCCCAGTGCTTGTGAAGCAAGCACTTTACCCATTGAGCCATGTCCCCAGCCACAGTTCCTATTTCTCCATCATTAACCCATGTGTATATCTCGTCTGTTCATGTAGGGGCTTATTTGCATGGAACCTCCCTAGAAGAAAAATAAAAGCCAGACATGTTCTTTCTCTCTCTGACATTTCATCTGGAACATTCTCATGTTACATATCGAGGTGGCCACTTTTTCTATCTTCTCCATGATGGAGACACAACCCTGGCCCCTGGGCTATTGTGAGCCTTTGCATGGATCTCCTGGCACTCTAGCACGTCGCGGTCTGTTCTCAGTATCGGCCAGAGACATGCTCCTGAAAGGTCTGTCTTTTCGCTGGGCTTAGAACCGCCCCATCTGTTCTCAGTATCGGCCAGAGACATGCTCCTGAAAGGTCTGTCTTTTCACTGGGCTTAGAACCGCCCCATGACGCTCAGAGCTGGAACAGGACCCTGAAGTCGTGTTGGAGGCTGGGCAAGTCCCTCCTCCTCCTCCTCTCTGCCTGCTGCCTTCCACACCCCTGTAGTACAGGTGCTCTTCGCTAAGTCCCCTTCCCAGCAGCTCCTCCCCTTGCTTCAGGCTCTAAGTACCACTGCCTGCCATCCACTTTGAGGGTCCCTCCTTGGACACAGCAGTGGAGCACTGGTGTTTGCCTTTTCCTCTCTAACATATTTGCCTTGACTGCCCATAGTGCCGTCCAGTGGGTGAGGCACCCCCTGGTTTGAAATCTTCGAGGGCAGTGGTCTCTCATCACTGGCTGCTTAAGCTCCAGGGCCTGGCACAAAGCAGGTGCTGGCCACATGTCAGGTCTTGGTGCTGGGAAGTCACACCAGTGATGCCCATGCAACTAAACCACTCAGCATGAGTAATGAGGGGGCCTTCTCCCGGGTCACCCAGAGGCCTTCACTTCAAGGAAACTGCTAGCACTTTTCTCTCCTCACAGAACTCAGGACCCATTGCAGGGTCCCCACTGCCAGGCGGGTGTGCTGTATGTGTCTTCTGTTCCTCAAGCCTCACCATGGCAGGCAGCTGATCCCACCGGCTCCCCAGGATCTTGGAGCTTGCCTTCTGCTTCTGTCCTCTACCATCAGCCTAAGCTCTATGTCTCCGTGTCTTCCCAGTTGTTGTCAAGTATATATCCGTATGCCAGTTCCCATTTTTCTCCTGCCATGGATAAACGTCCAAGCTAGACCCAGGCACCAACCCACAACTCCGTGCTGCTACTCCAGGCTCCTGTGGCTCTGCAACAAATTCAGGAGGATCTGGGGGGGGGGCGCTTCTCCCAGCTGGTGATGCTGTAAGGTTATCTGGTCTCTGGGTGTGTTCGCCTGAGGCTGGCTGGGCCATTAGGAGGATGACAAGCCATATGGAGAGTGCCAGTGTCACCCCAGCAGCTGGAATTTGTGGGCAACTGAGAGACCCCAGAGGCCAGCTTGGAGAAGAGGTGTGAAGCAGCTGGAGTCTGGTCAGGTGTTGGCCAGGGCATTAGTGTCCTCGGGCCCTCTCTGCTGGAGTGAGTCTCACTGCAGTGGGGGTCAGGGTTATGCAACTTTCCTTACAAAGTCCAAGAACAACTGCTCGGGGTGCCCTCAGGCCATGCTTCAGGATATGGAGGACCTGTGAGCGAGCCTTCCTCTCCATCAGGCAAGAAGGATGCAGGTCATCAGGAGAACCTAATTTGACCTAGTGAGTACTCTGCCTTTTCTTCAGTCTCACAATGGCAGACATGCACACCTGTGCCTCAGGTATGTGTCCATGTATGTGCATGTATGTGTGTGAAATACTGCAGCATCCTTCTCTCTGTGTCTCCCCTCCCCTCTCTCACTCTCTCTCCTCATACGCGCATCCTCACACATGGGGTCTGTGGTCATATCTCTGTTTCACATTCCTTCCACCTCTCACAGACCTCGTTATAGTGGCAGAGTGACAACAGTGCTTGTACTTCTTAGAGAGATCGCTGTAACGGCGCTTGGCATGCCCAGGCATACTGCTGGTGCCCCACATACTGGTGGTGCCTCGTTCTGGTAGCAGCTCAGGAGAAGTGGGGAAGCTTCATATTGTCCTGTTCTAGCCACTTTGGGATCCCATGAGAACATGCTAAGGCGGCTCCCATCTGCCCAGATCCCAGATCAAAGGCAGGAAGGACAGAGTGTGGTAGCTTGAGTGTAGAATGCTCCCCCATAGCCTCCTGCTCAATTCCTAGCTGGTGGCAATTGAGGAGGCAAAACCGTGTTGGAAGCGCTGTGCTGCTAGGGTCGGCCTTGGGGTCTATGAGCCCAGCTTGCCGTGCTAGCTCGGCTCACAGACTGCTTCCACCCAGACATCCACAGCTCCTGCTCTGCCGTATTTTCCAGACATGACGAAACTCCCCTAGAAATGGCTGTCCTGAAACAAACCCTTCCTTCCCATTAGCTGCTCCTGGCTGGATGTTCTGTCCTAGTACCGAGATGACCATCCCTGCTGGGTGCGGCCTCGAGTTCACCTCAGAAGAAGGTTGTATGTCACTGTTCCCGGTGCAACCATCTGCCATATTCCTTTGACCACTGAGCCATCTCCCAACCCATCTTCTTTTCAGAAACCTCCCCATCCTTTAGCACCAAGTGACTTGGGACATCTCTGGCCATCCCTGGAGGCCAGCACTGATCTCTTCATGCCATGTCCTCATGTGATGGGTCCCCTCCTGGGTCTCGTTCTCACTCGCATTTGACCCTAGCTCAGAATAGGTCAATAAAGAATTCTACAGATCCTGCTCATGAGCACTGGAGTACTGTGCTGACAGAAAAGGTAAGTGTGTATGTGTGCGTGTGTGTGTAAGGTATTGCAGATGTGCACATCCCTCACGCATGCCTGCAGAGGCTGGAAGAAAGCACCGCGTGTGCTCTGATCCCGCTCAGCCATGTCTTTCCTTCAATGGAGCCTCTCACTGAACTGGGAGCTGCACTTTATTCTATCAGATTGGCGGATGAACACGCCCATGATTCCCCGGCCTCTGCTGCCCACATCAGCATGTTCTCACCCAGCTGTTTACGTGGGTGCTGGGGACAAAGCCCAGGATGGGTCAGGCCCTCTAGGGATGTCGCAAGTGCTTTTACACACCAAGACGTCGCTCCAGCCTGTTCAAGCAGGTCTGTTCTGTGGACAGGTTGGAAGCAAGTGACCTTTTTCTTCTTTCACTCTAGCTGACTTTGTGAAGGTTGTTCCATGGTTTCCTCATCCACAGAAGAGATGATGCTGCCCAAATCACAGGTGTGCCAGATCCAGCCTTCTACCTACGGCAGGACACTTCATGTGAAGCAGGCACTTGACGGCGGTGACTTGAATTTGAGAAGACGTGGGGCCAGGCAGGGTTTTTAGGGGGACCAATCTGAGGATGTTCTCCAGCCAGTTGCCCCCTAGCAAGAGTAGAAGCTGCTTATTTAAGACCTGAATCAACCGTCTGTAATTAGTTCCCCACTTAGCTCAATAAATTCCCATGCAAGTGTGTAATTCATTATAAATAAATATTACCGTGGAAATGTAGTGATTATAATAATTCGTTGAGTGTTTGCTCCATACCAACGCTTGTTAACCATATGCATTTCACATTGTGTGGCAAATTCCCAGCCCCATAATGAGCAAGACATTGAATGTTTATGTTCTGATTATTATCTTTTTTCATGAGCAAACTCTCAGAGCTGGGAGACAGTGGGAGGGCACGGGACAATGGTCCAGCGGATTCTTCTATTTCAGTCTAAGTCAGAGGTTCTCAGGGGCCCATAAAGGCAATGCTGAATTCACGCTCATTCCAGCCCTCACTGTTTGAGCAGATAGGGTCATTGTCTGGTGGCCATGGGAACACCAAGTGATGTTCTTCCTCTGATGGCCAAGGTCATTTGAACAATGTCCTCTCTTACGGGGGCATATCTTAGGACTCCCAGAGATGTGTGGAACCATTGTTAGGATCTGCTATGTGAGAATCTAGTATTGTTAGAATCCACTACGTGTATTTCTCTGCTGATGTACTTAGGATCAACATTAAATTATAAATTGGCACAGGAAGAGATTCCCAATGATACTGTTGATAAAACAGTGATGGAAGCCTACTGGAAGAAAGGCTGTGCATTCCAGGAAGTCTTTTTGAAGAGCAATTGATCCTGGGTTACTGACTCATGGAAAGAAAATCTAGGGGCTGGGGGATGATTGAATGTACTTTCGTTTTCTTAATATTTTTTCAGCTCTAATTCTAATATAGTGATCAGGGATAGACACCACCCATTGTCATGCGTGGGTGTGAAATGCCCCTCCAGGCTTATCTGTTTGAACAATTGGTCCCTCCCTAGTGGTGAGGTTTGGGAAGGTGGTAGAACATTTAGATTAGGAGATGGAGCCTTGATGGAGGACATAGGTCCCGGGAAGGAAGGCCCTGACCCCCACCTCCCTATGCTTCCTGACTTGGCATCATGTGTGCAAGCCAATCAGAAGCCCCACTGCTACAGACAGCCTCTCCAGCTGCCAGGCCTTCCCCACCGTGATGGAAGCTTCCCTCTAAGCTATGACCCAGGATCAATCTTTTCTCCGTGAAGTTGCTTCTTTACGTCCCCACAATGAGAAGAGTAACTGCTAACCCCACTGAAGGTCTCTGGGGACCCTCACTAATTTGAAGAGTTTAAAGTTTGTCCAGAGACCATTAGTTTAGTGAGCATGTTCTAAGTTGTATCTTCCACCTTCATGCCCAGCTGGAGCCAGTTCTGTCCCTTGGAGGTGCTGCAGGCTATAGCTGGCTGTGTGAGACTGTGGGGAGAAAGGGAGATGGAGCAGGAGAGGGAAAGAAGGCTATTATGGGGTGTACTACTTTTACCCTATAAAAACCACTCTAGAGCTGGAGAGATGGCTTAGGGGCTTAAGGGCCTGCCTCCTAAGCCTAAGAACACTGGTTCCAATCTCCAGCTGTTCCAATCTCCAGGTCCCATGTTTAGCCAGATGCAGTGACGCAAGGGCTGCAATGCCGCACTTGACCACAAGGGGGCGCACGCATCTGGATTTCGTTCGCAGCAGCTGAGACACTGCCAGCACACCCATCTCTGTCTGTCTTCTTCTCCCTCTCTCTCTGTCTCTCTCCAAAAAAAAAAAAAAAACAAAAACAAAAAAAAAAAAACACTCTAATGCACAGGCATCAAACAGTTGCCTCAGAGACTTCCTACCACCTTTGGCTTGATTCTGAGGCTTGGCAGCTTGCTGGGAGGTTTGCTGTGGTGGCTGGGGCTGATGATATTATGGGAAACTGAGTCACATAGAGACAATACCAGAGATAGAGTGGAGAATCAGAAAATGTATTCATGTCAACATGGACTCAGGGGATGACTTCAAAAGCCTGAATCCTGAGCTATGAGACCTCAGGAGTTTTATAGACAAAATGGCAGGCAGTGTGATATCATCTTGAAGCCTTTTTTTTTTCCCGAGGTAGGGTCTCACTCTAGCTCAGGCTGACCTGGAATTTACTATGTAATCTCAGGGTGGCCTCAAACTCATGGCAATCCTCCTACCTCTGCCTCCTGAGTGCTGGGATTAAAGGTGTGCACCACCACACCCGGCTTACTGAATTCTTTATTGGTGGGTTACAAGTTTCTAAGGTTACATGATTTTGGGGCTCAAACAAAAAAAATTCCTTAGCAATAACTAAGCAGGGGGCAGCTGCATGGGTAGGCAGGAGACTCAGGGTCATGCTGTCTCCCTGGTGAAGCTAGTACAATAGAAACTTGTGTTTTAGAGGTCTGCTTTCTTTGTTAACTTTCTTCTACCACATTGAGACATCTCTGCTGTGAAAGTTGAGTTGGTGTGGCTGTGTCTTCTCCTCCCACAGGCCAGCTGAAATGGGCTCAAAGCCTCTTGATCCTACCATGTGAAACCATTCTTGGCCTAGTAGGTCCCAGGCCCATCCTCACAGAGCCTGAGGACAGAGAAATTAACTCTTTATCTGAAGAAGTACAGAGGGGGCTGGAGAGATGGCTTAGTGACTAAGGTGCTTGCCTGTGAAGCCTAAGGACCCATGTTTAACTCTCCAGATCCCACATGAGCCAGATGCACAAAGGTAAGGCAAGAGCAAGATTGCACATGCCCACTAGGTGGCGCAAGCGTCTGGAGTTCAATTGCAGTGGCTGAGGCCCTGGCATGCCAATTCTCTCTCTCTCTCTCTAAAATAATAAAAGAAGTACAGAGGGCACAGGTTATATTCTAGCATGATGACCTAGAGCTATTTTGTAATCAGCCTGTTGTGGATGTCCCTGCCAGTCTCAGTCTCCTGACCCATCCATTGTCTCCCCAAGACCCAACCTCCTCTCCTCTAGAGGGTGCAAATGAATACCATGCCCACTAACGATGGACTGTTCTCACTGGCGAGCCTGTGTCGGCAACAGCAGCACCTCCTCTTCAGAGTGTGAACCCTGCCTCACGTCTAAGGGCCAGTATTTGTAAGAAGCAGATGGTTGAAATTATAACCCATTTTTCTCTGAATCAAGTATGATTCAGGTACTCCAATTGCCTCTGAAATGTGCATTGTGTTGACAGAACTTGGACATTAACCAGAAATGTGCACCTGTGTATCTGAATCACGTTATCTGACAGCCAGGTCCCCAGAGTCCCATAGGCATCAAGTGTGACTCACGCCAGTCATTTCCAATTATTTTTCCCAAATAAATGTGGCTGTAAAAATGCTTAGGGAGGTGTAAAACCCTTAAGTAGTAAGAGAGATGATTTTTCTTAGAGACAAAGTGAGGTTTTAAGAGAATGCCAAAGTGGCAGGCTGTATTTGTTCGAAATGAGACGACTAAACTTCAGGTGCTGCTGTGACATGGTAGCCTGAGAAAGTAGAATCTTACGGAAAGGAAAGAAAATGGTTTAATTGTCTTGATTTCCAAGCTTTCTTTCTTAATTGTAGGCTTCAGGTTTTAAAATAAATGTTAGCATTTGTAAAGGTTCCATGTTGTTAGCTCACATCAAGTTCCTTGTTTCAACGCCAGAATCATGTCCAGTCTAACCACAGATGGCCCTGCACCGCGGGCTGTAAGTGTCGGCAAGGGCAACCTGGGTGTCTGTTTCTGAACGGCAGAAGAAGAGCCCGCAAACAGATCGTGGAAATGAACCACGTCCTCAATCTGCAACTGGATGAAAATTTCCTCCACGGGTTTAGCACATGGAAATCAGAAGCTTCTTGAGAGAAAGCATCACATGTACATGTGTGCACACCTTCCAGAAGGCTCTTCCATGCACACCTGAGTCACACTGAGATTGAAACTGATGAGTTGTGTCCAGCTGGAGCGGGATGAAAGATGCTTCCAAGCGGGAGGAGCCATCCCTTGAAGTTACCACTTGTCTGATCCCCCTCGGTAGCCAAAAGGATCAAAGGGGCGTGAGATCCACTTTGAGCTTGCTCTCAGCTGGCTGATTAATCAACATTCTACCCTTGGGGATTTGGGATGGCCTTCACCTGGTGATGCCAGTAAATCTGAGTGAATGGCTGCTTGATTTGTTATTGATTTGCTATTGATTTCCCCATGGATGAATTTGGGGTGACATGCTTGGTGATTGGTCTTCCCAGTGGAAATTCGGGGTGAAGGCAAAGTCCAGCTATCCAGGGTCTTTGGTTCTTCTTCATGTTACAGAACTCAAGCAAGTCTCTGCTGACTGACGCAGGTTTTTTGAACTATATAACTTAAATGGATGTCTTAAATCAAATACTTCATATATTTTATTTATTTGAGGGAGAGAAAGAGAGAGAGAATGGGCATGCCAGGGCCTCCAGCCACCACAAATGAACTTGAGAGGCATGTGCTACTTTGTGCAACTGCCTTACATGGGTCCTGGCAAATCCACCCTGGGTCCTTTGACTTAGCAGGCAAGCACCTTGACCACTAAACAATCTCACTAGCCCCTGACTCAGTTTTGTTGGCGTGAAATTCTGCCGCAAAGGTGAGGGAGAAGGGATGTGGGAGGCATCAGAGAAGTCTAACCTTACTCCCAAGACAGATCAGACCATGGTGTGTCATTTGTGAGTTTGGAAGTCTCTGTATGCTGATAAAAGCTTATACCTATCATTCACAATTGTATCCCTATTGCATTTCTTTTTTTCCTTTCTGTGACAAACGCCTGACAGGGCTGGAGAGATAGCTCAGTGGTGAATGATACTTGCTTGTATAACCTAACAACCTGGGTTCAATTCCCCAGTACTTATGTAAGACAGATGCACAAAGTGGTGCATGCATCTGGAGTTCCTTTGCAGTGGCTAAAGGCTCCCCTTTCATTCTCTCTCTCTCTCTCTCTTATTCTTTCTGTTTGAAAGATGCAGAGACGGGACCACAGCAGAGCTCTCTCCATAGACCCCTCAAGGTTGACCCCCCCCTCCACTGCTCTCCATTTACCAGGTGGGCCTCACAGCCTAGAGGTCTTACCACGTCCCCTAACAGCATCAGGAGCTGGGGACCAAATTTTCAAACACATGAGCCTGTTTCAGATTCTTCTCAGAGACTTTTCAGATTCAAACCATCACAGCAATCAATACTGATGTGCTTGGGTGTTTCATACGTGTCAACACAGAAATACCACCATGCTGTGTGGATTGTGTGTTAGGAAAATTGGGGAATCTAAAGAGTTGATTTGGCTTTCCTAGGGCTTGAGACATCTTACTTGGAGTTTTTAAGAGCCTCTTGTCAGGGAATATTAGTTTTCAAATTCTTTCTGGAAGTGGGTTGCACTTTAAGGCCAGAGAAGAAGGGAACACATCTGTCAAAGACAATAGGGACTTACAGTGAAATGACCTCACCTTGCGACTTGCACACCTATCACTGGACATTATCCGCCGACATGAATCACCCCTTTTAGAAGGAAAAAGCACCTTGGAGCCCATCACTTGCCTCACCTCACTCTGGTCTTGTTTACCAGACCTGGAGCAGCTTCCAGCAAATGCTTCCTTGTCTGCTATGGCGGTATCTGTCTACATCCTCATGCTATGATTTAGTTTCCATTTATAAAAGAAAACCTATTCACTGGAAGAATTTGACAAATTGATCCGAAGACTCTTGAAGAGCATCTTTTGAGGGCTGAGGAGATGCTCAGTCTGCAAAACACTTGCCTCGCAAGAATGAGGACCCGAGTTTCCGTCCCAGCACCCGTAAATGCCGGCTATGGTGGCACACCTCTATAATTCCAGTGCTGAGAAGAAGAGACAGGAAAAACCTGGGACTTACTGGCCATTCCATCCAGCCTAGTGGGGAGATCCTGTTTAAAAAAAACCTGAGGTTGTCCCCTGACTTCATACACACACACACACACACACACACACACACACACACACACGGTGCAAACCCATAAATACACATATGTTAACACACATATGAAGATTCACATACAGATGCATATATACCACACACAGGCAAAAGGAATATCTTTTGAACAGGGAGATTTTGCCCTGCCAAGATTTTGCCCCCCTCATGCTGGCCCTTTGCTTTTGCATGTGCTCCCAGAAGTCTTGTCCTTGGGACACATGTCCAATGCCCCCACTTCTCTGGCAGGCAGATCTGAAGGGCCCCTTTTCAGGCGATCTGCCCAAGCTCACTGTAAGCTGCTACCAGCTCTAAAACAGAACATTCCGAAGTTTGGACTGTTTTTCATCCCTCCTATTAAATAGCCACGGGATATTCTAGGGATGTGGAATTCAAAATTGCATTCATCAGGCTTCAGGATTTCAAAAGCGAATTCCTACGTGGCAGCAATCCAGAAGAAATGGGATTTTGAAACTCAATTGCACTCTTGGTGTGTGCCGAGGGAAGAGCTGGTAACTCAATCTCAGAGCTATTGAGCTCTTATCCGCCAGCATGTGCTTTCTGGAGAGCTGTCGTACAAATCTTCCTGCAAAGCAACCTTGCCTAAAAGAACTTGACTGAAGGAAGAGCTCTCATAAGCCCTCTTTCTCCTGGTGGCATTTTCCATGGCGTCCCCTTTATTATTAAGAATTCTCCAGAATGGTCCTGTGGAAGGAATGGCAGACAACTAAACTGTCAAAGCATACATTTACTTATCAAGGGGGGAAGCACCTGAGATCCCTTACATCACTTATCCGATGCATGGTTTGTATATAGGAGAGCTGATGTGATGTGGGTCCCAGCTCTGTACACAGTCTGAGCCCCCAGACTTTTGGAGACAAGGCTCTGAGATCCATTCTCCAAGGTTCAGAATGGAGAGAGTGTGTGTCACTCATTCCCACTTAGCATAGAATTGTCCTCTTTGATTGACGGTTGTTCTATTTCCATGTGGAAATAGCCAAGCCCCCTGCAAATGTGCTCAAAACAAAACCAAAGGGGTGTAAGACTTTTAAACATTACAGTAAAAATACTAGTCTTTACTCTCTGCTGCCTTTCTCAATCCCTCCCCCCTCCCTTTCTCCCTCTTTCCAGCAGCCCCTCTCCTTCCCTCTCTCTCTCTCTCTCTCTCTCTGATGTTGCAGTTCCTTTTTCTTTGTTGGGACAAAACCTCCTACCAGAAGCAGCTTATGGAAGGAAAGGGTTTACTTCAGCTTACAGTAGTGAGGGACGCTCCATCGAGGCAGGGAAGGCATCAGAGCAGACAGACAGAGCCTCACATCCGCTCACATCAGCTGGGAGGAAGTCGTCAAAGCACTGGACTTGCAGCTGGGCTATATTACCCCAAAACACATCCCAGTGACACACCTCTCTAGCAAGACTCCACCTCCCAAGAGCCTCACAACTTTTCCCAAGTGTTCAAAATGCGTGATGCTTATGGGGGTGGTGTGTTACACTCAAACCACCCATCTCACTGTATTGTTACTTTTTATATAGCTCAGACTGGCCTCCAGTGCATGACAATCTTTCTGTCCCAGCCACTCAAGTGCTGAGATTATTGGCATGAACCGCCACGTCTAATTTCTGCCCCCTGTCTTGGCACAGCATCAAGAGCAGAGTTTAGAGATACAAATCAATGGCAGCACCCAAGGACCCCTGACCCTGCAGCATGTTCTGCAAGTTCTTTGGGCAGCAGCTACCTCACTGGAAATGAGGATGTCCGTAGTCACGTTGTGAAAGCACACATAGACCTGTCCTCTAACAGCCATGACATCAGTAAAAGGCATGGACCCTCTCACATCACCAGATAATTAAGTAAGCCCATGGTCTATGTTTGGTTTGACTGCAACAATGATATAAAAAAAGACATTTTTAAAGTACTTGGAGAAATCTGCACATGGATGTGCTATTACACACTATTAAGGAAGAACATTTATTTTGTGAAATCTAATAATAGTATTATGGTTTATGAGTGTGTTTTTCTTTAAGAGACATAGCAAGGGCTAAACTCAAGTTGAAATGTCTTAATGTTAGCCATTCATTTTTAAGATGCTTAAAAAAGTGTTTGGAGCAAATATGGCTAGATACAAATAATTGTTAAATCAGGAGGATGTTTGGAGGTCTGCCCTATTTTTCTCTTCTTTCATTCTTGTTACAGTTTGCACAATGAAAAGTTAAACGTGGTATGGTAACTAACATTCTTTGTGTGTGCCCAGAACATTGTAGGTTTGGAATGCAATCAGTCTTTTTTTTTTTTTTCAGCTGATGAGTACTTATTAACCTTTTTCTCCTTACACAAGAAGGGACAATGAACAACAACAAAGACGTCGGCATGGTGTTCCATGCTTGTAACCCCAGTGCTGGAGAGAAAGAGATAGGAAGATCCCCGGAGCTTGCTGGCCAGCTAGTCTAGCCTAATTAGTGAGCTTTGAGGCCACCTGGTGGAAAGCCTTGTCTCAAAGGAAGAAAAGCTCAGGTGTTCTGTGCACTGAGCCCCCACAGCTGCTACCCACATGGCCTACAAATTATTCCACTGAATACCCTTGTGTTTCTTGGACATGTTCCAGGCAGTGATGATAGCCCTACACACCGAGAGACCTGGGAAGCAGGGGACAGAGTGTGGCTATGGCTGTTCCCTGGTCCCCGGGGGCTCTGAGCCGCAGTTTGTCTTCCCTCACTAATCTTTCCTGAGCGGAGACCCTGTCAGGGGCAGACGAGGAGCAGAGTCCAATCCTGCTCTTGACTCCAGGGTGCTTATAGGCTCGAGGCATCGCTAACATGACGGGCGGGGAATGACTGAGTATGCGAGGACAGGTGTGGGCGGCCTTGTGAGGGTGGAGTGATGAGAACTTGGGAGCTTGCAGAGGGGGTGACCTGAGGAGAGGAGAGAACCTTGTCACATAGGACCCCACCCAGTGGGATGCGGGAGGGAGGCAGAGGTGCTCCTGTCAGTCTGCTCTGTGCCAAGGCCCTGCTTTGCTAGCCATGCTTCAGGACCTTGCCAGATAGCTGTGTGCTGGGAACTCAGGGAGCCAGCGGGATTGAGGTTGATCTGAGGAGGAGATACAGTGCCTTTCAGGGGAGGGTGGGATCTATGGGATGCGTGGTGGGCAGTTGCGGAGTGTGTGAGAGACATCACATGATCCGAACGTCTATCTCCCACATTCCACGCTGTCTGTCTCCCTGGTCGCATCATCTCTTTGTATGGGGCTGAGTGGTTCTGAGTGATTCCAAAGGGCACTGCTCTGTCTGTCCCGCGGTGTGTGCGTGGAGACTGCATTCCGGAGCACCTCAGGGTTTACGGATTTGTATGTGCATGTGTTTGAATATGCAAAAGGAATTATTACCTACAGAAAATGCTAATCAGCTGCTACATTGATGCCATACATGATTTTTCTCTTTCTGTCTTCCCAAAAGCACCCCTGAAGTTATCCCCCCCTCTTTTAAGAATGGAGAAACTGAGGCTGGAGTTAAAAGGAGGTAAGCCAGGCATGGTGGCACAGGCTTTCAAGCCCAGCACTTAGGAGGCAAAGGTAGGAAGATCACTGTGAGTTCAAGGTCACCTTGAGACTACATAGTGAATTCCAGGTCAGCCTAGGCTAGAGTCAGACACTACCTCGAAAAACAAAACAAAACAAAACAAAAAGGTGTCAGTCAGTGAATCCAGGATTTTGTAGCTGACGGATCTTCTCACAGTGCCTCTGTGTATGCCTTGAATACTTGGGTGCTGAAATCAAACTTCTTTATGATTTCTTTCCATTCTTGGTGAACTTCACCAAGAGCTCTATATGGTCAGGGACAAGACAAAGGGGACTCAGGGACCATCACTTGTACCTCCCTTTTCTGAAGTGGGGAAGGATATGAGTCCTGGAGCAGTGGGAACTGGGGTGGAGAGGGTCCCCTGCGAGTGAGTGGGGAGGAGGGCACTCTATACTGCACACACGGGGTGCTGTAGCTGCATTTTCCTGGCAGTGAAAGAACAGTGTCTCCTCCCCCCAGATGCCCCCCAGGGTGAGGAAAACCATAGCTCAGTGAATGCGAGAGAAAAGATGAAAAGACCTTGCAGAATTCCCAGCTGCAGCCTTGCGCTGGGGTGCGTGGTGTCGGCTGTGCCCGTCTGGTTTCATTATGAGGTGCAGTGCCCCAGTGGGACAGGAGCCACTGTGTCAGCCAGAAAAAGAAAAGACAAAGGAGAAGGAGAAAGAACTCACTCTGGGAATGCTCAAGCTTAGGAAAGAGAGGCTTTCAGAAGGAATCTTCTCTGCAGGTTCTGGATTTTCTGGCTGGAGTTTAAGGCTGGGAAGTGGGGGCTCTCTTGGCATCTCAGTCTGCAGTCTACTGTCTACTCTACAGGACGGACGTTTCACGCATGCAGGAAATTAGACCAAAGAATCTCACACAAGCACTGACATGTTCCTGCTCTGACTCTTGCCTTCTGAAGTGTGATAAGGTATGTTAGGGACACACACACACACACACACACACACACACACACACACAGAGAGAGAGAGAGAGAGAGAGAGAGAGAGAGAGAGAGAGAGAGGGAGAGAGACACGAAGTAGGAAGGGACTAGATGGAAAGAAAGGGTTAGTGGGAGTTAGTGAAGGTCAAAGAAGGTAACTGGGGTGAATATGATCAAAATACAGTATGTATGTATGTATGTATGTATGTATGTATGTATGTATGTGTATGTATGTTTTACATTTTCTCTGAAACCCTTCAGGCCCACAAGACACTATATAATGAGCGTGGTCACTCTGTACTGTGATGTCACTATAGTTTGGCTATCTGTGTCCTTCCAAAAGTCATGTGCACCTTGAGACCTGACCAAGGTGAGGTGACGTGGGGAGGTGATAAGTCCTGGGGGCTCTCTTGCACTGCCTAGGACTCAGAGAACTGCCTCCCCATTTTGACACTTCCACCATGTGAGGACTCACTCAGAGCTCAATGCACCCCTGGGAAGCAGACGTCCCCACAAAGCCTGAGCCTGTTGCTTCATGGACACTGGGCTTGGCAGCCCCGTGACAGGGAGCAACGCATTCATTCCAGCTGGGAAACCATTCTCAGGAATTCCATCTGTTGTGGTAGATGCCTGTAAATGTGGAAGTGACATTGGACCTGGTAAGAGATGGATGCAGGGAGTGGAGACATGAGCTAGGAGGATTCACCCAGGAGCATGAAGGGCTCAGAAGACTCAGGCTGTGGGTGGAGCTCATCTGACTCAATGCTCACCAAGATGGCCCCACAGAGGAGGGTTGGGGGGAACGTGGGTGGTGACTGCCATTCTGAGGAGGGCCCTCGTGGGTAAAGAGCACAGTCTTGTTACAAACTGCCAAAGGGCTTGGCTGAGGCCCACAGCCTCGTGTGTGGTGGAGGCAGAGCTCACCTGCTCGGCCATGTGTGAAGAGATTTCAGAGCTGCGTGGAGAGTTCAGCATGGCTCTCTTGATGTTCCCCATGAAATGGGAGCAGGCAGAAATCAAGAGGCAGGCCACATTCAGAAGGTGAGAGTTCTCCGCCTGGCCACGTTAAGGCTCAGGTGAGTTTGGTGGAGAGCCAAGTGCAGGTGGAAAGATGCCAGATGTAATTTGCCTAGAAAATGGAAAGATGTCCCCCAGTGCATTTCCAGACCTTGGATCTTTCCCACCTGTCAGGGTTGCAGAGTTCCATGACCTGGAAGGAAAGACAGTTTGAATGGAGAGACCCATGATGGCTTCTTTCCTAGAGCCACTGTCAGCTCCAACTTTACCCAGTCTGGTGCAGTAACCCTCCACTTCCCTGGCCAGGGCTTGGATACACCCAAGGGCAGAGGGACCCACAGCTCAGAGAAGCTAAGTGGTGATCTACAGAGCTCCTGCAGCAGCCACGACAGAGCTTGTGCAGCCCTGCAGAGGAGAGCCTCTCGTGAGGGGCAGAGGCCAAGGCACCAGGATCCAGGTGACCCCAGTCAGAATTTCCAGTGGGACATGGAAAGCACACAGCTCAGCCCCACTCTGGCCTCCCCTCCCTGGGCCAAGAACTTTATGCACTTTTTAGGTTAAAAATTCCAAGTGTCTTGATTTCAGAATCCCTTCCTCCTCACTCCCTTGGGAGTGCCATGAGCTCCAGACTACCTAGATATATGGCTTTGGGATGTTGTCATTTTAAAGAGGTATTTTTAGTTTTTCTATTTGCAAGGGTGCGGCGAGAGAAAAAGAACAGGCACATCAGAGCCTATTGCCACTGTAAATGAACTCCAGATGCCTGCACCACTTTGTACATCTGAATTTATGTGGCTACTGATGAATTGAACACAGGCTTTTCAAGCGAGTGCCTTAAATTGCTGAGCCATCCCCCCAACCCTGTTGTTATTTTTGAGTCAAGGGGATGTGACCCATCTGTCAAAGGGAGGTTGATGTGTCTAGTTCCTGGCCTGCACGTCACTAGCGCATGTAAGGTTGTGGTTCCCTTGGGCAAGGACGAGGAGCATCATGAAGGGGGTGAGGGCAGTGTGGGTCTCCGTGGGGGCCTCAGTGCCTGGCATTTGTAAGAAAGAAGCTAGGTGGAGCTGTGGGCTGGATGTTGAAAGACCATACAGCCAGTGGGAGAGCAGCCACTCTCTCTCCCTTGGGATATATGCTGGTGAGGGAGAAAGATGGGAAATGGGACTGGAGTCTCACCTCATGATCCCACCTGCCTGTAGAGGGTTGATGCCATGAATGAAGGGGCAGGAGCATTGAATACAGACCCAGATCTAAGCTCTTTTACCTTGTGTTCCCAAATCCTTCACACAGGCCCGGGAGGCAGGGCTAGTCTGAAGCTTGATGGGGGTCACCCGGCTGGGTACTAGTGCAGGTTCTGGGCCCTTGACACCTATGGGTATGGATTCTGGTGGCTTTCAGCTAGAAATGATTATTGGTTTTTTCTCAGAAATGTTCACTGTGTGCCTGACACAGCCATCCGCTTTAGAAAGTGTGACATTAGCACCCTTTTGCAGAAGTAGGTAAAAAAAAAAAATTAAATCAGATTAGGAATCACGGTTGCCATGACACCAGGAAAGTACACTTCCATGCACAGCAATTCAATAGATGTGAGAATGTGTGCCTTCTCTCAGGAGCAGTGTGCCTTCTCTCAGGAGCACTGTATTTTTGAGATAAAAGCCTTCAGCAGAAACAGGCTAACAAGCAGGTGCCTCTCCAGAGGTCCACCCCAGCCCCTTGTCTCTTCTACCTCCTGCTTTGGAAGGGCCAGTGTCCCTGAGAACACCTTCCCTGGGCCAGGCTTGGGCTGCTTCCAGAAGGGACGGGAAGAGAAAAAAGTCACATTGTACATCAGGACCTCGGACTGGTCTCCACTCAGCTGCCAGGGCTCAGGGACATACCAATCAGTCATGGATGGTTTGACCGTCTCCATATTCCATCCCTTTTCACCCAGCCCTGTCTCTCCAGCTGTTCCAGAAGATCACAGACAGGACTATTGACTCCAGGGAACTAATGGGCCCCCTGAGAACTATATTATTCCCTTCAAAGGGCAGCTCCTCGATGACCTGATCTCCTTACACTAAACCCCACTTTCAAAGGTTCCAAGCACTACCTCTTAGGATTTCCACTCTCAGGGCCAAATGCCAACATGTGAAGCTTTGCAGAATACATTCAAACCATATCTTTGCTACAGTGTACACCAACAGAATGTGTGAACCACGTGTATATGGAGACATTCACACACAAGCTGAGCTGTTCACTGAACACACCATAGCAGGACCATGAGCAAGGAAGACTAGTTGTGAAGAGGGAAGCCCTAAAGGGACAAGTAAGGCCAGTGGAAGTCAAGGAAAGGCACAAAAAGAAGGAGTGTGTGGTGGTCAAGGTCACTGCCCCGAGGGAAGCTGCCGTCCATATCTGCCTTTGTCAGCCCCACCTTTCCCTCTGCCCTGGGCTGCAATGAGCTGATCTCTTGACCTGGCGGGAGAGTTGCTGCTCCTGTTTCCTCCTTCAGGTTCAAGACTTGCTGTCTGTACTTTGCCACTGAATGGTGCTGACACCTAAGGCAGCGCTCGGAAGGAAGAACAGTCACTCACGTTCTCAGGCATCCAGCTGTCACTATGAAGCCCCACAAATCCACGTGAGTATGGAAAATCGTAATTTGAACTCCGTCCTTCCCTCATCAACTCTGAGGACTCAGTTTTCCTTCGGAAATGAGGACAGGTGATAGGCAACCAAGATGAAAGCCAGTCACCTGGAGTTACTGGTGTCCGTGATCTCATGAACGTTCACCCCCAGATAGCAGGCTGGCCGGCTGGCCGCTTCCAGAGCTCAGGAGCCAAGTCCAGGTCTGTGAAGGCCTCTCACGTGTTCAGAACCGTGGGCAAATCACTTAGCCACTCTACCTTTCAGTTTCTTCATCTGGAAGATGGGCCTGATCTGATGACGGCACTCCTCCTTCACGGCCACCCTAAGGTGATGGATGAGAGAACAAGCTGTGCTCTGCTGAACAGCAAGGTCACTGCCGGGGGAAGTGTGACAGGGCGTACCGCGCTCTGCAGAATGGCCGGGGCCCACAGTGACTGTCAGAAACAGCTCTATGCTGTCACTGCTGTCTGTTGCCTACATGACTTCTGATGTAGGTGACGCTAAAGCTGCCTGTTACCTTGTGTGTCTGACGACTCTGGACTCTAGGTCAGAGCAAGCTTCTCAGCTCAGTGTCCACGTTTATCACCCCTGTTCCAGCTCTTTGCAGGTTAGTCTTGTCACGTACACTTGGGAATGGTCAGGTTCTAGTACATCTACCTGTTGTGAAGAACTGAGTTTGACCCTATGTAGAGATTGAAACTCAGTTATTTAAAAAGAAAGAAAGAAAGAAAGGAAGGAAGGAAGGAAGGAAGGAAGGAAGGAAGGAAGGATGAAAGAAAGCACACACCTATAATCCCAGCTGCTCAGGAGGCTGAGGCAGGAGGATGACAATTTAGTGAGCCATCCTGGACAACTAAGAGAGATTCAATCCAATAATAAAAAAGTAAAAAGCAGACTAGAGAAGCAGTACAGTGGTAGAAAGCTTGCCTAGCAGATGAAAGCCTGGGGCTGGTGTTCAGTAGTGCAATGCCTTTTACCAGCACAAACCACACAGAACGTGAGAGTGCCAGCATTCTCTGGGCACAGAGAATGGTGTCAAGGCCCACAAAGTTTCCTTCAGTGTGTCCTGTAGGAGAAAATATGGATATCAGCAAAAGAAAGAGAGTAACACCAATGTGAGCCCCGCCAGCTGTAGCAGAGTGAGGCTGAGAGGGGAGGCTGCCCACAGGGACCTGACACTCACTGTGTGCACAGGGCCAGGGTGATGGGGTCCTAACGCTGCCTGCATGCACAGAATAATTACCTGCAGGAAGCACGTGATGAGCGCATTCAGGGAAGAGCAAGACCCATTCTCTTCACGTCAGTGCTGAGGCAATCAAGGGGCCAGAGCAGGTGGAGAATTCCGAGGGGGAGACCATGTTCCCAGAGCACCAGGCGGAAGGTTAAAGGACTGTGTTCTCGCCCACTGGGCAGCAAGGTGCACTGAGGCTGTAAAGGCTTAAGTGACTTGCTGGAACCAACTCAGGTCCTGAGTCTAAGCCACTGCGTCAGTGAACTTGAAGGCTTCAGGTGCAAGTGTTCAGCTATCTGCAAACCAACCCTGTTTTGTCCAACCCAGCAGTCTACACCTTGTTGTCAACTTAAGAGGCACAAAACTACATGTCTGCACAGTCTTGCTCATGACATCACAGTGGATCAAACACAGCCCACACGGCCATCAGCTGGTGATGGGCAGACAAGCCACAATTTGACCACACGTGGGGTACAGTCCTGCTGCAGAAAGGAATGAAGAAATACCTGGATGCTTCCACCTGGACAGACCTTGAACAAAACTATGCAAGAGAAAGAGGCCAGACACAGAAGACCACCTTCTACACAGCAAATTTACATGAGGTTGTGAAAAGGCAATCATATAGGGACAGAATGCAAATTAGGGGTTCCTGGGTTGAGGGATGACAGGAAAGAGGGACTGGCTACAAACAGAACCTGGGGGGGGCTTCTGGAGGAATAACGTGACAGTGATGAGGTGTGAGCTTAGCACACGGGGAGGTTACAGAGTTGTGCTCTTGACCCAGGAGAGCGCTCTGAGGTGAAGAGTAGACGAGCCTCAGGGCAGCTGCTCGAGGAAACCCACTGACCCCGCTTTGCAGTGCTGGGAGAGTCAGTCTCCTCATTAAAACCGAGGCATGGAGCATGTTGGCGGTTCACCAGCGACTCGGAGAATGTTCCCAGAAAACGGAGTGTTCCTTTCACAAGGTGTCAGGAGTGACATTCCCTGGGAAGCAGAGTGTGGAAGGCCCAGCGACAAGACAGCCTGGCAGAAGGGCAGGCGGAGTGGGTACAGATGGGGACGTGCGAAGATGCTCGATTCTTGGGCTTCCGCTCTTCGTTTCTGTCAAGATGAGCTACTGAAGTGTCAGCCCAGGGTGGGCCGGGACACCGGAGGAAGCTGTGCACCGTCTGCATGGGGGTTTCTGGCTCAGCCTTCCACTGTTTATAAGCTGATCCGGGCAGGCACTTGATTTTGGCAGGATGTGGTTAAACCACATCTTATGACTGGTTCCTAGGCGGTCATCTGGAATAAGTGAGCAGTCAACCCCGTTTGGAGGGGGGAAGCCTGGCAGCTGACTTTCACACAGCCAGTCTTCTCCAATCCCCCCACACACATTAGAGTGTCCTCGTGATCCAGGAACAAGAGTGGAGCTGCCATCGCCTTCAGGTCTTGGGCATTGTCCTCAAGGGCAGCCTCTCTGTCAACATACTCTCTTCCATATGAGGAAGTTCCCAGACTGCTGGTGTTTTTGTCCCCTGTCCTAGGTAGAGACTTGGCAGGTCAGAATGTTGACACCATTTAACACAAGTGACAGCAGGTATCGGAAGTCAGTGTTCTTGGTGACGGAACCAGACAGGGCTCTCTGACTACAAGTGACAGTGGTGACTAGGGGACAGACAAGAATGTGCAGTAGAATCGTCACTGAAGTGCTCCTGTAGTGGGAGCACGGGTGAGGGGAGGCTCTAAGGCTCCTGTCTCTGCTTTATTTCCTCTTCATTGATTTCATTGCAGGCCAGCCTTTTCCTGGGGTGAAAAAGACACCCGAAAACCAACAGGCTGGCTTGATCTGGAGCACTGGGTGGTTTGGAAGAATGCTAATCTTGCTGGGATTTGCTGATCAGAAATTCCACAATGCCAAACTATGAACCAGTGGCCCTGGTGGACTTACCAACAGAGCTTGGAAGACAAGAGCAAGGAGGAGGTGGGCACAACCCCACCATAATGACAGGTCATGCAGAAGGGCAGTCCCCATGTCATCCATCATGGACAGTGAACAAGTCTCATTGTACATTGGACACAAGAGTCACAAGAGTGAAAGAGGCAATACTGGAGCACCAGGAGTCCCACTGGCAATGGCAAACAGGCTCACTGGCTGGAGCAGCTCACAACCACAGTTTTCCTCTCAGGGCCTGTCCTCCTGACATGTTAAGTTTTCCTCTCAGGGCCTGTCCTCCTGACATGTTAAGTTTCCCTCTCAGGGTCCTGTCCTCCTGACATGTTAAATTTCCCTCTCAGGGCCTGTCCTCCTGACATGTTAAGTTTTCCTCTCAGGGTCCTATCCTCCTGACATGTTAAGTTGCCCTCTCAGGGCCTGTCCTCCTGACATGTTAAGTTGCCCTCTCAGGGCCTGTCCTCCTGACATGTTAAGTTTCCCTCTCAGGGTCTGTTCTCCTGACATGTTAAGTTTCCCTCTCAGGGCCTGTTCTCCTGACATGTTAAGTTTCCCTCTCAGGGTCCTGTCCTCCTGACATGTTAAGTTTCCCTCTCAGGACCTGTTCTCCTGACATGTTAAGTTTCCCTCTCAGGGTCTGTTCTCCTGACATGTTAAGTTTCCCTCTCAGGGTCTGTCCTCCTGACATGTTAAGTTTCCCTCTCAGGACCTGTCCTCCTGACATGTTAGGGCCTGTCCTCCTGACATGTTAAGTTTCCCTCTCAGGACCTGTCCTTGCCCTCTCAGGGCCTGGGCCTCCTCCTGACATGTTAAGTTTGTCCTCTCCTCTCAGGGCCTGTCCTCCTGACATGTTAAGTTTCCTCTCTCAGGGCCTGACATGTTAAGTTCTCCCTGACATGTTAAGTTTCCTCAGGACCTCCTCAGGACCTGTCCTCCTGACATGTTAAGTTTCCCTCTCAGGGCTTGTCCTGACATGTTAAGTTTCCCTCTCAGGGTCTGTTCTCCTGACATGTTAAGTTTTCCTCTCAGGGCCTGTCCTCCTGACATGTTAAGTTTTCCTCTCAGGGTCTGTCCTCCTGACATGTTAAATTTCCCATGTTAAGTTTTCCTCTCAGGACCTGTTCTCCTGACATGTTAAATTTCCCTCTCAGGGCCTGTCCTCCTGACATGTTAAGTTTCCCTCTCAGGGCCTGTCCTCCTGACATGTTAAGTTTCCCTCTCAGGGTCCTGTCCTCCTGACATGTTAAGTTTCCCTCTCAGGACCTGTCCTCCTGACATGTTAAATTTCCCTCTCAGGGTCTGTCCTCCTGACATGTTAAATTTCCCTCTCAGGGCCTGTCCTCCTGACATGTTAAGTTTCCCTCTCAGGGTCCTGTCCTCCTGACATGTTAAGTTTCCCTCTCAGGGTCTGTCCTCCTGACATGTTAAATTTCCCTCTCAGGGCCTGTCCTCCTGACATGTTAAGTTTTCCTCTCAGGGCCTGTCCTCCTGACATGTTAAGTTTCCCTCTCAGGGCCTGTCCTTCTGACATGTTAAGGAGCAGGCCGCCTGGGGAGGTGGGTCCATCTGCAGGTAGGGTTTCACTCTAGTCCAGGCTGACCTGGAATACACTATGAGTCTCAGAAAAAGTACCCTCTTATTCACTTGAGGGTAATAGAGAGGGCTCCAACAGCCCAAAGAAAAGATTCCACAGGTGAGCCAGAGAGTTTATGGGCTGACTTTCAAGGGCTTGGGCCACTCAAAGGCAGCTACACCACAGAGAAGCTCTTTGGACAACTTACAAATAAATGTAGTTTACACTGTGGAAGACAACTCACAAAGAGCTGCTCGGCCAGAACCCACCTCGTCAGCTGTTGGCCTCTTTTGTGTAGCTTGGGGAGGGAAAGGGCTTTGCAAGGATCTTGTGAGGGAGGGTCTTGGGAGCCTCTGAACCCCATGAACCTCCTCTTCCCAGGCCCAACCTTGTGAAGCTCTGCTGTGGTCATTACAGCTGTCCTGATTCGAGACAGTGATGACCATGGCCCAAAGGAGAAAACAGCTGCACTAAAACCAGTCTATGGCCATGCACACCATTTTTACCTACCAGCTACCACTCTCCTGTGCAACCAGGGTAGAGTGGAGTGGCTGTGATTGGCAACATAAGGCCCACAAGGCCTTAAACATTTATCCTTCCTTCCTTCCTTCCTTCCTTCCTTCCTTCCTTCCTTCCTCCATTCTCTCTTTCTTTCTCTCTCTTTCTTTTCTCTCTTTCTTTCTTCTGTAAAATAGGGCTCTATGTGGCCCAAGCTGGCCTCAGACTTTATGTAGCCAAAGCTAGCATTGAACTCCTCATCCTCCTGCCTCCACCTCCCAAGTCTTGGGGTTATAGATACTTGATACCATCTGTAGCTGCATTTTCTGACTCTCTTCCCACTGTGAAGGATCCTGCCTTCCCCCATTCCTCTGACGTGGCATCATGTTGCCCTCCTTTCTCTGCACATACTCAAGTCCAGTGAGCCATGGAGAAGTCTCTGCTCTGTGGACAGCAGCCGTCCCTAAGGACACAAGTTGCGTCTAGGAGGCACGTGTGTTTGTCATGGTGCAAGTGGTGTCTCTGCCCTTTTGGCTTCTGGGGACTCCCAGCCTCGTTGGTCAAGACATAGTGGTGCCTGTGCTATGTATGTTGCATGTTTGTGTGCATCCGCATGCGTGGAGGCCAGGGGCTGATGTGAAGCACTGAACATGGATGGAGATGACACAGTGCTCTCAGAATCCTGTGGCCATTTTCCTGGGTGGGCTCCATCCTTATCAGCACCCAGACATGGGCACCCTGGTCATGGCCAATTCACAGCCACATGTGCCCTTGTCTTCCCCACACAGCTCGAGCCTGAGCTCCTGGGTGTCTGTCTCAGCAGCACCCTGCCCGCTGGGTGAGCTGCTGCGGGGAGAGCCGCCACGCTCCTTTCCCCAGCCCCGCCGTGTGTATGTAGTGGCAGGGCTCCTCAGATGGAGTGAGAGCTGTGAATAGATGGCTGATAGTTTTCCAAATAGTTCTATGCCCTGTGTGTATTTACAAATACATTTAATCAACAAATCCGGGCCTTTGTTGATATTCTAGCCTAGGATGAGGTCAGATACTGTCAGGTTTTAAAATGCAAGTTGATAGAAAGAAAATATTAAGTAAATAATAAAGCACATGTGTGGGGGGTTGATTCAGGTGTCCCCCATAAACTTAGGTATTCTCTCGCTAGTCTCCCCAGCTGATGGCAATTGGGAATTAACGCCTCCTGGAGGCAGTGTATTGTTGGCTTATGGGTGTTATAGCCAGTTTCCCCATGCCACTGTTGTGGTACACTCTCCTATTCCTATAGTCCACCTTATGTTGGCCAGAGGTGATGTCCACCCTCTGCTCATGCCAGCCTTGAGCCTGTAAGCCACAATAGACTTCTTTTTTCCCACAAGTTGCTCTTGGTCGGGTGATTTCTACCAGCAATGTGTACCTGCCTGCAACAACATGCCAGCTAGAAAAGGCAGCACAAGGGGAGGTGATCTGTGTGGGGCTGTGTGTCAGGAGCAAAGGTCTGAGATCTGCTCCAGGTACAGCTTGATCGTGGGGGATGACCAAATCTCAGACATGCAGCAGTCAACTTAGCCCACTATCTGGCTGCTAGCAGAATTGAGATTACAGCCTAGGTTACCACATCTGAATGACCCCAAGTTCATTGCTACCCGAATTGCAGAAAGGCCATGCTGGGGTTTCTCCAGGGCACCACTGGCGGCAGGATCAGCTGAGAGGAATCTCCAGTCCATGGATTCGTTCTCTGTTTACTGAGGCCTTCTCTGTTATTTTCCCGTTTTAGAAACACGTCTTGAGCATTTGGTTAGCTTTATTCCCTAATATGTAATGTTTGCTGAGGCTATTGTAAATGGCATTTTTAATACTTTGTAATACGGGCTTTCTGCTGTGTGTAAAGGTGATTTCTGTATGTTAATGGTATTGGATGTTAGGAACAACCCTGGGTCCCCCAAGCCAGAGCTGAAGCCATGGCCCCTTGGGTGACTGGTATGTTTGCAACCCATGGGTTTCAGCTGAGTCCCTCAGGCTTCTGCTGGAGGGAGCCATTTTGGCCAAGGTTGGACCGCCTTCCTTCCCTGGGTAGTTTGACACACTGACTGGGTGGCGTAGAAAGGCCATCTGCTTGTCTGAGTGCTTTGTGAGTGCAGCATAGCTCCGGACCTCTTCCCCCAGACCTGGCCTTCTCCTTCTTCTCACCCATGTTAGCTCTGGGACAGCCTTCTAGAATACCTGCAGATGCCTTTCCAGAAAATTCCTCACTAGAGAAATGGACCCCAACAACTGATCCCAAGTATGGCCATGGAAGCCTGCCCCTCAGACCATAGTGTGATGATGGGCAGAGGATTGGAGCCCTTTGACATAGTCCAAACATGAAAATTCCTTCTTCCACAGACTTGTGTTTGCAGACTTGGTCCCCCACTGGCGATAATGTTCTGCAAGGCGATAGAAGCTTTAGGAAGCAGCGGCCAGCAAGGGGAGCCTTCAGAGCTTCAGGCGGGTCCCAGGTCCTATCTTCCCTCAGCTTCGTGTCTACCAAGAAGCGAGGAACAGTTTCCTCCACTTCAACCAGCCACCGAGATGTTCCCCAAAGTGACAACAGGTGACAATGGACACGAACCCTCTGAAGCCATGAGCAAAACCAGTCTTTCCTCCTTTGGAGCTGTCATGTCAGGTATTTTGGCCACAGCAGTGATAAGAGGAAGGAGAGCACGCCTGGCACGTGTGGCACTGTGCCTGGAAACGCCATAAGGAGAGAGCACACTAGCCTTTTTGTGGGAAGCTTGATAAAGAAAGTTTATTTCTTTAAAAAGGTGTAAAACAAGGGGTATTATATATTTCTTTGCAAGTATGTATTTATATTTTTCTTGTGGAAGTTTTGATAAGTTATATGGTTTAAAGATTTGCAATTCTGTCTATATTTAAAATTTATTAGGATTATTCCATTTGTGACATTCCCTTATCACTTCACAGCTGCAGTGTCTTAGTGAAGGTCTTCTCTTGATTCTTGATATGGACAATTTCTAATATCTCCTTTTCCTTCATCTGTCCAGCGAGCAGTTTATTAACTCTGAAACAATGTTAGCCTTTTTAATTTTCTTTATTGTTTACTTTCTATCTCATGATTTCTGTTCTCTCCTCTGCTGCTTTCTTTTGTCTAATTACTTCTGCTTTGATTTATTATTTTCCTGGCTTTTCTTGGTATAAGTTCTGATCATGAACCTCTCTTCGGCTGGCACTATAAGAGATGCTGAGCAAGGTGGGGCACACTCCCATTTACAGCCTGGGGGGAGCTCGGGGCTAAGGTCAAGCCTGACAGGGAAGACACTGAGGTTTTCTGGGTAAGATCTGAGGTTTGCACTGTACACACAGTCCCTTCAGATATACTTCTTTCAGGTAGAATGAATGAACCCCCTGTGTTTCGGGGAGCTTCTATGCAAGAAAAGGTGGAAACAAGCTGGACTGGCCAGGTAGGGCTGGTGTCCCACTGGAAGCCCAAAGCTATCCCAGATGTATCTCCTTGGGGAGCTGTGGGTCTCTTTGTGGTTTCCTCTCCAGAGAGCTAGTTAGGGACCAAACAAGCTCTCCCTGGGTGGGGGTGGGGGGCTCTGGGGTTATGACAGTTAATCTCTATGGTTAACTTAATTGGATCAGAAATCAGGTCTGTGTGGGCATTTCCAGGAAGCACTGACGGAAGGGGAAAGCCCTTCCCCAGGAGGCAGTCTCTATAACAGAGGCTCTGGGGAAGGCAGTTCCTCCTGTCTGGCTGTTCTTGCTACTTGCTGGTACCCAGTTTCTGCCATCCTTCCTGGACATCAGAACCCAGCTTCCTCAGCCTTCCAACATGAACTGAGGAGCAGCGACTCCCCAGGAGTGCTCCAGGCCATCAGCACCACACCGGGCCAGCCTCATGGACTGAGCAGCTTCAGACCCCTCAGCTTCTCCAGCCTCTCCTGCAGACTGGAGGGGCTGCCCATCATGTAATGTGTAAACCAGTGTGAAGTCCTTTCCCATAATATGCATTGACTCGATCTCTTCTGTTCCTCTTGAAGCGCCCAGCTAACCCAGGGCTCCATCTAAATGAAATCATCTGGATACAGAGCTGAGCTGAGTCCTTGGTGCACAGGGAGCACCTGGGCTGCACCACTCACGTGCAAGGAAGCGACTTCACTTTGTGCAAGAGAAACTGGAAAACTGCCAGGCTGGACCCGGTGTCATTTGGTGACCTAGAACAGGGACAAGAGTGTATGTGTATTCCCAGTCCAGTCATACTTGCATGTCCAGCTTGCGATGGGAATCTTCTCTGTAGCCCCCCCCCCCGCCCACCGTGTGTGCTGAGGAAACCCTCATGCCTTTGGCCAGGTTCTTTCAGCCTTTAGGAAAAATGATGCCCAAGAAGAAACAAAAGAAAGCCATGACTACTCTTTGGAATAAATTTTGCTTTGAAATCTCTGCTTAACTCCTTTGAATGATAGAGTCCTTTCATGCTATTTTTGAATCTAATTTCATATTAATCTTTTAATATGATCTGATTCAATCATGAGTCTCAAATATGTAATGGTGAATTCGAGACTCTATTGAACACCCTGAGGTGGGCTTAAAGGGAACCCACTTCATGTTCTGCAAAATAGAAGTCCCCTGCATCATCTCCTCCTCTGTGACATGGCATGAAGCTGGCACACTGTGGCATGTCCTCTTTCCCACACACTGCCCCGCGCTGGTCTCAAGAGGACGGGACCTGGCTAACACGGAGCAGCAGAGCAGGAATTTTTGCCTGACTCTCTGTACAAAGACAGCTGAGGACTTGTGGTCCAAGGAGTTCAGGAGTGTCTCGGTGACAGAGGACCAGGTGTCCTCCCTGCTCATTGTCTGAAGCCACATGTAACCCACTACTCCCATTACGGAGAAATTAAGAAAGACAGGAGGGCTGGGTGGCACCCTGAGTCTGCAGGGCCAGTCTGTCTCCTGGAGTACATGTGACAGTTGGAGTAGGGGATGTTTCTGGAACCTTCTGCATAAAGACAAGGGATATTGCTACACACCCCACAGAACACAGAGGGGTCTCCTCAACAAAAGATTAATTCAAAACCTGCAGAGATGAACACACCCTGACTTACAGCCATCTCTTCATTTAGCAGGACAGATGTGATGCTGAGTGTGTCTGTCTGGACAGGAACCTTCAGGACCTGGAATTACTTTATTAAGAAAATGTTGGCATGGCCCTCCTGACATCCTCAGCACTACACCTGGGAGAACTCCAGACAAAACCTAATTAAGATCCATCCTCCTGGCACATGTGGCAGGGACTGTGGGAAGCCACACAAGGCTTTGCAATGAGAGGGTTCCCTCAGTCTGTACAGTCCTAACCTCAGTTTTATGCGTGTGAGGGTCAATTTTGTGTGTTGATCGGTGGGGCTCTGTAGTGCCCAGATATTTGTCTGGTCTCATGCTGGGTATGTCTTTAAGGGTTTCTGGGTGAGACATCATCGGGATGGGTGGGTGGGGTGCACACTGGCCCTTCCCATAAGGTTGGCCTCTTCTAATCAGTGGAGACCTGAACAGAACAAAAGCTATGGCCTTCCCTCAAGTCACAGTTCGGCTAACTGCCCTGGGCTGGGACTTCCTTCTTCTTTTTTGGTTTTTCAATGTAGGGTTTTTCCCCAGCCCAGGCTGACCTGGAATTCACTGTGTAGTTTCAGGGTGGCCTTGAACTCCTAGTGATCCCCCTACCTCCACCTCTCAAGTGCTGGGGTTAAAGGCATTCGCCACTATGCCCAGCACATCCTTCTTTTTTGAACTTTGGACTTGAACCTGATCCCTGAGTCCTCTGGGTCCTGATCATATCTGCTCGGAGACAGCTAACCTACTGCTTGCCTGGACTTCCTGCTTGCCAACTTGTCAGCCACCATCATCATGGGAGCAAGTTCCTTAGACACAAGTTCTTTGTGTGCACACATGCTTTTACATACATGCACATATGCTCTTACATATATGCATACCATATGTCCATACATACACACAAATGCACATGTGCCCATACATACATGAACATGTACCATACTTACATGCATGTGTGTACACATGCACGTACTCATGTTCCTGCACAAACATGCACAGTGCAGGTGCCAGCCCGAGAGGAGAGGTTGGGATGCAGAGGGGAGAGCATGCCAGGAGTGCAGTGGCTGGATCCAGTAATCGCTGCTGGCAGCTCCATCCTGAGTCTTACAGCATAGGACTCATGCTGCCCCGTCAGGTCTAAGCTGATTTCAGTACCTCCTCTGTGGTCCAATCAGAGGAGTTAACCAGTAGCTGATGTCATAACAACTTCCCACCAAATAAAGCATATCAGGGCATTCACACCGATCCTTCTTTGCCTTGTCCTCTCCCCGCCCCCCAATTTCACACACAGCCACTGGACGCCTGGCCACACTGAAAAGGTCCGGGCGACTTGCTGTGATTTCGAGTCACTTTTCCTTGGGCCGTAGCTGTGCCATTTTCAGTGGGTCACCCTCTTCACACGCACTCTCACCAGAGTGGACGAGATCAGTGAAGAGAGCACAGAAGCCAGCGTCTCTGAAGTCCCAAGACCTATCAGCTCCAGACTCTGCCTCAACCCTGCCTTCCGCACCAGTGTGTAATCCTTCCACGAGAGCCTCGCCCACGTGTCCTCTTCTAACTGATGAAACAGAGCCAGGTGAGCATTTGTGCACACTGCTTTCAAATGAGGTGACTGCAGAAGGAAGGGGACCATGACAAAGAGGTGAGCATTTGCGCACACTGCCTTCAAATGAGGTGACTGCAGAAGGAAGGGGACCATGACAAAGAGGTGAGCATTTGTGCACACTGCCTTCAAATGAGGTGACTGCAGAAGGAAAGGGACCATGACAAAGAGGGGCATCGCCATCCTGAATGGCTCTGGCTCAGGGCCCAGCTGTCTGCAGGGTAAAAAAGTGTCAGGAGTAGGTGCTGGAGAGATGGCTTAGTGGTTAAGGTGCTTGCCTGCCAAGCCAAAGGACCCAGGTTCAATTCCCCAGAACCCACGTAAGCCAGATGCACAAGGGGGCACATGTATCTGGAGTTTGTTTGCATGGGCTGGAGGCCCTAGAACACCCATTCTCTCTACCTCTCTCTATTTCTGTCTCTCAGCTGCTGCGAACGAAATCCAGATGTGTGCGCCCCCTTGTGGGCAAGTGCGACATTGCGCCCTTGTGTCACTTTGCATCTGGCTAAACGTGGGACCTGGAGATTGGAACCACCGTTCTTAGGCTTAGGAGGCAGGCGCCTTAATCGCTAAGCCATCTCTCCAGCCCAAATATATTTTTTTTAAAAAAGAAAATGTCAGTAGAAAATGCCCAAGCTCTAGGGGTGGCTGGTGGTAGGGGAAGGGCCAATGGCATCCGTCTCTGTTTATACATACTTTGTATTTGCTTCCTGGAAAGATGAGTCCATGTCCCCAACCCTCAATTGCATCTCTGCAGTGATGAAGGCAAACTCATCTTGAGAGAAATTCTACACTACCAGGTTAACCTTTCGGCAAGATCTGTGCGCACAGGCCCCATGTCTTGCCTGCCCAAGAACACAGTGTTCCTTTAGCAAACACAACAGTGAGAGGTCATGACAAATAGCTATGGGAAAGCGGGTACCACGGTTTCTCATCTTTTCACAAGAGCCAGGAAATGATCCCGAGGGCCTCATCTGGGTGTTTTCTGCTGGTAATTAACATGATGCAGGAAATCAAGCCAGGTGAATATTTTTGTAGCTACTTTAAGATGGGGCAAAGATTCTCAGGGGACAGCAGATGCCGCGTCTCATTTTCCAAGCCCACGCTGGGAGTGTGTTTTGAACTGAGTGAAGAGCTTCTCTTTCTGACCCTCCCAGTGAAGAGCTGCCGGGGTGTTTTAAAGCCTCCGTGGGGGGAGAACTGCAGCTTTGTCTTCCTGGCTACAGGTTTTCTGTCTCCCTCCCTCTCTTTCCCTCTCACTCCCTTTCTCTCTCTCTCCTGCCTGCCATGCCCACTCCCTCTCCAGGTCCAGCGCCTCTCTTTCCCTGTGGCTTTGGGTTCTCTGTTCGGGGAAGGAAAATTGCTTTCCTTGAGCAATTCTGGCATGGGAACCCAGGGCCAGCGAACCTGCTTCACACATAGGGCACCAGCAGCAGGCCTGAAAGCCACACACCTGCTTTCCTCAATGTGCATCACGTGCCAAAGACAGCATGGTGGGCATGTTTTTTGTTTTGTTTTGTTTTTCGAGGTAGGGTCTCACTCTAGCTCAGGCTGACCTGGAATTCACTCTGTATTCTTAGGGTGGGCTTGAACTCATGGCGATCCTCCTACCTCTGCCTCCCGAGTGCTGGGATTAAAGGCGTGCGCTACCACGCCCAGCTGGTGGGCATGTTTTAAATCTGCAATAAATATCTTCACAACAAAGGTTTCTTCACTAAAGGGCAATTTTCTCTCTCCTGAGGACCTGAATCCAAGCTTAGTCCCAGAAATAGCTAGGAATTTTTCATGTTCTCTACAAGTCTGGGAAGAACACGCCCGAAAGGACTGGACAGTTTCAGGTGTTACCAGAAATGTGTGTGTTGCCAGAAACAGTGCCTTTCTTCACCACGCCCAGCTCTCTGATGTCACATGCTATCTAAAACTATTTTAAGCTCTTACTGTATCTTTGGTGTATCTTTTTTTAATTTTTAATTTTATTTTATTTTATGAGTTGCTGGGTGACTTCTTGGATAGAACTGCAGAAAATCTTGTTAGTGGCTTTCTGAAAACGACTGCATCTGTGGAGAACCGGAGAGATCAGGAGAGGAAGGGGTTTTCTCTGGCTGTAAATGAGTTCCTTTCAAGTGGCTGCGAATCTGCAGATGTCTTGGTCTGAGGCCTTGTCTTGGCCGCTGAGAGGCGCCAGTACTAATTGGCAGCTGTCCTTGTGTTGGAAGCCTAGAGCTTCTCTCTCTAATCCCACCTTGCTCTTTCCATGGGAGAACACCCCCCTTCCCCGTAGCCCTGCTCCCCTGAACATTCTCAGTGTGGATTCTCATCTCACAGTGCATAATTCATTGGTCACAACCCAGCCGGACCTTCTGCTCAGGGCTCTGCCAGAGTGCACCCAAGGACTTGAGTGGGGCTGAAAATTCTTTTCGGACATTTGGGCTGTGTCTTGGCTTATGTGGCTGTTGGCAGAAGTCGGGGGTTTTTGGTGTTTTTTTTTTTTTTTTTTGCATTGGAGGGAGCAGGCCTAGTTTCCCTGCCTGGATTCCTGAGGTGCCAGTCTCTCTTGAGCACTGTTGGACATGGTGGCTTCTCCAATGGCAGCTGTGGCAGTTACCATCTCATTTCTGGGATCAAACACCCAACCACAAGCAGCTGATGGAAAGCAGGGCTTTGATTCTGCTTACAGTTTTGAGGGGAAATGCCCATCACAGTGAGGAGAGCGTGGCACAGGGAGACAGCGGGCATCACATCAGCAGGAAAGAAGCAGAAAAGACAGAGCACCAGTCGGGCCAGACCATAACACCTCAAGCTCCTCCCCCCCATGACGCACTTCCTCTAGCATGGCTCCAAGTAGTGCCACCAACTGGGGATGAAGCATCATACATGCATCTATGGCGGACATTTTACACCAGTGGAGGACTGTCTGAGGTCAGACTGCTGGGACTCAGGCCTGTGTGATGCACTTGACCATGGGTGTATTCTTTGTCCACGTTCTACTGAATGGAAGCAGCTCCGAGCCCACTCTTCGGGAATATGGCCAGGACTTATACTAGGCAGACAGATGGGCATCCTCCTTGGATTGATTCTGCTTGCTGTAGCATGCACATATAAACTTACCTGTGCATGTTTGGTTGTGAAACACAGGTCCATGGCAGGAGCTGATAACATGAATTTGGGTGGTGATTGGCGTTATTTGAAGGGTCTGGTATCCAAGAAAGGGAATCTAGAAGAAGGAGCAAAGAGACATCCCATATTTCCAGGAAAAGATGGTTACTGCTTACAGACAGGAACCTGAATGCTGTTGGAGTCGGGAGAGGGCACCACCATGGGACAGCCAGAGTGGCCAGGGTCAGCGTTCATCAGAGTAACAAGAAAGTCCAAACCTCCATGCCCAAAGCCTGGGTTCACAAGCTGCCTGCCGAGCGACACCTGGGGAAAGATCAGAGTCACAGTGGAAAGAAAGCACACCTTGACATTTCAACTCTCCCCTTGAGGTAAAGCCCCAGTGCTTGGGGTGGGCTGAGAGCGTGCACACGGAGCATTGCGCTTCTGTCCCCTCCGTGCTTCCTCCTGGGGGTTCCCCCGGAGTTTCTAGTTCTACAGCAACCTGGGAGTCTCTTCAGTCATCTCGAAGATTCTGGGAGCACAGAAATTGCTGCCGCAGACTGCCTCCATCCTCGTCTCTGCCCCTCCCACACAGTAGGTGATGGCAGGATTCCATTGTCCCTTCCCAGAGGGGTTAGTGCATGAAAGTTGCCTCCTGCCCCGTTCCCTTGGGGATGCACTTAATGTTCAAAGAAGAGACGTGGGTTTGATGGACTCTGACTTTCTGTGGCAGTTCCTCAAGAGCTGCACTTTACAAGGGGAACTGGAGTCGTGATTCCCTCGTGAGGGGATGGGGATGGTGACTTCCACAAGTACAGCTCAGAGTGGTGATGGCCATGTTGGGTCAGTGACATTCTTATGTGTAGTTTGGAGCAAAGACCTCCGTGAATGTAGACTGTGGTAGCACCAACCTCATGAACAGTTTGAGATGGCACCATCCGTGTGAGTAGGCTGGCATGGCAATGTCCTTGTGCGTTCGCAGACAGTGGGCCTTGCTGCTGTCAGTGTCCCAAATCATCCTGAAAGTGACCAGGAACTTTGCTAATGGGTGCCCCAAGAAAAGCCCTTTCAGGAGCAGGAGGATTTGAGGATTTGGATATGGGCAGCATTCAGATTCCTTGTGGATGCTCTTCTCACTCTCTTTCCAGGTAGGTGAACGCATAGCAGTTTCAATGACCTGTGTGTCCCCATTTCTGTCCTCTGTCCTTCTTGCCTGCCTTCCAATCTTATCCAGCTATGTGGCTTCTCGATGCAAAACACACTGCCTTAACTTTCCTAAAGATCTTCTGGGAAAGGGATTGTTCTCCGTGGTGTGTAGAATTTTATCCCTTACTTCCAGGCATGGGTTATACTTTGTCCAAATTCAGGTCCAGCCTTGCTGCGAATAGCCTTAACCTTGAGCACACCTTTGGGGCCTTGCTGTAGTCTTTCTCCTCAAAGCTCTCAGCATTCCTCCATGTCCACACCCACCCGAGTGGCCGTGAGGATGGAACCCACGTGTTCCATTTGCTACTGTCATGGCAGATTCAGGTGGTTAGATTTCAGCGAGAGGATGGAACCTTCTAAAGAATCTGCTGCCTGGGGTTCCCAGATCAAACTCGCTCATTTCCTC
Organism: Orientallactaga sibirica; assembly: GCA_036365145.1. NCBI lineage: Eukaryota > Metazoa > Chordata > Mammalia > Rodentia > Dipodidae > Orientallactaga > Orientallactaga sibirica. Next base: position 125,994 of record JAEOAD010001557.1, on the reverse strand, counting down.
TATGACAGCATTTCTCCTCGGAGAGAAGGGAGAGCCGAGAACAGCCATGTTGGCTTTGGGAGGTCCTGGGTGATGGGAGGGGCTGCTTTGCCTCTGGGCCTCCTTAGCCTGGGAGATGGGTTGAAAGAGACGCTCACACCCAAGGAACATGGCTGACAGCCAAGCCCCGAGGCTCCTATTCTTCCGACCTCATGTTGCCTGCGGGGAGGACTGGACTCACTTGAGTAAAGATGCCCTATCACTCTCTTTCCAGTTTGGAAAACCCCACCCCATTCGTCAGCTCCAGGCCCAGGGACAGTGACCCTTGGTTGGCCATTCACAGCCCTCCTGACATCATGGTGAGCTCATGGCCATTCTAGCTAAGAAACATGCGAAGGAGATGGTGGCAGGGAGGTGAACAGGACCCTGCCCAGAGGACCGGGCAAGCTGCACTTCCCATCTTCTCTGGGTTGGGTGTGCTGTGGGCAGCTGAGATGCTCATGGCTGGGAAGATGTCTGGGGACCAGCTGCACACGGGCCACACGGAAGAAGGCAAAGCCAGGGTGGAGGAAAGCAGAGTTCTTGTGTGACCCATGTGGTGCCCTCTGCCCACACTGCTTGTCATGGGCCTCTGACTTGCCTTTTGTGCCTGGTGCTCTGTTTGTTGCTGCTGTCAGAAAGAATCTCGAAGCCAAACCTTTGTTCTCTCGCCGTGCAGCCCTGTCTCCTGGGGATCAGCTCTTCCACCTCCTGGCCATGCCAGAGAAATCCACGCTTCCCCAGCACTGGGCCCACTCCATTCACGAGGACCAGGAGGCAGCAGAGCGGAAGGGAGTCAGGCTGAGAGAGAAAATTAAGAAATTGCAGCTCCCTAGCTCCCCAGGCAATCCCAGCTGCCCCTTGAGCTCTCTGCAGTTTTCATTTTTGCCTTGGTTCATAATGAAGTCCTTACTTGGGCAAACTGCCTAGAAACTTCGGTTGGAAGCCTGACCCTGGAAACTTCCTTAATTAGAAATAATGTAATTAATAATGAGGCCTATAACTGCTAATGGTTAAGCAGTGGCTTAAAATAAAAAAAAAAAAATTGAGGCTCAGGGGGAAGGGTTCACCTTTGTTTGCCTGGGAAGGCTGAGTGATGTGAAAGAGGGAACAGCAGGTGAGGGGCCTGGGGCCAGCACATGGTGAGGGCTTAGTTAAAGCCCCACAAATGAGTAAAAGACAAAAATCTTAAGATTCAGGCAACAATGAATGCAAAAGGAGCTAGAAAGAAGACAGAGATTTCAAGATCAAATGAGGGCAGGTGGTATTGGGGCTCTCAGGCAAACCTACCCATTGCTCAGGCCTAGGAGGGGCCGACAGACATGGGACAGTGGGGCACAGGAGCAGTGGAGAACCTGCGATCAGGAGGAACGGGATGGCTGCAGGGAGTTCATGTGGGTTCCTCATTGGGGGTGGGGTTTTCAGGATTACATAAGGAAGAAGTGAAGATTTTATCCCAATGGTGGGGGTCCCCCATCTATGCCCCATGATCCCCTAGGGGACTCAAGTCCCCTGAAAGGAAGCCTCAAGGTTTCAACAATTCTCCCAGTCACACTGAGGCACAGCATGACATTTGCACTGGGATCATGTTTGTAGTGATGGTGCAAAAGCCACGGGGAGCCGAGCTGCAGAACCACGAGACCTCAGGCCTGTCATCAGCACACTCTTCCCCTCCATGTGCCTCCACTACACAAAACAGCTAGTTTCACACCAAAACTTACTGATGCGCTAGAGACGATTTATTCCTTAGATATTGATCTTGGAGAGCTGTGAGATGTCTGTGCATTAATGCGGGGGTCAGACCTGTCACTGGTGAGCCCCAAAGCTCTATCCTGAGGCCTGGAAAACAGATATGTCAGAGCCCCATCCTGTGGCCATTCTGGGGGGAGCTCAGCAGGAGCCATAGAGCTGTGAGAGGAAGGAAACAAGGAAAAGAAGGAAACATGAATAAGCAAACAGAGACTGGCAGAAATATATATATATATACACATGTGTGTGTGAGTTTGGAATCGCTTGCCTAGCATGCACAACACCCTAGATTGTTCTTCAACACCAAAAGAATAAAATAAAATAAAGAAAAATTTAAATAAATAATGAACAAAATGAACCTGTCACTTCAAGCTTAAAATGTGAGTTTCTAAATTCAAAATAGAAGTTTGGAAAACTCGTTTCTACACTCCTTTCATTTGGCAGCCTACCAAGACTTAGAGACTCTCCTAATGAGATCTGGTCTAGCAACTGAGATGTTTTTACTCCGTGGGATGGGGAATCTGCATCGTGCAGGGAACAGCCAATGTGATCCCACTTGAGCTTAACGATCCACTTCACGTTCAAGGTTTTCATTTCCCAGGATGTGGAAGGCTCACTGATGTAGCGTCGGACCTCAGTCATGACACGCCACAGCCAAGTGTTGCTGTGGCCTCAGGAAAGACTGTCCACAGTGACCTGAAAGGTCCTGAAGGCATCAAAACCCAGTTCATTTTTTCAGCTCCGTATGTAGGCAAGGCTGCAGCTTTTCATTGATTTTCACCAAAGCCACCTATCACAGCAGATGGCTGGCGAAGCAGAGGTGAGAAGCCAGCACTCCTGCAGTGAGCCCCTGTCTGAGGCTGCAGCTACCTTTCGACTGTTCTACCACTTGGCCAGTAGGTGTGTTTGTCCCCGGTGCAGGGAGGATTCATACTTCTGTCTCTGGCCTCAGCCGGCTGAGTTCCATTCTGAAATGTCCCCTTAGGAGCTCGAGTTACTCAACCTTCCCAAGCCTCGATTTCCCCTTTTGTAAAATGAGGAGATGGTGGCACAATATTGCATCCTTTAACATTTTGACATGTGGATAGGGGAAATCCAGAAAGAAAATCAAAACAAGACAATAGACATCAAAATAGAAGAGGGACTAGTTGGGAAAAAGAAATGATTCCATGGAAGGGGAGAAGGGAAGGGGGTGAAAGAAGGCAACGGGAGGGGACAACGATAAAAGCGCACCATGTTCATGCATGGAAACTGTCAATGCGAATGTTGTGAAAGAAGGAGGTAGTCATGGAACTGCCATGTAAGTGAGCAATAATGTAGCTCTTTACATATACCATCCCACAACACAGTGTGTAACATATGTGTATATATTCGTATTGATTATATTTATTGCATGTTTATGTACATCTATTGCACATTGACACTTAGGTTACTGTTACTACTTTTGTGTGTGTGGTGCTGTGGAGGGAATCCAGTTCCTTGGACGTAAAGCAAGTGCTTACCACTGAGCACACTTCCAGCCCACTGTTCTATCTCTGCGTTGACTCACTGTGCGGTCCTGTCAGGCGGACTCCAGTGTTTCCAGTGAATGTCTGTGGACCTCAACTGCAATGGGAGCAGAGATGTAGCTCAGGCCTGGGTTCTACCTACAGTTCTGCAAAAATAAGTTCTAACAGAAACAGACTAAGCTTGCAGGAGTCACATAAACATGTCATAAGCCTCTAAGTAGTACATAAACATAGAAATATATAACTACACAAAAGAAATATGCTTTAATTACTTTCTAAAGCTTTACTGAGTGCCATGGATCTGCAAAATTGAGCTCATATTTGATGCAGGTTTCAGACACACTTGCACACCTGACATGCTGTCACCACAGTTGAGGCGCTAAGCACGCCCTTCACCTCCAGCCCTCCTGTGCACCTTCACAGGACTTTTCCTTTACATAGTAAGCACACCAAGGAAGAAGCCTGGCCGGTCCCCTCGGCACTCCTGAAGTGCACTCGGAGTGGAGGTTGTAGGTGACCATAGTATAGCCCAGCCCGTCATCCTGCCAGCGGGAGACTCTGTGCTTGGAAGCACCAGGTACTCCCTTCCCCTAACCTCCACCCCGGCGGCCTGGATGAGACTGGAGGCCGCTCTGCTAAGAGATGTCAACCAGGCACAGGGAAAATCCTATCCAGCAATCCACCATGGTCCAGCTCACAGACGCTGAGAAGAGATTGGTGTCAGCCTGGATACTCCGTGGTCACCACAGCGACCCTGTCTCACGATGTTTGCTGCAGAGCTATGAAGGATTCTGTGATCCTCTGCCTGGCAGGAGCTCAGGGAAGAAGGGGGGCTCTCTGCAGGGCCAGAGATGCCACGTGGCTGAGCTCATATGGTACACCTCTGTGGCTTCTGATAAATTTTCATTTCCTGCTGTCAGTTTAACCACAGGGTGGTGTTGAGAAAGTAAAGCTTTCAGCAACTCAGGCTGATCGAAAGCTGTACACGCAGGCTGCGCGTCTCTGGGTGTGTGCACATGTATAATGCCTGCTAGGGCTGTAGGAAGGTGTGTCCACCTGGGAGCAATCTCTGAGGCAGAACAAGCTGCAAAGAACACCAGGGCAGGCTCAGTTCTGGCCTGGGGCCCACCACTAGGAGTCTCTTCCCCTGGGGGTGGGGAGGGGAGAATACCCCCACCATATCCTAACCAGGGGCCCGGAGCCCTCCTTGGCTGTGTATGACAATGATCATTTCACCAATTCACGCTTAATTGGACATTGTAGACTTGACATGTGGAGCCTGGGAGATCAGAATTTAGAAATGCTATGGATTTTCTATCCAGAGCAAATGAATGCTGAGAGAAAATGGGTTAAAAATAGCCACGGTGAAAGTTGCCCTAAAGAGACATATTGATCATTGTTTGATGCATAAAATAATAGCAAAATTGCTAGAAAGCTGAGAATGTTCAAAAGCAAAACCTTTGATGGGGACAAACTCTGCTGGGTGGCTGAGTCTGTCCAGCTATGCTGCTGGCTGTGCTGGGTGCTCACGGAAGGGTCTGCCTTCTGGTGTGTGTGGCCAAATTTTCTGTTTATGTAAAGGTGACACTAAGGGACCTTTTATTTCCTGGTAACTGCATGGAGTTGAGGGACCCAGCTAGAGTGCCTGGCCTTCCTCCTTAATCAGCCATGACTGAAACTCTGCAACACCCAGGCCCACTTGCAGGAGGGCAAGCTGAAGGACAATGCCTCAGTCTTCAAGACCTGACCTGGGACAGTCATCAAATAAACAAACACACAGAATCAAATAAGTCCCAGTGATTAGTGGGACTTACTTGGGCAGTGGCTCTGGGGTCAGCATCCGCTGGTGCGGTCTCCCGAGGAGACTGATATTGAGACAGAGCCGATGCGACGCTAGTCAGGGGAAGGACGTTGTAATGGAGGATGATGCTACGAGAACAAGTGCCTGATGGTGTTAGGGGACAGTATTCACTGGAGGGAGCTCTGCAAATAGGGCTGGGACAGTGGACGTAGAGGACACAGGTCCAGGGGATCGGCAGGCATCATGTTGCCCAGGGCCAGGGAAGCTGGGCTGTTAACTTCAGATCCATATTGATCATGTGCGCTGAGTCCTCTGAAAATTCTATCAGTTAACCTGAATTTTAGCTGCTGAAGTCACTCAGAACCACCCTCTCCCACACTACAGCTCTTCACTATGGAGATGACCTGTTGTCCCTGATCCCCGGCCATTCATCTGAAATGGACAGCCTCAGGCTGGTAGTGTGGGCCAATGATATCACCCAGAACAAGTGGCCTTGGCTCCTGCCTCTCCTTCCAGAATTCCAAGTTTTCTTCATGGTAGAAAGAATGGGAGGCGGTCATAAAGCTGAAATTAATGCAAAGGATGGCTCTTTCCTTTACTGGATAGTGAATTCCTTCCTGTGGACTTCTGGAAAGTCCATTGTTCTCAGCCTTCCAGTGTTTCCCTTCAGTGGTTTGAGTTTCTCACCACCCTGGTCACCGATGACGCCAAACTAGCACCACCATGGTGCTGGTCTCCTGAGCCAAATGGCACTGACTGGACCTGAGCCTGCCCTCCCTCTGCCATGCCGGCTCCACCTCGCATTCTGCTCATATTCAACCTGAGGGAGGAGGCTCTGGAGAAGTTTGAGCAGCTGGACCCTTAGATCCCCCAGTTGCTTTCATCCCTTGCTTTTCTACAATTCAAACAGACCAAAGTTGGAAACAACAAAAACAAACAACTCACTGCGATGAGGCTAGAGAGATGGCTCAGTGAGTGAAATGTGTGTGGACCTGAGTTTGCATGCCCAGTCCCCACAGAGAAGCTGGGCTTCATGGGCCATGTTACAATCTCACTTCTAGGGAGGCAGAGATAGGCGGAGCCCTGAGGCTTGCTAGCCAGCTAGTCTGGCCGAGTCAGTGAACTCGAAGTTCTATGAGAGGCATTGTCTCCATAAATAAGGGTGGAGAGGGATTGTGGTAGACTAACATTGACCTCTGGTCTCCACACTCACACGTACAGACACGCACTCACACACATGAGAACATGTGTACACACACACACACACACACACACACACACCGCCATGATTAAGCAAGAGTGAAAGCAAACCATATGTGCACACCAGCCACAGAGAGCTCTGGGCTGGAGTGGGACGTTTCCTCCTGGGAAGGTACCAGGAGCATCCGCTTGTGTCCAGCTAGGTCCATCTCTGCTTCTCTCCTCCATGCTTGTGGCCCCGCCTGTGTCTGCAGTGGGAGGCGTGTGTCCATCGCAGACTTGCAAGGTCCGTGAGTGCAGCAGGAAGAGCACATCCTGGAAACACAGTCACGCCCAGCGCCGTGCTCACAGCCCGGCTCCGCTTAATGCCTGATAGGACTGGAGGCAGGAAGCCTGTCTGGAGAATCTGCTGGTAAAGTCGAGGATGGGCTTTCACTCCCACAGAGTCCTTTGTGTAATATCCAATGATCTTGTACTCATGTACTGACTGGTATGAGCATACCAGCCCAAAGTGTCTTACCCAGGCAAGGGAAGTTCTGGGCTGGCAGCACCTGCCTCCTGCTGACAGAGCTGTCAACCTCATCAGTGGTCTAACCCACTAGCTTATCCACCTAGTCACCTATTAATCCTTTCTCCTACCCATCTGCCTATCATCTACCTATCTGTCTATCCATGTAGACATCCACTCATCCATCCACTCATCTACTCATCCATCCACCCATCCATCCATCCATCCACCCACCCACTCATCCATCCATCCATCCATCCATCCACTCCATCCATCCATCCATCCATCCATCCATCCACCCATCCATCCACCCATCCACCCATCCACCCATCCACTCATCCATCCAACCATCCACTCTCCATTCATCCACCCATCCACTCATCCATCCACCAATCCATCCACTCATCCATCCATCCATCCACACATCCACTCATCCATCCATCCACCCACCCATCCATTCATCCACCCATCCACCCACCCATCCATCCATCCACCCATCCATCCATCCACCCATCCACTCATCCACTCCATCCACCCACCCATCCACCCACCCATCCATCCATCCACCCATCCATCCATCCATCCATCCATCCACCCATCCACTCATCCATCCATCCATCCATCCATCCATCCATCCCCACCCATCCTTCCACCCACCCATCCATCCATCCACCCATCCACTCATCCACCCATCCATTCATCCACCCATCCATCCATCCACCCATCCACTCATCCACCCATCCATTCATCCACCCATCCATCCATCCACCCATCCACTCATCCACCCATCCATTCATCCACCCATCCATCCATCCACCCATCCACTCATCCACCCATCCATTCATCCACCCATCCATCCATCCACCCATCCACTCATCCATCCATCCATCCATCCATTCACCCACCCATCCTTCCACCCACTTACCTATCTGTCTAACAAATATATGCTGGATGAGTGCTGGGGATGAGGCTGACTTCTTTCCTCCACTTGGGCTTCTGTCTCTCTCATAGCTCATCTGCTCTTTGACACACATCACAGACCCTTTCAGCTGCCCTTTTCCAGTAAGGAGGAAACCGCAGCCCCCAAGGAGTCTGACAGAGTAAGGAGGAGCTCTGCCGCCCTGGAAGGATGCACACCCACCAAGTCCCTCTCTGCTGTTCCTTCACACCTTCCCTAAGGCTCCATCTCAACACCCATCTGTCCACATGCTGGAGGAGCTGAGGAGCCTCATGTTCAGGTAGAGATGGGCAGGGTTACCACATTTCAAATGTGGGGGTCAGTGGTTAATTAGACCCAGTGCACATCAGTAAAAAATTAATCACAACTGTGTGGGTTGGTTTCACACTGTGGGTGTGCAGGCGCTGACTGCTATGCCACATTAGAGAATCACGTCCACACATTTAAGAAGCAGGTGCTAAAATCCACAGTTCACGGAGAGCTCAACAGAGGGAAGAATTTGGCCAACATCCCATTCTATAAATGAGGGGGTCAGGGGTCAAATCCAGGCAGCCCCTCTTTACTCTGGAGACCATGATCATAACCATTCTACTGTATTTTTCCTAAGAATAAGTGAGGTCCCAGCTCAGGGTTCCAGGGGCCTCAGAAGTCAGTTATGAGCTCTCGTCAGACACCTCTTCAGAACAAGCCATAGCAAACATTCTTTGCTGTGCCCCACAGTATATGAGATGCCAAAGACCTTTGTATCTCGTTGTCATGGATACCACCCCCCTCAGGTAGGAATATTTTCTGTGCCCTGTCTAGAAAATAGTAACTCAGTTATATCAACCAATTACTTTAAAGACAAAGCTTTCCTTTAATAGAGGAAAAAGAAAATTAAAAAAAAAAGCCAAATCCCAAAGCAACATGTTCTGAGACATCACACTTATTTCGTTTGGTGTTCAGGTATTTTCAGCAGTATTTGCAGCAGTGTGGCTGCAGGATGAAGTCATGTCACAGAGCTTAACTTTCAATGCCTCAGTCACGTCATTTCCCTATGGGCCAGGACAGGAGGATGAGACCAAGCCTGTCCTTCTCTTAGTTGACCTGGGAGGCAGGGTCTCATCCTGGGAAGCCCAGTGTAGCTGGACAGTCTGGCTGACAGACACAGAGATAGTCAGGAAATAGTTTGCTGATGAAAACATAGCGTTCGAGGAGGACTCCCGGGACCCTCTGCACCCACTTGCTGTGAGCATACCAGCTGGGTTGACAGGGAGTGGAGACCTGGAGGGGGCCAGATGAGGAAACAGCCCTATGGTCTCTGAACTACCTCTGAGAGGCGTAGTGAGTGAGGCGTTTGAAACCTGCTTAGAGCAGGTCCGGGAAGCCTGGGCAGGGGGAATTTCAAGTCTCTACTGAAACCAGACCTGTTGGCTTAGGGATCGTACATTTTTCTTAAGATACAATTTTGAGCTGGAGAGATGGCTCAGTGGTTAAGAGCACTTCCTGTGCCAGCCTGAGGGCCTCTCTCAAGTTCAATGTCCAAGACCCACATGAACAGCTGGGAATGACTCCACCTGTCTATAATGTCAGTCCCATGGAGGGGGGGAGGCTCTACAAAGCAGCAAGCTCCGGGGTCAGGAAGAGCCTCCAGCTCAAGTAAGAGGGGGCGCAAGAGTGATGAAGAGGATATTTGACATTTCCTTCCACCCACTGCAGATGTGCTCATGGAGAACCTCATGTGTGTGCACACCCCTACCACACCCCCACTGCACACACGACCCACACAAAACAGAATTCTTAAAAAAATTTTCATTTATTTATTTGAGAGAGAGAGACAGATAGAGAGAGAATGGGCACGCCAGGGCCTCCAGCCGCTGCAAACGAATTCCAAATGCATGCACCACCTTGTGCATCTGGCTTATGTGGGTCCTAGGGAATCGGATCTAGGTCCTTTGGCTTTGCAGGCAAGGGCCTTAACCACTCAGCAATCTCCCCAGCCAGAATATAATTTTGATACAATGAAATTTGACCTTGTTAGTATGCATAATGTCGGGACCTCACCACTGGGGAGACCTACAGCATCTGCCCACCCGAGCCTGACAACCACTGATCCATTTCCTGCCCTTCCCTACTTTCTAGCATTCTCTGGAATGCTGTGTCGTCGAATCCAACAGCGTGTGGTGTTTTGTGTCTGCTGTCTGCCAGGGCATTTGTGACTGGGGAGTTTTCTCCTTCCATTGCTAACTTTTACTAAATGCCATCAGTCTGTCTATGCATTCTCCAATTAAGGGACATTTGTATTGTCCCCATTTGTGATGATTTAAAATATATATATTTGAAAAAGAGGGAGAAAAAGAGACAGTGAGAGAGACAGACAGACACAGTATGGGTATGCCAGGGATTCCTTCTGCTGCAAACAAACCCAGACACATTGAACACTTCGTGCATCTGGCTTTACGTGGGTCCTGGGGCATGAGACCCAGGCTGTCAGGCTTTGCACACAAGCACCGTTAACAGCTGAGTCATCTCTCTAGCTACTCTGAGTCATTGTGTTTATTCTGGAGAAGTTGGGGGGTGGGATTGTGGGTTGGAGGATAGGGTGAAGTTTACCAGAGTCTCCCAAGTACTGTGTAGCCCCACTGAGTCACAAAGTACCACTGGTCCCACTCACACATTCCCCAGTTACCAGGTGTGTGTGTTCATATGTGTATGGGCACACATTGTGTATTTGGAGGCCAAAAGTTGGCATTGATTGTCTTCCTTGATCCTGTCTCACTAGAATCTGGAGCTCACTGATTCAGCCAGTCTAGCTAGCCTGCTTGCCTTTTGCCTGGGATCCTGTCTCCACCTCCTTTGTTCTGGGATTCTAGATAGGCTCTCACACCACCTGGCATTGACACTCAGGTCTTTCTGCTTGCACAAGCTCTTTACCGGCTGAGTCGTCTTCCCAGCCCCTTGTTCCTGTTTTAGGTGACTCATGCTGGCAGGCAGGCAGAGTGTCCCCTTCCTGAGGTCTGAGTTTGTATTTCCAGAGTGGCTTTGGGCATCTGCTCATGTGCTTGCTTGCCATTTCTAGATAGCCTTACTTGAAGTGTTCATTCTAAGCTTTGTTTCACTGGCTCGTGTTTGCCTTGGGTACTGAAGAACCTGCAAAGGTTTTCTAAGAGGGAAGCACAGGAAAGATGGCTAGCTTGGTGAGACAGAAGAGCCCAGGGAGACTGCTGCCTCCATCCCTGGTCCAGAACCCAGACAAAGACAGCATCCAGCGTGTTCCAGGGAGAAGTGGGCGCCCTCGATGCTGCCTCCATCCCTGGTCCAGAACCCAGACAAAGACAGCATCCAGCGTGTTCCGGGGTTACAGCCAAGGCAGGTGGATCACAAAGATCCTGATGGTGACACTTTCAACTTCATCTGAACATTATTTTATTAATTAATTAATTTATTTAATTTATTTATTTTGAAGAAGGCTCTTGCTCTAGTCCAGGCTGACCTGGAATTCACTATGCAGTCTCAGGTGGCCTCAAACTCATGGCGATTAAAGGTGAGCTCTACCATTTCTGGCTCCCACATTACATTTAAAGTAAGCAGCCAGCAACCTGCATGGCCATCTATGCAGAACTCTAATCACGCTGCTGACACGCCTGGGTGGGAAGCTGTTCATGATGACAACTAAGGGGTTTCCTTATCTTTCAGGGAACGCAACTCAGGTCAAACCAGAACCATTGTCTCGAGATAGAAAGAAACTTCAGGATGCACCATTGTGATGCAGAGTTGGGGTTTATTAAGAGATTTTAAAAAATATGTTTGTTTATTTATTTATTTATGAGGGAGAGAGAGAGAAGAACCTCTCACTGCAAATGAACTCCCGACTCATGTGCCACTTTGTACATCTGGCTTTACTTAGGTGTTAGGGAATTGATTCTGGATTGATAGCCTTTGCTAGCAACTCCTTTAACCACTGAACTGTCTCCCTAGTCCTAAAAGAGATTTTAATATAATTTTTTAATCACAGAAGCTAAGTAAAAGAGAGGTGCTTGGAAAGAAAGTAAAATACATCAGAGAGTTAGTGTGTCCTTCTCAAAGAGAGAGTCAGGCTTCACTGTCTCTACAATAGCCTTAGACACCACTTTTGGTGGGGTTTGAAACTATTATCTTCAAAGGGTTGCTAGGGAACCTAACTGAAATCAGAGTGGTTCCTGGGGGCACCTGGCAGGATGCCAGCTGATAAAGCAACAGTGTAGATCAGAGGGATGTAAACAAACTGTAAAGGTCTTGTTTGAGATTTCCAGAAAATGCTGAGGAAAAGGAACCAGGCACTACCCAAGGTCATAAACACTCGGGTTTTAAGTGTGGTTCATTGCTGTATTAACATAAAATATCAACGTGTGGAAAGAGTGTTGATCCATGTTGGAAACCTTCACAGGAAGAGTTGTCAAGTGTGCTGGAACTCTTGCTGCTCAGCTTGGAGAGGCCTCAAGGAGGCTCATGGCGAGGCACTCCTTCCCTTCTGGTGTCACCGTGATCTTTTCTGTCTTTCCACCAAGCCCTAATTTCATACTATTTATCTTGCAAATGGTGAACTGCTGATGCTAGCTACTTAAACCCTTGCTGAGAAAATGTGGAACACTTCCCCTGCCCACAGAATCCTTTGTTCGATTTGGAAAATCAAGGTCTCTGTAGCCAGACAGAGAATTAAGAATGAACTTTAACACGGAGTATTGAAAATGAGTCCTGGAAGAAATTACACTTAGGGAAGAGGGTCACGGAGGCAAGAACGGTTTCGGAGAGAAGTACGGCTTGTGCCTGCCACGAGACAGGGAAGGGGAGGCCAGGCTGAGGAAGGACGGAGTGAGCTCTGGCATGGTGCAGTGGGGTGGGGCAGGCTGGGGAGCAGAAGGCTGACCCACAAGCAGAGTGTGATGGTGGGAATGAGGCTCCAGAGGAAAAACAACCGTGGAGAGGATGGGATGTTGGGGCACCTGCCTCATGAAGCAGGACTGGTCTTTGCTTGTCCAGGGTCTGCCCTCCCAAAGCTCTGCCTTAATTTTGACATCAGACCTGCGGGTCCCTGGGGTAAGCCGGGCAGGTGCACCTGTCACACGAGGTGCCTGCTGTCAAGTTTGCTAGCAGGAAGACATCACACCAACTGGAAACTTCTAATACTACATAAGACAAATCAGCTCATGCCATGTTAAGAAGTTGGCAATAAAAGAGAAAAAAAATTGGGCTTATCTAAGGACTCAACATGGGTTCTCATGAGCATGCCTGATGTCTGGTGGAACTGGTTCTTCAATGAACACCTTAAGAGTTGAGTGCGTCCATGCCTGGTGGCCCATCGCTATAATCCCAGCATTTGGGAAGTAGAAACAGGAAGTCTGAGGTCAGCCTGGACAGCAAAGTGACAACCTATCTCAAAGGCAAACGACAAACTACCTGTCAGTGTGTCTACTGTGTATCGTTTCTGCTTTTGGTTGTGACCACGTCTCAAGTTCCTTAAACTTCTCCTGCTGAGTCTCCTCTAGTGAACAAGCAATCCATACACATCGATTCCATCGCTCAAAAGCAGAGCTTCTTGCAGGTCAATGTGGAAACCAAATCTATTTACCAAGACTAAATCCACAGTCTGTCCAATAGCCCAGCCCCCTGGGAGGCTCCCCAGAATAGGGTGACGTGAGATAATTCCACGGCTGGGTTTGTAGACCTTGAAGCCATCATGTCACATGTCACGTCCTGTTGGAAAACATGAGACAATGGGTTCTAGAAAGAAAAGCAGGCAGGAGCCTCTCACTCTAAGATCCACTGGAGGAGAGGCAGAGTCCTTCCCTGTCCAGAAAGTACACGCTGTGTGCAGTGAGTGTGGTGTTGTCCTCTGTCTTGACTGATGTGGGTGGGGCTCCCTGCCTCTGGGAGGAAGTGGCTGCCACTCTGATGCTCCTGCAATAGCTTTCTTCAATAAGGTTTGTGGAACTGCAGGGAAGGGATGTGCCAGAATCAAGTCAGAACAGTGGAGTTCAGATACTGCGATGTGTCTAGAACCCAAAGGACCTTGATTTGATTCCCCAGGACCCATGTAAGCCAGACGCACAAGGTGGCCATGCATCTAGAGTTCATTTGCAGTGGCTGGAGGGCCTGGCATGTCTATTCTCTCTTTCTTTCTCTCTGTCTGCCTATTTCCCTCTCTCACTCTCTTAAATAAATTAAGTAGTTAAAAAAATAAAAGAATCAGGTGTTAAGTAAGCTACATCATCTCCCAGGTGCCTCTCCAGCAGGAATCACTTCCATTCTACCTGCCTCCCAGTGATTTCCCTGGACTTGGTGGCTGGAGGACAGTGGCAGGTCACCTGTGACCTCTGGGTGCTCTAAAGCCCTCCCCCATGACACACCCCTCATTATTTGCATACTTGTGAGGTTCAGAATTGTGTGAAATTGTATAGAATATTCACTGTATTTGGCTTGTTCTGCCTGCAGCTGTCGGCTGTCAACAGCGGCTGCGCAGAAAAGTACAGCGATCTTGGCTAATGATTTTTACAGTTATGCCAGCTAGGGCTGGAGGGAGCATATGATCACCTGGTCACCCAGGCGGAGGTGGAGGCAGAGGTTTACCCAGGAGCCTGCTCCTGCTCTAACCTTTCCTAGTGCTGGGTGATCCAGCAGACTCCACATGGCGAGGCTTAATGGGAAAGAAAGAGGAGTTTTGGAGCAGTTTGTCCTGATTTGTATTCCTTCCAGTTCTCTTGTTTCTTTCTCAGCCTGCTGAGGTGAGGGAAGCACACACCCTTAGGGGAGACATGTACCACCCCAGTTCCTCAAGCTAGCACCCAATAGCCAACTCATTTGAGCTCTTGGGAGACAGGCTAGTGTGTCCCAGACTAGCCATATGAGCAGCACCACTGGAGAGGCCGGTTAGAGGGAAAGCTCATGGCTCCCTGGATCGCTGACTCCCTGAGGCAGGGAGCTTCCATTTCTCCAGTGTCTCTAGGAGAGCCTTAGCTCTGGGCCTCTCACAGGAGAATACTGACCTGAGCAGATGCTTGCTTATTGCTCTGCCCCCCATCCTCTGAGCACATGGTAGCGTCCCAGTTTCAGAGGGGAGAAAGAGGAGCTCTTGAGAGAGATTGCTCAGTGGTTAAGGTGCTTGCCTGCAAATCCTAAGGATTCAGGTTTGCTTCCCCAGTACCCACATAAAGTCAGATGTACATACTTCTGGAGTTCATTTGCAGCGGCTAGAGGCCCTGGTATGCCCATTCTTTCTCTCTCTTTTTCTCCATGCAAATAAATAAATAAAAATAAAAAAGAAAGAGAGTTTCTTATACCTGGTGCCTGTGCTGGCAAGGCTTGGGAGGAAAAGGTGGCTTGCAAGGAGCCCGGGAAATGCATTTACTTGGTACTTAGGACGCTAGCAGTGGTATGCATATGCAGCCCCAGCCCTCAGGGTGCACTCAGCATCAATGACCGTGTGCCTTTATTTGTATGCGTTTCTGTGCCTGTATTTATTGAAATATCAATATCTAGGTAAGTAACATGCCATCACTATGTCGACCCATCATGTCATATATCATCATATTACCATATACATCACATATTGATATAGGAATTTGGGGTGTCTTTGAGAGAGATGGAGCCATTCTCAACTCTTAATTGGGCTTTAACCCAGGAGTTAGAGTGCTGGACAGTCACGTCACACAGAACTCCCACTGAGTTGGTGGCCTCCAGGTTCTTGCCTTACAAATGTGAAGAAAGAAAGAGATGGAAATTAAGAGATGGGAAGAAGGCAGAATTCATGTGGGACAGGAGAAGTCCTTAGTGAGGAAGCAGAACACACGGGGTGACTCTGAAGAGACTGGAAGAAGGCAGAACTCCCGTAGGACAGGAGGGTCCCCGGCGATGGACGAAGAACCCATCTGGTGGCTCTGATCCATGGATCGAGGTCTTTTATGGAAATTTAGTGGTTGGGGGCTGAGCTGGTCAGTCCAGTTCCCACACCAGGTGTCTTCTTAATCCTCCTGTCAGGTTTCTAGCAAAGGGAAGAACACATAAGAAAAGAGCAAACCCCATGTATGTTCAGTATTTAGTGATCTTTTTAAAATATTTTAATTTATTTATTTGCAAGCAGAGAGACAGAAGAGAGAGAGAGAGAGAGAGAGAGAGAGAGAGAGAGAGAAGAAAGAATAGGCACACCAGGGCCTCCAGCTACTGCAAACAAATTCCAGATGCATGGTTTTACATGGATACTGGGGAATTGAACCTGGGTCGTTGGGTTTTGCAGGCAAGCGCCTTAACCACTGATCCATCTTGCCAGCCCCTTAGCAATCTGCTCTATACCCTCCAGACAGGTTTCTAGGGAAGAAACTCCTGTAGGGAAAAGATAAGATCCTCGCCCCCTTACAGGCTCCATGTCAGTTCCGGTTTTAACCAAGAAAATATCTGCTCATTCGAGGTGGGTGGTTGTTTCCCTCAGCTGCCCACTACCATCGCCTCATCCCCTTCCTGAGGAGGACATTCTGCGTGCCTCCATAGCAACAGCTTGTCATGTCCCTGTCCTCTCCCTTCTATATCCAAGGTCCCAGCTGCATCCCCTCTCTAGCCTCACTTTATCCACACTGGGTCAACATCCCTATCTGCTTGCTCATCTGTACCCTTCAATCCTGACTAGGCACTTAGCACCCAGTATGAGTGATTCCCTTTGATTGGCTTTTACCAGATGGACACAGCTCCTGATGCTGCAGAACTTCCCAGTTACCTGGAGGTTAGACTCTGAACATTTCATTGTCCTGGGCCATCATCCAGTCACCAAGGAGTCCTGTGTGGGCTCTCAACTGCACTGGGTATAGGGCACGTCAGAGGACAGTTCTTGAGAGGCAGGGGACCTGCCTGCTGGAACAGGGAATGCACAGAGCCAGGGGAGTTTCCCCTAGGGCCTCAGACCAGGCAGGGCTTTGAGTCTTTCCAGGACTTCCCTGATGGAGTGGTGGGAGGAGGGGCTCCTTGTAAGGAGGAGGAGGAGGAGAGGGTCTGCAGAGTCAAACACAAGATGGCACCCAGTTTTCAAAGATGCCCACACTTCTCCAGCCTGCAGTCAGTCTCTGATCCTGACCCCGCTTTGCTTATAGCTATTCATCCATTCATTACCCCCGTCCCCACAAGGGGCCTGGGGATGTGACCTTTGTTGGCGAGAAGAAAGCTGCTTCCTCACGGTGCCATCAGCATGGAACAGCAGCCCTGCTACCGCCTAGTTAATGGATGAAGCCAGTCTGGACACCAGGGCCTTTCCATCAAGTTCCCATTATGAAAAGTCTCTTAATCAACATGCCCAGCCTGCAAGCCCTATTTAATTAAAAGGCGGTGTTTTAATCTGTAAATTAAATGATGAGAGGCCCTTGTGATCACGCGCACACACTGGGAGCCCTGGAGCTGCCCTCTGGGAGGGCGCGTGCTACCGGTAGTGATTGCACACCTTACCAGAAGGAGGCCTGGGAGAGTCCTGGGAAGGCACAGAGAGTGTGAGCCCGGGAGATGCATGTTGTACTGAGCAGCGCTCCTTTTTTTCTTTCCTTTTTTCTTGTTCTGGGTCTTTCCTGCTTGTGTGAGATGCTTCTTGTTCCATCCTTGCTTGAGGGGCTTCCATTGGATTCTCAACGCTGGAATTGTTTGAAAAATTCTTTTCACCACCAAGACAAATGTAAATTGGTTGACAGCTAACTTCTGGACATGGTTAAGAAGGCTTCCTTACCCCAGAAACGAAACCATTTGTTCTGTGCTATGACCAAGCAGGTACTGTGGCTTTCCGACTCCGACAGCTGGCTCCCATCTCCATAGCAGAAGTGGCTTCTGATTCAAGATTGGAGTTTCAAAGGGTGCTACCTCGAAAAACCAAAATAAATAAGTAAATAGTAAAATGGGAAAAAGAGAAGTACTTGAAAATGGCAAAAAGATGATTACTGACAAAAGACCCCGACTGTTGGACATGAGCCCACAGAGCCAACCTCGATGGAGAAGTCTTGACTTGTGAATTAAATGTAGTAAAAAGTTTAAAAACACAAAGCTTAAAATAAAAAGCAATAAATTCAAATATTGTTTCACTGAAAAAAAGTAAAAATGGAGAGCAGTTGAGAAAGATAGCTGATATTGACCTCTGGCCTCCATAGTCATGCATGTATGCACACGTGCACCCATACACACATGAACATGCATATATACACATATATCACACATACACACATAGCAAAAACCAGTGAGATTAGATCATGGCTTAAAAGTCAGAAAGAAGGGGTGACGTCTTAGGGCATTTGACTATTGATTTGGTGTGGCAAAAGAAAACCTGCTTCCTTGCGCTTGCAGCTGTAAAGTGAAGGTGGGTCGCCTGGCTGGTGAAGATGACCCAGACAGACCCTCCTCCTCCTTCCCGCCACCAACTCCCTCCATCCAGACTGACGGCATTAGCCAGTCCTTCTCCAAGCGACTCATCTCTGCATCTGACTGCCTCTGTGTATTCAACTTATTCCAAAGGGTCACACCAGGTCCACAATGGGACATGGTCCTGCCTTGGCAGCAGCCCAGGATTCACACTGATCTCTCTCTCTCAGCACTTCCTTCTGGAGTCTTTATAGACAAGCTCCAGCATGGGATTCTACCCCCTGCCACAGTGAGTACCACATCAACAGTTTCTCTCATGGACCTTGGCCAGCATAAGTCCTTGCAAAGGGGAGGCTCGGTCACAGGGCTTGTGTGGTTTCACAGTGGGAACTCTCTTGGGACGAGGACTGTCCTCAGATTGACATTAAAGGGTCAGAGGCACAGATACCTTCTTAGTGCCCTTGGGACAGTTTTCCAGAAGGAGCTGGAAATGGCCCTCCAGAGCCTGTGCATCCTGTGGACACACTCCTCCCGTGTGGGTGGGCTGGGATGTGAGTCCCTCCCCTTCCTTTGGGCCCCAGTAAGCCACACTCCCCAATGTGATGGGATGATTTCAAGATTGGTATCTGGGGGCTTTGGGGCCAATTCAGAACTAGCCTTAATTTGAATTTAGGACCAGGGAGATAACAAGACCCTGAGCTCCCTCCTCAGCACTTCCTCTCCCTAAGAACAAACGGGCTCTGGAGCCCCCTCATCACCCCCTGTTCCCATGAACTAGCTTAGACCCTTCCACCAAGCAGCAATTAAATTGATGTTAAAAGGGGATTGCAATAATGGTGAATGACCCTTAGGGAAAATATATCAACTGAGGGAGATAGTGTTGTGGATGCAGAGGGGAAATGATGATGTTGGTGGTGAGGAGAAAGGGCAGGGAGGAGGAGGGAAGAAAGGGGGCAAGAGGAGGAGTGGAAAGAAGGAGAGGAGAGGGAGGGAAAAGGGAAGGAGAGGGGATAGGAAGGAGGAGAGGAAGAAGAGGGAAAGGGAAAAGGGTGGGAAGGAAGACGGGAAAGGAGGTGAACAGGGAGGGTAGAAAGAGGATGGGAGGGTAAGGATGGAGAAGGAGAAAAGGGAGAAGGGAGAGGAGAAGGAGGATGGAGGCCAAAAGAAAAAGAAGGGAAGAGAGGAAGGGGGAGAGCGAGTGGGGAAGGAGGATGTAACCTTGTGTCAAGTTTTGTTTAGTGAGGCTGCACCCCAGGCCCAGAAGTCCGGTCAGTCTTTGGCCTCATTACAGCCACATTCTTGAAAACTGAGCCAGGGCCACACCTGACCGAAGCAAGGAGAACTGCAGTGGTACCTGAGCAGAGCTGTGGACGGGACGGAGAAGCCCTGTTTGTCCTCCCGCCTCAGTTAGAGGTGGAAGTTGATGTGCCTGAGGATCCCCTTTGGCCTCTGGGATAATTAGCCAAATTGGGATCTGATTGCTAAAGATGGTTGTTCCTAGACAGCTGAGAAGTGCCAGAGACACCTCATCACAATGGAGCGTGCTCTATGATGGCACAGCTGGGGCAGAGGCCATGCAGCCTGTGACCTTCGTTCCTTTAGTATCAACAGGTGCCCTGAAGTATTGCTGTCTGGTCCTCATGGTTATTCAAAGATTTTGTAATATTCCTAGCGTGCACTGTGTGTCCATGAATCTAATCTGGCTGTCAGGGACACTCACAGCCCCCAGAAGTAGACTAGGTGCAGAAAAGGACTCCCCTGGGAAGGCTGAGCAGGTGCCTGCAGCTCTGCAGCCAGGCCCCTGTCCTGTGATCTTTCTGTACTCAGAGATGGCAGTGTCCACTCCATTGCAACACCTGCCCAGGTTGGTGATCATTGGGAAACACATGCGAACAGTGTGAAGATCTCAAAACATCATGCAAGTTGGCAAGGAGGCTCATACAGAGCTGCTAACCAGAGCACTGAGGAGAGCCTGGGGGCCCAGGTGTGGTGGGAGACAGAGGCAAGCTTGGGTGTAGTCAGGTGGAGTCCACTGAAGCTGAATCCAGGGGACTGGAATCCAGCACAGCCCCCACCTCACCAACAGCCTTTAGGGTCTTTTTGGGGGACTCTAAGCCCAGGGACACCCACATAAGGAAGTTCCCCAGCTGCCAGTTCTCAAGAGAAGGGGACGTGGAGGTCACCAATAGCACCTGGACACCCAAAGAAATCTTTTTGAGAAAAAGAAATCTTGCTTGAGATGAAGAGATCTTGTTTGAGCTGAGCAGGGCCATAGCTACCCACAGAGTGGTCTCACTCCTCCATAGGTACCACGGCGTGGTCTCACTCCTCCATAGGTACCACAGAGTGGTCTCACTCCTCCATAGGTACCACAGAGTGATCTCACTCCTCCATAGGTACCCACAGAGTGGTCTCACTCCTCCATAGGTACCACAGAGTGGTCTCACTCCTCCATAGGTGCCACAGAATGGTCTCACTCCTCCATAGGTACCACAGCGTGGTCTCACTCCTCCATAAGTGCCACAGAATGGTCTCACTCCTCCATAGGTACCACAGAGTGGTCTCACTCCTCCATAGGTGCCACAGAGTGGTCTCACTCCTCCATAGGTGCCACAGAGTGGTCTCACTCCTCTATAGGTACCACAGAGTGGTCTCACTCCTCCATAGGTACCACAGAGTGGTCTCACTCCTCTATAGGTACCACAGAGTGATCTCACTCCTCCATAGGTGCCACAGAATGGTCTCACTCCTCCATAGGTACCCACAGAATGGTCTCACTCCTCCATAGGTGCCACAGAGTGGTCTCACTCTTCCATAGGTACCACAGAGTGGTCTCACTCCTCCATAGGTGCCACAGAGTGGTCTCACTCCTCCATAGGTGCCACAGAGTGGTCTCACTCCTCCATAGGTACCCACAGAGTGGTCTCACTCCTCCATAGGTGCCACAGAGTGGTCTCACTCCTCCATAGGTACCCACAGAGTGGTCTCACTCTTCCATAGGTACCCAAAGAATGGTCTCACTCCTCCATAGGTACCCCCAGAGTGGTCTCACTCCTCCATAGGTACCACAGAGTGGTGTCACTCTTCCATAGGTGCCACAGAGTGGTGTCACTCCTCCATAGGTACCACAGAGTGATCTCACTCCTCCATAGGTGCCACCAAGTGCTCTCACTCCTCCATAGATACCACAGAGTGTTCTCACTCTTCCATAGGTGCCACAGAGTGGTCTCACTCCTCCATAGGTGCCATAGAGTGCTCTCACTCCTCCATAGGTACCACAGAGTGGTCTCACTCCTGACTTCTTCAGGCCCTTGGCTCCATTCATGGCCCATCCTTCCCTCTCTCCCTGGTGTTTCTCCACTGCCCCTGGGACCTGACAATGCCTCCCCGTTGCCTCAGTTTAGCTAGCTCTTCAGCTCACAGCATTCAAAGCATCCCACCAGTCTCCTTCCACCTCCAACATCTGCAACCTCCACCCCTCTCGACCCAGCATGGTCACACTGGCTCATTCACCAGAGCAGCGCTGTAAGGATGGAGGGCATTCTCAGGCTGTCTCCGTCTCTCAGGGACCTTCTTCCTGTTTTCTTTTTTAATTAACAAGTTTATTTGCATACATAGAATTTGGTTTCTCTGTGGCATTTTTCAAGCAACTATTTTGTTTCCCTTCTCCCCTCTTTTCTCTACCCCATCTCCTCCTTCCCTGACATAGCCTCACTTATATTTTCATGTTGCAAAAATCCTGTGGCACAGCATAAAATGTACCTTACAGGCTCATGTAATTTGACACTTGGTCCCCAACTGGTGATGTTCTCTGGGAAGGTTGTGGAACCTTTAGCAGATGGAGCTTTGCAGGAAGAAGTGTGTCTCTGGGGGCTGTTCTTGAAGTGTTACAGCCCAGCCCCAAATGCTCTCTCTACTCCCTCTCTACAGACATGAAGATGTGACACTGTTGTCTGCTCCTGCCAAGCTTTCCCAGCCATGAAAAACCTTCCTCTTGAAATTGTAAGCTGCCATAAACCTTTTCTTTCCTTAAGCTGCTTTGAGTATATTGTCCCAGCAATGAGAAGTTGACTGTTAGAGCACCCATCCTTACTCAATACCTCATACTCCCCTTTCGTGTTCTCCTATCCAGTGTTATAGACAATACCCTCCTCACTTCCCCCAGCTAAATACACAGAAATAGTAAAAGCTAAGGCCCACTAATAAAAGAAAATATGTGATTTCTTTTTCTATTGGCTGGTGTCTGGCCTGAGGGAGCTTTGAAGCTAAGCCCGTCACAGGTCACACTTTGGAAGCACCTGTCAAATGTCCATTTTCTCAACACAATTGTCACCTCCGAGAAGACAGAGCCAGATTTGTTCACTGATATTCCTAGTTCCTGGCTGGACACCTTAAGTGCTCACTGAGTACTTGCTGTCTAGAGTGAGAGAATGGACACCTGTAGGGAAGACCTGGAGACACGTGCCCATCACGTGCTGTCTTACCCACGTCCACCAGAGGGATGGAGAGGAGGGAAAGCATTTTAGTTCCTCATCCTGCCCTTGAGATTTGGGGAGGGTGAGGCCTTCATTGGCCTCAAAGCACAAGGCCTTACAGAGGCTAAAAGCTAAGTCTGGCTTCCTTGGGAGCCTGTGGATGATGGAAAGTTCTCATTGTTCTTCCTTTTCTCCTCGATCTCCTCTGTTCATTCAACAAAGTACACTAGAGCTTTACTGGGAGCTCAGGACTTTGGGGACAGCATAGTGCAAAATACCATATTCAAGCTCCAAGGACTAGTGGCCCCATCTCTGGCTGGTGGGAAAAGTCTCTTCCACACTAGGATTTCTAAAAGTTGTGTCAATCCAGAGCTGGCCAAAGTCAATGTCGTTGACTGTCAGAATGTCTTTCCCAGAGAGTATGGACAAATTTTTTGTATTACTTTCTCATTGCTATGACTAGATAACAAATCTAAGAAGCGACTTACAGAGAAAGGGCTCATTTTGGCTTACAGTTTGAGAGGACACAGTCCATCATGGCGGGAAGGCATGGTGCTAGGAGCATGAGGCAGCTGGTCACATTGTATCTACAGTCAGATGCAGAGAGAGTGAACAGGAAGTGAGACTGGGCTATAAAACCTCTAAACCTCTAAGTGACCTGCTCCCAGCGACTGAAGCCTTGTTCATTGAGTTTCCCCAACTCCTAAAGTGTCCACTACTTTCCCAAACAGCACCCCTAGCTGGAGAACATGTGATCAAACATTTGAGCCTACGGGTTACATTTCACATTTAAACCACATCACCCTTTGAGCTGTGAGTGTGTCTCATCAGCTCAACCCTACCCAGCTAAGATCCCAAGATTGTCCTAGGTAGAGCACAATGTTGGGAAATTCTCATGAGTACTTGACATGGAATACCCTCTTCTGTGTGGCCATCGCACCCTCCTCTCTACCTGGGAGCATGGTAGAGGGGCTACTACAAGAAGACATAAAATAAAATGGAATGCAGTGGCCCTGCAGTTCGTGAGCAGAGATGATTCTCACCAAGGCCAGAAGACAAGGTCTAATTGTAGCTTCCCTGACATCTTCAATGTGAGTATTCTTAGCAACACCCCCTTGCTGAGCAATGACCCTCTGCCAAGAGGAAAGTGCTCAAAGTATGTCAGACACCCTTGGAAATGGCCTTCAGCTGTGACACTTGGACACACAAAGTCCTGGCAGAATTATAAGGTAGCTCAGGTGAGGAGCATAAGGAGGAAAAGAGAGAAAGGGACACAAATTCCAGAGGAAATTAAATGATGACAAGTTCAATTTTAATACTGGGCTGTGGTAAAACAATGGAGGGACGTGGCCTGTTTTATAATTTATGCACCACTCTGAAAGTTATCTATAAAGGAAATTGTGTGACAGACAGTAAATTGAACAAAACTGCCCTATAAATTTGGATTAAATCTTACATTGGTTTTAATATTTAATATATCATCACAAATCACATTCTCACAAACCACAAGGCAAGTTCATAAAGGCTTTAGAATTAGTTAGATCATCATCATCATCATTATTATTTTATCATCTTCATCTTCCACTAAAACTTTCCTTTAAATAAAGCATGGAAATAGTTGCATTGTGTTTACACTGTAAAGAATCCTTCAGTCTTGCTGCCCATGGATGTTTCCAGATTGATCCAGAAGAGAACTTCTATCCAGATTACATCTTGTAAGAATCGGGTTACACCTCATTCTTTCTTTCTTTCTTTCTTTCTTTCTTTCTTTCTTTCTTTCTTCTTTGGTTTGAGATTTATTTTTATTTTTTGGCCCAGGCTGACCTGAAATTCACTATGTAATCTCAGGGTGGCCTTGAACTTACTGCGATCCTCCTACCTCTGCCTGCAGAGTGCTGGGATTAAAGGCGTGCGCTACCACGCCCGGCCCTTCTTGATTTCTTTTGTGAATTTTAAAAGGAAGTTGGCTAGAAAATTGATCCTGCTATGTGCTCTGTGCACCAGAGAGCTCAGAGAATGGGTGAGGGCCTGAGACAAGTCCAGCAAGGTGGCTGTGAGCGTGACTATGTGTGAGGCTCCATGCGTGTGTGTGGACAGCAAAGTGAGTGACAACACCTGCATTGTTTCATGCAACGCCCCACATCAGGTGAGCGTCTTAATCTGAACCATGTCCCTCAGCTCTGAGCTCACAGTGGTGAATCCAAGTCCAGGTGGACAGTGCAGGCACAGAGGCGAGGAACATGGGACCAGAGCATGTCCAGCACAAGGACACAACAATGAGATCATCGTGTTCAAGTAGAAAGTTTAAGCAGGACCCCAAAGTCAGGGTACTTAGGCACTGTACCAGATGCCTAAGCTCAAGGCAGGCTAAGCATTCTGGTTTACATGGGAACTTGCACTGGGTCAAGGGAGCCTGTAATGGATGGGAAGTGGTAGGAACCTGAACTGGGAGCTCTCAATGGGGACAGGGTGTTAAAGAAAACAAGAAAAGGAGGCTAAAACCACCTACACGGTGATGGCTAGACTCGGAAACCACAGTGTGAACGCATGTTGAGCAC
Source organism: Orientallactaga sibirica (assembly GCA_036365145.1). NCBI lineage: Eukaryota > Metazoa > Chordata > Mammalia > Rodentia > Dipodidae > Orientallactaga > Orientallactaga sibirica. The sequence goes on along the minus strand of JAEOAD010001557.1, from coordinate 100,884 downwards.
AACAGAGTCGCATGAGGGCACACACAGAAATATTGATAAGTGCACAGGCTCAGGTCAGCACACATGCAGACTCTCCTGGCTCTGCTGGCTAAGGGATCAAGGACGCCCAAAGGCAAACAGCACAGCCTGAAGCAGTCATTGTTTCTATACCCTTTCCTGATCCAAAGAATCAGGGTTCCTCAGGAGCAGGGGGGATTTGACGACAGGGATATGAGGCACAGCCCCTGCCAGTGCAGGAGAAGAAAAGCCCCACACTGGTGGGTGCATCCCAAAGGGCCATGGGCACCAAGTGGCAGAGCTCCAGATAGTCAAAGTGGGAGCAACTTCAACTTCAAACAAGAGACACTGAAAGAGGGGCCAGGGCAGTAGAAGTTTGGAATCTATCAACACATATATTTCAGCAGAGAGGTAGGAAGACTAAGGGAGGTTGGAAGGGGACAGATTACTTGGGAGGGAGAGTGCTTTGGGCAGCTGGAAGCCCCACATTGCACACAATGCAGAGTCAATTATGACTGTTCAGAAAATATATTCCTTCCACCTCGAATTTCTCATTTTTCTGAGAATTAAGATTTTGCCACAGGAAGCTGGGGAGATGGGTCAGTGGACAGCATGCTTACAACTGAGTACCGAGTTCAGAACTCCAGGGCCCATGTAGAAGCTGGAAGCAGTGGTGGGCTTCTGTCATCCCAGTGTGCCTATGGTGAAAAGGGAGGCATGGAGACAAGAGAGTTTTCTGGAAGCTTTAGGACCAGCTAGGCTGGTGAGCAGAGTAGCTAAAAACAATGAAACTCTGTCTCCAAATGAGGAAGAAGGTGATTACCAGCCCGAGTGCTGTCTTCTAGTCTCCCCATGGCGCGCACACACACGCACACGCACACGCACACACACACACACCCCACATAAATAAAAATAAATCCTTCTCTGCCTCCAGTTTCCTTTTCACGAAGCCCCGTTGGCATTTTCTTGAGAAGAGGCTGTTCTTTCTTCATGGCTAGACTGGGCTCTCCCAAGGGTCCAAAAGTGCCCTTTCAACTATGGAGTCACAAGGACTCTTTTCTGAAACAAGCCATCAACTGTGCCCAAGTCAGACAACAGCAACAGTGACAGGTCACCGGCTCAACTCAATGAAAAGCACCTGCTGAGGAAGCAGGTGATAATTAGTCCAGGAGCCTCTTCTACCCCCTGGTTTATGCAGGCCGATAGATCAGGTGGTCCCCAGGGCAGATGAAAATGGGCTGGGCTCCCCTTCTCCACCCTTGAGCTGGAGGGTTGTGGGTGAGGGCCAACCCTCTTCTAGTGGACCCCGGAGGTCTTTCCAACCCTTACGAGAATGGTGAACACTGTGGACTTGACAGGAACATGACAGCATGATGTATATAAGATGTAATTTGGGTCACATTTTCTCAGTGGGTATGCTGGGATGAAAAAAAGGAAAAAAGAAAAGAAAAACTCAGCCTGGTTATCTTCCAAAAGCTCTTCCACGTAGATTCAGAAGCAGGGCCATCCTTGTCTGTGGAATCACAATGTAGTCTACACTGGTTGCGTACTGTGTGTGTGTGTGTGTGTGTGTGTGTGTGTGTGTGTGTGTGCGTGATGACCCCTGCATGTTCCAGTGTTGTTCCTTGCTCCAAACATGCATTATTCCTCCCTAGCAAGCATGGGTCAGGCGGTTGGTGTTGGGTGTTAAGTCCTGGGATGGCCCCCAGCCAGTGACGGAGTGAGCTACTGGATTATTACCACAGCTCCAGTCTCGTGGGTGACATTGTCCCAGAAGTATTGATGCCTGTCCCTGGAGTCTGCGGTGGGATGGAGCCATGACTTTTCATACATTGATTTTAAAATAAGCTCACTTGGGATTCACAGAAAATTTACAAAGATAGTGTAGCGCTACATGCATTCCCATGGGAGCACTCTGTTTCCCTGCCGTTAACAACCATCTCACATTCCCAGGCAAATTTGTCCTGCAGATGGACTGAGGTGGAGGCAGTATATTATTTTGGTGTTTTTGAGGCAGGGTTTCACTCTGCAGCTCAGGATGGTCTGGAACTACTATATATCCAAGGCTCAGGGAAGATGGTGGAAGACGGTGGAAGGAGTGATGTGGTAGTTCTGGTTGAAGTCCATGCTGTGGTCTGCCTCAGGACTCCATCCAGAGCAACACGCTGCATTTGATCATGGCTCATTGCGTTCCTCTGGGTGATGTCATTCCTCCAACTTGCCTCTCTTCCCATGACCTTGACAGTGTGAAAAAGTACTGGTCAGGTGAATGTCTGTCACTTCTTGTTTGCATGATTTTTTTCTTTGCTAGTGGTTCGATTGACAATATGGACTTGGAGAGATGGCTTAGCGGCTAAGGCGCCTGCCTGCTAAGCCTAAGAATGCTGTTTCCAATGTCCAGCAGTTCCCATCTCCAGGTCCCACGTTTAGCCAGATGCAAAGTGAGGCAAGGGCGCAATGCCACACTTGCCCACAAGGGGGCGCATGCATCTGGATTTTGTTCACAGCAGCTGAGAGACTGCTGGCGCACCCATTTCTGTCTTCCTCTCCCTCTCTGTCTATTCTCTCTCTCTCTCTCTCTCTCTCTCCAAAAATAAATAAATAAAAATAATAATAATAAAAAACAAAAAATGAAAAAATAAATAAAGACATATTACAAGCTGCGCTAATCAAGATGGGGTGGCATTGATATGAGTAAAGGGATAGATCAATGGCACAGAACAGAGAGCTCAGAAGTAGACCCACAGGAATGTAGCCCAGGATATCTGGGGATGCAGACAGCAAGTGTGACTTCATGAAGAAAGCGTGGTCTGTCATCACACGGTGCTGGGATAATGAGATGTTCACGGGCAAAAGTATCTTGAGCCAGGCGTGGTGGCACATGCCTTTAATCCCAGCACTTGGGAGGCAGAGGTAGGAGGATCGCTGTGAGTTCAAGGCCACCCTGAGACTACATAGTGAATTCCAGGTCAGCCCTTTCATGAGATTTAATGCAAGATGTGTCCAAGGTCTCAAGCAGAGTGGATTTCCACTATTTTACCTCTAGGAGAATGCAGGATGAAACCTATATACTTTGTATTTGGCAGTAATTTTTTTTCATACAACGCCAAAAATATGACTCATGAAAAATACCCACAGATTGGTAAATTGTACTTTCCTGGTGTTAAGAAGAAGCTTCTGATCTGTAAGAGCTGCTATGCCAACAATGGACACGTAGGTCACAGAATGAAGAAACACTGGGGAGACACCGCCTGGGGCAGAACTAGCTAGCCTCCAATATAGACTTTTCACAGCAATGAGAGAACAACCCAGCTAACAGGTGGGGGAAAGACTGCAACTGACATCTCATAATGAATATCCATTTGAAAATGCACGTATGCAATATGTGTGTACATGCATATGAAAAGCACTGAGACACCCCTGCACCCCTGCTAGAAGGACGAGAACCCAGAACACGAACATCACGGACTGCCGCTGGGGTGGTGTGGAGCCCCAGGAACTCTCATGCTGTGCCCCTGGGAATGCAGAATGGAGCGATCTCTTGAAGAACAGGTTGGAAAGATCTTAGCGAGCCAAGAATAGCTTTGTCATATGATCCCAGCTTTTGACTGAGAGTGTACTGCATGCTGGAAGCCAGGCTGCTTACCACCGGACTGGGAACCTGCAGGAAAGTGAGAAGAGGGACCTGATGTTCCACTGGGATGCAGATTCACCAAGTACTGATCACTCACCTGTCTAAGTTATAGGAAGTGAGATTTTACCTACAGATGAGCAGAAAAGACAACAGAAGCTCGGGGCCCATTGTGCGCTGGTTCTCCAAGGCTCAGAAAGCGGCCGGGATTTGGGTGGGATCTTGACAGAGCATGCTCACTTTCACTGCGGCTGATGGATCCCGAAAGGCGGCCCACCCTGCATCTCAGGAGCAAGAAAGGCAGCCCACCCTGCATCTCAGGAGCAAGGTGACTCATCGGACACAGTTTGGAGTGAAGTCTGCTTCCATGGGATAGAGGAAGAGAGCCTGAACTCTCCCAGGCTTCCTCCCTAACTCAAGATTGAGCAATCTCGGTCTTAAGTGTTCTTCCCTGTATCAGAATATTGCATTTTAGCACATTACACACTTATTGAAAACTTCAGGCAAGGAACAGGGGAAACCTGGGTCTGTACCCTGATATCTGGAGAATGGCCCTGCATTTACATGGTGACATATCACAGCTGGAGACGTCAGCATGAATTTACCTTTTGCTTCAGATGGAGCTCATTAACACCACTACAGAGTTTATTGTGGTGTCCACTGGCATGACGTAGCACACCCTCGTCTCTTCCGCTGGGTCTGAAACAATGGCTCCTTGGTAGCACTAAACACATCTGGTGCTCAGAGTTTCATTTCTTTTTTCATTTTTTATTTTTGCACATGTATGTGAAGTGGCTGTGTGTGTGTGCATATTCCTGTATGTGTGAGGGTGCCCATGCATGTATGTGGAGGCCATAGCTTGATGCTGAGTGTCTCCCCAACAACTCTTCCACCTTATCCTTAGAGACAGTCTGTCTCAGAAAACCTAGAACTTACTGATTCTGCTAGAATAGCTAACTGTTGAGCCCTAGGGACCCTCCTGTGTCCACTTCCTCAGCCCTGGGACTGCAAACACATGTCACTATATCCAGTATTATTATATGAGCCCTGGAAATCTGAAGTCAGGTCTTCATGCTTGCATGACAAGTGCTTTACCACTGAGCCATCTCCCCAGCTGGCGAGCCTGGTTTCTAATATGATTCTCCAACACAAGTCACTAGTGGCCCCTGGGAAAAAGGTTGATTTGGAGACTAGAGCACGTATTGAGTAAGAGGACCCTGGACTATCTTACAGTAATAAAATCAACAGAGGGCTACACACACACACACACACACACACACACACACATGCACACGGATGCCAGTGGAAAAATCATACTTGCATAGATGAATTAATGTGATTAAAAGAATAAACATAGATTTAAATTATGACTCAAATTATAAAATAAATGTCCATGACTGTATGATGTGATATAAATTGGTGAATGAGTGAAGGAAGAAATGAGTAAAGAAGAAAGACAGGTTCCCTATGCTGAGGAACTCCAATCTATCTAGAGAGCCACGCCGCTGCACAGGTGCTACCGTACCTAAGGAGAGAGCAGTATGAGGAAGAGTGACCTGACCAAAGAGAAACCACATTAAAGCTACGTTGTCCAGGTGACCAAGGTTGGCATGCACAGCAGTAAGTCTTGTCGCCTTCAGGGTGCCTTTGGCATGTTAGGATGTTAATGGCATTTTGTCCCCGATCTTCTCCTTCAAATCCAAACCTCAATCCAACCATGAGAAAAACCAACACATAAATGCAAGCAAAGGGTCATCTCACAAATACCCACCCAACACATGGTTGTATGAAGGAGTTCAGAGAAAGTGTCCCAGCCACAGGAGTGTAAGGAAAGCCGGGCACCAAAGGCAGTGTGTGTGTGCTGTGTGGGACTCTGACACAGAGAACAAGACATTGGGTAAAAACTAAAAAAATGGGGAAAAAGTATGGATTTTAGTTAATGATGCATCAATATTGGTCCATTAATTGTGACAAATGGCCACAGTAATGTCAGATAATAACAGAGAATGGTGTCGTGGGAGGAGTGGAAGCCCTCTCTTCTCAATTTTTCTGGTAACCCAAAACCATTACAGAAAATAAATCCTCTTATACAAAAGTGCTCTGTTTTAAATAGGTGTGATAATTATTGCCAAAATGCCAGGCAGATTTTTCTGACAAATGGAAACTGTCCACTATCTGTGTAACAGATACTCATGGACTGCCTCTATCAAACCTCTTATGAAAACAGAGGTAGCATTACATGTCGCCTACACACACACATCCCTGCATGCTTTCAACCAGTGCGGGATGACCTATAATACTAGGCAATGCACATGTTATATAGATAGTTGGCACTCTGCCTTGCTTATGGGACCATGACAAGAAAAACACACATGTTTAGTTACGGGAGCATAGTTTTAAAATCAATTTTGATTCATGATTAGTTAAGTCCACGGTGGCTGAACTTGTAGATATGCAGAGCCAACTCCCCATGTCTTGTGGAATTCATCTTATTGTTTTGCCTGGAAGTCTTGCCTTCTACTGTGAACCATACTGATGGACACATGGTCAGATCCAGCCCAAAGACCCAGGGCGTGGTGCCGTTCTTGGCAAAAATCACATGACTGAAAAACGTCCTTTCATTTGTCAAGTTATTATTAGCCATCCATCCGGTGTTGGGCACTTGGCTAGGTCCAAAGATTCTGGAGACAGTACCAGATGCGTCCCTCTAAGGGTCATCTGTGTATGCGAAGGATGTCTTTGGAATAAGCCTGCATTAATTATGATGACCACCAGGAGTTAGGGAGCACAAGTGGGGTCTGGCACCACATTCCCCGGTAATGATGTGCACAGAGCTGTTTCCATGGAAGGAGAATTAGGCATTCAGTGCATGCCATGCCCTCAAATGCAGCGAATTGTTTGGATAATGACTGTTATAAATAACTTCACTAATCAGAAGAAAAATTGCGTTGAATTATTGACGATGCTCATAGAGGCAGAGAAGGGGAAGAAACCCTCACAAATTAACTTTTCTTGCTCTTCTAATCAAGGAGGGGTGGTAGCTGAGAGACGAGGACTGTGGGACTTGCAGAAGTTTTGTTCCAGTGTGATTCCCCACCCTCCCAGTCACCAGCACACACGCTTTCATTTTGTGACTGACTTATAGACCAGAAATGATTTTTGTCTTTAATTGGCAGAGTCCATGGAAATTCTCTACTTCCACTCTCGGGAAGTTTTTGTTGAGGTGGACCATATACTTCTGGTGGTTTGTTAGGTAAGCACTCTACCATCTAAGCCACTGCCCCGGCCCTGTTAGTGTTCATTTTGTGTGGAGACCATACAGCATAGGAGTGCCAGATTCATGAGGTGAGCCCACATCTCCCTCGGAGGTAGGGCTGGGGACTGCTCTTGCCTCCATGCAGAATGTAGTCTTCTGGGGAAGATAGAAACAGGTCAACAGAAGCAAGCTCATAACTAAAACAGTTATGGATGCTAATCATGACACTAGACACTGTCCCATGACTTACCTCATTGGCTAAGTTAACAGCTCCCCTCATGTGGTGGTTTGATTCAGGTGTCCCCCATAAACTTCAAGTGTTCTGAATGCTAGGTTCCCAGCTGATGGCAACTTGGGAATTAACACCTCCTGGAGGCAGAGTATTGTTGGGGGCGGGCTTATGGGTATTATAGCCAGCTTCCCCTTGCCAGTGTTTGGCACACTCTTCTGTTGCTGTTGTCCACCTTATGTTGACCAGAGAGTGATATCCACCCTCTGCTCATGCCATTGTTTTTCCTGCCATCATGGAGCTTCCCCCTCGAGCCTGTAAGCCAAAATATACCTCTTTTTTCCCACAAGCTGCTCTTAGTCAGGTGATTTCTGCCAGCAATGCGAACCTGACTGCAACAGTAAAGTGGTACCAGGAGTGGGGTTGCTGCTAGACACCTGACTGTGGCTTTGGCCTTTTGGAGCTGATTTTCAAGAGGAATGTGGAAGGATTTGAAATCTTGGCCTAAGAGATGCCTTTCAGTGCTGTAAGTACAGCTTAATGGACTATTCTGGTCAGAGCTGAAAGACCTGAATTCAGTAAGAACTATGGACTGTGAGGTTTGGCTTATGAGGGTGAGAAAGAGCTTTATTTGGACTGGGCTAGCAGTTTGTGTGACAAGTTTGCTGTTATGCCCATGTCCTGAGAAGTTGTGCAGGGTTGCTTTGCATAGAAATGAACTGGTGTGAGCAGAGGGATATGGCACAGAAAAAATGAAATCTTTGGGTGAACTCTACTCGTTCAGCTGCAGTTGAGAGATTACAACCTTTGAGATTGGGCCAGCTGACCTACATACAATGGGGCAACAGGAAGAATGCAGACTCTTGAAGGGGCCTGAATGCTGAAGGAGTGTCCTGTTCTTCAAAGTCTGATTTATTCCCCCCTGGATTAACAAATTGGCACCCTACCTGGTATTATGGAGTATAACAAATGTAGGAAAGAGAGGGTCATTGAGTTTGTAATGCGGTCTTGTGTTTTGGAAATGGCCATGGGCAGTGTGAAGCAGGTTTGCTGGATGCCTGCATGGAGATCCCATGGGGCCATGAGGAAGGACCGTGGGTTGCAGTGGAGACCCAGTGGAGATGCCGGGACTATGAGATGGCTGCCAAGGAGGGCTGCCAGCCCTGGATGAAGTTTCCAGGACTGTGAGTAGCCTAGCTGGAGGGGCAGAATTGGAACTCCAGAGACTTGTTGCTGCTCAGAAGTATTGGACTTGGAGATTTGTCACTAAGTAGTTGTTGGATTGGAATTACAGAGTTTGACATTTGCCCTGGTTGTTTAAAATCTTGTATTGGTTAAGTATTTCTTTGTTTTGCCCAATGCCATCCTTTGCAGTGTGAATGTTTTATTCTGTGCCATTATGGGTTTTGGGGGGATTATTTTTGGTATTATGGCTCAGTTAAAAGACCTTGGATTATGGGGATGTATGAACATCATTGGAATTGATAAAAACTATGGGGACTTTTAAATTTGCATGAATGCATTGCATTTTACATCATGTATGGGTTATCAGTTTATGGGGGCCAGGGGCGGAATGTGGTGGTTTGATTCAGGTGTCCCCCATAAACTTCAAATGTTCTGAATGCTAGGTTCCCAGTTGATGGCAACTTGGGAATTAACACCTCCTGGAGGCAGAGTATTGTTGGGGGCGGGCTTATGGGTATTATAGCCAGCTTCCCCTTGCCAGTGTTTGGCACACTCTCCTGTTGCTGTTGTCCACCTTATGTTGACCAGAGAGTGATGTCCACCCTCTGCTCATGCCATCGTTTTTCCTGCCATCATGGAGCTTCCCCCTCGAGCCTGTAAGCCAAAATATACCTCTTTTTTCCCACAAGCTGCTCTTAGTCAGGTGATTTCTGCCAGCAATGCGAACCTGACTGCAACACCTCACTATGCACATTCCCTTTCCTGAGCGACCATTCTGTAGCACTCGGCTACCACCTAGCCAGCCCCTTCTCCATCCACTCTGTAATCTCCCCCCTGGGATTCAGTTATACCATGGATTCTTCTCAGACTTGAACATCCCCAGCTACCCCATGGACTGCCTGGAGTCTGCTGTGGAAGTTTGCCCTTTCTGGAATCACCTTTAGTATTTAGGTCTTCCCTGAGATTTTGGATCTGGCTGCAGAATGGCCTCTTTGGCCAAGCCTCCTCTACCCATTCTAATCTAGGGATCAATTCTCTCTCACTCCAGAAGTGTTCTGGTTACACTACTGTCCACTCTAGCACTAAGCAGAAGACACATGTGCCTGCCTCCCTGAGTCATGGTCTGGTGTATGAAAACTATGGCCTTGGGCTGGAGATATAACTTAGCAGTTAGAGCACTTGGAGGACCTGGTGAGCCCATTCTCTCTCTTTCTATCGGTCTCTTTCTCTGTCTCTCAAGTAAATAAATAAAGTATTAAGAAGAGAAAACTATGGCCTCAACCAGTTCTTATTAGCACCCTTGCAAAGTTAGCATTGCCTTTGGTTAAAAAAGAAACAAAAACACTTTATGACACTGAGCTGGGGTCAGAACACAGTGCGTGGACAATGGGTCAGAGCTAGGACAGGGCAGGGGAAGAGAGCTGTGAGCAGGGTCAGGCAGAGCACCAGTGGAGGCTGGGCACCGCATTTGAGGAGCTGAAAAAGCTCCATTTGAAGCTCTGTGACTACAGATGCCACTCTGACCTTCCACAGACAGCACCAGCACCGCTCAGCACCCTAGACGGCTGTCCAGGAGCGTCCCCACTCTGAGGGGACAGCGTTCGCACAGCTGTCCAGGATTGTCCCCGCTCTGAGGGGACAGCTTCGCATGGTAGTAGAATGGGGACTTAAGAGGCAACAGTGCCCAGCCCACCATGAGCCTGGCCACGGTGGGAGCTCTTCAGAGAGCAAGGCTTGCAGAGTGTCTGTGTTTTCAGAAGAGGGCTCCCTGCACAGTTGGGTGGGGGCTGAGTCTTTCTACCTTAGACACTTTCACCTAGGAAGGAACCTCTGAGGGAGCTGTGGGCTCACCTCACAGCTCTGGCACTCCTGTGCTGTATGGTCTCCACGCAAAAGCAAACACTAACAGGGCTGGGGCGGTGGCTTAGATAGCAGGGTGCTTGCCTAGCAAGCATGAAGCCCTGGGTTCCACCCCCAGCACCTCATAAACCCATCATGGTGGTGCACACCTTTAATTCCAGCACTTGGAGGTGGAGGCAGGAGGATCACAAGTTCAAGGTTATAGTAACCATATAATAGGCTTGAAGCCAGCCTAGATGAGATCTATATGTGATCTATCTCAAAAGACAAAAAGAAAAGAAAAAAAATAACAAAGACACAAAACTAGCCATGGAGGTCCTCCAACTTCAAGCTTATTATCATGCGTGGCACCTGGATGCCACCCAGCAGGTAACTAAGCAAGGGAGCTGGGCAGGCGTTTGCCAGCTCTTCCCAATCCTCCACCACCTCTAGCTCGTCTGATCTTAGCTACAAGCTGTGCCACACAGATGGGCACTGCCCTAAAGGGAAAGAGCATTTTGTTTATTTCATGGAAAATGTCCACAGAACATATCTACCTTCAACTACCCACTTCCTCCCCCAGCCAAACATTGTTTCCTATCTAACTTCAGAAAATTCAGTGCAGCCCTGCCTGGAAGTGGGAGGTCAAACCGCCCTGACTGCCACACCTCCTCATTAATACACAGAGCTTGTCACAGCAGATGGTCTTCCTGGGGTCTGTCCATCTTTGTACTGGCAGCTACCTGGGGAGGTGCTGGCCACAGCCGTTCTTCCGCTGCCCCGTGTTCACACTGTCCTGTGTGAGAAGCTGCCTTCCCCACAGCCACCCTCTTCCTTTCATTCCCCTCACTGTCGGTCTTGACTGAAGGCCATGACGGAGCATTCTGCTTCCAGGAAAAGACAGGGCTGTCTTAGAAAACAAAAAGCCCATCCATCGTGTCCCAAAGAGACCTGTTCCCTTAAATATGTAAATATGTCAGGAACCCTCTGCAGCATGGCTGCACAGCCTGGAGCTCTCTGGGCTGGCTGCTTTGATTTGAAGACTTTCTGACAGTGTGAGCTGGACAAACAGTGAGAGAGGAAGGAGGGAGGAAGAGAGGGGGTGGGGAGAAAGGCAGAGGGTGAGAGGACAGATAGAAAGAGGAAGGGGAGGTGAAAAAGAAAGAAAGGGGTAAGGTGGGAGGAAGAAGGGGGCAGAAGAAAGAGGGAAGGAGGAGGGAGGAAGGCGGGAGGGACAGCAGCGGCTCTGACTGCCATCCATCTCCTCCCTAAAAGAGATGCCGAAGCTGACTGAACCATCCTTTTATTTCCGCACTGGGCTCTCCAGAGCATTCTTTCTTAGTAGTCATCTTTTACAGACGACAGCAGTGCACACAAACACCTAACCCACTGGGGACAGATTTGCCATGGCAGCTTTGGGGATGAAGAGATGTTTGGGGGCGCTTTACGAACAAGCCATCTTGAAGATGTGGAGGCGGATCCTGTCCTGATGGGGCCAATCATGCTGCTCACTGCAGAAAGCCCGAGCTCTCCTCTAATCTGAAGAAACACAGGGTCCAGGGCTCATTCTGCCAAAATCCCAAAGGCAAAGCCCTGGCTGGCAATGGAAAGATCTTTGACTGAGCTGAGTGGCTGGTCTTGTGGGCACAGGAAAATCGAGTTGAAGAGCGAGGGATGACATGAAGGTGGCTCCTATGTCCTTCAGGCCCCTGAGGCTGGGAGTCATTCCTGCATCCTGTCTAACCCTCTCTATCATTGCACGCTCCCGCGCTCAGAGCTAGAGTAGCAACTTTGTCTGCAGCGTCCATGACGGACAGTAATGTGTCACTATTCCTAGTGAACTTGAGATTAACAGTCTCAATGTCTTAATCTAAAGATGTGATTTTCTGTTATCGATAGTTTTACTCTCTCTCTCTACGTGTGTGTGTGTGTGTGTGTGTGTGTGTGTGTGTGTGTATGTGTGTGTATGGGGGACTCACATGTGTGTGCAGATGCATGTCCAGGTGTGTGTACATGCACATGGAGGCCAAAGCTCAATATCAGGTGTCTCCCAGATATTCTTTCTCTCTTCTTTTCTGATACAAGCTCTCTCACTGAATCTATCTTTCACTAACTCAGCTAGTCAACCCAGTCAGCAGGCCCTGGTGATGCTCCCGTCCCTGCTTCTCTGGTGCACCGCCATGCCCGAGTTTTATGTGGCTACCAGGCCTCTGAATTTAGGTCCTCATGCTTGTGGGCAAGCACTTTTCTTTACTGAGCTATTGCCCTAATCCAGTTTTTCTTTTTAAAAAAATATTATTTATTTGCAAGGAGAGACAGATGGAGTGTGTGAGAGAGAGAGAGAAGGAGAGAGAGGGAGAGAAATTTGGCATGATATAACTTTCTACCACTGCAAACAAACTCCAGACACATGTTCCACCCTGTGCTCTTGATTTATGTGGGTTCTGAGGAGTTGAATGAACCCTTGTGCTTAAGAAGCACCTGTAACCATGGAGCCATCTATCCAGCCCCCTCTTAAAAAAATTAGGGACTGGGGAGATGGCTCAGTTAAGAGCACTTGATTCTTAAGCAAAAGGACCTGGTAGGGTCAAGACCACCTGAGTTTGACTCCCCAGAACCCACACAAAAAGTTGGGCGTGGCCATCATGTCTGTAACCCCAGCACTCAGCGGATGGAGATAAGAGAATCACTGGAGTTTGCTGACCAACATTGGCAGCTCTGGGTTAAGGAGAGACTGTCTTGAGGAAGCAGGGGAATGAGAAATAGAAAAAGGCACCCAGGGTTCTCCTCTGGTCTCCACATACATGTAGACAGCATGTGCATTTAGCACCTCTGTGTGTATGTGCACACGCACACACACACACAATTCTCAAATGTAATGTTAAAAGTCTAAGCAAAAATGCTACAATCCTGTTTCCTGAGTTGTTATATGTCTAGTCAATATCTTGTCTGTGTGCTCTGGTGTTTCTCTAGGATGTAAACTTCACAAAGGACTGGCCACTTTACTCATTGCTCCCCCAGCGGAGCGCAGAGGGCTCCCCGCTGCACAGATTGAGTGGATAAGTGGTGGCCAGGTGTGTGTGACAGTTCAGCCCGAATGCCGTGGTGGTTGTAAAGGGACTTTCACATCACATATTTCATTGACCACTACCAGGTTTGTTTTTCCAGTTTCTGGAGTATTCTAAGCTGCTTCCTTCTACCAGCCCTGGGTAGTATCCACTGCTATAAATAGCCTCCCATGACTGTCCAGTGGACATTCATCTGTGTGCAGTGGCTCTTATACATGGTGGTCACCAATTGCTTCACAAATGTGACAAACTCTGGGCACCTTCCGCCTGCTTTTCACTCTCAGTTAATTCATCCAGGGCAGCCTGCTAAGAGGTTAAGAGCAAGCTCACTGTTTTAATAGATGCCCAATTTTTCATGATATGTTTTAAATCATTTCATTATTTAATTTATTTGCAGTTCTTTGATCACTCTCAACGATTCTGTAAGGAGAACTTCATCTATTGACTGTTTTGTATTATGTTCTCAGATCTGTAAGGCAGAAAGTGAGTCTTTTGCCTTAAAGCATGCTATTAAAGCACATAAAATTTAAATGGATATGATTTACTTACATGAAACATATGGAAATTCATGTTCTCACCACAGAATCCCATTTTCATGAAAAAGATCAGGCACAAACACTGTCCAGTCATGCAGTCACCTTAGTCCTTTTGAGCCACCACAACAGAATACTGTAGACGGGGAGAATTGAACACAGAAACTCATTTCTCGGGCTAGAGGCTGGAGGCTGGGAGCGGGATCCATCAGTGGCGAGCCCCTTTCCCGTTTGCTGATGGTCACCTGCTGTCTATGTTCTCACCTTGCAGGGCCTCGGAACAGTGAGTAAGGGCACCTGTACTCATTCCCATCAAAGAATCAAAACTACAGACCCCGCAGGCCTGCCTGAGGCCCTCAAGTGGACCTGTGTGTGCATCATGGGTTCTTGGAAGGACAGGAGACAGATAAAAGGAGTGCTGAAGTAGTAACTTCTCTAATTTGATGAAAAGCATTAATTTACACACCCAAGTGGTTTACAAAGTGAACTAGGATAAGCACAAACAGATGCACAGCCAGATACATGGTAGTCACACTGTCACTAACCAAAGATAAAAAGGATAAACGCTGAAGCCACAGGAGGCAAGTGACTGTCCACATGCTGGACTTAACAGGACTAATAGCCACGGGGCTAGTGTAGCACCATGGACAGAGTATTTATCTACCATATACTTGGGTGCAGGTGCCATTTCCAGCACTGCATAAACTGAGTGTGGAGGTGCACCCCTGTGACCCCAGCACTTGGGATGTAGAGGCCAGAAGTTCACGGTTATCTTCAGAGATAAAGAATGTGAGGCCAGCTCCGGCTCAAAAAACAAGAAGTTGGGCTGGAGGGATGGCTTAGCGGTTAAGGCATTTGCCTGCAAAGCCAAAGGATCCCGGTTCAATTCCCCAGGACCCACATTAGCCAGGTGCACAAGGAGATGCACACATCTGGAGTTCATTTGCAGTGGCTGGAGGCCCTGATGCGCCCATTCTCTCTCTCTCTCTCTCTCTCTCCCTCTCCTTCCCTCCCTCCCTCTCCCTCTCTGTCACATACATACATACATACATACATACATACATACATACATACATACATAAAAATATTTTTTAAAAAACACAAAAAGTCTATCAGCAGGCAATTTCTCTTCAGAGACCCTGGACGCAAGCTAGCAGTGGAAAGATGGAGCCATAGTGCAGCCGTCTCAAAAGATGAGGCACTGGAGCATTCCCAGAGAAATCCGAACAGAGCCTTCCTCGTGAGTGCACTGCAGTGTGGACTCTAAATGTCTCCCCACAGGGCATGTGGTGTGCCCTGGCAGGAGATCCTGTGACCCCAGCCCCTGCTCTCCCTTTCTCTGCTTCCGAGCTCTTCTCGACCACAGGCTCCCCCATGACGTCACGCCTTGCGGAAAGCCCAAAGCAATAGTGACAAGCAAATATGGACTGAAACCCTGAGTATAAATGACGTTTCCCTCGTTTTCCATGGTTTGTCTCAGTGACTTGTCACAGTGATGGAAAGATGACTGACACCCAGGCAATGCTAATAGAAATTCCCCAGGCCTTGGGGGACATCTTGGATCCTCATGATGAAATGAAGAGTGCTATGGGAGGAGTGCGCAGACTCATGTAAGAAGGGGACACACACACTTGAACTTGAGAAAAGCAGTTAATTCTAAAACAATGTTGATGCTAAATAAAGACGTGATTGAAAGACAAGGGTACACTGAGTCAGGAAGAGGCAGGAAAGCCAGCTGGGCTGTTTAAGTTACAGTGTGAGCTCCAATCCCCAGGGAAACTATTTAGAAAACAACTGGGAACTACAGCCGAAGAAAAATGGGTGTTAAAAGGCCACACCAGAAGATATACCTGTAGCTCTAAAGAAGACAGTCATGAAGGAACAATGGAACAAAAAACATAAATAGCAAAATTGCTGATGCCTTTCTATGTTGAAATCAGTCATATCAGCTTGAAGTCATTTAAACACTCTAGCCCTAATTTTTAAAAAAGAGGCAGAATGGCTAAAATGTATTTAAAAGGAGGCAATATATGCAGTTCCTAACAGATGGTTTGAGTATAAAAACATGAAAGTGGAGAGTAGGAGGGTGAATGTGTGGTGTCCTAACAGGAATGAAAAGCAGGCCAGAGGCTTGAGTGGCCAGCACAATGCCAGGCAGCATGGACCCTTAGGGAAAAATTGTCTTCCCAGACAAGGTGGTATATTTTTATATTTCTGAGAGACTGAATCCTCCAGAAAAGCATTATAACTATAAACATATAGCCACAGTGCCCCAGATACAGGAAGGACAGAAAAGACTGGAACATGGAGAGGACATTCACCAGCTGAGCAGGTTCAGTAGTGGGTGGACGGGGTGGGCAGAAGTTGAGTAAAGACACACTTGGCCAGCACGGTGAGCCTGCAGGACCTGACAACCTTCAGAAGGTGCTCCTTCCCAGAACCCTCCGAACCTTCTCCAGGATCAACTACAGGTCAGCCCCCGACACTAGGTCATTCAAATCAGGTTGTGTGTCTACAATGGACTGTGGATAGTGTAATTGCTATATTTAAATAAATATATGTCTTTAAGTTTTGAGAATGTATCAAAAAAAACTTAATCAAGAAAGGTTGCCAGATGCCTATTTTTGTTCGTTTTTCAATTTGCTAGTCTGATGAGGATGGTTTCTTTACTTGGTTTGAGTGATAGTTCCCTGGCTGATTTTGATTGAGAGTGGAAATGTATTTCCCCATTTGTAAAAACAAAACAAAAAAAGTCTGCATTTATAGCCCATTTTTCTATTGGACAACATTCATTAACAATATTTAGATGCTAAGGATATTAACCCTCTGTCACAACTGGTGCAAATACTAGCCTATTTGCCTGTTTTTTAAAATTTCTTTTGTTTATTTGAGAACAACAGACAGACACAGAGAGAAAGAGGTAGAGAGAGAGAGAGAGTGGGCACATCAAGGCCTCCAGCCTCTGCAAGCGAACTCCAGAGGCATGTGCCACCTTGTGCATCTGGCTTACATGGGTCCTGGGGTATTGAGCCTCGAACCGAGGTCCTTAGGCTTCCCACGCAAGTGCTTAACCACTAAGCCATCTCTCCAGCCCCTATTTGCCTTTTAACTTGTATAGTTTTTGATGTGCCTGTGTTTGATGCCAGGGTCTGATGTTCATTTTGTCAAATGGGCCAATGTTTTGTGCTTACAAATACTTCTCCTTTCAGACTGTACTCGAATATGACTGTTTTTTCCTAGAACTGCAGCAGCTCCTTTGTACATTGAATTCCAGGCACCTGAATGTATTCATTGCAAGGAATGAGGCTGTGGAAATCATTCTCTAGCTCTCCCGCTCTTCCTCAAATGCCTAAGCAATCCCATCGTGGCTGACATCTCTCTGACAAGTCAGCTGATCCACATTCCCCATTCTTCTAACATTCCACAATGCGATGCTCCATTGCTCTATCCATTTTTATAACATTGCCACAACTGTTTTTTTCTTTTTCTGTGAGAAAATATACACAGCATAGAATTGACCATCGTGACCACACTAAGTCCACACATCAGAGGCATTAAGTCTGCTCTCAGAAACGTGACCAACAGGGCTGTCGGACTCTAGGATTCTTCATACTCCAGAGCCCTTACCGCAGCGGCCATGCCATGGAGGGCACTTCCATTCTGTCTTTTTTTTTTTTTTTTCTCTTTTAGCATTTTCATTTCTGCTGTTTATTCTAATAGTGGAAACGGGGCTTTTCTTTACAGAAAACTTTACCTTGGGCATTTGTTGGAAACAGATGACTAGAATGAACTCATATTTAGCATTCTCAGTTCAGGATATCCTAAATTTTCAATGCCCAATTTCTGATACCATATTGTTGTCATATATTCGATGGGTATCTGTCCCTTTGCTGAAGTCCCTCAAGGGAACAAATGGACCACTTTGTCCTGTGCTGGATGTCTAGTGCCTGACTCGGGTCAGCATGTGATGAAAAATACTCAACACATTAGTGGAGGATAAATGACATATTTTGTGTCAGATTCAAGCTGGTTTTATTTAATATTGATTGAGCTGTTTTTGAGGCAAGTTCGGAGTTACCTACATGCTTCAATGGAGAGTATGTCCCAGAGACCTTCCAAGGTTCTGAAAGGTCATCTGCACATGGTGAACAATGCCATCCAAAAATTCGTACATGGAGGCTGGAGAGATGGCTCAGTGGTTAAAGGTGCTTGCTTTCAAGGTCTGATGACCCGGGTTCAATTTCCCAGTACCCACATAAATTCAGATATGCAAAGTGTTCACTTGTAGCAACAGGAGGCCCTGGTGTGCCCATTCCCCCTTCTCTCTCTCTCTCTCTTTCTTTCTCCCTCTCATTTGAAGAAAAATGGTCAAACTCAGAACAGATCATTCTCAGTGAACTCACCCAATCACAGAAAGATGACCATCCTATGTTGTCACTCACCCGTGGCTCCTAACCTGGATCTGCCCGAGATGCTGACATACCTAATAGGCATCTTGAGGACTGGACAATAGGGACGATGGGGCAGGAGGGGAGGGTAAAGGGTGAGGGGATCACAAAACTGGACCCAAATGGAACTGATATCATAAAATCCTATGTCCTAAAAGACAGACTAAAAGGTTTGAACCTTCATCAGGTCCTTAGAGGGAGCATCTGATTCACAGGACCCTGGAGAGGGTATGATTAAGACTAACCTTAATCTTCTCCTGTTTTTTCTCCCTTTCTTTTCTCTTTTATATTACCTATCTTTTTCTTCCTTCTTTTCCCTTGGCACTGGCCTATAAACCCCAGTACCAGGATGCGGTTAACATCCACAATGAGCTGTTGATCAGACAGACCTACAAAGTTTCCCAAAAGCAGACAGACTTCTGTCAGAGCACTTGATGATTAGTTAAGATGACTCATGCTAAGGTGGGGGGAGTCCATGATCCAG
This sequence comes from Orientallactaga sibirica, assembly GCA_036365145.1. Lineage (NCBI taxonomy): Eukaryota > Metazoa > Chordata > Mammalia > Rodentia > Dipodidae > Orientallactaga > Orientallactaga sibirica. The sequence continues at coordinate 82,214 of JAEOAD010001557.1, read as the reverse complement.
TGTGATCAGTGTCATAACCAAAGGGGAATTTGGACAGAGAGTGCTCCATAGGTGACAGGGACAAACCTTTAGACATGCCAAGGACATAAAAGACTGACAGAACACCTCCAGAATCCATGGCTCAGGGCAGGCTCTCCTTCACAGCCTTCAGAAGAAACCCAACCTACCGATACCTTGACCTTGACCTTCCAGCTTCCAGGACTGTGAGACAAGAATGTCTGTTGTTGAGGGGTTGGAGAGATGGTTTAGTGGTTAAGGCACCTGCCTGCTAAGCCTAAGAATGCTGGTTCCAATCTCCAGGTCCCACATTTAGCCAGATGCAAAGTGACACAAGGGCGCAATGCTGCACTTGACCACAAGGGGGCGCATGCATCTGGAGTTAGTTCACAGAGGCTGAGAGGCTGCTGGTGGCCCATCTCTATCTGTCTTCCTTTCCCTCTCTCTGTCTCTCTCTGTGTCTCTCTCTAAAAATAAAATAAAAAATAAGAATGTCTGTTGTTGAAAATAACCCAGTCTGTGCCACGTGGCTCCAGCAGAAGACTGACACAGGGCTTGGCTCCCTACAGTCCACTCCTCAGTGACAAAAAGATGGCACCCTGTTCTGCATGGGGTGGAAGACAGAAGGGACACTTTACCATCCTTTCTTGTTCACTTAGGGCCAGCCCCCAAGCCACCCCGTCTTCCTGTTGCTTGTGTCTGGCCATCTTGTACCCGCAAGACCAAGTCATAGCCTGCGCCTGGACTGACACATGACCTACTGTCACTCGTCTCCTGAGAGTAAGGATTAAAACCATGCCATGCTCTGTGGCTACACAAATGAATGAGAGATTTGAGCACTTTTTTGTTTTTGATCTTGCATTTATTTTTGTGCAATTCTTTTATGCTTTCTCCTGTAAGAGATACCCTTGTTTTAAATCCAAAATGTCATCAGCTTGAAAGAAAGAAGAGTTGAATTAAAAATATGAAAGCCCCCATGTGCCCTTCAGTATCCGGGTTTTGGGAAAAGTCATTTCTTTAAGACCATGCAGGGTGGAGTTGGGGGCTGGAATGTCTCACCTAGTTGGGGAGGGTGTCTTGCTGCCCGACAGTGGCTGTGGCAAAGCAGAACAAATAACTTTCAATAAATCAACCCCAGGAAATTCACTCAAAGAGCCAAACCAATACATCAAGCCCTACATCTCGGGAAGAAATCGCAGAGTGTCCCCTACTTCCTCAGAGGCTCTGGCGGCAGCTGCTTTGGAGCAAAGACATTAACTGCAGGCCTGGCGGACATGGAAGATCAGCCTGCCTCCTGTCAGCCTGAGGCTGCTGGGACGGCCACCGTGTGTCCTCAGGAGTGACAGACTCTTGGTCCACCACCAGGATCCTGGCCTTTATAAAACTGTGCCAGACATACAGACACTGCTCTCTCTGCCTTGTGTGTCCCCAGATTCTTTATTTGATCTGGAGAGTTCTGCATTTCTGTCCAGCCCACGTCCATCTACTCTCAAGCACAGGGGACGAAATCATTCATTAATGGTCACATTGACTTTCTTTTTTTATTATTATTATTTGAGAGAGCCAGAAAGAGAGAGAAATAAACACAGAGAGGAAGAGGCAGAGAGAATGGGCATGCCAGCAGCCTCTCAGCCACTGTGAACGAACTCCAGATGTGTGTGTCCCCTTGTGGGCAAGTGAAGCATTGCACCCTTGTGTCACTTTTGCATCTGGCTAAACAGGGGACCTAGAGATCAAACGGGTTGGCAGGCAGGCACCTGAACTGCTAAGCCATCTCTCCAGCCCCACATGTGACTTTCTAATGAACAGATAGACATTACCACCCCCTTACCAACATCTTTACCATCACTATGACCACCCATGTCACCAACAAAACACCATTGTCCCCACCATCACTCCCTGGGACCATCACTGTGGCCACCCTTCCCACCATCACAAATAGCAGCATGATACCCCAGTCATAACACCACTGTCATTATCACCATCACCACCCTCACTGCCACCAGTGCCTCCACCACCCTCACTGCCATATTCATGACTGACTCTGAAGAGCCTCTGCTTACCTTGATGAAGTCTGGGTAGAAAACTTCCAGAGCCTGAGAGTCGCTGTGGCCTGTGGTCCCCAGAGAGCAGCTCTGGTATCCCCGAGAGTGTGGAGAGTGCTGACTTTCAGGCCTGACCCTACCCAAGAGCAGCAGCATGCCCTCCCCTGGGATCTGAGAGCTCCCCACAGTGGGGACGTGCCGTGCCCACCCCGTCCGTCACTCTCTTCCCTCAGAGACAGCTCTGCCACAGACCACAAGCTGGTCCTGTAACTGCAGGGCTGACCTCCTGTGGTCCTGGACCCACGGCAGTCCTGAGATGGATGCTGGGATATCACCAGCCACTCTCATGTGGAGAACAAGGGGATTGTTCTCAGGATTTCCAGAACAGCAGCAGGGCAGACAGGTGCAACATCTCCTGGAACCGGAATCGGGCACAAGGCCCACATAGGACTATGACATGTCTCCTTGATGGGAGGGTCACTTCTACTGTCTGCTTGTCAGGACACCACCAGTCTCCTACCCTGTGCAGTTGTCTGCCCCCGACTACACAGAACCACCTTCCCACAGAGAAGGAGTTACTATTGGTTGTGTTTGCTGGGATCTTTCTGCCGTTGAGGGTTCTTGTATCCCTTGTGCACAAATTGGGATAAAGCAGTGACGTGACCTTCTTTTTAGGGTTATGGAAAAGACTGAAAGAGCTTAGGAAGTCCTCGTGCGACTGGTGTCAATGAAGTAGAAGAGGCTATGCTGCCACTCATATCATTGCTGGTATTGCTTACTTGGTCTGATGTTGACTTGTGACTGTCTAAGATGCCACTGTACAGAGAAGAGGGCAGATGGCTCGGGGGTCTGTATTCTTTCTGCATCTCACTTCACACCTCCAGCCACAAGCCAGGACCAGGGCGTTGCAGAGGGGTCTTTGCTTTGCTGGCCAGATGTAGCAATCGAGGGGGGTCTCAGCTCTCGGAACCCTGAGTAAGGAAAGACAGGAAGGAACAGTGGTCTTGGGCCTTGGAGAGTCTGGTCAGTAGAAGCTAATTGAGCTCTGGACGATACATGCATGACTTCCTGCCCATCATTCCAAGACTTGGCTGGTGACTTGGAGGTGGACTTAGAGGTTTAGTAGCTCCTACCTTGTTAGTGTTCGTTGGACACACTCTCCTGCTGTCGTCCACGTGGTATTAGCAAGGAGGTGAGGCCCAGCCTCTGTTCATGTCATGCTGTGTCCCCTGACATCATGGAGTTCCCCCTTTTGATTGTTAGGCAAAATTAAAAAAAACACAAAAACTTTCTTCCAGCAATGAGAAAGCAATGGCAACACTGCCCTTCCCCCTGCCCCCTGCTGAGCGCTCAGTAAACCACTCCTCCTTTCTGGTCTAGGGGGTGTTGTTTGTACATTGTCTGCCAATCCCTTCCTTACTGCCCCTAATGCAGAAAAGATAGAACAATAGTCACCTCCACTCCTTCATTTCTATGACCGTTAATGTAGTTGTAACCATATCCCCTAAGTACTTTTAAAATCATCCAACTGTTTCCTCAAGCATTCCACACAGATCACATGGGGCTTAGAACTGGAAGCGTCTCCTCTGCCGATCACTTCATTATGATGCTATGATGGAAGTATCCTAACTGTCATCTTCCAGCCCAGCATCTTCATGTGGCCCTGGATTGATGTCTCTGTCAGTGACGCTCTCGTGCAGTGACAGCTCTCAGAAAACATCAGCACTTCTCTCATAAATAAAATCTAATACTTGTGTGACCCTTCCAGCTTCCTGTTGTTGGGGGAGACAGGGGCACCTCAATTTTGAAGGGTCTCAGGAAAACAGGAGTCATCAGAAAACACTGGAGCCCGCACCCTTGCCCCCGCTCTCAAGATACCCACGACTCATGACAGCTGGGACAGCTCTAAGCATGCAGTGCTAATGCACAGGCGACCCTGTGTCATTCCAGGGTCTAGCAAAAGCCCAGCAAATTGCCTTGGGCAAGGTCACTGTGCCTCAACATAGCTGCAGTTTCCCTGTTCTAATTTTCCCTGAATCCTGGAAGAGGTCATGTCCCCGGCCAGGATGTCCTCCTGGAGGTCACCCCTGTCCAAGTTCCAGAAATGGCTTCTTCTTCAGACTTTCCACACACTCTACTCTGCAGCCTGACCCCATGGGGCACTTGGTTGGGAGACAGTGGTCTGGCAGCTGCTCTTGGGTCTTTTTCTGGGGCTGCCTTAAGGTGACACCAAGTTGGCTTTTTTTCTGCTGCCTCCAGCTTTGTGGAGGGACTGAAGCACAGTGGAGTCAGGAGCTGGACTGTGCATGTGCCAGCCACTGCAGGGCTCCTAACTCCCAGGGTGAGCACCCCCCCACTGCCCCTGCCAAGAGATGACAAGTGTCCTCTCTGACCCGGGCTCCACTTCTGACAGCTGCCCTTGGTGTCCAGGGTCTGACCCTTCTGACTCCTCCCTCGCACAGTCTTCTCTCTGGCTTCCTGTGGTCAGTTCGGCTCTGCTCGCCTGCACTTCTCTTTGCTCTGGTCCTCAGCTGCTCTTCTGTGTCACCCTCTTCTGAGTGTCCCACAGAATTTGCAGTGGCTCTTCTCCCCTGTCTGGTCTCTGCACTGAGGCCCGAGTCTCTGTTGCTTCCCCATCTTTACTCATGCTCCCTTGTCTATGGCTTTGCTCTATAGCTCAGCCAATGGCTTCACAGGGTGAGGGGCTGCTGCTGTTTCCTTCACTCATGATGTCCCCAGCATTTGGGGCAGAATCAGTTTTTGTGAGAATTAAATCAGGTGAGGTTGCGGGGGAGGGGGAGGGAGGCGTGGGGGGAGGGAGGCGTGGGTCATAAAGCACAGCTCATGCCAGGTGCCCGGGTGTTCCACCCACCCATTCCATTGCTATTAGTGGTGTTGGGCTGGATTCCTGGGAGGCATTGCATCGCCCTAAAAACATAGGCGACTCTAGCCCAGTGACCTCCAACTCTGGGTCCTTGTCCACGTTATCAAAGAATTGAAAAGGTAGACTCAGAGAGGGGTCAGCGAGGGTTAGGAGATTTGCGTCAAGAATGCGAACAAAGCAGGCAAGAAATTCTCCCCCTCCCCCTGCCTGGTAGGGAGGTGCAGAGGGACAGAGAAAATCCCCCTCACATCCCTGGAGAAGAAGCCTCTGGGAAGGCCTTCACAGCCACGTGGAAAGGAAAGCAGGGGAGCACCCAAACAGAAAGAAATTCTCACTCCCAGCTGAGTGGGAAGGGGGAGGGGACGGAGATCTCCCCCACAGGGGTGAGAGAGCAGGAGGTGGGGGCCAGAGGGCCAAGAGAGACAAGAAGAGACAGGAGCTTACAGAAAGGGGGCCAAGAGCCAAAAAGCTCAAGAACCAAGAGGCTCGCATGGGTGTTTCAGGCCCACTTATATGGATCAAACATCCAATCAGAAGGAGCCTCATCATCAGACTCAGGTATGTTAGGAAGGGATCTGATTGGATGATGGGAAAGGCAGGACCGCAGCTGGAGGAAGAAGCAGGGAGCCATGGCTGAGGGTTGTTGCAGGCCCCATGGTGGAGAGTCCTAGTCCAGCCGGAGCAGGCGAGGTAGCACCCATGTTTCTGTGGACCGGTCCCTGCCTTAATACTACCAGCACAAAAGGCTCTCTGTATCTCTAGTGTGGGGAGGCGGGACACCCAACAAGCCACTACGTAAATGAGGACAGTGACAGAGAGGGACAAATGCATCTGAGGCTCACATATGAGGATGGTGGGGATCACAGAGCTGGAGAGTGGCCGGAGGGTGAAGTGACACCGGCCATGAGCCCCTTCAGGAACAAGGAGGGGGAGACAGGAGAGTTGTGAGGGGCCACCCTGAAGAGGGTGGCACTTTCATATGCACTTGAAGAATTCTTGCTGAAAGGGGACATGGAGGAAAGGATCTGGAGGGAGCAACTCATTTCCTCAGAGCCCCAGAGAGGATCCAGAGAACAGCCCAGGATTCTCAATGCTGAATGGGCTCCTGGCTGAAGGAGGTGCCTCTGCGCAGGGGCATGAACGTGTCTGAGCCCTGGTGCAGTCTCTGCTCTCTGCAGCCTCTCCGTTCCACCCCAAGCCACTGACATCTTTGGGGCAGCATGATTAAAAGACTTGTCTTTGGACGCGGGTCTGCACCTGCCAAGTTTGCATAGGAAGAGAGCTGCAGATGCAGGCCGTAACTGCCTGCCGGATGCTGGTGCCCCATTGCCCATCCATCTTTCCCTTGGATGCGAATGCCTCACTGTGCAGGTGTGCAGAGGAGGTTGCCCTGTCCTCCCCGTACCTCCCTTCCCTTCACGTGGTGCAGATGCAAGTTTCACGGCAGCTTTTGGCACCACTGGGGTACAGTGTATGGTTCCAGTATGGAATCTGGGCAGGAAGCCCTGTGAAATGCAGAGCACAGGAAAAGCCAGCCACAGACAGACGAGGATGCTCATAGCAGGTGGATATGTGGGAGCCAGTGGCCTCTCCCCAGCCTCCACCTCCCCAGGTTCCAGCTGAGGAGAGACGATAGCTGCCCCGTGCGCCCATGTTTTCAGACAGTGTGGCTTCGGAAGGCAGCCGTGGAGGCACTGGGACCTGCAGGGAGCCACAGACCCTACTATAATCCATCTTTCAGGGAGCTACGGAGCAACAGCATGTGGGAGGCCTAGCCCTGGGGTCCCCCACGGTCACTCTGCTCGAACCATTATGCAATAAACCATCATGAGAACTGGGCAAAGTTGCCATAAATCAGGAGGGTTTTATTGAGTGGGAACAGTGAAGGGGGCTAGGGGTGGAGCCAGCCTGGCAGGAGCCTGAGAAAGCCCTGCCAACCCCATGCTTAGACTGCTGCCACTCCTCCTGTCCCCATCTCGGCCTTTGTCTGGGATAAGATGGTAAAATGGGTTTCACTCCCACTGCCAGAAAAAAATACAAAACGGGTGAGAATCCATAGCTCCCAGGTGTAGCTGAGCCAGGTTTTCCCAGCAAGGTGGTCCCGTACTCTCCTGCAGACGTCTGAGTGATCTGTGACCAGAGGAGGGACAGAAGGGAAGGTTCTCTCAACTTAAGGTGCAATGTGAAACCCATTGTCTGTGAGTGTGTGTGTGCGTGCTTGCGCACATGTGCATTCTTCTCAGAATTCTTTTAAATCCATGAGGGTGCTTACAGTCTCCTCACTAAGTTCACTTTTAAGTTAGTTTTCCTTTTCTGTTTTTTTCTGTGTGTGTGCACATGCAGTATGGTGTGCATGTATGTAAGTATGTTTGTGTGTGTAGGTGCATGTATGTATGCATGAGTGGATGTGCACATGAGGGTGGGCCTGTGGAGGCCAGAAGGCAACCTTAGGCATTATCTCCCAGAATGCCATCCAACTCTTTCTGAGACAGAGTCTCTCATTGGCCCAGACCTCACTGATTAGGTTGCCCTGGAGGGCTAGTGAGTTCCAGGGATCCTTCTGTCTCTGTCTCTCTGGTTCTGGGATTCCAGGTATTTACTGTGCTGGAGGGATGGCTCAGTGGTCAAGACACTTGTTTGCAAAACCCAAGGACCTGAGTTCAAGTCCCCAGTACCTACATATGCCAGATGTTCAAGGTGGCACATGTGTCTGCAGTTCATTTGCAGTGGCTAGAGGCCCTGGTGTACCCATTCCTTTCTATCTGCCTTTCTCTCATAAATAAATAAATGAATAGCTAAATAAATAAATAAAAATTTAAAAAATATTTATTTGGAAGATTATTCATAAATATATGTATATCTTTTATGTATGTATCTATCTATGAGATAATGGGCACACCTGGGCCTCCCACTGCTGCAAATGAACTGCAGATGCATGTGCCACTTTGTGAGTCTGGCTTTATGTGGATACTAGGGAGTCAAACCTCGGCTTGGCAAGCTTTGCAAGCAAGCACCTTGAACTGCTGAGCCATCTCTCAAGCCCTGGTTAGCTTTTTTTTTTATTACAGAATTTTCCAAATGTTTGGAAGAGTCAAGCAAATGGTGAGACAACTGCATATACTAGTCATGGCCTTAAGGGTGGGGTGGCTTTTGGGTCTCTGTGACAATCAGTCATGTTCAGGTTCTTAGTCACCTGGGAAGTCGGGCCTTCCACAGCCATGGTTAGTTGGTCCACCCACAGCAGGCTGCTCCTGCTTGACTCGTAGAGTTTGAGACATTTCTCCAACCAGTCTGGATGGAAAGGAACTCCAGGGGCAGAACTGAAAGAAATCCAGGGTTTAAGTCAGGGAAACTCTGTCCAACCTGCCTAAAGTGCCCTCAGTGTTTCTGTTTCTGTGACAAAATGCATGAGATCAACTCAGTAGGAGGAAAGTATCACTTCCACTCCCACTTCAGGGCCTTCATGGAGTCACTGATGGGCTGGGGGTGAGGCAGGCCTTCATGGCTGGGAGGAAAATGGTGGCACAGAGCTGCTCACATGGGAGAGGAACAGAGGAAGTGGAGTGGCTCTGAGTCCAAATATTCCTTGTAAGGACGAGGCCACAAAGTCCTAACTTCCTCCCATTAACCCCACCTCCTAACATTTCCATGGTTCCCAGGAGCACAAAGATAGGGACCACATGTGAGCCTTTGGGGAACATTCCAGATCCAAACTTCATCCTCCTGGATTGGAGAGCACTAAGCTGAAGATGAGTGGAAAAAGGCAGAGCTGGCTGCCTGGACTTTTCCTTCTTTGTTCAGAAGCAGAGAGGCAGTCCTGGTGGCGGGACTGGGAGGGGACGTGTAAGCAGACAGTGCTGTCCTCACATTGGTGCGTGCCACAAGAAGAACTGGGCTGGACAGGGTTCCCTGGGTCCTTGTCCTGTAGCTTGTCACACTCAACTTAGTCATTTCCAAAACCCAAATGGGAACAAAACCTTCAGAAAGTTTTATGTGTCCCAGCAGTGGGTCCTGTGCTCCATTGGGTGTGCAGAGAAAGGATGTCATGCAGTTAGTCAGAAATGAGGACCAAATCAATTACTGGTGACTAGAAAACGCTGTCACAAAACGGTGCTCAGAGGAACAGCAATTGCTACCAAGTACAGATCTAGTTCTGTGACCCAAGAACAACCCTGTCCATGTGCCCTAAGCACAAGCCTACCTACTTGTACCTGGGAAACAAAAAGACAGCCGTGGAAAATGAAACGGTTGTCTGAATATGGGGTTCCTACGCTTGGGGATAGCTTCATTTCCCCACAACTTTCTATATTCTCTAAAGAACACATACAGGTACCACAATAAGCATACATTAGTTTTTAATATTTATTTTTATTTATTTAATTGAGAAAGAGAGAGGATATGAGTGTGTCAGGGCCTTCAGGCACTGCAAACAAACTTCCACCTTGTGCATCTGGCTTCTGTAGTTCCTGGGGGAGTCGAATCAAGGTCCTTTGCCTTTGCAGGCAAACACTTTAAACTGCTAAGCCATCTTTCCAGCCCAGAATATGTTAGATCCATAGAGAGAATTAACAGATGTTTTAAATGAAAATAAGTCTTTTACAGGCCTGTGATTTGGGAGGCTGATGTTGAGTTTGAGTCCAGCCTGAGACACGCAGTAAGACTCTGGACTCTGAAATCTCAAAGAATCAACAGAAGGAAGGGAGGAGGAAAGGAAAGGAGGGAGGGAGGGAAGTAGAGAGGGAAGAAAGGAGAGAGGGATGGAAAGAAGCAAGGTCTCCATGTATGATTAGAAAGTGTAGATAACTACGCTCAGGTGAACATAATAGCAGCAAACACCAGTGAACATTCTAGAATGTTCTGTTTCTCCCAGGTGACATTATGTTCTTTTTGCTCAGATGCCAGTGTTGTTTTCCATGAAGCTCTCATCAGATGGAGGCGTGTTCTCCCTAAGCACACCTGGCATTTTTGAGCACCTGTCAGCTCCAATACTGGTATCAACGAGGACCCTTTCTGTTCTGCCCGCGTCTCATTATCTCTGCTTCTCCGGCTCACTAATCCGAAAACCACATCTCTCCTTCCCTCAGATTCAGTGTAAAGGAAGCTAGGCAAGGCAGTGTGTCTGCAGCTTTCTTGGCTCCAATTGCTCTTTCTTAGAGAGAGGCTGGGGAATTCTTCATTTAAATGAAGATCCGAGCCCATGGTGGGTGCCAGGCCAGCTCCACCTGGCTTTCTGCTTCAGGGCAACAGCTCAGACCTCAGCAACATTCCTCAAGGCTCCTTCTGTCTGTCTCAGAAAAGGCCATTTTGTGCCATCAAAATAGGCAGCTTTGCTCTGAGGGGCATAGACTTGGAAGCCAGAAATCTATTATTTAAATCAGGCCTTTTAGGCCATTTTTAATGGTGATGGATTAGGAGAGTGACTCCATGAGGCTGAGAACATACCTCATTTGGATGGCATGAAGACACGTTTAATTGAGCTGTAGCTTCTTGAAAATCCCAGGCTCCCCAAAAAATGCAAACTGCAAAGAGTGGTTCGTTGAGTGTGTGTTTCAGAGCTGGAGAATGAACTACCCTGGGATAATAGTGAGTGCTTAAGCTCCCGTCAAAATCTCAGCCATAAATCACACACACACACACACACACACACACACACACACACACACACACACAGAGAGAGAGAGAGAGAGAGAGAGAGAGAGAGAAAATCCACCAGTTTTCTCCTGCGGGTCTGCTTAACAACCCACAAGCCGAGGAGACTATCTGCTCTGCTCACAGGGATGCTACCACTTAAGGAGCATGGAGCTTGGGTTTCTGTGATGTTGAACTTTCCAACTTTCCATCTGCTCCGTTTCCCAACTCCTCTAGATGAAAGGCGAGCCTCATCAGACAGCCTGGAAGATTAGTGGTGCTCAATGCTGTCCTGAAGCCTCAAGATGGGCCCTGGGATGAGACTCTCAAAGAACCATCAGTGGCCTGCTTGCCCAGGGATTCTGTAGCATCAAGCCCCCAGGAGAAAAAGCCATTCTCCCCTCCCCTTCTTCCTCTTCTCCCCCGCCCTCTCTCTCCCCTCCCTTTCATCTCCTTTCCCTTTCTCTCTCTCTCTCTTTTCACTTCTGGTCACCAGCATGCATAGGGTTTTACCCTCCCTATCTGTAATTCTTTCATTTGAGCTGCATTCCTATAACTTGTTGCATGTAATGTACCTGCAATTCTCATGCTCACCAAGGTTAGGGCAGATCCCAGAAGGGGAGGCTGAGTCCTGCTGACCTTCTTCACTTCCTATGACAGTTTAAAGACCCATATTGCCTCCTGTGCTTCTGAGTGACCAGCTACAAGCTGAGGTTCCCACATTTGATAATTTCCAAGGATGGCTCACCTAAACACTTAACATTAAGAGAGACACTTAATATTTGTTGTTTAATATATAGGGAAGGAAGTGGATGAACACCTGATGAAGATACACATAGACAGGGGTTTGGGAGGGTCTTTACTATAGAGGCATCTGTCTCTGTGAATTCAGGGTAAGCCACCAGCCTAGCACCTAAACATGTTCTCTGCTGAGGATCGCTTAACCCCAGAGTCCAGGGACTTTTATGGCAGGTTCACCATGTGAGACAGCTTACTGACTGGATCTGTAGCTCCTTGAGAATGAGGTGGGATGAAGAGTTCCAGGGCTCTCCTCCCTTCTGGGTCTTCCGGAAATCAGCCTGATCCAAAAGCCAGCCTGAGTTGCTTTATTAGAACTAAAGATGTGCGTATCACCAAGAAAATTCCAAAGGCTTAGCAGCTGTGTCAAGAACTAAAGTCAAACACCAAATACAAGATCAAAGAAAGCATTTGAGAATTCCTGCTACTCAGGATAATATGAAGGTTTTTACAAATGCTGTGCTAAGAATTAGACACAAGAACAAAACATACACTTCGCATAGAAGCAAAGCCCCAAGTACTTAGTGAGTGCAGCAAAGGTGGAGAAGCCTGGACAGGTCAGTATGTGGCGTTCCCTCTCCTCTCGTCACTAGGTATCACTGTGTTTCTTCTGCAAAGGACCAATGAAAATGTTTTGGGGCTGTTCTGGGTCTGCTGCAACCACTCCACTGCTGCTGTGTGAATGCAGAAAGCTCATAAGGTGAGTAACTGATGGGCACACAGAAGCAGGAGCTGGGTCAGACTTGTCCTGAAGATGCTTTCAAAGGAATTTGTCTTGATATTATTACCACTGTCATTATCACCATCATAATTATATCACCACCATCATTACAATCCTCATCACTGCCATAAAAACCACTATCATCACCATCATGAACATCACCACCACCGTCATCAGAACCATCATGAATGTCACCACCATCATCATCAGAACCGTCATGAATGTCGCCACCACCATCATCAGAACCATCAAGAACGTCACCACCACCATCATCAGAACCGTCATGAAGGTCACCACCACCACCATCAGAACCATCAAGAACGTCACCACCATCATCATCAGAACCGTCATGAACGTCGTCACCACCATCACCAGAACCGTCATGAACGTCATCACCACCATCACCAGAACCGTCATGAATGTCATCACCACCATCACCAGAACCATCATGAACGTCATCACCATCATCATAGAACCGTCATGAATGTCATCACCACCATCATCAGAACAGTCATGAACGTCATCACCATCATCAGAACCATCATGAATGTCACCACCATCATCATAGAACCGTCATGAACGTCACCACCACCATCATCAGAACCGTCATGAACGTCACCACCACCATCATAGAACCGTCATGGATGTCACCACCATCACCAGAACCGTCATGAACGTCGTCACCACCATGACCAGAACCGTCATGAACGTCATCACCATCATCATAGAACTGTCATGAACGTCATCACCACCATCATCAGAACTGTCATGAACGTCATAACCACCATCATCATCAGAACTGTCACGAACTTCACCACCATCACCAGAACCGTCATGAACATCGTCACCACCATCACCAGAACCGTCATGAACGTCACCACCATCATCAGAACCATCATGAACGTCGTTACCACCATCACCAGAACCGTCATGAACGTCACCACCATCATCAGAACCATCAATAACGTCATCACCACCATCATAGAACCGTCATGAACTTCACCACCATCATCAGAACCGTCATGAACGTCATCACCACCATCATCAGAACCATCATGAACGTCATCAACACCATCACCAGAACCGTCATGAACATCACCACCATCATCATAGAACCGTCATGAACGTCATCACCACCATCACCAGAACCGTCATGAACGTCACCACCATCATCATAGAACTGTCATGAACTTCATCACCACCATCATCAAAACTATCATGAACGTCATCACCACCATTACCAGAACCGTCATGAAGGTCACCACCACCATCATCAGAACCGTCATGAACGTCATCACCACCATCATCATCAGAACCGTCATGAACGTTGCCACCACCATCATCAGAACCATCATGAACGTCGTCACCACCATCATCAGAACCATCATGATCACCTGATCATGACCATTATTGTCATTATCTCCATCACCATCATCATCACAACAGGAGCAGTGTTGCCAGCACCACCATGACTAATGGAACCAGCATCATCATCATCTTCATCATCACCTTTCTCCACACTCATCATCACTCTCACTGGGTCCTCACCACTGTCTCATGAAAGCTGCAGTGTCAGCAGAGCTGGTGTGAGCTCTCAGAGCTCCGTGTTATTATGCACACTTGCAATTTTCTTCTACCTCTTTTGGATTCTTTCCACCTCCTATTTTAGGGTACTGGAGTCATGTGATTTGATGACTAATCCCAGTTAGCCTCATTGAGTAGAGGAGAGTAGACTCATGGGGATCGTGAGATTTAATCTAGAACATCCAGACGGTCTGTCTCAGGAGCCTTATCCATGTAGTTCATTCTTCATGATCCGATGGTAAGTTGTTCAGAGGGATTCCCAGACAGGCCTCTTGCCTCTTACTAAACTCTACCGAGCACCCAGCCCCAGACAGTGGAATTTTCAAATGAATATAGAAAAGTTTAGTTCAATCTCCACCATGTTTTCTTTCTTTCTTTTTTTTTACTACTTGTTTGTTTGTTTATTTATTTATTTATTTATTTATTTATTTATTTATTTATTTGATAGTGACAGAGAGGGAGAGGGAGAGAGAGAGAATGGGCATGCCAGGGCCTCCAGTCACTGCAAATGAACTCTAGACATATGCGCCCCCTTGTTCATCTGGCCTACGTGAGTCTTGGGGAATTGAGCTTTGAACTGGGGTCCTTAGGCTTCACAGGCAAGTGCTTAACTGCTAAGCCATCTCTCCAGCCCCTTTTTTCTCTGAAATAGCAATGTTAGTACTTCAATGACCCAGTGTCCATGTCAGACTGTCCCTCAGCCCAACGAAACACAATCCACTCTAGTGACTTTCAAAGGGCTCCCTCTGTTTCTGGAGACGAGGATTTTTGGTAGCTTGGTTTAAAACTTAAAGTGTCCAAGCATGCCCAAATAAGTCATCAGGCATTGACTGAGGTCTCCAGCAGATCAGACATGCCTCACGCTGCCTCCCAGTACAGTGTTGGGTTGCCCTCCACTGCTGTCACTGATGTGAGAAAATCTTGTCTTCCCCACTTTGCACCTTTATGGACTCAAGAGGCAAAGTTTTCCCATGTGGTAGTAAATTTCCATGATTTCTTAGGTATGTGCTTGGCGATTCTTTCACATACTACATCCACCTGCTTGTCCTGAATCGAGCTTTTCCGTACAGGCACAGTCTGCCCCTGGGCCAGCATGGCTCATAGTGTTGCTATAAGAAGGTATGTCTGGTTGATTTTTTTCATATTCACCAAAGTTGCTGGAGCCTCTGTGGATGGGGCCAGGCATGATACTCTAGATTGCCATGGCAACTGGATGAGAGTCAATGATGAGGGGATTATTGGATCTTTGTTCCCATGAGATTCTGCCATCACCCACATGTGATTTGTGGAATTGGAGCTAGTCAGTCACTTATTAATGGAACCAATCCTTATTAAAATTAAATAGAACATCTACATGAAATTAATCAGATTCTCTGGAAACCCAGAAGAGAAAAGAAACAGTTACTTCTTGGCTAGTCAGAGTGATGAATTTTTGTGGAATACTTTTCACATCCTATCTTTGGAAATACACATGACAGTTCTGCACAGGTGCCATTATATTACCCCTGCGTGAAGGCTGGACGGAGGCTGAGGAGATCACCTGACAAGTAGAGGAACGGGCCCTGACGGAGGCTGAGGAGATCACCCGACTGAGGAACGGAGGCTGAGGAGATCACCCGACAAGTAGAGGAACGGGCCCTGACGGAGGCCGAGGAGATCACCCGACAAGTAGAGGAACGGGCCCTGACGGAGGCCGAGGAGATCACCTGACAAGTAGAGGAACGGGCCCTGTAGTCTGTGTTCCCATCCTTCCAGAGCCATTACCAGTTAGCCATTCTGCCTTTCTTCCTCTTGCTTCCAGAGACTGCAGATCACAGGTTTTTCTGTAGATTAGTCATCTTGAGGTACCCTTGAAATTGACTTGTTAGTCCCCTCAGATCACACTGTGTGGTGAAGAAATTGGTAATTATTTTTTCTCAGATATGACTCTTGGCCAGACAAGAACAATGATCCTTGATCAGAAGAGAGGGTAGGATGTTGACCAGTATAGACTACCTTCCAGCCTTCTCTTTCCCATGGTAATTCTGGAACATTCTCATCTCAGGTAACTCTGTATTAGCTCTTTGAACCAAGTAAAGTGCACACTGGAAATGAATAGACAGGCCAAGGCGTTGTGCTTGGATGTGACCAAACTGGGCTCAAAGTCTCCTCATCCCAAGCTGGTGACATGGAGAATCAAGCACAGACTAAAGCTACAGGGAGTAGGTTAGCAGCTTCACGGAGACCAACCAGGTCAAAATACAGATGGCGCTGCAGCTGGTGAGGGTGAAGGAGCTGCACACGTTTGCTGGGATCGGGTCTCCATCGCGGGGAGAGGATGAGGTCAGCATGGCTGTGCTGACAGGGTCCTTTCAGTCCTGTGTGGATGTGTGAGGGGCCGTGCTTCGCCCATAGTGAGGCTCAGTCCAAGCAGAGCCCTCAGCATCATTCTTGATGGGAAGATGATGTCTCTGGCCACGTTTGGTGGCTCATTTGGAGAGAGTGTGGGGTGCACTAGTTTACTGCAGCTGGCATAACAGATCATCACAGCCTGGGTGCTTAAAAACATAGCACCCAGGGCTGGAGAGATGGCTTAGTGGTTAAGGAATTTGCCTGTGAAGCCAAAGGACCCAGGTTTAATTCCCCAGGACCCATGTAAGCCAGATGCACAAGGGGGCACATGCATCTGGAGTTCATTTGCTGTGGCTAGAGTCCCTTTCTCTCTCTGTCTGTCTCTCTTCTCTCTCTCTCACTCTGTATCTCTTTCTCTGCTTTCAAATAAATAAATGAAATAAAAAACCCCACAGATTTATTTTGTCATATTTCTGGGGACCAGAAGTTCACAATCAAGGAGTTAATAGGATTATGGTCCTTACATCAGCTCTGGGCAAGGATTCTTTCTCCTTCTTCCAGCTCTAGGAAATGCTGGATGCTCCTTTGCATGGGGTCTCACCACTGCAGCCCTAGCCTCCATGGGCATCACACATGTAAGAAGTCACGTGATGGCATTCAGAGCCCACACATATAAACCAGAATAATACAGGTAATCTAATTATGTGTTTTCTAGATAAGGTATCATGGTTAGTCACCAGGGTCTGGGATGGGGGCCTATTTTTGTGTGGGGAGGTATCATTAATGAAGTGCAGATGGTAGTGGAACAAAAGAAAGGACTATGGGGTTGTATAGCTTGTCAAAAGATTTAGACTGACTTAAATCAAAGAGCTGAGGCTCTGATCACACGGATGCTGAGTGTGGTGGGTGCTGCCTGCACTGGCTCTGAAGAGATGCTTTGGGAAGGGCTGGGAAATGAATAAGGCCTGAAGCTTGGCTCAGGGGCCACATTTAGACGGAGCCCACAACCACAGAGCTTGTGAATCATTTCCTGAAAACCCTCCTATCGCTTTTCTTCACCCAGCTTCTAATTTTCTTCGTAGGTCCCTGTGTGTCCTGGCACTTGAGTGGGAGTAAATTGTACCGTTCTCTTCTGGGGGTTGAGTTGGAGAATGAAGAAAGTGATAATGCTCCTGAAGTCTGGTTGCTTTCTGCTTATGGAAGCACATTTCCTACCTGAGGCATCCTTGGGGCCCTGGTGGGGGGAGGGACTATAATTTACTTCTTGAGCTGGCAGACATATTTATGGTTGGTGGAAATGGCCCCCTACCATCACAAGATCCTCTCTGCAGATTCCCTGGACCCTCATTAGTTGAGTATAGAAGAAACTCCGCCACCCTCTGCAGAAATGAACAGTTCAGCAGAAACCAAACTCATTTAATTCGAATTTAATTAAAGTTGGAGCAATGCTTTGAACGCATTGGTCCTAATTATAACATTACTGTGTATGAGAGCACTGAACACACATGGGGCAGTGATAGGAAGGGGATTATAGACAACCTTGTCTGATCCAAATGGATTGTAGAACCTTCTTTCTAAGTCTCAGAAAGTTCTGGAAATTCGGGTTTCTAACAAGGTAGCATCTAAGCTGGAATCTATTCTTTCAGCAGATTATCAGAAATGAAGTCCACTACTTGCGTGTGTGAAGGAAACTGAGTTAGAGGAGGTCACCCCTGATAGATACTATGGGATATACCATTGGTTCATTCATTCATTCAATCATTCATTCATCACGCACAAAGTGCCTGCTATGTGCTAAATCCTATGTCAGGAGCACGAGACAGGACTCTAAGTAAGACTGAGACATCACATCTTCCGCCTCTCTGGAGCTCAAAATCTTTGCTAAAACATGATGATTTTGACGAAACCTCCAAGATGCCATGGGAACGCCATGTAGGGCCATGAGCCTGGGCAACCTGTCAGAGCACAGACAGAGCGGGGCCGTCCCATGCTTGGACTTCCCTCACCAATGTGCTGGGCTGCTCCCACGTCAGGGCCTGGTCACGTGGTGCTTGCTGTGCCTGAATCTTCCTTCCTCCATGTTTGTGCGAATCCCAATTCTTTCTTGTTTCTGCATGTGCATACGTGTGTGATGTGCATGAGGACAGGTATGTATATTCTTATATGAATGGGTGCACATGTGTGTGTGTGTGGTTGTACATATGTGCTTGTGTGCATTGGCATGGAAGCCAGAGTTTGACAACTCAGTCATTCTCCACCTTATTTCTTGAGACAGGGCAGGCATGGTGGTTTCAGTCAGATGTCCCCCATAGACTCATGTGTTTTCAATGTTTGGTCTTCAGCTTATGGCAATTTTGGAGGTGGCACCTTGCTGGAAGAGGTGTGTTGCTGGGGGCAGGCTTAGGGGTGATACAGCCAGCTCCCCCTTTGCTAGAGTTTGGCTTACTCTCCTGATGCTGTTTCCACCTGCTGTGGCAGAGAGATGACGTCCAGCCTCTGCTCATGCCATGCTTCCCTGCCATCATGGACTTTCCCCTTGAGACTGTGAGCCAGAACAAAAGCTTTCCTCCCACCAGCTGCTTTTGGTCAGGTGTCTGCTTTCCAGCAATGTGAAGGCAACTGAAGCACAGGGTGTCTCACCAATTCAGCTAGACTCACTCATTAGCAAGCCCAGAAAATCGTCCCACATCCCCAGCACTGAGAATCCAGGCTCAGACCACGCCTAGCACTTCACACGGGTTCTGGAGGTTGAACTCAAGTCCTCACGCTTCTGTGGCGAGCACTTCCCTCTGAGCTTGTCCCCAGCCCAAGTCCCTCTTATTATCATCTTCCCGTTCCCCTTCCACAGCTCTTGCTTAGAAGGCCTGCCTAGCAACCCAGTCAAACCTGTCTGCGCTTGGTCCTGATGTCCTCATCCATGAAGCCTTCTTTCTTCTCTTCATAGAATGGTGACGATGATAGCTGTCTTGTCCAATAATTAATCATCTTGTTTCTGCTTTCTCACTCCTTCCTATAAGAGATGAACCCGGGCTGGAGAGATGGCCTAGCAGTTAAGGTGCTTGCCTGCAAAGCCCAAGGACCCATGTTTGACTCTCCAGATCCCATGTAAGCCAGACGCAAGAGGTGATGCAAGCACAACGTTACACATGCACACAAGGTGGTGCACATGTCTGGAGTTTAATTGCAGTGGCTGGAGGCTCTGGTGCTTTCACTCTCTCTCTCTCTCTCTCTCTCTCTCTCTCAGAAAAGTAATTAAAAAAAAATAAGCCCTCTGAGAGCAGAACCCTGGCTGGCTTCTTTGACAAAGCTTTTCAACTGAGGGCTGCCTCCCTCCACATGGGTCAGGGATTCCCCAGGTCCTTGTTGAAGAAGTTGGCACGCCATCCTTGAGTGGGCTGACAGAAGGGGTGTGGCAGGCAGAAGGAGGGACACATAAGTTCCAGGAAGAAGCCTGGAGAAATGCAAGCTCCAGGGCATCTTAGCATGTGGAGGCAGGTGAAGAGCAGGCACAGGGCAGGCAGGAGCCCTGCCTTTCTTTTCCAAACTGATTCAATGTGTGTCCTGGTGAGTTGCCTCTTCCCATCCTCCGAGCTATTAGAAGCAGAAATGTTCCTTATTTCCTGTCACAGCTGCGTGAAGAGTGAATTATTGGGCAATTTCAGAGAGGGCATTTAGGAAGAAGACATCAAATTTAAGAGGTTGTGATGAGTGTTCAGAGGTCAAAAGAATTGGGGAAAATGACTTTATGATTTTTCTTTTATAAAGGAAACACAAGTAATGAAATAACAAATGTGTGAAGCCCAGGCCCTTCTTCTCCTCTGTGTATTTTATGCAGCATAAAAACATGTCTTTGGAGCTTTCTTTGAGTGATTTAAAAACCAGATGGAAGGCGGCAGGCAGACCGCATCTGTCCCAGGAATGCTGTCATTTATTTCCTGGGTAAGTGAGTAGAAATGGTGGCCCCTGCTTTTCACAGAATGCTGAGCACAGAGCGTGTGGCCTCCAGCTAAGTCGCAAATAATTTCTATGCATGATGAATTCTTTCAATAACAAGGCCCTGCTAGGGCCCCATCCAGCCACAGTCATCTGTTTCTGGTGCTCTTTTCCCCTGTGAGCCCGGCTCCTCCACACTGAGCGCCCAGGAGAAGCCACGGAACTACTTAGTGTCCAGGCTGCCATTCATGATCCCTTTCTGGCCTTTAGGAAACACAACGGGTGTCCAAGCCCAGACTTGAAATATGACCATTGAGAGAGGCAAAAGAAGAGGAACTGAGCAGAATTCCTCACCCATGAGTGTGCAACGAGTTGGGGCACCTTCTTCCCAAATGTGGGCTTTGAGATTTGGAAGCAGAGATGTGTCATGCGCACCCGATGTTTATAACTCACTTCTTAGTCCTTAGACAAACAGGACTGCGTGTGCCACGGGCCCTGGTGTGCAGCCCAGCACTGCCGCTGTGCACGGACTGGCTTTTAGTTACTGTATTTCTTCTTTTGGCAGCAGGTGTGTGTGTGTGTGTGTGTGTTTTGATGTGTGGTGAGCAATGTGTGGTATATGCATGTGTGCATGCAGATGGGTACACCCTATGTAACTATGTTCAGAGGCCAAAGGAGAGCATTTGGTCACTTCCTGTTCCTCAGTCACATGTTTCCTGGGGAAGAAGCCTCTCCCTCAACCTGGAGCTGCTGTCTTTCAGCCAGCCCCACTGTTTCTCCAGCCTTTCCCTCTGCACACTGGGTGAGAGATGTACTTGGTGCGTGGCCGCCTGGCATTTCTTCCCATGGGTTCTGACGAGTCAGACACAGTGGTCCCTGGCCTGAGCGACCTTCATGTTTACGTGGCAAGTGCTCGTTCCTGCTGAGCCACCTCTTCCCTGTTCATTGTGTTTCTTTCTCTTCACTCACAACACTACAATCCCAGCCTTCCCCCCGCGAGGACACCTCCCTCCCTCTCTCTCAATCTCTCTCTCTCTCTCTCTCTCTCTCTCTCTCGTGTGTCGACACATCATCTAATATACACGTCTCCTTCTCTGGCTTTCACTTGGGGTGTCTGTGAGAGTCTTCAAATTATCTCCACTTCCTTCTCGTCCCTTTGACTGACATGGGGTCCACACTGCACTGGTCCCTTCCTCTCTAATGAGTAGCTAGATTCTTCCTTATCATTGTATTTTACCTCCTTATTTACTTTATATGCATGCATTTCTTGTGCATGTCTGTGAGTGTGCAAGTGCTCATGTGTGTGCATGCATGTAGAGATCAGAGGACCATGGCACCCTTATGAACATCACCACCTCCTTTGAGACTGAGGTCTCAGTCGCCTGGAACTCACCAATAAGTCCCAGGCATTTCCTGTCTCTGTGTCCCCTGCACTGCGATTACATGCATGCAGCACAACACCTGGCATTTCACCTGGGGGCTGGGGATCAAATGCAGGAGCCCGTGCTTGCCCGGCAAGGCCTTTGCTGAGCATCCTGGAGCTCTCACTTTGGCTATTGACTGTTAGCACACCGAGGCTGTGCCAGGCACACTCCACTCACGTTCACTGTGCTAGGTAAGGTTCTTTTCCTGTGAAGATGATGCACTTGTGGCAGTCTCCATCCTCAGTGTGGCCAACAGCTTTCTCTCCTGGCACAGTGACCAGATTCCTTACTGCTCTCCTGTCCTTTCCAACTTGTACCAGTTGGATATAAGACTTTTTTTAACTTGAGAGAGACAGCGAGAGGGAGGGGGAGAGAATGGGCGCGCCAGGGCCTCTCAGCCACTACGAACGAACTCCAGACATGTATGCCCCCTTGTGCACATGTGCGGCATTTGCATCTGGCTAAACGTGGGACCTGGAGATTTGAACAGGCATTCTTAGACTTAGCAGGCAGTTGCCTTAACTGCTAAGCCACCTCTCCAGCCCTGGATATAAGATTTTAAGTTGTACTGATCCCAGGTTTGTGTTTGGGCTTTAGTGGTGCCTGGTGCAGCTCTGAAACCCTCACAAGGTGGCACGTCTGCTCTGGAATGCCTGCTCCCGTGACCTTCTGTTCCTTGTGGCCGTCTTCCTTTCCTTTCCAATGTACTACACATGGTGCATGTTGATGACATGCACGGTGAATTTAAATGTCAGGCATGCTCATTAGCAGATAAGGAGAATATCACTGACATGCAAGATCCTGGTTGTAGGATCCCTCAGTTCACTATAAGCTGCACAATGAACGTAATGTGTCAGTTACCTTCTTGTGGCTGGGGCAACATCCCTGTCAAATCAGTTGAAGGGAGGAAGAGTTGATTTCAGCTCACAGTCCATCTCGGCTGGGGAGGCGTGGCAGCGGCATCTTGAGTCATGTGGTCACATGCAGCCCACGGGGAAGGGGAAGCAGAGGGAAGAGGGCTGCCGCTCAGCCAGCTTCTCCTGTACCCACAGCCCAGGACCCTGGCCCTACCTAAACTCATCTCGACAATTCCCACATGTGATCTAGGCCCTGTCAAGTCAACAAGCATAAACCATCCATCACACATCATAGTAACCAATTTAAATACTAGAGATTGCATGTAACATTCCTTGGTCAAATAGGAGCAGTGAAATGAGAACAATGGAGGAACAGTGGGTCTGCTGTGAAAGACGGACCAGGAAGGCCACTGGTCTACTGATGTTTCCATCTGCTGACTGGTTCCATGGCTCAGGGCATGCGCCCACTATGCTGACCTGTCTTTCATATCAATTAAAAAAAAAAAAAAAAACTGTTCCATGGACAGTGACAGCTCTAACCAGGAAGCAGGGCCTTCTTTACCTACGACATTAGTGAAAGAGATTGATCTTTAAGTAAAAACCCTGGGGCCTGAAAGAGTTCACGTATTGCAAATGAACCACTCTCTAAGAACACCACTTTTTTCCCGACAAATATGAAAGTGAATTTGGTCATTAAGCAAAAAACAACACTTAACTGCATCTGAATAAAATAAAGGTAGTGGGCAGGTTATGGCTACATTTCATGTACATAGCAAATACATACAGTGGGCAGATCTCCCACACCTCTGTCTGTGAACATGCGTGCATCTTGCACGACTCTCCCAACACACACACTGAACGAATGCATGCAAAGAGGATAATTGTGCTTCCTTTTAAGTGTGGAGATTATAATTCAATTTCATTTTTCTTCTTACTTAACATTTCCTCCTACTTTCTCCAAAGTTAATATGCAATTATGGGCATAATAATGAAAAAGTAGAATGTATTAAAATAATATTTATAGAGCATATAACAACTTAAGAAGTGCTTGCAATATGTTAATGAAAAGAAACCTGTTGCAAACCTGCTTGTCTCTGCTCATTGTGACAGTGGTTAAACAAATCTAAACAAAAGCCATAAATGGAAAACAACAGAAGGAGTTGTGTAGATGCTTCTGGGGCTGTGACTATAGAGTGGGACTCTGCCTCTTATTCTCCATTCATTCTTTTTTAAATTTATATTATTCTAATTTTACATTCATAATGGTTACTCCATTATCCTCCTCCCTGTCCTCCCTCTTCCAAAGGGACCCTCATCAATGGGGAATGTGGGTCATGCATTGTGGGGGTCATCAAGAGTTCTGGGGGGTAGGCCAAGTCTCTGTGCATAATGCCCCAACTTGTGGCTCTATCATTCTTTCTGCCCCCTCTTCTGCGAGTTTCCCTGAGCCACATTGGGATCATTTTAGTTCTGCTTCAGTGATGAGGTTTTGGGAGCCTCTGTGTCTCTGGATATCTGGCTTAGTAGGAGTTAGATGTTCTCTGTGTTTATCTCCTTCAGCCTTTTTCTGGTGTTGTGATCACCAAGAACGCTGTACTCTTGCCCCTCCCCTGCATTACTCTATGGTTTCAGCTGGGGCCCTGGTGTTGGAGAATTTGCTTATCTTTTTCAGATGGACAACGAACCTGAAGGGAAAATCGGCCAATCTCCCTTCATTCTTGTTTCTTCTTTTTCTATCACTTGTTGTTACCTTCGTGTTGTTTAAAAACCAAAACCATCTGGGAAACTTTGAATAATCTGTAAAACATCTGCTAAGGGAATTTTCCTTTGCCACGAAACTTGCACATCTCACCCTTGCCAGCCCCAGGTTGATCAGGGACATGGAAGGAACCCTGCTGACTTTTCCAAATACAGAGATGATGTGTCTGCAAGACTCTACATGGGATCTGCCAATGTCTGTAGTATACTTACATGTGGTCCATCATAAACCTACACACCACCACCTGAACCACCATCATCATAGCTAACATCACCATCATCATCATAGCTAACATCACCACCATCATCATAGCTAACATCACCACCATCATCACCATCTTCACCCAGCATCACCACCATCACCACCATCTTCATCACATGTTGCTGATGGTGGATGTGGACTCCAGACTCTGACAGATTCTAGACCAAACCTCAGGCACATTACATGACAGTTGTGTGACCTCAAACAAGCCACCACCTGATCTCTCCAGCCCTCAAGTTCTGCATTGAAATAGCACATTACGTCTTCCTTGGCGGGGTTATTATTATTATTAAATTAAGCCATGAGCTTATATGTTTTTATAGTACTGATCACCATACTTAACATAGTGTATATGTTAAATGTTCAATAAATTATGTACATGTAATATACACACAATGATACCTGCAGAGTTTTACACATGCATACATAAGTGGATGCATGTGTGCAGGTGCAGGCCATGCGACATGCATTCTAATCAGCTTTTCCTTTCATGCTTTCAGACTATGACTGAGTCTTGTTCAAGCCTTTCATTATTGTTGAAATATTTTGAAAATTCATGGCTCCCTTCTCCTTGCTTGCAAGTTTCCCCCATTGCTTGATTAGTCCTTTGGTAAGGAAGGCCCAGGCTGGGATATTTGTCAGTGGATGCTGGCTTGTGACTCTGGAGGTCGGGCCCTTGTTAATGTGGTGATGTAACCAGCAGGATGTCTGCATTCAGCAAGAGCAAACCTCTGTGTCCCTCCTCTCATTTGTCCCTGGTAGATGACGTCATAGCAGGTGGCTAGTATTTTCCCATTTCTCATAGAATTTCTACACTTATCTTCCCATTCTTTTCTAATAATTCTTCCAATAATTGAAAGCATTAAATACCATATTTGGGGGAAAACTGGTTATTCTTTTTTGTTTTTTGCAGTGTCCCCTTTAGAAGTCCCCCAGTGTGGGCTACATTTTCCTCTGGAAAGCTTTGGGTATGCGGGTTGGGTTTCTTTGTGTCACCAGGGCTAGTTACAAAGTATCTGATCTATCCTGGCCATAGTATTAGTTGCCAAGGATGGCAAATGAGGAAGGTCGCTCCCACCCAGGGGAAGTCTGTATAGTGCTTGTCATTACACAGAGAGTTGATTTTGCTGAAACCTTGTAAACCCAGAAGCAACTCAGATGAATGACCAGAGCTGAGAGAAGAAGTTATTCAGCTTATCAGAATGTATGCAACCCAGATGAAAAACAGGATATATAGAGACAGGGTGTGCAGAAGTACAGATGGGTCAGTGTGGCTGGACCATGAATCATGATTTATTAGCTCATTTATCCAATAAATATCCATCTGTTGAGTGCAGAGAAAACTGGGGGAAAAGAGAGGATGCTGCCAGTGGGTGGGAGGTGAGTTGTAGACGTTACATCCCTGCCTCCTGGGAACTGCTGGTCACCAGTGACCTAGGTGGAGGTTACAGGAAGCTGAGCTTGCAGACACCTTCCCTGGGGTTTTTGATTCATGGATCTGTTGAGAACAGAGAGTCTGGGCTGCTAATGAGGACCTGGGCTTCTTATGACTGGGACAATGTGGGTACATTTTCCATTACAGGAAAAGGAATCAATGTATTTTTAGCTGATGTGAGAAATGGGTTTAGGGTTTAAGCCCAGGAACCCATAAGAAATAGGGTGGCAGGGAGAGTATGGAAAGAGGGCTGACCTGGGAAGGGAAGAAACTAGATTTCCTGGGAAGACTGGAAAGAATGGAAAACTTCTAAATCTAGGAAGATTGTTGTGGAAGAGGCAGGACTCAGCTCCCGGGCTGGGGTGGACCATGTGGAAGAGGCAGGACTCAGCTCCTGGCCAGGGAGGACCATGTGGAGGAGGCAGGACTCAGCTCCCGGGCTGGGGAGGACCATGTGGAGGAGGCAGGACTCAGCTCCTGGGAGGACCATGGGAGGAGGAGAACCAGCTCCTGGCCAGGGGAGGACCATGGGAGGAGGCAGGACTCAGCTCCTGGCCGGGGAGGACCATGTGGAGGAGGCAGGACTCAGCTCCCGGGCCGGGGAGGACCATGTGGAGGAGGCAGGACTCAGCTCCCGGGCCGGGAGGACCATGTGGAGGAGGCAGGACTCAGCTCCTGGCTGGGGAGGACCATGTGGAGGAGGCAGGACTCAGCTCCCGGCCGGGGAGGACCATGTGGAGGAGGCAGGACTCAGCTCCTGGCCGGGGAGGACCATGTGGAGGCAGGTAGGTGACTCTACTGCTACTTGTCAGAGCTTCAGAACTGAGGACTCAGAAGTTGGAACAGGTGCGCAGGAGCCCGGAATCCATTTGTGGGGATTTTGATTGTCAAGGGAGATGGAGGTTTGTCTAAATCAGCGTGACCCTACCCTGTTGTATGACTTACCCTCAATTATCTTAAACACAACAGAATTAAAATTTCAGGACATAGAGAATGAAAGATTCATAAAGACTTCCCACTCCTTTGATCTCTTCTAAATGAACATCTGGTGATGTTCAGATTCTACCTCTGCGCCTCACCATCTCTGTCTGGAGGTGAGCGCTTCAGCTCCCAGGGTGTCTGGGTGACACCCTTGTTCCTCAGCACATTATAGGGTCACCATGGGGATGAGTCCCTTGTTCCTCACCTGAGTCTTTTCAACCTTCTGTCATTTCCATGATTGCCCTCAAACAAGGACAAAGTGGCCACACAGTCCCCCCTCCCCCCCACCTGCTGGAGGCAGTGGTCACATGAACATTCAGACCAACCACAGGAGTCTTGGAGGACTGAAGTAGCTTGCAGCCAGGCCCCAGACAAGCCAGGTGTCTGTGGCCCTGCCTTTGTCTTCCTCTGGGTGAGCTGTATTAATCCCAAACAAAGAGACAGTCCTCGCTGTAATTTAACACAACCTCTGGGTCAAGCCAGCAAGAGTCCCCCACCAGGCCAGCGGCTCTGTGTGGCTTCTTCCTCTGTGCAGATATGGCTTCCTTAGAGAGGAAGATTGATCTTTGCAGGAAGTTGCTTAGAAACCAAAGGCATACATGTATTTGCATATTTACTGTCATTAGTACGGAGAAATCACTCCATGGCTGAGATTGTGCAGGATGGGATGGGATTCTGGAGACTGCTCCACACTCCATTCTCCTGGGCCATGGGGGGGGGGTGCGGGCAGCAGCCC
Organism: Orientallactaga sibirica; assembly: GCA_036365145.1. NCBI lineage: Eukaryota > Metazoa > Chordata > Mammalia > Rodentia > Dipodidae > Orientallactaga > Orientallactaga sibirica. Next base: position 54,840 of record JAEOAD010001557.1, on the reverse strand, counting down.
AGCGGGTTGCTGGTATGTGGCTGGCATTTCTTCCTACTTGTGTTTCTGTTCTGTGGGATTGGAATGGTCCACCCTCTGTTCTTTCTGGCCTGTGATTTTTTTTGTATGGAAAGGCTTCTTGATGCTCAGGCTCATTAACAACTGTAAGTACGAATGTCCTTAAACAGAGCAGCGGAGGGCATCTTTATCTGAAAGAGGGAGTGCTCTCTACATGTACTTATAATATCTGTATTGGGCACCTGCCTGGACCAGGTCAGACATGGTCCCTCCCTTCTTGGTTCTGGGGATGGTGGACCTGAACCTTGTGGTTGCCTAACAGCCATGGATAGGAAACCACTTCCTGGGAAGCAGTAATTGTTGGACAGATTTTTATGCCCCAGATCCCTCCCATCCTTCCCTATGAGTTGGGGCTCCTGGAATTCCATCGGCCACTCCCAGTGCATGCAGCTCGTGGAGGCCATGCCACAGGCTCCAGAAGATGTTCTCCAGGATAGGAAAACTGCTCACTTGCCCCTCAAGAGTCGTGCCCATGCCTTCTCTCCTCCTTGCTGGCCTTAGCAGCCCAGGGGAAGAATTGCTTCCTACCTGGAAGAAAGGCAGGTGCGTCCACTGTGTGGGGCTCTAAGCTGGTTAGCGGCTGTAGAGATCAGAGTTGCAGTGACACATTTGATGTAACCTATACTGTGTCGAGGCTGCAGGGCCCTCCTCTGCTTACTGGGACCATGAAGATACCAGAATGCCAATCCAAACCTTCCTTGGCGTTGGACACGGTGGTCCATGTTGAGACAGCAGTGTGAGCTCTTCCTCTGGGACGGGGTGCTTTCTCTGTAAGGGTCACATCCATGAAGAATGTCCTGTGGGGTTGGAGGAGAGGTGACGAGATGTTCACGTTTGATGAGCTACCAAATGCCTTGGTTGATTCTTTCTCAGTCTGGAGAATTCAGTGAGCCTGAGCTGGGGAGGCTTCTGAGCAGGCTGTCCAGACTCTTTATTTATTTACTTACTTATTTTTTGGGGTGTGTGTGTGTGTAGGGGCTCATGTGTGTGGCAGTGAATGTGTATAGGTAAGAGCAGAGTCTTGACACGTCAGTCTTTGCCTTCCATCTTGTTAGAGACTGAGAATGTCAGACTAGCTGGCCTGTGAGCTTCGAGTCTCCCCTAACTCTGCTTTCTGTAATCATAGGTGCCCAGACTTCCAGACATGGATATCCCATGACCAGCTTTGTGCAAGTTCCATGGACTGGGATTCTGATTGTCAGGCTTGTGCAGAAAGGGCTTTCAACCATGAAACTGTCTCTCCAGCCCCCCTCTGACACTTTAAAGGACACCTCCAGATCTCTTGTATAGGTTTTATCATCCGTATGAGGAACACTCAGCCACAGGATTTGTAAGTTGGGCCCCAACCTTTTTCTTTTTTCTAGACCCAAACGGACACCTGTCACCTTTCCTCTTTTCCCTCAGCTCAGTGTAATGCTTTTGCCCCTTTGCAAATGCTTTGCCCATTTACCATAAACCAGAGAAGGCAGGGAAATGAAAGAGAAGTGGAAAAGGGCACACGTGGTCCAACCATTCCAAGTCTGCTCACAGAGTGCCCGCAGGTGGCAACGCTGTCTTGGGTGTGTTCTTTATAGAAACCTTCCATTGCCTTCACAGAATCCAACTTAAGTGGTTCCCTTCAGCATCCATGCTCAGGAAGCATCCCTTGCCACTGAGAAGAGAAACAGAAGACTTAAGTCCTGACGCTTAATGAAAACATTGAACCCAAGCCCACAGTGGCTTTTGGAGACATCTTGGTGCCACCTTGCTGTGGGTCAGGTGTGCCCGTGGTTTGTACCCCTGGCCAGTGACACCTCCAAGGCTGGTCTCCAAGGTCAGGCTACCATGTGGGAAAAGGATACTTGGAAGCTAAAACAGTGATGTGAATGCCACAGTATTCACCGCTGCTATGTGATCAGCCCCAAACCCTTTCCTCTGCTTCCTCACATTAACGTGTCAAGCTGAGCAGAAGGCCAGGCAAGGCGCATGGTGAACACCGTTTATGTCAGGCACAGCCAGAGCTCCACGGCTCAGATCTAACCGGGCCCCCACATGTCGCAGAATCACTCACCTCAGTGTTCCGTGACCCCCAGAACAAGGAGATGCGGCCCTTCAACTCTGGGCTGCGAGGCCCTCTGCAGAAGTGAGCACATCCACGAGCCACGCTGATTTCCGTCTCCTAGACAGCGTGTCCATTTCCCATGGGACTCGTCCTCTGTAGCCCTCAACTTTCCCAGAGCCCAGCAGCGTTTTTGCGGAGCCTCATAAACTGTGTGTGTGCAAAAGCGTACACATTTTCCATGACTTATTTTAAGAGGGTCAACAAGCTATATTTCTTCTAATAATGGTAAATTACTGTCTAGTGCTGTAATGTCTCAGTTGTTTTGGGTTTAACATTTAGTCACACTCGAGGTTATCATCTGCCTCCTTGGTTTTTCCCCTGTCTTTCTCACCTCCAGGGTTAATTGGAATTCCCTGAGGACTATGGGATGCCCGCAGTGGGCTCCTTAGAGCTTCTCATTTGTCGTTATCTGCCATCTCTGATGCCCGTTCTGAATCCAGTGCGCTTCATACACTGCCCCGTCTTCCAGTCTCATCTCTCTTCCTGGCATCATACGGTTCTCTGGCCACAGCCTCTATCTACAGGTCTGCCTCCTGAAGTTCTCTTCATGTCACCTCCTAGACTCTGTGGCCTTATTCCAGGCAGTAGGAAGGCTTGGCTCTTCCCCGCAGCCTCTCTGAGTCCTGAGTATCAATCCAGTTGCTGTGGTTCCGGTAGTCCCCAACATAATCAGGTTATGTCTCTATCAAGTGACATGTTGGGGGCCAGCTTGGCTGTAATTTCATAGGCTTTCTTATTCTGAGATCTGGGGGGGCACACTGTTCTCCACTAGCAGTGAGCTGGTTGCAAGGGGCAGAAAGATGGCTGGGGTGTGGCTGGTGACATCAACCTGTGTCTACAGCAGTGTGGGAGAGGCACTGTGAACTTCCACACACAGCAACACTACCAGGAATGGGATGCTTTAGTTTGCTATGCTTACAGAGTGGTACCTACGTACCCAGGAAGGTGGTGAATTGGTCAGGGCCTAAGTCATAGATGGTAAAAGCATAGCACCTTAATGTAGATGCTGTCCAGTGCACACGCCCGGGCAGCCCAGCAGGTGGGCAGTCCTGAGAAAGATCTCTGCCTGGACCACAGATGGGAGGGGCTGCATGGAAGACACCACGAGGAGGTCTATGAGTGTGGGCTGGGCTCAATGCAAAATTCAGTGTTTTCTGAATCCCCACCCTTGTGCTGGGCCAGCCTAGTGTGTGGTAATAGAATCCAGTTTGAGAAGATCCGAGGAAGGAGTAGGTGGAAACAGATTGAAATGAGAGGGATGGGGCAGTCGAAGTTGTCCACTCACTTGGTCTGCTGTGTGATCTGACATGTCACTGCAGCATGTGGCCACCTCAGGGCTGTGTCCAGCCCTGAACTGAAACAGGACCTGTATCATCTCAAATTCCCTGGGTGGCTGATGGGCACATGGGTCAGAGGAGCCAGGCAGGGGGGTGGGCAGCATTCTTCAGTGTTCCAAACACAGCAAGGTCTGGACCTGAAGGAGCAGTAGCAGCAGCAGCCGCAGAACCTGGTAGCCTGGGAAAATGCATATCCAGGCTGGGGAGGGGGCTCAGCGGATGCAGAACTTGCTGCACAATCCTGAAGACCAGAGTTTTGTCCACAAGCCTGGCAGTCATTTGTAATCCCTGTACTCCAGAGGTAGAAATAGGGAAGCCCCAGGGTATGCTGGGCAGCTAGACCGGCTGGATTGAGAAGCACTGACTCACATGAGAGCTCCTGTCTCAGGAAAACTCAGAAGAGCGAGATCAAGGAGGACACTCAGTGTCATCCTCTGGCTCTGCACACGCGCTCACCCACACACCACACATACCATATCTATATATGTGCCATGGACTTTCTTAGGCCCACTTCGGATCCCTAGAGCAGAGTCTTGAATCTCAGAGGACCTGGGCTTTACTTAAGGAGAATTTTGGATGGTCCACAGACACACACAGCCTCAACACTCCTGCTCCAAGAGTGCCTGGGCTCCATGTGGGTCCTGGGGAGTGAGAGCTGCTGGAGACCTTGAACTGAGGGTAGGAAACACAGCTGTGCCACTAAGGCAGTGGGCTCTGATCTGTCCTTTCCAACCACCTGTGACCAGGCACCAAGTACCACATGGTGGGATTCAAGCCTAAGGATGGCCAGTTGCTGTGAGGAAGCAGAGGTCTAAGGCCATCAAGGCTGATTAAGAATGGAACTGGCCCCAGCGCCCCATCTGGGAATGGATCCGAGGCCTGGGCTGGGAGCAGCAGTCAGGGCTATGGGTCAGAGGTAGAGCAAGCCCTGAAGGAGAGTCGGTGAGAGAGGTCTGGGCACAGGACAGTAGGTCGTTCTTAAGGCTGGGAGATGGCTCACTGGCCACAGTGCTTGCTGTGCGAGCATCAGGACCTGACTTCAGTCTCCAGCACCGTTTCAAAAGGCCAGGTGTAGTCACACACACCTGTAACCCCAGAACTGATGGGGACCTAGACAGGAGGATCACTAGGGCTCGCTGATCAGCCAGTCAAAGGAATAGACAGTGAGAGCTCCAAGTTTAATGAGAAACTGACTCTGTCTCAAGGGAATAAAGCACGTGCTAGAGAGGAGGGTACTGAACCTCTGACCTCTGACCTAGTCACATGAGCATGCATACACACTCACATACACCTTATACCGCCTGCATGCGTGTACGTGTAAACACCTTGCCTCTCAACCCAAAAAGGAAAAAAAGGATATTACTAGGCTGGAATAAGCTACAGGTGGAAAGCCCCTGCCTGTGGTTTGTGCTGGTAGAATTAGGCCCATCCTCAACATTTCCCTTAATTTCTTTGTTAAAATATTTAAACGTCCTTTCCCGAAGTATGCCAGAGATTTGGAGACTTGGTTTTCAGAAGATGGGGAAAGTGCTCACATGACGAACGTGGAGGACTCTCTCAGCTCGAGCAAAATAATTGGGCGGATTAGGGGCTGTCATAGCACGTGGACAGAGCCCACTTCTGAAAATTAGTCAAGAAGGTACAAGTGGTTCTCTGGGCTCCCAGCAAAGTGCCGCCAGCACTGTGCTATGTCCCTGGCAGAGACACCCTGGACAGCAGCGTCCATGCCCCCATCCTTCATGTCTGTTGTGCCCTCCCGCAAAGACCCCAGCTCCTCAAATTCTTCTGTTACAAGTCCACTTTTGGCCAGTTGGGTATTCATGGCACCCAGGTTCCCTGGGGCTGACGCGTTGCTGACAATGATCATCCGAATGAATTCCGCAGGGCCATTGGCTGACTGGCCTGTGTTAAATCAGCAAGGTTTCTCCAGGGTTTCCTTGTGGGGCTGCCAGAATCTACAGCCTGCTGGAAGTTTTGAGTGATTGCCTTGAAGAATTGGTTTTGCCCAAGGCATCGTAGTTTCTTTCCACATTCTTGGAATTAAGCTGCCAGCATTCTGTGGACTCTGCAGGGGTCTGGAGGTGCAGGCAAACTCCATCCCTGTGACTGATGGCAATTCTCCAACAACATAACCGGCAGTCTTTATGTAGTCCTCGGGAAGCCACCACAATGAATTCTTATGAGGAGAAAAAGTTTCAGAAGGAACGAGAGCCAGAAATTATCTCATTACTGTTTGCCTCGGTCCACAACAATCAGAACTCGAAACACTGAAGAATAGGTTTAGGTATAAAAGTAATACAATGTTCCAAACAATTACGAGGTGTGAGCACAGTAAAGCTCCGTGAGTCACAGCATCATAGAAACACGGGAAAGAAAGAAACTTAGTGAGACCAGGAGAGAAAATGGCAGCAGTGCTTGTTGGCTATTCAAATTGACAAGTGCAGACTGTGTGGCAAATTCAGTTTATGCCATCCATCACACAGGCCTTTTCCACGGGGACGTGGAAGCACAGAGCTAAAGGGAGGCGGGATGCTCTGTTTGGGGCCACGCACTCCATGTTGCTTGGCCCAAAAGTTGTGTCTGGGAATACAGTGATGTTCCTAAATGTCCAGAACCAAGAGATGCATAAGATACGGATTAAATAAAAGACCATCCCTACCTGGCTCTCCAGCACACACAACACTGCACAGCACACTGGAAGGCGGCATCATGGACCCTGGAGAAACCCACGTCTGCGACCTGGGAATGTCACCTCCCAGGCCAAAGGGACTTGAAGACAGGATTAAGCAAAAGGTCTGGGAATAGGGAGCTAGCTGCCCAGGTTAGCATTCAGGTGGTCCATGGGTGATAAGGTCTTCCTGAGGGTTAGAAGAACAAAGAGGGCAGAGTGATATAGCCTTTGCTGGCCTCGGGCACTGTAGAAGGGTCTGGACTGAGGGAAGGTGGCTGCCACAGGAGGCTGGAAGAGAAGAAGACAGACTGTTCAGAAGGGAAGCAGGGTGCTGACACCCTAAACTAACACAGCAAAACCCTCCTTGGACTTTTGACCTCCAGTGACATGGAGCGGCTTCTGCCAGTAGGTGTGTGGCATCCACAGAGGGCACCAGGGCCACGGTAGTGCCTGGCTTTGTCTCCTCCTAAGACATTTGGCTGATCCAGCGCTGACAGGGCGTATTCTGCACTCCTTCTCAGAGGTATTTGTACTTTTATGGGGACCATTTTTTTAAGACCAGAGTATCTCCAAGCCTCAGAAAAGATAAAGCTGTCATAAAGGAGAAGCAGGCACATGGGCTGGGATTTCTGACAGTCTCCACGACCTCAAATTAAATTGAGCCATTCTGAGGGAGCAGTTAGCAATGGCTTCTTGGATAGAGGGACATCTTGTCTAAGGGACAATTTTTATGTCAATCATATATTTCAGAGCAAATGTTAGAACACCTGGTCCCCATGATGGAGGGGGACATGTCACTTTGGAAGCATGGTCTACAGTCTGCAGCTCAGTCTCTCTGCATAAAGGGAGGCGATCAGATTTCTCTCAAGTGCTCCCAACTGTGAATTCCCTGCGTAGCTTCAGCAGTATTCGCGCTTGGTGGCAGCCCCAGCGTTTGGTGTCCAGTACACCTGGCTCAGGCTCCCCAGCAATGGCCTTGGCCAAGGTCCCGAATGCTGCTCAGCCCTGTTTGTTTCTTGATCTAGGAAATGCAGGTATGAACCATCTTGGTGCACAAGGTGCAAACATGTGTGTGAATTGGAGAGGTTAGTCTGTGTTGTGTGTAGTCCAGGGCTTTCACACAGCCACGGTGGCACTTAGGGATGCCAGTTCTTGGGGGGAGTCAGTGTCACTTTTATTTTGAGCAGCCTGGAACTTTATGATGCTGGGTACGGTGTTGGCACACTTGATGCAGGCTGCCTGTATCCTACAACTGCTTTTAGCATGCAGCTAACCTGATCACAAGTCCAGGGCTGTTTGCCTTGAATTGTCCTTGTTTTTTGTTTTCCAGGTGCGATGGTGAAGGCTGGGGAAGCAAGGGTGTTTTAACACATCCCTGGGGACACCTTTGAGGCAGGTGGTGCCACCTGGCTCTCCTCGTGTCCTCTCCTTTTTTTTTTTTTTTTTTTTTTTGATTCTAAGAGACATTCTTCCCAAGTAAGTGCATCTGGGCTTTTACCCAAGGGTTATTCTGAGCACACAAGAGCCTGGTTGCGGGGAAAAAAGAAAAGTGACCGTCCATGCTGTGAAACCCCTCTTGAGTTCCCTTTTCCAGAGGTTTCTATAGAGACCCCTCTAGCAAAAATGAGCTACTAACTGTGGGCTGGAGCAGAGGAGATTCCATGCAAAGGCTGGCAGAGAAACTCCCCAGTTAACCAGGAGGCTTTGTGTTGTGTGCAGAGCCTTTGCAAGGAAACATTTTTTTCTTGTTTGTTTGGTTAAAAAAAGAGTCCAAGTAATAGAAGGCAGCTGGCCTGCCAGGAGCACCTCGGGCCTTGCTGGAGCTCGCTCTGAGACAGTAATATGCAAAAGAAACCATAGGCCGACCCCGCGCCCCTCCAAGGGGGGCTCTGCTCCTGCTTACCAGGGGTTGAGAGATGTGGTGACTTGGAGACTGTGGAACATCCTCCAGGGTCCTGGTCAGTCTCCACCTGTGGCCAGGGCAGCTTTTCTATGAGAGACCCTCTGCAGTGGCTGGAATGAAATGCTCACTATAGGCTCATGCATTTTAAATTCTTGGCCCCAGCTGTTGGCATCCTGTGAGAGAGGCCTTGCCGGAAGAGGTGTGCCACTGGCTTCGTAGCCCAGTCCTCTGGGTTTTCAAGGGAGCTCACTCAGAGACTTCTTTATTCCTGCTTCCTGATACATGCTTTCCACACCGTGATGAAGCTGTGAGCGAGAAGGTGGTTGCTATACCCACCTAGGTAAGCCTTTTGATAACAACTTCAAAATCTTATTTATTAATTTTTTTATTTAAAAGGTTTTTCTTTCTTTTTTTAGAGAGAGAGAGAGAAAAAGAAGAGAGAGAGAGAGAGAGAGGGAATTGGCATGCCAGGACCTCAGCCACTGCCATCGATCACCAGACACCTGCGCCACCTTGTGGGCATGTGCCACCTTGCACTTACCTCACCTTTGTGCCTCTGGTTACATGGAATCTGGAGGGTTGAACACAGGCCCTTAGGCTTTGCAGGCAAGCGCCTTAACCACTAAGCCATCTCTCCAGCCCACAACTTCAAAATCTTAACCAGGCTCCTCTCTTCTGTTCTTCAAACCCCATATAGCATCTCCAAATGGCTGGGGATGTGGCTTAGTGGACAGAGTGCCCGTCTAGCATGCCTGAAGCCCTGCGTCTAATCCTCAGCACCACATGGAACCAGATATAGTGATGCATATCTGTAATCCTAGCACAGTCAGAAATTCAAAGCTATCCTCAGCTACATAGTAAGTTCCCAGCCAGCCTGGGCTACATGAGACCCATCAATGAATGTTAGAAGGAAGCAGGCTTAGCACTGCTGTGGGAAATGGGAGTGTCTTCACTGTCCACTATGATGAACCCAGCCACCGGAAGGCCACTGGTTGCCCTGTCCATGTTTTTCCCGCCATGATTACCATACCTGACCTCCTGGGAAGAGTGGGAGTTCCTCTGCTTGGATATTTAGGTGATACTGATCTGCTTCCTGGATTTTCACTTTCCCCTTGTAAAACACTAGGTTATTCTCAGACAAGCCCGCAGGCCTCTCCTGTTGGCTCAGTCACGATTCCTGCTCTTTGGGCTGATGGGGGTGTCACTGCCCGTCAGGGAAGGGCTCAGCAGCCTGACACTTGGAGACGCTCAGAATATGCTAGCTGCACCAGAATCAAAGCTCACTGTCTGTCGACTGTTCTAAGCTGCCTGTTCCCCTATCAGCCTTTGTGAGATGGCTGTCAATCAGCCCGAGGGGACAGCCTCGGGGCAGTGGGGCAGGACAAATGCACAGGGCTCACACATAGCACCCAAACCTCTCAGAGGCCAAGGGAAGAAAACTGAATAATTTACCTTCAATTTTGTCACCTTCTGTTCTCTGTCACCAAAGGGGATGATTCCTGGGAATGTGGCATGTTGTAAACTTCTCTTCTCTGCACCAGACGTTCATTCATTGACACATGAGTTATGTTACTTAGCCTCCCTTCTGCTCTTTCTAATGCCCTGCCACAAGGGGCCCTAGAGTCCTCTGGCTCCCTGTCTCATGCACAGAAGAGGGCATGGCCACACAGCATGGGACTACTCAGCTGGGGCAAAATGGGACTACTGCAAGAGGGGGGCGTTGGAAGAGCTCTCAGCTGGGCGGATGGGGCATTAGAGAAAGGTACGTGAGAAGATGTTCGCTTTCATTGCAACCTTCACCAAGGCATGGGGCGGGGGGAGCAGACCAGGTCTCTGAGAAAGAGCCAGTGTCAGACTGACACCTCTCCCATATGGAATCCTGCCCCAGACATGCACAGCTTTTTTTCCTTGCCATGCTCCTCCTAGGTTTCTGAAGCTCACCTCCCCACCCTCACCCCCGGTTCTCACCTCTCCTTGACGGCATGGCCATACCATCACAGTGGTCAGGGTTGAGCTCGAGTGGTGGTCAGCTCGTGGCACCATGAGAAATACCTGAGAGTGTCCCTGGGGACACCACTCAGTTGGTAAGGAAGGGTCAGAGTTTGTATCCCCAGCACACACGAATGCCAGGTGGGTGTGGTGGCACACCTGTGATCTCAGCACTGGGACACGGGGGCAAGGAACCTCCAGAGCAATCTGGTTTGCTAGACTAGCTGAATCAGGGAGCTCGGGGTTCAAGTGAGAGACTTTCTCAAAAACTAAGGTGAAGAGGGTTTAGAAAGACATCCTCATCAACCTCTGGTCTCCACATATGTGCATACCCACACATTCATGCACCCACACGGGCAGATGTGCATATACACATGCAGGCCACACACACACGCACACACACACACACACACGGCTGAGATCATCAACTTCAGAAGAAGAAAGCGTCACTCTGGCTGCTGACTCTGTGTCTTCCGGCCAGTGTTAAACACCCCCTCGTGGTAAGAGTACATGGCAGGGCTAAGTCAGTCATCTAATGGCCACAGAATAAAACAAGAGAAAGGGAGAGGGGCTAGGGTCACACTATGCCTTCTCAGAGTGCCCAAAAAATGACCAGATGGCTTCCAAAAGGCCTCACCTACTGAAGGTTCCACTGCTTCCCAGTAACAGTAAGGTAGGGTTCCAGTGTTGAAGCATGGCCTTTGGGGACACTCTAGATCTACACTCTAGCAGTGCCCTGAACACCCTGGACTCGTAGCATGTGTCCAGTGGTTAAGGTGGCCGCTGCCTCCTTGAGCCCTTGCTCTGTGACCTGGCATCGGTATACTTCTGTGGCATTAACACTACCTTGTTGAAGTCATAACACGTCACACCCACACCATGGTTCTTCCTTTCTCCCTGTGCCAGGAGATCCACAGGGCAAACGTAGTATCCTGCACCCTGCCTGGCATGTTTCAATGGATGAGTTGCTTAACTTAGATACACACATCTGTATTTTTCTTGGCCTAGGAAACAGGGGTCAGTCAATACCTGTTGGCCTAAGGTTTGAACTGGTCACTTCTTTTCCCTAGTGTTCTAGTCTGGGGATCCTCTCTCATGGAGGAAATGACCTTCAGGTTCTTCCCTGGGCCTGCAATGCCTCCAGTGAAGGAAGCTCACCCACCCTTCCTTGTCTCTGGCAGGTGCTCATTGGGGGTCTTCATTCCAATATCTCCAAGAGACACATGACTGAACTCATTCCAACCCAACACTACTAGAAATGTGGAAATCGACCAGATTTATGACACACATGGGGGAGAGTCACTGACAAGGCAGCAGGTGTGCACGCATGGGACACTAATGATGGCTTAGTGGATTTGGGGAAATGGCTGGGAGCCTGTCATTTGTTCTCACACTATTGTTTTTTGCTCATTTGTCACAAGTTTCACACTGGAAGTTTTATTTTTGTGCATCTGATTTTCAAATGATGTTTTTATTCTCATCAGTCTTTCTGAGTCTCTGCTGCCAGAAGTCCCTGCTGCAGAATGGAGGAAGAGACTAATAGAGAATGGAAGTGGTTGCTATCAAATGGAAGAGTGACGCCTATAGAACAGAAGTGACAGGTATAGAACGGAAGTGGCTGCTGTAGAGTGGAAGTGGCTGCTGTAGAATAGAACTGACAGCTACAGAACGGAAATGACAGGTATAGAACGGAAGAAGTGACTGCTATAGAGTGAAGTGGCTTCTATAGAACGGAAGAAGTGATGGCCTAGAATGGACGTGACTGTCAGAGAACGGAAGTGACAGCTACAGAACGGAAGTGAGTGCTGTAGAAGGGGAATGGCTGCTGTAGACCAGGACCAGGAAAGAGTGGTGGGAGTGCACCTGTGACAGACACCTCCTTCAGCAGAGCCTCCCCAATGCCTGACAGTGTTGACACCCACATCCTCCAGTTCCACGTTCAGTGTCACCACCACACCATAGTTAACAAGAAGGCTCGTCCTGCTTACAAGGCTGCTTAAAACTTATTCTTAAAATTCATTTCCCTAGAGATGAGTTGAGAGGGTTGTCTCTTTCTTGTAGATTATGAAGGCATTTTAGCCTCCAAGGGAAAGCTCGGGAACCAGAATAATAACTTCCAATTTCTTCTTCACATGAATCCAGTCTCTTTAAAAATGTTTGTCTTTTCCCCAATTATAGATGCAATATTATGGTAGAAATGCAAGAGAAAAAAAACACAGATGGCTTACCTAAAGTTCTACAAGTCAGAGATAACAAGAGTTGGCATTTGGTGTTTATCGTGTGTGTGTGTGTGTGTGTGTGTGTGTGTGTGTGTGTGTGTGATGTACTTCATTTTGGGACCATTTTACATTTTAGAAATGTTCTTGTATGTTGAAATGTTAATAACATTATTAATTTATCAGATGTATATATCCCAACTTGTTTAATAATATTCAAGTTTGGGGACATCTATGTTTCTTCCAATATTTGTGAATTTTATTTGAGATAATTATCTGTTGATGTGAAGCCCGGAGACAATTCCAGTGATGTGCTCATGAGAGGGAACATGGGAGGCAAACAGGCTCTTCCTTTGTACATCTGCCTTTTCCATTCCATCTATGAGTTCTGCTTCTGTGTGCACACAATGCAGCCTCATCTGTACACTTTTGGTGAAGCTGCTTATGATTAATTATGAACTTTATTGTATAAAATAGCATGTGCTGGTTCCATTCCACACATGTTATTATCCTATATCCCCTTTTCCCAACCCCCATTCCACTGAGGGTTGGTAATCAACCTGGGGTTACGAATGCTTCACTTCATCTGTGCGTGGGGCGGGGGGTGATACCTCAGGATAACTCTTACCAGTCACCATGGACTGTCGCTGTTGTGAAAGTTGCGTCATGAGCCACTCGAGTCCTGCTTTCCATCTGAGTCTTCAAGGCATGATGCAGGGGAATTACTGTCCAGGCTGTCACAGGTAATAGCATTTTGTGTGTTTCTTTACGTTGTAGCAGAGTTTTGCAGTTATAATCTTGGTACCATGCCTGGCCCTGTATTTCTGAACCATGTGGTGAGTGAGACATGACTTTGATGGAAATCAGCGATCACTGAGTGCCTTGATGGTATCCTTGTCTTTGCCTCCACTCACAAAACCTGACACACGTCCTGTCTGGTCACTTGCACGTGACACGTTTGAATTCCTGTGTTAGTCAACTCCTTGTTGCTTGGACCTGACAACATCAGTGCAAGGGAGAACGGCTTTACCTCAACTTAGAGTTCCAGGTGGCAGTCTGTGATGGTGAGGAAGCAGGGCGGCAGGACCTTGACCACTGCTCACATTCAGTCCCCAGTGAGGAAGCAGAGAGGGTGGCGCTAGTGCTTAGCCAGATGGCTCCTTTTTCTACATTCCTGGCCCATAGGATGGTGCTGCCTATTTAAGGTGTGTCTGTCCACCTTATTTAACCTAATCAGAATAAGCCCTCAAGTCCATACACAGAGACTAACTTAATCTACATAATCCTTGACAGGTGATTCTAGATTCTTTCAACTTCACAGTCAATGTCTGCCATCATAAATCTTGACCCATATTAGCCCCTCATAGGTGTGGGGTGCATGTGTGTAATGAATCATTGTCATCTGAGTGGCACAAGCTGCTGATGTCATTAATTACACTGATGTGGACATTACATGTGCCCAGAGTTATACAAACACCACGTCAGGTTGGTTAGGAACCCAGACTCAGGAGCCTGTTCAGCTGCCATATCCACCACCAAACTACATAATGAGGTTACATTTGTTCTCACACCTTACAACATTGGGAGAACCTTCAATGTCACATGAATAATAACATTAATACATATTCTTCTCTTGCTCTTGAATTCAGCATTTCACTGTCAAATGAAATCTTAAGTCTGTGGGTCCTCGCTGTTCCCGGGGTCGTTGGCCACTGATGTCCTGGGCGTGGGAGGAGTTGGGGAAAGAAGGGTCCTGGAGCAGTGTAATGAACACCTGGGAAGCTGTGTGATGGACAGAAAGCTCACGTTTATTCAGCAGGGGAGTGAGTTTATAAACACTTGGGAAATGTTGAGAAGGCACATACAAATTACATGGCGATTGGATACATAGTTTATGGGTTGCTATCTGATTGGTTGAAAGGCAGAAGTGTAAGGGAGATAGTGGCGGGAAAAGCTACGTGACTTCAGAGTTGCGAGGGAGGAACTGCAAGGGAGATAACAGAAGTGGCGGGAAAAGCTACGTGACTTCAGCCACATGAGGGTCTCTTGGGCAGCTAGCCACCAGGTCAGGAACTGTGTCGGGGGAGGGGGGACAAAGCCTGACTTATGGGATGGTCAGATGCTTTTGGGATCAAAGTAGGAGGGCCTCGGCAGTTCTGTCCATTCTGGGCGATGACAGGGCACACTACAACCTTGCCCGAGGGCAGGGAGGGCCAGTCACCATTGCAGGGTGGGTTCCTGACGATAAAGCCAGCTGCAACCCTCACAGCCCAAGGTCCCTGGCCATGTCCAATAGTTCAGGCCAGCTGCCTCACAGTCCCAGCCCGTTTTTAGCAATGCCCAACATAAGTCATGTTTAACTTAATCACCTCTGTAAAGACCCTGTTTTCAAATACAGAAACATCCCTAGGTTCTGGGAATTTGAGCCTCAGTGCATTGTATATTGGATTTTTGGCAGAGTTGAAAATGAGCACATAGCAAAGGTTGAAGGATGAGGTGACAAATGCAGTAGCAATCCATCACCCAGTCTCTTGCTGCCTCAAAAATACACTGATGCTGTAGCAGCTTTGGAGCACCAGGACCCTAGCCCGACCTGTGGGGTGAGATGTGTTCCAGTCACATGGAAGGAAGCAAGGATACGTGGTCCCCAAGGAGGATGGCACTGAGTGAGCGACCGGCCAGGGTCCTCGGGCAGGGGCTGTGCTGGTGACAGGCAGAGGAGCGATGGAACCCTTCTTCATGAAGCTGACTTCTCAGGAGACCTTCTGTCCTCTACCGTCTTTAGTGACGTGTTCACGGGGTGCCTGCAGCCCACACCCCACCCATGAGCTGCTCCAAGGCCAGCAAACAGCTACAGCTTAGAGATTCAGTTGCGTTTGTCATCCAATCACTAGGAACTGGCCACCATAATTATGTGACCACAATAATTAATCTAAAAAATCAGTTAAAATGGAAAATCATTAAAATTACTCTTGGGGGGATTTATTTGTTTTTTTTTTTTCAAGGCAGGGTCTCACTGTAGTCCAGGCTGACCTAGAACTCACTCTGTAGCCCCAGGCTGGCCTGAACACACATGATCTTCCTACTCAGCCTTCTGAGTGCTGCAGCTAAAGGTTTGCATCACCCTGCCAGTTTAATATTGTTTTTTGGATTGCTTGTTTTGTTTTTAAGACAGAATCTTTCTCTGTAGTCTAGGCTGGTCTGGGACTCAACTGTGCAGCCCAAGCTAGCCTCAAACTTGTATCAAGACCCCTGCCTGTACCTCCAGAGTGCTACAGTTAACTGGGCATGGTGGTGCACCTCTTTAATCCCAGCACTCAGGAGCAGAGATAGGAGGATTGCTGTGAGTTCGAGGCCACCCTGAGACTACATAGTGAATTGCAGGTCAGCCCGGGCTGGAGCAAGACCCTACCTCAAAATAAATAAATAAATAAATAAATAAATAAATAAATAAATAAAAATAAATAAGGCTGGAGAAAAATATGAAGCAAAAACCCCGGTTCGAAAGGACCCAAACAAAAAACGGGGTGCATGCATCTGGAGTTTGTTGGCAGTGGCTGGAGGCCTGGCGCTCTGCCTATTTCTGTATCTTTCTCTCTCAAATAAATAAATAATAAAATATTTTTTTAAAAAAAACAAATAAACAAATAAACAAAAAAGTGTGAGCCACCTCTCCTGGCTTCAGAGCACTATTTCTATGAAAATTGAGTTAAAATTTTTGGAAAGTGAGTTGTCAAGAAATACGTGCTGGCCAATCAGGATAGAAGTCAAGGCTATGAAGGGCATAGGGGACAGTAAAGGTGTGTGTGGTGCTAGGTGTGGTGGTTTGATTCAGGTGTCCCCAATCAACTCAGGTGTTCCGAATGCTAGGTTCCCAGCTGATGGAGATTTAGGAATTAATGCCTCCCAGAGGCAGTGGATTGCTGGGGGTGGGCTTATGGGTGTTATAGCCAGTGTCCCCTTGCCAGTGTTTGGCACACTGTCCTGTTCCTGTTGTCCACCTGATGTTGGCCAGGGGGTGATGTCCACCCTCTGCTCATGCCATCGTTCTCCCCTGCCATCATGGAGCTTCCCCTTGAGCCTATAAGCCAAAATAAACCCTTTTCCCCCACAAACTGCTCTTGGTCAAGTGTTATCTGGAAGCGATACGAACCTGACTGCAACACCGGGGTCATTAAAGGTGTGCATGATTATGTTATGTTATTGGGGGCACTACAGGCATACACGAGCTTATGTTATGTTATCAGAGGAATTAATGGTGGAAGGATTAATGGTTTGCGTGAGCTTTTGTTATGTTACTGGAGGGTATTAAAGATGTGCATGAATTCCGTTGTGTTACTGGGGGACATTAAGAGGGCTGTATGTGCTTCTTGAGGTTGGCATGAGTTCACGTTACTGCACTAATATGTGTCAAACACTTACTCTGCACTCTGATGGTGTGGGAGGCTTACACTCCTAAGAGCCATCATTAGGGGTGTCTGATTTGAAGGGCTTTGGTGGGCTTGTCTTGGTTAATAATGGATGTTTGCTTGTTAAAATTTAAAATACACAATTTTAGATTGTAAGAGTAATTTTAATGATTTTCCATTTTAACTGATTTTTTAGATTAACTTTCTGGTAGGTAACTGTTCCAAGTTGTCAAAGGGGATGGTGTTGGGTGACACCCTACTCTGAACTATGGAAGGATGGCCTGTGGCAATGCCCAAGAGCTCAGCCAGCACTGGCCAATGGCAGGACTTCTGCCACCATGTCACACTTCTCCACAGACCCCTCTAGCCAGTTCCTTTCTCAACAAAGCGAGCATTGTGTGACTTTTCCTGGGGAGATAGGAATAAACCAAAGATACCCGTCTAGCTTTGTAACCAATGAGTTAGGTGAGTGGTTACTCACAGGAGCGTGAGTGACGAGATACTTACAGGAGCATGGGTGAAGGCTTGCTTACAGGAGTGAGGGTGACCCACAGTCACCACATCACTGAAAACCCCACCCCAGCATACGGAAGACTCATGAAGTTCGCATCCCTGGACCATCCTGCACACCTTGCAGGCAGCTCCACTGGAGATTTCCTATTACCAGAAATTTCCTCCTGTTATGCAGCCACGAGGAGGGGCCTCCAGGGTCTTGTAACTTCCTAAGCTTCCCAAGCCTTGTAATTCATATCAGCTTCCTGTCTCATGAGCTTTCTCCTCCCTAGGAGGGGTTTGCTTGCGTTCTGAGGAAACAGATGGACAACAGTGAGGCCTTTGGCTGGTGGCCCTGAGATATATGGCATTTCCTTCTTGGAAAGCAAAGGCAGCCGCTGCAGCTGAGCTCAGACCCATCACCCCCAGATTGTTTTCCTCCTGGGAAGGCAGCAGTGGGCTCAGACACACCCTGCTTACAAGGACAAGTGTGACCCTAAGGAAGCCAGTGTTTGAAGTCAAATGGAAGCCAGTGCCTGACATCAAATACCACAAGGAAGCCTTCGAAGGCAAAGGAGAGTGGGGCCCACGGCCAGGCCAGTGGCGTTCCCAGAAGAGCTGTGGTGAGCTGTGTGACTCCACAGAGGAGGCTGGGCTTTCGGCTTTCCTTCCCCACGATGTTATTTTCAGGCGCTTTCCTCCTAAAATAAAGAGGTGAGGAGCCTCACCGGTCCATGGGAGCATCTGCATTCCACATGGTTGAGCTGAGCTTCCAGTGGGAACAAGCGGTGCCCGCCTCTACTCTTGCAGGAGGGTGGATGGGTGGCAGGCCCGGCCAGTGTCTGGTTTGCGCTCCATGTCCTATGATGCCCCACGCCAGCCATCTGCCCTGCAGGCCCATCGTGATGTCAGTGACCACAAGGTTGGAGTTCTCGCATTGAAGGAGAGCAAGTCAGCCTTTCTTCCTCTTGTTCCTGAGGAACCAGGGTGAGTTCCAAGGTTCTGGCTAGAGGGGAGAATAAAGAAAGTGTCACTGGTCCAACCTTGATCTGTCACTTGCCTGCAATGTAGGACTTTCCATTTGCAGAAATCTTTCTCTCTCCAGCCCTCCCAGCCTCTTCTTCAGAGTGAGGGCCAGCCTGCGTCCTTGATGTGGATGGGTGTGAGTCTGTGAGGCACACCCGTGTGTTCTGATCTTTAAAAACCTATCTTCCTGCTCTGCAATATTTCTTTCAGGCTTTCTCTGAATTAATTCGAAAAAAATTACCCAATTTCTCATAACAATATTGCAGAAAACCCAAAGTGATTCATTTCATGGTTAATTTAGTTTGTAATTATAGATCTGTTGGTAAACAGTGCCATAATATTTTTTCATTTTGCTTATTTATGCTGTTTGTACTCTGATGTTCTCACTCTGGAGTGATAGCTGCTCATGGAAGACGCTCCCTGAGTACGTTAATTCAAATAAAATTATCTGTGCTGCACATGTGCACACTTATCATGTTTATAAGGAAGCTCATCTTCGAGGAAGACCTTTTTTTTTTACAAGAAGGAAGAAAATGCATATAATCTATTTTTTATTTTTAATTAAAAATGTGAGTTAAAAACCAATATTAAATTTCTTATTCCCAATTTTAAGACCATTATGTTAGCACAAATATTTTCATCTCCAATTCTGGAGTCTATGTGCATGCATATTTTAAAAGATAAACAGCTATCACATTTTAGCATGGCAGTTTATTTTTATCACACTTTTTTGTATTCATGACCTTGATTCACAGACAATTCAGCCACAAAGTGAAAACATTCAGAGGGGGCTGGAGACATGGATCAGCAGTTAAAGATGCTTGCTTGTGAAGCCTGAAAGCCCAGGTTTGATTCCTCAGTACCCAAGTAAAGCCAGATGCACAAAGTGGCAGATGTGCCTAGAGTTAATTTGCAGTGACAAGAGGCCCTAGGATGTGCCCTTATGTGTGGGTGCACAGCGGTGTGTGGGAGGGTGTGCTGTTATGTGTGGGAGTACAGCTGTGTGTGCACAAGGGTGTGTTTCTTGCTCTGGCGTGTGCATGCAGATGTGTGTGTTGTTTCTCACTGAGTGAGCATTCTCCCTCTTCTGGGCCCCCTTTATTACATTAGTGATGCCTATGAGTCCTTGACAGACAACATCGTGTTTTGTGGGTGTCCTTGAGGGTTGTGAGCTCTCCCCCTGTAATTCTGTGAAGTGGGCGCTGCGGTTAGGAACTCTGCGTCCAATGCTAACCCTAAAACAGGTTGTGCACGCATGCTCTATACAGCCGTCTTGGATTCTAGCTTGCCGCCTGGCAAGCTCAGATTGCATCATAGTAAACAACCTCCATACATCTAATCCCTTCCATGAACATCCCTTTTTCCCCTCTTTTCCATCCAATCCCTTCTTCTTTCCAACGAGTCTCTCTTATATTTTGATGTCATCATGTCTCCGTCCTATCATGCAGGTCTGTGTAGGTGGTGTCAGCCACTGTGAGCTCGTGACGAATACCCCAGCAACTTGGTGTCTGGAAGACTGTATTGCAAAGCACTCTGCCCCCCTATCTTGGCTCTTCTAAGTGTGCTTCTCTTCTGATGTGCAATAGGTAACTTCTGACAACCCTGTTACTGAGCTGTTGAGATTAAGGGGTCTGTGACTTAAAGGGGCTGTGAGGTCCTTCCCAATGCGGGGAGGAAAAGGAAGCAGGTCCTGGGACAAGTTCCTCGAGTGGCCACCTGCTGAGAGAAGTAGCAGGTAGAAATAGTCTCTCCTAGTTGGACCAGAACTAAGACGTGTTTCCATAAGGAACACATGGGAAAAAGGGTGTGGCAGTTTGAATCCATGGCCCCCAATATACTCCGTGTTTTATTAGTTTGTAGTTTACATCTGCAGCCACCTGGCTGGAGGCAGTGTCTCTGGGCGGTTCTTCAGGAGTGGTGAGTTTGAGATTTCAATCTAAAGATATGCAAAGTGTGCCTGGCTGGAGTTCCTGAAGGGTGCTGTGCTGTGTGGCTTTTGGCTTGTGGCTTTTCTCTCTGTGCTTGGCCCTGTCTTATTTCAAGACAATCTCAATAATCGCTCAGGCTCACTTTAAACACAATCTATAGCCCAGTGTGGTAGTTTGAATCCATGGCCCCTATATCTTCAGTGTTTTATTAGTTTGTTGTTTGCATCTGCAGCCACCTTGCCGGAGGCAGTGTCACTGGGTGGATCTTAAGGTGTGATTGATGGTGGGTTTGAGATTTCAATCTGAAGATATGCAAAGTGCGCCTAGCTGGAGTTCCTGAGGTGTGCTGTGCTATGTGGCTTTTGGCGTGTGGTTTTTCTCTCTGTGTTTGGTGCTGTGAAAGCAGGCTAGCTTCTTCTGCCATTATGGAACTTCCCCTGGATCTGTAAGCTTCAGAAAATCCCTTCCTCCATAAATGTGCCTGGTCTGGAAGTTCATCTCAGTGAACCTGAAGCTGTCTGCTACAAAGGGCCTACACTGCTTGTTCTGTGCTCACACAGTCTGGGAGCAGTGTGTGGGGGGGAACCCCACATCTGGGAAGCTCTGGGATAGGAGGACAGTCTGTGTGGAGAAGTGCCTTCTGCTTCCTCATTGGCTGTGCCTGGGAGCAGTATGCAGGGTGAGCGTGGTGCTCTGAGCAGTGTTGATGGGTCTGCACTGTTTGCTTTTGATCCACGGTTAGTTATAACTCATTAACCTCCCCATGTTCCAACTCTTGTTATTAAACTTAGGGGATTCTCAGAAAGTTTCTCATCAATGTTTCCCCAATAACTTGAGTTATTTGCAATTACTAGTTTAAAAAATGGCATGTGTCATGTGTACAGAGTAGTAATCTCAGCATGTTTGCACACATGCGTATATTGTGTCTAGATCACATTAACTCTTTGTCAGTGCTCCATCACGTTTGCACACATGCGTGCATTGTGTCTGGATCATATTAACTCTTCCTCAGTGCTCCATCACGTTTGCACACATGCGTGCATTGTGTCTGGATCATATTAACTCTTCCTCAGTGCTCCATCACGTTTGCACACATGCGTCTGTTGTGTCTGGATCACATTTACTCTTCCTCAGTGCTCCATCACGTTTGCACACATGCGTGCGTTGTGTCTGGATCATATTAACTCTTCCTCAGTGCTCCATCACGTTTGCACACATGCGTGCTCCATCACGCGTTGTGTCTGGATCATATTAACTCTTCCTCAGTGCTCCATCACGTTTGCACACATGCGTGCATTGTGTCTGGATCATATTAACTCTTCCTCAGTGCTCCATCACGTTTGCACACATGCGTGCGTTGTGTCTGGATCACATTAACTCTTCCTCAGTGCTCCATCACGTTTGCACACATGCGTGCATTGTGTCTGGATCACATTAACTCTTCCTCAGTGCTCCATCACGTTTGCACACATGCGTGCGTTGTGTCTGGATCATATTATCTCTTCCTCAGTGCTCCATCACGTTTGCACACATGCGTGCGTTGTGTCTGGATCATATTAACTCTTCCTCAGTGCTCCATCACGTTTGCACACATCACGTTTGCGTGCATTGTGTCTGGATCATATTAACTCTTCCTCAGTGCTCCATCACGTTTGCACACATGCGCACACATGCGTGCGTTGTGTCTGGATCACATTAACTCTTCCTCAGTGCTCCATCACGTTTGCACACATGCGTGCGTTGTGTCTGGATCACATTAACTCTTCCTCAGTGCTCCATCACGTTTGCACACATGCGTGCGTTGTGTCTGGATCATATTAACTCTTCCTCAGTGCTCCATCACGTTTGCACACATGCGTGCATTGTGTCTGGATCATATTAACTCTTCCTCAGTGCTCCATCACGTTTGCACACATGCGTGCGTTGTGTCTGGATCACATTAACTCTTCCTCAGTGCTCCATCACGTTTGCACACATGCGTGCATTGTGTCTGGATCATATTATCTCTTCCTCAGTGCTCCATCACGTTTGCACACATGCGTGCATTGTGTCTGGATCATATTAACTCTTCCTCAGTGCTCCATCACGTTTGCACACATGCTTGCATTGTGTCTGGATCATATTAACTCTTCCTCAGTGCTCCATCACGTTTGCACACATGCGTGCGTTGTGTCTGGATCATATTAACTCTTCCTCAGTGCTCCATCACGTTTGCACACATGCGTGCGTTGTGTCTGGATCATATTAACTCTTCCTCAGTGCTCCATCACGTTTGCACACATGCGTGCGTTGTGTCTGGATCATATTAACTCTTCCTCAGTGCTCCATCACGTTTGCACACATGCGTGCAGTGTGTCTGGATCATCATATTAACTCTTCCTCAGTGCTCCATCACGTTTGCACACATGCGTGCGTTGTGTCTGGATCATATTAACTCTTCCTCAGTGCTCCATCACGTTTGCACACATGCGTGCATTGTGTCTGGATCATATTATCTCTTCCTCAGTGCTCCATCACGTTTGCACACATGCGTGCGTTGTGTCTGGATCATATTAACTCTTCCTCAGTGCTCCATCACGTTTGCACACATCAGTGCTCCATCACGTTTGCACACATGCGTGCATTGTGTCTGGATCATATTATCTCTTCCTCAGTGCTCCATCACGTTTGCACACATTGCGTCTGCGTTGTGTCTGGATCATATTAACTCTTCCTCAGTGCTCCATCACGTTTGCACACATGCGTGCGTTGTGTCTGGATCACATTAACTCTTCCTCAGTGCTCCATCACGTTTGCACACATGCGTGCATTGTGTCTGGATCATATTAACTCTTCCTCAGTGCTCCATCACGTTTGCACACATGCGTGCGTTGTGTCTGGATCATATTAACTCTTCCCTCAGTTCCTCAGTGCTCCATCACGTTTGCACACATCACGTTTGCACATCATGCGTGCGTTGTGTCTGGATCATATTAACTCTTCCTCAGTGCTCCATCACGTTTGCACACATGCGTGCATTGTGTCTGGATCATATTAACTCTTCCTCAGTGCTCCATCACGTTTGCACACATGCGTGCATTGTGTCTGGATCATATTATCTCTTCCTCAATGCTCCATCACGTTTGCACACATGCGTGCGTTGTGTCTGGATCATATTAACTCTTCCTCAGTGCTCCATCACGTTTGCACACATGCGTGCGTTGTGTCTGGATCACATTAACTCTTCCTCAGTGCTCCATCACGTTTGCACACATGCGTGCATTGTGTCTGGATCATATTAACTCTTCCTCAGTGCTCCATCACGTTTGCACACATGCGTGCGTTGTGTCTGGATCATATTAACTCTTCCTCAGTGCTCCATCACGTTTGCACACATCATATTATCTCTTCCTCAGCGTCACGTTGTGTCTGGATCATATTAACTCTTCCTCAGTGCTCCATCACGTTTGCACACATGCGTTGCGTTGTGTCTGGATCATATTAACTCTTCCTCAGTGCTCCATCACGTTTGCACACATGCGTGCATTGTGTCTGGATCATATTAACTCTTCCTCAGTGCTCCATCACGTTTGCACACATGCGTGCATTGTGTCTGGATCATATTAACTCTTCCTCAGTGCTCCATCACGTTTGCACACATGCGTGCATTGTGTCTGGATCATATTATCTCTTCCTCAGTGCTCCATCACGTTTGCACACATGCGTGCATTGTGTCTGGATCATATTATCTCTTCTCAGTGCTCCATCACGTTTGCACACATGCGCGTGCGTTGTGTCTGGATCATATTAACTCTTCCTCAGTGCTCCATCACGTTTGCACACATCATTGTGTCTGGATCATTTAACTCTTCCTCAGTGCTCCATCACGTTTGCACACATGCATTGTGTCTGGATCATATTAACTCTTCCTCAGTGCTCCATCACGTTTGCACACATGCGTGCATTGTGTCTGGATCATATTAACTCTTCCTCAGTGCTCCATCACGTTTGCACACATGTGCATTGTGTCTGGATCATATTAACTCTTCCTCAGTGCTCCATCACGTTTGCACACATGCGTGCATTGTGTCTGGATCATATTAACTCTTCCTCAGTGCTCCATCACGTTTGCACACATGCGTGCGTTGTGTCTGGATCATATTAACTCTTCCTCAGTGCTCCATCACGTTTGCACACATGCGTGCATTGTGTCTGGATCATATTAACTCTTCCTCAGTGCTCCATCACGTTTGCACACATGCGTGCATTGTGTCTGGATCATATTAACTCTTCCTCAGTGCTCCATCACGTTTGCACACATCGTGCATTGTGTCTGGATCATATTAACTCTTCCTCAGTGCTCCATCACGTTTGCACACATGCGTGCGTTGTGTCTGGATCATATTAACTCTTCCTCAGTGCTCCATCACGTTTGCACACATGCGTGCGTTCTGTTGTGTCTGGATCATATTAACTCTTCCTCAGTGCTCCATCACGTTTGCATCACGTTTGCACATGCGTGCATTGTGTCTGGATCATATTATTCTTCCTCTTCCTCAGTGCTCCATCACGTTTGCACACAACTCTTCCTCAGTGCTCCATCACGTTTGTTGTGTCTGGATCATATTAACTCTTCCTCAGTGCTCCATCACGTTTGCACACATGCGTGCATTGTGTCTGGATCATATTATCTCTTCCTCAGTGCTCCATCACGTTTGCACACATGCGTGCGTTGTGTCTGGATCATATTAACTCTTCCTCAGTGCTCCATCACGTTTGCACACATGCGTGGATTGTGTCCATCTGGATCATATCTAACTCTTCCTCAGTGCTCCATCACGTTTTTGCACACATGCGTGCGTTGTGTCTGGATCATATTAACTCTTCCTCAGTGCTCCATCACGTTTGCACACATGCGTGCGTTGTGTCTGGATCACATTAACTCTTCCTCAGTGCTCCATCACGTTTGCACACATGCGTGCGTTGTGTCTGGATCATATTAACTCTTCCTCAGTGCTCCATCACGTTTGCACACATGCGTGCATTGTGTCTGGATCATATTAACTCTTCCTCAGTGCTCCATCACGTTTGCACACATGCGTGCATTGTGTCTGGATCATATTAACTCTTCCTCAGTGCTCCATCACGTTTGCACACATTCCTCAGTGCATTGTGTCTGGATCATCATTAACTCTTCCTCAGTGCTCCATCACGTTTGCACACATGCGTGCGTTGTGTCTGGATCATATTAACTCTTCCTCAGTGCTCCATCACGTTTGCACACATGCGTGCGTTGTGTCTGGATCATATTAACTCTTCCTCAGTGCTCCATCACGTTTGCACACATGCGTGCGTTGTGTCTGGATCATATTAACTCTTCCTCAGTGCTCCATCACGTTTGCACACATGCGTGCATTGTGTCTGGATCATATTAACTCTTCCTCAGTGCTCCATCACGTTTGCACACATTATCGTGCCATTGTGTGTGTCTGGATCATATTAACTCTTCCTCAGTGCTCCATCACGTTTGCACACATGCGTGCATTGTGTCTGGATCATATTAACTCTTCCTCAGTGCTCCATCACGTTTGTGTCACACATATGCTCTTCTTCCTCAGTGCTCCATCACGCATTGTGTCTGGATCATATTATCTCTTCCTCAGTGCTCCATCACGTTTGCACACATGCGTGCGTTGTGTCTGGATCATATTAACTCTTCCTCAGTGCTCCATCACGTTTGCACACATGCGTGCATTGTGTCTGGATCATATTAACTCTTCCTCAGTGCTCCATCACGTTTGCACACATGCATGCATTGTGTCTGGATCATATTAACTCTTCCTCAGTGCTCCATCACGTTTGCACACATGCGTGCATTGTGTCTGGATCATATTATCTCTTCCTCAGTGCTCCATCACGTTTGCACACATGCGTGCGTTGTGTCTGGATCATATTAACTCTCACGTTTGCTCAGTGCTCCATCACGTTTGCACACATGCGTGCGTTGTGTCTGGATCATATTAACTCTTCCTCAGTGCTCCATCACGTTTGCACACATGCGTGCGTTGTGTCTGGATCATATTAACTCTTCCTCAGTGCTCCATCACGTTTGCACACATGCGTGCATTGTGTCTGGATCATATTAACTCTTCCTCAGTGCTCCATCACGTTTGCACACATGCGTGCGTTGTGTCTGGATCATATTAACTCTTCCTCAGTGCTCCATTGTGTCTGGATCATATTATCTCTTCCTCAGTGCTCCATCACGTTTGCACACATGCGTGCGTTGTGTCTGGATCATATTAACTCTTCCTCCTCAGTGCTCCATCACGTTTGTGCTCCATCACGTTTGCACACATGCGTGCGTTGTGTCTGGATCATATTAACTCTTCCTCAGTGCTCCATCACGTTTGCACACATGCGTGCGTTGTGTCTGGATCATATTATCTCTTCCTCAGTGCTCCATCACGTTTGCACACATGCGTGCATTGTGTCTGGATCATATTAACTCTTCCTCAGTGCTCCATCACGTTTGCACACATGCATTGTGTCTGGATCATATTAACTCTTCTTCCTCAGTGCTCCATCATTGTGTCTGGATCATCATTATCTCTTCCTCAGTGCTCCATCACGTTTGCACACATGCGTATATTGTGTCTGGATCATATTAACTCTTCCTCAGTGCTCCATCACGTTTGCACACATGCGTGCGTTGTGTCTGGATCATATTAACTCTTCCTCAGTGCTCCATCACGTTTGCACACATGCGTGCGTTGTGTCTGGATCATGTGTCTCACGATCATATTAACTCTTCCTCAGTGCTCCATCACGTTTTTGCACACATGCGTGCGTTGTGTCTGGATCATATTAACTCTTCCTCAGTGCTCCATCACGTTTGCACACATGCGTGCGTTGTGTCTGGATCATATTATCTCTTCCTCAGTGCTCCATCACGTTTGCACACATGCGTGCGTTGTGTCTGGATCATATTAACTTAAGTCTTCCTCAGTGCTCCATCACGTTTGCACATCATTTGCGTCATGCGTTGTGTCTGGATCATATTAACTCTTCCTCAGTGCTCCATCACGTTTGCACACATGCGTGCGTTGTGTGTCTGGATCACATTAACTCTTCCTCAGTGCTCCATCAGTGCGTCGTTGTGTCTGGATTGTGTCTGGATCATATTAACTCTTCCTCAGTGCTCCATCACGTTTGCACACATGCGTGCGTTGTGTCTGGATCATATTAACTTCCTCAGTGCTCAGTGCTCCATCACGTTTGCATCACGTTTGCATCTCTTCCTCAGTGCATTGTGTCTGGATCACATTAACTCTTCCTCAGTGCTCCATCACATCAGTGCTCCATCACGTTTGTGTTTGCATCACATTAACTCTTCCTCAGTGCTCCATCACGTTGCACACATGCATTGTGTCTGGATCATATTAACTCTTCCTCAGTGCTCCATCACGTTTGCACACATGCGTGCATTGTGTCTGGATCACATTAACTCTTCCTCAGTGCTCCATCACGTTTGCACACGTGCATTGTGTCTGGATCATATTAACTCTTCCTCAGTGCTCCATCACGTTTGCACACATGCGCATCGTTGTGTCTGGATCATATTAACTCTTCCTCAGTGCTCCATCACGTTTGCACACATGCGTGCGTTGTGTCTGGATCACATTAACTCTTCCTCAGTGCTCCATCACGTTTGCACACATGCGCGTTGTGTCTGGATCATCATTAACTCTTCCTCAGTGCTCCATCACGTTTGCACACATGCGTGCGTTGTGTCTGGATCATATTAACTCTTCCTCAGTGCTCCATCACGTTTGCACACATGCGTGCGTTGTGTCTGGATCACATTAACTCTTCCTCAGTGCTCCATCACGTTTGCACACATGCGTGCATTGTGTCTGGATCACATTAACTCTTCCTCAGTGCTCCATCACGTTTGCACACATGCGTGCATTGTGTCTGGATCATATTAACTCTTCCTCAGTGCTCCATCACGTTTGCACACATGCGTGCGTTGTGTCTGGATCATATTAACTCTTCCTCAGTGCTCCATCACGTTTGCACACATGCGTGCATTGTGTCTGGATCACATTAACTCTTCCTCAGTGCTCCATCACGTTTGCACACATGCGTGCGTTGTGTCTGGATCATATTAACTCTTCCTCAGTGCTCCATCACGTTTGCACACATGCGTGCGTTGTGTCTGTCTGCTCCATCACGTTTGCACACATGATCATATCATTAACTCTTCCTCAGTGCTCCATCACGTTTGCAACTCTTCATATTAACTCAGTGCTCCATCACGTTTGCACACATGCGTGCGTTGTGTCTGGATCATATTATCTCTTCCTCAGTGCTCCATCACGTTTGCACACATGCATGCATTGTGTCGTTATTAACTCTTCCTCAGTGCTCCATCACGTTTGCACACATGTGCGTTGTGTCTGGATCATATTAACTCTTCCTCAGTGCTCCATCACGCTTGCACACTCTTCTGGATCTCAGTGCTCCATCACGTTTGCACACATGCGTGCGTTGTGTCTGGATCATATTAACTCTTCTTCCTCAGTGCTCCATCACGTTTGCACACATGCGTGCATTGTGTCTGGATCATATTAACTCTTCCTCAGTGCTCCATCACGTTTGCACACATGCGTGCATTGTGTCTGGATCATATTAACTCTTCCTCAGTGCTCCATCACGTTTGCACACATCACGTGCATTGTGTCTGGATCATATTAACTCTTCCTCAGTGCTCCATCACGTTTGCACACATGCGTTTGTGTCTGGATCACATTAACTCTTCCTCAGTGCTCCATCACGTTTGCACACATGCGTCGCGTTGTGTCTGGATCATATTAACTCTTCCTCAGTGCTCCATCACGTTTGCACACATGCGTGCGTTGTGTCTGGATCATATTAACTCTTCCTCAGTGCTCCATCACGTTTGCACACATGCGTGCATTGTGTCTGGATCATATTAACTCTTCCTCAGTGCTCCATCACGTTTGCACACATGCGTGCATTGTGTCTGGATCATATTAACTCTTCCTCAGTGCTCCATCACGTTTGCACACATGCGTGCGTTGTGTCTGGATCATCTCTTCCTCAGTGCTCCATCACGTTTGCACATATTGTGTCTGGATCTCTTTCCTCAGTGCTCCATCACGTTTGCACACATCGTGCGTTGTGTCTGGATCATATTAACTCTTCCTCAGTGCTCCATCACGTTTGCACACATGCGTGCGTTGTGTCTGGATCATATTAACTCTTCCTCAGTGCTCCATCACGTTTGCACACATGCGTGCATTGTGTCTGGATCATATTATCTCTTCCTCAGTGCTCCATCACGTTTGCACACATGCGTGCATTGTGTCTCACGTTTGATCATATTAACTCTTCCTCAGTGCTCCATCACGTTTGCACACATGCGTGCGTTGTGTCTGGATCATATTAACTCTTCCTCAGTGCTCCATCACGTTTGCACACATGCGTGCGTTGTGTCTGGATCACATTAACTCTTCCTCAGTGCTCCATCACGTTTGCACACATGCGTGCATTGTGTCTGGATCACATTAACTCTTCCTCAGTGCTCCATCACGTTTGCACACATGCATGCATTGTGTCTGGATCATATTATCTCTTCCTCAGTGCTCCATCACGTTTGCACACATGCGTATATTGTGTCTGGATCATATTATCTCTTCCTCAGTGCTCCATCACGTTTGCACACATGCGTGCATTGTGTCTGGATCATGCGTGCTCCATCACGTTTGTGTCTGGATCATATTAACTCTTTGTCAGTGCTCCATCACGTTTGCACACATGCGTCTGCATTGTGTCTGGATCATATTAACTCTTCCTCAGTGCTCCATCACGTTTGCACACATGCGTGCGTTGTGTCTGGATCATATTAACTCTTCCTCAGTGCTCCATCACGTTTGCACACATGCGTGCGTTGTGTCTGGATCATATTAACTCTTCCTCAGTGCTCCATCACGTTTGCACACATGCGTGCGTTGTGTCTGGATCATATTAACTCTTCCTCAGTGCTCCATCACGTTTGCACACATGCGTGCATTGTATCTGGATCATATTAACTCTTCCTCAGTGCTCCTGGCCTCTCGAGTCCCACTGGTCCCTCTCTCTCCAACTGGCCTTCTTCAATTCATGTTTTTTCCTTTTCAATCTGGATCCTGCACAGGAAAGAAGTCAGGGGCCATGTGTCTTCCTGAATGTGGCTTATTTCTAATACACCTTCTCTAGCTCCAGCCATTTTCCTGACAATAACATAATTCCATTTATCTTTATGGCAGAATAATATTCTACTATGTAGACATACTACATAGGACTTCACCGTGTATACATAGCACATAAGACTCCACTGTGTATGCATACCACACAGTCCTCCACTATGTACACATACCACAGAAGATTATTGTGTAGACATCCCATGTAGTACTCCACTGTGTACACATACCACATAATACTCCGCTGTGTGGACAGACCATGCAGTATTCCACGTAGACACAGCACATGTTCTTTACATGTCATCTGTGGAGGACACCTGCCCTGATTCCATCCCTGGATGTGGCCGTGACTTTGAGATGATGCTGGTACTCACCATGTACACATTTCTTGTTGTGTTGAGTAGTTACTGGATAGAATTTTCAAGGAATAGAACTTTATACTTTGCAGAGAAAGGTGCTGGCAAGCTCAGGTCCCTGCTTGTAGCATCTCTTTGTTTCTGGAAAGGCTTATCTGTGTTTATACTGAAGCAATATGAGTGTCTATGTAATCTCTAACAGGATTGGGTGGTCTTAACTTTCATTTTAATGCTAAACTGTTCCTAACATAACAGCTTAAAATTCATCCATTTAAAATGAAAGCGCTTTGAGTACTGGGAATGGGACAGAACACTTTTAGAGTGACAGTGAGTTATGTGACATTACCCAGAGCTGCACTGTCATTGAAAGACAGATTTATCTGAGATGATCTTAAGCATTTTCGCAGGCTGGAGGTTCTACCCCACAAACACTCTTTTGGAACCTTTTTAGTTGAAGGGAAGTGTGTCCTCCAGCCAAGGTTAACAGGAAGGAGGGAGTGTGACACACATGTTAGGTGACAGTTTGGCCAATGACTGGCACAGAGCAATGAAAATGGCTACTCCCACTGCCCATGCCTGGGCCACACCACACACAGACCACAGGCAGCAGTCGCAGCAGCAGGGTGCACATGCCAGCTCCATCCCCCACTGCAGGGCACAGCCAGGCTGAGGATGTCTGAAGAGCACCCCTGGGTGGGGACGCCTGGGGAGAAGAGGTTGTGAATGACTTTAACAGTTTCATTGTACTGGCAGCAGAAACGCATGGAAACAAAGTCAGTTCCGAAGTGGTTAAAGCCCTGGACTCCCCAGTGCCTAAGAGTGCCTGACAAAGCACAGCGGGCTCAGCGGGCTCGGCGTGCTCGGCAGAGAAGTGCGCACTCGGCCTTCCAGCCCAACGTGTGAAGCATGGTGCTGACCCCTGGCTGGGCTGACCTCTGTCTGGGCTGACCCCTGGCTGGGCTGACCTCTGTCTGGGCTGACCTCTGTCTGGGCTGACCCCTGTCTGGGCTGACCTCTGTCTAGGCTGACTTCTGTCTGGGCTGACCCCTGTTTGGGCTGACCTCTGTCTGGGCTGACCCCTGGCTGGGCTGACCCCTGTCTGGGCTGACCTCTGTCTGGGCTGACCCCTGGCTGGGCTGACCCCTGTCTGGGCTGACCTCTGTCTGGGCTGACCTCTGTCTGGGCTGACCCCTGGCTGGGCTGACCCCTGTCTGGGCTGACCTCTGTCTAGGCTGACCTCTGTCTGGGCTGACCTCTGGCTGGGCTGACCCCTGGCTGGGCTGACCTCTGTCTGGGCTGACCCCTGGCTGGGCTGACCCCTGGCTCCCTGAGTCTGGGATGGGAGTTGTTAGTGTTGCCTTTCTGTCTGTGTGTTCTCATGGGATGACAGGAGCTGACACGATTCCTGAATGCAATTATACACCAACCTAAATGTTGACTAGAAAAAAGTTTGACCTATTCTTACCAATTATGCATATCATTAATCAACACCAGGCTCCATTCAAAAAAATAGGAAATTATTTTATTGTTGGATTTTAAATCTTTATATTGTAGGCAATATAAGGTTGACTTGAAAGACATTTTTCAGAAACTAAGAGTTCCACTCGCATGATGACAAGGCATCTGTCAAGGTTCCTGCAAGGTCCTTGGGGAGCTGTCTGAAGAGCTCTGATGACCTCCCCAAAGGCAGGACTCTGATGCTGTTTATTGTCACCTGCCTTCCCTACCCGTTAGAAGTCCGCACTAGGAAATAAAGTCTAAGCAGAGGTCAGGCCTCAACAAGCAGCAGTCACAATGAATGGCCAGGGTCAGGCGCTCGGGGCCATCTTTGCACTCTGCACTCCTGACTCCGTACCCGTGGGCCAAGATACTTCCTTAATGCTTCGGGGAGTGTCTTCTGCTCCGTCGGCTGCTCTCACCTGGGCCAGGATGCTCTGAAGCCATGTATTCCACCTCTGCCTCCTCTAAGCTCCCTGAAGCCCTCTGCCACCAGCTGGGGCAGGTGGGGCTCTCTGTAACTTTCCAGTACTGGATAGCATGATTAACTCATCCACTGGAGAGAGTGAGGGGGAGGGGATGAGATAGCTGCCAGGCTGGGCTGTAAACTCCACTGTGTCCCTTCTGTGCCCATCCTTGGACGACAAGCCCTGTTCCAGGCTGTAAAGTAAGTGGTCATGCTGAGACTGCCCGCCCCTCCGTCCACCCACAAGACCGTCACAGGTAACACAGAAGTTTCCACAACTGGGAAGCACATGGAAGAGGAAGGGGCGGAGAGGTTTTGCAGGCCCTGGATGATGCTCTGCACACACAAAACTCCTCACACACAAAATGGCCGTTGGAGGACATGAAGCTTGGGGTCTTTCAAAGCTCCACTTGACTGGGTACGAGACATTTGTGTCCTCGCTCCTCCTGGTAGAGACAGGATCGTCTGTCTTTGACTGTCCATTCCACAAGCTCCAGGTAAGTCTGGCCCCGCCTGACAGCAGGCTCTCATTCCTCTGCCTTCCATGCTCTCCGGCCCTGACCCCGTGGGGACATTTCCTGTGACTTTCCTTTGCTGTTGGCCCGTGACTGCCTTGGGCGACACTGTTACTTTTGTTATGTTTACTTCTTTTCCTATGACAACTGTCTTTTCTGCAGTTAGCGGTCACGTGATCCCCCATGTCTAGTCCACCTGCACCTGGCAATGACCCAAGTGGCCCTCACAGAAAGAGTGTCACGGCCACACTGGCCACAGTGGCAAGAATGTTACAATTGCTACTTGCTACCAGGGAGCAACAGGAAGAAGATGAATTCTCCCAGGAAGTGATCTCATCTCTTCTTCAGTCATGGTACAAAGTGGGCCACTTAGGTCATGACACAGTGGCTAAAGCCAAAGGTCACATGGTACTTCCAGTGAGTGATGGGGTCTGAGCTGGAATCCTGGAGTGGAATTCGAATCTGATTCTTCAGGGTCCAACTGCATCTCCAAAGAAGAGAGCCTTCCAGAAAGCCACAGGCTTAGAGAAAGACGGACTTGAAGCCTCCCTCAGCCCTCAGGCAGAACTTCTAATCTCTCTTGATGATGTAAGTGATAATTGTAACTCATCCCATCTGCAAGAATTCCAGCAGTGAGAGCCTCATGTTTCCAAGAGCAGTGTCCTTGTCCTATGGGGACTTATATGTCACTTACTAGTGCAAGGGCTCAGGTTTGCTGGACCCAATGGGGAAGCCCCCAAAATCAGTTCTCCTCCCACCAGACACCCCTCTTGGTGGTGTTGAGAAGTCAGAGGAACAGCGCCATCTGCTGGAACTCCGGCCAAACAAGTTCCCTTTCTCTAGGGGCCAAGTTCTCTTCTTGCAGAGCTCATCTGGGGACAGGTGACACCCTCAGATGGAAGGAATGTGCCAGAGTGGCGGGCAGGAGCAAGCCACCTCCAGAGAAGCCACTAGGAACTTCCAAGTCTCGGAGATTTAGTTACCACTTGTGGGTCAGAGAAGGGACATAAGCTTGCTTTGATAAGGGACATCTGAGTGTCCCTTCTCTGTCTGATGAAAACCTCCTTATAGAGACAGAACAAAAGATGCTTTCAGAGAACCAGTCACAGACCACGTATCTTTCGGTCAGAAAGGGAAGGACATCTCTCAAGGTCATGTAGGAGACAAGTAAGAGCTCAGGGTTCAAGCCAGGCTTGGCCTGAGGTCAGCCGCCTCCTCCTCAGAGCGACTGCATGGCCTCGAGAAGTCACTTGGCTCCTTCCTGAGACCCGAGATCCTTCCCAAGGCTTTGGCCACAGTTAGTTCTCAAGGATTCACCCCATGCTACGGCTTGGATGAGTGTCCCATCAAGGCTCTACTTCAGGGTGGTGCTACTGGGAGGTGGGGTGTGTCCCCAAAGATTGGAAGGCCCTAAGTCTGCATCCTGGCTGGTGCGATAAGAAATTTGCTCCTTTCTGCACTCCTGCCATGGCACACTGCCCTTGTCACTTGACCTTGGACCAAAATCTACTGAGCCATGACCCCAAATGAGCCTTTCTGCATAAGTTAAGTTTTGACCAATATAAGCTCCCATCTGCACACCAACAACCTTCCAATGTTGTACAGAAAGTGAGAGGATGGTTGTCGTTTGAATGTGAAATGTCCCATAGCCTCAAGTGCTTGTGATCGAGCCTGACCTTCCGCTGGAGCCTCGTGAAGCAGTCTTGCTGGAGGAGGCGTGTCCCCGGGGCAGGTCTTGGGGTTTCACAGCCAGGCCCTGCGCTGCTTTCTCCTTGCTGATGGGACTGACCCCTGGCGGTCTGCTCGTGCCATCCTGTCCCTGTCATGGCGAAATTTCCCCTTGGTACTGTAAACTGAGATAAACCTTTTCCTTCCAAAAGCTGCTTCTGGTAGGGGCTTTTGTCCCAGCAGTGGGTGGGTAACTACAAGGGCCTCAGATGCCCTAACCTGTCATTTCTCTCCCACCATCCACAGGTCTCTAGTTCTTAGGGATGGCCATTAATGTGCATTTAGCGGTACGCATCAGACCCGCGTTCGCCTGGAATCCAGCTAGCGCAGGGCCTGCACTTAGTGAGTACCCAAGAAAGGTTAGGTGTGGGTGTTAAGGAGGGCGGTTTTATCATTCTGGTCACCTCTACCTAAACATCTGGGAATGCACCCTGTTCTACCCCTTCCCCAGATCACCTCCCAAGATCAACACATCAAGACCCTAACATTCCATTACAAACAGCCGCCCGTGCCACTGGCTGGTTCTCGTGCCCTCATCTTTGTTATCCCAGGTCGTTTATAGTTTGCCCAGAATCACTGTTTTATCAGTTTTATGTTTGGTATTTTCATACACGTATAGGTTCTGATCATGTGCACCTCCAATGCCAATAGCCTCAGTTATCTGCCTCTTATTCCTGCTAAATCCCCTCTTCTTCCCAACTACCTCCACCCTACTTCCATATGTTTCGCTCTTTTGTTGTGACCCACTGAGGTCAATTAGGGTTGTTTGGGGGTGACTTGCTGAAGTATGTGCAACTTACCGGTAACTATACCTTTGAACATGACTGCCCGTCTGTCTCCCGGCAACCATGAACTGTCAGTAGTGCCTCTGGGAGGCGTGCAGTCTCATGAGCCCCACCCCACCCCCACCCCTCATGGAATGTTGCTGGGTTTAACAGGTGCTGCGGGGTCATGAGTCACGGCCGCGCCATTTTCAGAACGTCGAGTTCTACAACACTCCTCCCGGCCTCTGGCACCGGCGTGCTTTCCTCCCCCACTTCTGCACTGCTCCAAGTCTCGGATGAGATGGTTGAGATGTCTTCATGAGGGCACCAGATCAGCTTTATTTATTTTGGGTTTTCGAGGTAAGGTTTCACTCTAGTCCAGGCTGACCTGGAATTCACTCTGTAGTCTCAGGGTGGCCTCGAACTAACTCATGGTGATCCTCCTACCTCTGCCTCCCGAGTGCTGGGATTAAAGGCCACCACTCCCAGCTCCAGATCATCTTTTTGAAACAAAATATAACATGTTACCTGTTGCCTCCCACCCTTCATGACCTACTGTATCCCACCTCCGAGGCCTTGGGTGGCCTTGCTGTCATCTTCTAGCGTGACCCCTCCCCTGGAATCTCTGTGGATGGATTTATTTCTCCTTGGTCTGTTCCTCCAAAATATCTGCTAAGGTTGCAGAGGTCTCTAGGTGAGATCACTTCAGTCTGGGACATCCCTTTTCCTGTAACCTGGGCCTTTCTTCCGTCTTCTCCAGCCCGGCTCTTCTGGAACGCATGGTGTTACGGTGGCCCCGCAGGCTGCCCTGGTGGTTCCAAGAGTCAGCACTGAGCTCCAGGTGCTACGGCCCAGTGGCGACAAGTTACTCTTTTTTAAAACGTTCTCTGTGTGAGATGCGTGTGTTCATGGTGTGAGTTCCACAGCACATGCGCGAGGTCAGAGGACAACCTCGGTGCCAGTCCCCACCTTCCACCTTGCTTGAGGCAGGGTGCTCGTTTGCTGCTGTGTTCGTCAGGTCAGCTGGCATTGCAGCTTCTGTGAATTCTATCTCCATGGCCCACCTCACCTCGGGAGCCCTGGGGTTACAGACACTCATCACTACCTCCTGCTGTGCCTGGGACCTGGAGATCTGAAGCCAGGTCTTCATACTCGTGCAAGCCCTGTGAACACTGACCCATCCCTCCAGCCCCACACACTCGCTCTGGCTGAACGGAGAACACTGGCGAGCAGCTGGCTCTGAAGACTTGACATAAACGTGATGCTCAGAGCATCTCCAGGTTACAGACGTGTGACGTTTCAGCACGTTGAAACAAAAACACAGGCAGCGGTTTCATTCAGGGAATTGGGAGGGAGTCAAACATGCTGGAGGAAGACATTCAGGGTCTAGGGGGCTCCGTCGCCTGGGACGGGCCTGGGTTGTCAGCCAGCACGTGATCTCCGCACTTGCAGCCTCCCGAGGTGAGAAGCACTCTTCCCTCCACTCTGTGCCCACTGCCCCAGCAGCGGCGGGCCTTTGTTTATTTTGCTCTTTGGAGGAAAGTCATTGTTGGTGAACATGCAATTGGGCAAACAATAGAATTTTAGGAGAAGACTTAATAAAGATTTTATGCGCTATGTTCTGTTGGGGCTGCTTCTCTAGAGCTGGAACGGGCAGAGGTCAGTGTGGTGGATTATTTATTACACACACATGTTATGTACTGCCATGGCCCTGGCGTGGGGGGGACATGACTCGAGACATGACAGGCATCAGAAAACAAGGAGTTCCCAACCAGGGGGAGAATAAATACTGACAAGGTAAGGGGGCTCAGTGCTTAAGAAGAGTGCTGAGACCTTCCTCCCCAGGCAGGCAAGGACCGAGCTGCAGCGTGAGAAGGAGGGAGGACTTCATGGATGAGTGGAGCATGAGATCCTGGGCAGGAACTTAGTGGAGGGAAGTGTGGCTATGAGCTGTGCCCAGGCAAGCTGTGCCATGTGAAGCATTTGAAGCGTTGATGAAGCAGTTAGGGACGGATGGTGCACTGGTTCTATCGACTGATGGTTCTGGCTAGAGGAAAACATAGGGGCAGGAGGAGTCAGACACGAGGAAGGGCCTCGGTGGTGTGAGGCCAGGAGGTACAGTGCTCTAGCATGCAGGGTCCCGAGAATGGGGCGATTTTGAGAGCATTCTCGGGAGAGGGACAATTTGAGGCTCAACATGCCGTGAGTGGAGGGTCGCTGATGGTGACAAAAACCTGTGGTGCTGTTTATAGTTGAATACTGAAACACTACACTGTGATGCTGGTGTTTGTATGTCCTCTGAACACTGGGAAGCAGGAGCCAGCTTGGAAGTCGACATGGTATTGCATAGTCTCTGTACATTGACATGATGCTTGTGTTTTCAGAGGGGAATTGCCACACATGGTGGGGCACACACAGGCACACAGACACATGCAGACACACACACAGACACATGCACATGCCCCTAGCACTCTTCTCGTCAGGGAGAGAGGCGTGTCCCAACACTGTAACATGAAGTCTAATGAGCTGTAGTTCCAGGACCTGAGTCCCAGCGCAAGTGGCTATGGGACTGAGCCCGTGAGGGATGTGGGGAAGGGCGCCTGCATGGAGGAGCCGCAGTCAAGCAGGAATGCTGTGCCTGAGTGAACTTTTCTGTTCTGTTACTTAAGAATACACTTTTACATGAATTGAAAATCGAGTGTTAGAAAAAGTGTTTCAAATATTCCTGGGGAGGAAAGTGCCACATTTACCCACATCTGTATGTGGCAGGAGCCTGCCATCGTAAGATAAGCTTTCCCTGGAGTAAAGGAAAAGCCCCAGCTTTGGGGTTTCCAAACAGAAGCAGAACCATGCTGGCAGTGTCTTCTCCTCAAGGACGGTGTGGACTCTGCTCCAGGAGGGATTCTTCCACAATTCGAATCATTCCTAATAAATAGTTATTTTGATTAAATAATTCCAGGAGACTTTTCTTATGACATCTTGGGGCTTGAATATAGGGCTTAGGACATTGAAGATAAGTGCTCTAACACTGAGCTAAGTACAAAACCTTTCTTTTAGTTTCTTTGTTCTACAGCCTGGTCTTGAACTCACTAACTCTGCAGATCACATAAGCAATGAACTCATTCACTTCCTGCCTCCACCTCCCGAGCAGCTGTACTTAAAAGTCTGTACCACCACTGGACCAGGTCCAGTTCCTAAGGAGCATTTTAAAACTAGGTTGTGTCACAGCACTCAGGAGGCGGAGGCAGGAAGATCCGAGGTTCAGTGTCATGCTGGTTGACATGAGTTGGAGGCCAGCCAGGGATACATGAGTCTCTGTCTCCAAATAAATAATAAATAAGTAGATAAATAAACGTTGTTAATCACTAATGATCCCCCAAATACATATGATCAGTTCAGAATTCTTTAAAGATTATGAATTTAAGCCAGGTATGGCGGCACACATACACTTTTAATCCCAGCACTCAGTAGGCAGAGGCAGGAGGATTGCTGTGAGTCCAAGGCCAGACCAAGACTAGAGAATGATTCCAGGTCAGCCTGGGCTAGAGTGAGAACCTACCTCAAAAAAAAAAAAAAAAAGAGAGATTATGAATTTAAAGATAGAACTTTTCCCTTTCCAAACTGCTAAATTTGGTTACTGACTCCATAGGTAAATAAATGTGGGTGTAGGAGAGAGTTGCCATATATAATTCATTATTGGCACCGCCAAACACTAATGGTGAGAGAAAACAATCATAGTCCCCTCCTTCCAGAGCCAGAGAAGATGATCAATATTTCATTATATGGTGCTTTTCAGACGTTTGAATGGCCCATCTGTCCTATTTATGCCAACTAAAATGAATTCAACCTATCAGGGCTAAATGCATTTTTAATGTTCCTCTTTACCTTGGAGGGAAGCCGCAGACAGCCACAGCCCACCTCCTCCTTGCCATATCCTTCACTCCATGATGCTCCACACATGGACTGTTTATGTGGAAGTGACTTTTCCTTCCTGGAAACGGAACCTCTGCATGGGGAAGAAGAGATGAGTCAGAGATTTTGTGATACTCCATGGTTGGTGTGCCAGGAAGTGGAGCTCAGAAACAGCCGGTTCACTACATTTCAGATACCACTTTTATTTTTACAGATTAAGCCTAGTCTCAGTCTTGTCTGTGTCATAGTGAGTGATCCTGGCAATACTTCCACCTTTCTCATTATTACCATGTCTGTCATGGTGACCTATGATGCTGACATTGTTATTGTTTTGGGGTGCCACAAAATGCACCCATGTAAGGTGAACTTAACTGACAAGTATTGTCTGAGATTTCATTATTCCAGCATCTAGCTGCTTCCTCCATTTTCTTCTTCTCCATGGCCACTCTACTCTGGGGTGCAATAGTGTTGCAGTCACTTCCACATTGCTGGTATAAACACCCTACCAGACACAGCTTATGGGAAGAAAGGGTTTGTTTCAGGCTTACAAAGTCCAGGGGAACACCATCAATGGTGGAAGAAACTAGCCCCTTTCATAGACCCAGGCAGAGACACACAACCACAGCAAGCAAGCACCCACATCAGCAAGTGTGAACACCCAGAACTAACTTCTGGGTACACACCTAGTAAGGCTGGACTCAGATCCACCCCCAGTGACTCCCTCCACCTCTGAAGCAGGGATCTGCCTGCTAGGAGCTCACTTTTCAAGCTGAATTTTAAGAAAAAGTCAAAGTTGACGGGGCCACACATTTACAGTATTGCATTCAAAGTACCCTCTTCTACTGCTGGCTGCCACAGACTCATGACCACCTCACAATGCAAATTGCATTCAGTCCAACTTCAAAGGTCCCATAACCTTTACCAACTTTGAGAGTCCCAAAGTCCAAGTCTCATTTAAAATTTAAGATCGTCTCTTAACTACAAACAGTATTGAAATCAGGGTAATTAACAATCCCGCAAAGGCTCTAAGTGTTGCATAAAAGAAGAATCGTGGGCCGGGGAGATTGCTCAGCACCTAAGGCACTTGATTGAAAAGCCTGCCAGCCTGGCCTAGATTCCAACAGACCAAGTAAAGTCAGATGCACAAAGTAGCATATGCATCTGGAGTTCTTTTTTAAAAATATATTTTATTTATTTATTTATTTGAGAGAAAGACGCAGAGAGAGAAGAATGGGCACACTAGGACCTCCAGCCCACTGCAAATGAACTCCAGATGCGTGCACCCCCTTGTGCATCTGGCTTAAATGGGTCCTGGAGAATTGAACCGGAATCCTTTGGCTTTGCAGGAAAACACCTTAACCACTAAGCCACATCTCCATCCCCTGGAGTTCTTTCGTATCAGCAGGAGGCTCTGGTAAACCCATATTCTTTGTGTCTTTCTCTCTTTCTTTCTAAAGTAGAGATAAAATAAAATTTTTTTTCAAAATAAGTTTCAAAAGGAAGAAAGAAGAATCACAACTGTCTTAAGTCAAAGCTGCACATGGTTGTTACTGAGGAGAACACGTCCATTAGGTGCACATTAGTCATTAGCACCTTAACCGCTAAGCCATCTCTCCAGCCCACAGTGAAGCATTTTTGATGAAGGTCTGTACATTTTTTTGGACGGAGCTGTTGCATACTTATAGTCATTTTTAATTTGACTTTTCTGAGTATGTACGGTGTACTTATGTGTATGCATATATATATATGTGTGTGTGTGTGGGTGTATGTGTAAGGGTTGCAGTGCACATCTGGGCATTTGTAGGCCAGAGCCAGACATCGGGTATCTTCCTCAGTAGATCTGTGCCTTGTCCTTTGAGACAGGGTCATTGGCTGAACCTAGGGGTCACCAGTTCAGCTAGAACAGCTAGCCAGTAAGCCCTAGGGATTTCTCCTGTCTTCGTCTCCCCATAGCTGGGATTAAAGGTGAGAACCACCACACCTGGCATTTGACATGGGCATTGGGGATCTGAACTCAGGTCCTCATGCTTGTGTGGTCGGCTCTTTACCAACTGCGCCATCTCCACAGCCCAAACACAGCTTTTCTATGCACTGGGAACCCAAAGCATCCATGTGACAGAATCCACGTACATCTAAGGCGTACTTACATCTTGTTGCGAGGTGTGTTTATTATTATTTTGCTTGTTCATGCATAAATGTGTGTGTGCTTGTGTGTGTTCATGTGTGTGCAGATACATGTGCACATGTGTGGGTACATGCCTGTGGAGGCCAGAGGACAACCTCAGGTATTCTGGCTCAGGAAAGCTATCTACCTGTCTGGAGACAGCTCTGTCACTCAGCAGACAGGGAGACTATCTGGCTGGTGAGCCCTAGAGATCTGCCTGCACAGCCCCATAGCTGACATCACCAGCACGCACAACCATGCCTGGCCTTTCCACATGGGCTCTGAGGATTAGACTGCTGTCTTCATGCTTACGAAGTAAATGCTTTATTGACCGAGCTACCCCCCCCCCCCTTTTCCTAAGGCCTTGCTCTAGACTAGAAGGCAGGGTTTACTGGAGAATAAGCCTTGCCCAGTGTTCCTGGGTTCCTGTGCATGGACAAACGACACAGGGCACTGAATGACAGCTAGTGCCTGCCAAACACCTGTAGATCCTGTAGATGCCAAGGCCTAATGACACGTGGGCATTTCTCAGTTCCACCCTCCACCGCGCCACCACCAAGTAGAAAACAGGATCCTGAACCTTCCACAAGGTGACCAGGTAGAAAGAGGTTACTCAGCACGACCATGTTCTCCACCTGTCTGTGCGCAGGAAGAAAACAAATGAAACATGGTGGACGGTAGGGCTCAGGCTCGCCTGACTTGCCATTGATATCCGAGAATCATGGCTATCTGCTGACAGTTTGCGATTCCTGATTAACTCCCACAGGGGTGACAGATCCTGGAGAATCAGCTTCCTTCCACAGGATTCATCTTGATGGGAGTAATGGAAAGTGTAAAGAGTGAGAGAGGTGACAGGCAGCATTCCCCCCTCGCCCAACCTCTGTCCTTGCACAGCATTGGCCTGAGCGCGCATCAACCCCCTGTAGCATCTTCCTGTTTTGTTGTGAACACTGACCAAACACTCTGTCTTCTCTGGTGGGTCAGAGGACAGCCTGTTCCTTCTCAGGGCCCCCTTCCTGTGGCAGACTGCCCTGTAGCTGAATTTTAAGATTTCAGAACTTGGTGTGTAGATTACAGAGGCGTGGTTATTTATTAATGCATTTCCTTCACCATTAATGAAAAGAGACTCACCAAGGCAGGCAGGAAATAGGGGAGGGAGGGAGAGCCATCTTCCAGGAGATTTTCATCCTTTCCTTCCAGCTACAAAGGCACTTTTCAATGGCCAAACGTTTTATCTATTCACACCCGAGAGAGATTTTATTTCCCGCTAATGGTAGGAAATTAAGGCTTTGCTCTCTCCTCATTGTTCCATGTGTACTCTTATTTATTTTGAAGGCTCATTATAGTTTGTCAATAGAAAGAGGTGATCTGACAGATAAGACTTAAGTTTGTGGCATCTTATGCTCAAAATAAAATTTCAGATGATCTTCCTTCCTAGCAAACACTTGAAAGACAGCTATGTTAAAGACTGGGGAACAATGAAGTATTTCCTTAAGCTTGTAAATGAAAGTGTGATAATGAACATGTCACCTTTAATAGAGCATTTGTGAGACCCCTGGACCATGTGGCACCTGATTCGGAAGAGGCCCCGATACTGGGGGCATGGCGGCGCCTGTGGGTTATATTTAACTGAAGTGCCTTCTGTCCTGTGGAGTGTCCTGATCTGGTTACTGGAGAGGAATGCTCGGCCACCCGTGAGGTCGCAGCTCAGTGAAAGGGGCAAGGCTCCTGTGGTATCATCTGGAAAAGAAGACATCCGCCAGAGCCAGTTGCACTCAGACGCGGTCTCACTAGCACGTGCAGGTTCCTGGCTCTGCTCCAGTGGCTTGCTGGCTTGAGAGCTGGGCTGTCTTACAAGCCCCAGTGAAGGGTGGGAGACACTGGACTCATCCTTGTGTGGGTCCTTGGAATATTCATGACAGGGAGCTTCCTGGCCCATTGTCACAGAGGTTATTGGCCCATGATATTTTTAACCTCTCCTGAAGCTGAGCAGCAGTTGATGTGCTCCCCATTTCCCTGCAGAGGGAGAATCTGAGGCAAGGTGGCTTTCAGTTCAGAGGCACACCCAGGACCCTTTTCACCAACCCCGAGCCCTGCATGCAGGAATGTTCTGGACATGGTCATAGCATCACTGAGCTCAATTAGTGCTTAGCATCACTTTGTAAAAGTGACGGGGAGGTACGTATTCATAATCTGTTATTACCATTTCTTTTCTCCTTGGCACAGAGAGGCAGTATTTGTCTTTGTTCTTGTTCTGGAAGGAAACAGAGAGAGAAGATGGCTGCTGCCCGGATCTATGCAGTGGCTCCAAGGAGAAGTGGACATATCTTCTCATCTTTCTAAGACAATGCAGCTATGAGTGTACAGACATGGTCCCATTTGTGGCACACAAGATCAGAAGATAATATAGTCCACGCAAGGGTACTCATAGATCCA
This sequence comes from Orientallactaga sibirica, assembly GCA_036365145.1. Taxonomy (NCBI): domain Eukaryota; kingdom Metazoa; phylum Chordata; class Mammalia; order Rodentia; family Dipodidae; genus Orientallactaga; species Orientallactaga sibirica. The sequence continues at coordinate 10,626 of JAEOAD010001557.1, read as the reverse complement.
CCTATGAGATGTGGCCCAGGGTCACAGAGGCAGTGAACCAGGGACTGGTCATGTGACAGGACTCTGAGTACTGGGCACAGCATAGTGCAGACACTTGAAATGAACTCATCACCCCTGGCAAAGCCCACCACAGTCCTCAGGACCAGCTCTATGGCTGTCTGACTCTAACACCCCTCCCTTCCTTCCTCAGGACCAGCTCTATGGCTGTCTGACTCTAACAGCCCTCCCTTCCTTCCTCAGGACCAGCTCGGTGGTCCCCTGCTTCCCAAACCCCTCTCTGCTCACAGATGACACTAAGCCTGCTTTGGCTAAACAATGAGCAAGGAAATCTCCCACATCTCCTTTCGCCATCTGAATGAGTCTTTCATCTAGAGTTAGTCTGGAAGGCGAGGCCACTCTGAATACTCCACCCAAGAGGAACGTGCCCACATGGACAGAGGAGCCAGCAGAACCAACAGGACTGACATGATTGCAAGAGTCTGGTCTGTTTCCCTTCCTATCACAAGCCCACCTCCTCTTCCTCTCCCGCATGACTTGGGCTCCAGTCTTCACTTGGCTACTTGGAGATGTTGTTACCATAATCAGGTACTTTGTTCCTACCTCTGCCTCTGCCTCTGGCTCATCCCCGCCTGGACATTCATTAGTCATTGCATCGCATGCTGAATAAAAATCACAACATTCACAATTCTCATAACCACTCCTGAGCAAGGCTAAATCGATACCCAGACACAGCCTGGAAACTGATCTGCATGTTTGTGGATGCTTGAAATGTGACAGAGGTGGTAATGCAAGGCAGAGCAAGTGTTCTGGGACAACCAGCGCTCCTATCTCATGCCCCACACAAAGATGCTTTCTAAGGAATTGACAATCTAGATGTGGGGAAGAAATAAACCACTACCAGAAAACATAGAGAGGAATCCTTTTGACCTTGGGCACAGGGAAATATTTCTTAAATAGAATGGAAAAATCATCTTCCATATGCTGTCCGTGGAGAGTCATAAGATAAAACATAAAAACTCGTGTGCAGAAAGAGACGCCATGAGGGGGCTGAGGAGACGGCTGTGTGGTAAGAACGCTCCGCGCACAGCCTGAGAGGAGGGCCAGAGTTCAACCTCCAGGACCATGTAACAAGCTGGGAAGAGTCGTGTCTGCCTGTAAGCCCAGTCCTGGGTGAGGACAAAGAGAAAAATGGCCAGCGCTCACTAGTCAGCCCACCTGACTGCAAACAGTAGCTCTGATTCAATGAGGGTCATGATCTTAAAGAAACAACGTGGACGAGAGGAGGACATGGAGGTTCTGGTCCTACACATGTTTGCACACACACATGCATGCACGCACACACACCCACACACACACACACACACACACACACAAAGTAAAAACAAACAAACCCTGACTGGTCATTTCTATGAGTATTACTGAAATAAAAGATGAACACCCAGAAAAATGAAGCAACCTAAATGAGAAATGACCAAAGTGTATGAGTTTCCAAAATGGCCGATGGAGATGTCAGACAATCCCCAGCCTCGCCCACAGTGAGGAAGAATGAGCTGGAACACTTAGCAGGGCTCACGACCACATTTCCTGCCCGTCAGACCCTGTGGAGTCAAGCTGGGCAGAAGGACCTCTGCCTCGTGCATGGCTGCACCCAAGTCCCAGTGAGCCTCTCCTCTCTACAGCGCTGTCACCAGAGCCAGGGAGGGAGGGTTGGGTGAGACACACCTTGGCCTAACTACTCCTTCTGCCCTCTACCCAGGAGGGGCTCGCTCACATGTTGGCACACAGTGCTTGAGTGGCAAACACCAGGGAGGCCCATCCAGCAACTCAAGAGCAGTGAGCAAACCAGAGCGTTTCATTCCTGCCGTGAAGTTCTAAGGGTTTAACAAACTTAAGCCTCATGAAGCAATGGTGATGGTTCTTAAGACTGTCCCCTTGAACAATGAAAGCAAGTCAAAGTCTATGCAATGTGGTATCACCTATGTGAGTTACAGTGTGCTAAAGAACTCTGCGTAGTCTGTAGGGAGCTGTCTCACTCCATTCAATAACTACTAGAGCAGGACAGAAGCTTAGCGCAAAAGAGGGGCTCCGAGACCAACCAGCCTTTGGGGAGTGGAGCTCTATTATGAGTCATGGCACCAGCTGCAGGAAGCACGATGGGGCTCCACAGGGACGGAGAAAGAGAGCTGCTTTGGATCCCATAGGGGAAGTTAGTATACCATGAAAGAACATGGATAACAGGCTCACCAAAGCCAGAGAGAGCGGGCTTTGTTATTTTAGATTGCTAGGGAGGACAAGGTCCCATGCCATCTGACCTAGCCGATGCGCTGGGAGCCATGGAGGAAGACACTAGAAAGGAGCCAAGGCCACAACTCAAGTGACCTTGGAATCCATGACGTCAGAGGGCTGAGCAGGTGGGTCTTGCTTTCCCACTTGACTTTGGGCTCCAGGTAGCAGAGGGTATTAAAGCAACTGATCTGTGCTATACCACCACCACTACCTGTCTCCTATCTATCATCTCTCTCTCTCTCTCTCTCTCTCTATCTCTCTATCATCATTGATCTATTATCTATCCATCTTTTATCCATCATCTATCCATCCAGTGTAATCACAGCCACATATATCACCAGAGAGACAGTTTCCTGGCACAAGCACAGAATGTCACTTCCTTTGTCTGATGTCTGAGGCTGAGGAACCCATGAAGGATGACACGTTAGAGAAGCAGGTGACAAAGCAGTGGCTACTTCAGAGAGAGGGTTTTATTTTTATTTATTTATTTATTTTGGCTCAAGACCACACGAGCAGTGGTGAAGGGTCTTCTGCTTTGCTTCCTTGGACTCCCGATGTCACAGCAGTAGGACTCAGCCAAACCAGACCAAGGTGGAGTGATGTGCTGTCATGGGCAGACACTGGGGTGGTGCCTCTCCACCTCCTCTGACTCGGTTTACCTGCTAACTTGGTTCAACACCCAGCTCCAGACTTCCATGGCTCAGGTTCTGAGGGAGAAGAAGGCTTCTCTTCCCAAATTCCAGTGTGGACTGTGGGGAAAGGTGATGGTTTGTATCAAATGCTCCTGAAGTCCTTTGTGCAGAGCTCGACTCATCCCACCTCCTTGGCCCCAAGTGTGTGTGAGCCACATGTACATGTTGAAATGCCTGCTAGATAGTTTTCCATTAGGTCAGAGCTCAGATTAGGCTGGGAGGCAGGAATGCAGACCTCCAGGCACACTGAGCCACCCCCAGTCTCTGAGGATGGTGTGTTGTGCTGCATCCAGGGCTCTGTGGAAGCCTTGGCCTTGGGACCAATCCTGCCCTTCCTGGTGCTTCTGAAACTGGGCAGAAGCCATGGAGTTACCAATCCCCTGAGCAGATGTCTCCTGCTCCCCATAGCAGGGTCTATGTCACGGGATTCTCATTTGCTCCTGAGTGTAGGACCTGCTCATACCCTGTGACATCTGAGGGTGTCCTTGCTCACATGCATGAGAACAGATGTGTTCACGGGGATGGGGTGTCCCCATGGATGCTCCTCCCCCTTGGGCAGATATCCAATATTTTCACCACTGAAAATAATAACTGCAGTGTGCTCAAATCCAGAAGTGACACTTCTCTAATATCTTGATGTCACTCCAGTAATGGTAGCAGAGGGGACAGCAAGACAGACAGGGGCGCAGAGCCATGTTCTGAGGGACCACATAAATTGCTCTCTAATTCACAACCTAGCAGCCCTTGTGGGAGACGTTATGAGAAATGTCACTGACACCGAGTGTCCGAGGAGGGAGCTGTGAACAGGCCTTATCAGAACTGGTGGCCTTTTCTCATTAACCCAGACCTGAAAACCAGGGGACAGAGTGCTTCCCAGAGGACAAACAAGAAAGAGAACGGTCAAAATTGCTCTTTTGAAAATGCCTAACGTTTAATAATGAGACACTTTTTTTATTCTGTAAAAAGGAAACATAACCCCGCCCCCCCCAACTGGGTTTAACGTTTGGCCATGAACTTAGAACACATTCAGGTTAGGATGAGAACACACTGAAGGCCAAGGAAAGGGATATCTTGGAGGGATGCTTCTAGTTTCTTCGACTTTTCCTCCTCCAATTTTCATTTTTTTGTAGTAGTTTGTTTTTAACAAAATTTTAAAAATCTTTTATTTATTTGCATACATGTTGGGGGGCATACCAGGGTCTCTTGCCTCTGCAATAAACATCAGATGTGTGCTCCGCTTTTTGTGCCCAGCTTTACAGGGGTTCTGGGAAATCCAACCTGGACCTGTAGGTTTTGCAAGTGTCTTTTTGCACTGAGCCATCTCCCCAGCACCTGCCCTACTGTTGGTTTTTAATGCTTTAATTAATTAATTAACTTGAGAGAGAGCAAGAAAGACAGAGAGGATAAGAATGGGTGTGTCAGGTCCTGTAGCCACTGCACACGAACTGCAAATGCATGCTCCACCTTGTGCATCTGGCTTATGTGGGTCCTGAGGACTTGAACCTGGGTCCTTAGGCTTTGCAGGCAAGCACCTTAACTGCTCAGCCATCTCTAGAACCCTATTGTTTATTTTTTTTTAATTTAGAGATTTTGAATGCTTTGACTTAATCAACTTTCCATCACAGCAACAAAGGACCCAAGGGAATCAGCTGAGGAAGAGCAAAGGTTTATTTGGGCCCATGGTTTGGAGGTTCAGCCCAGGTCAGCTGCCTGCACTGCTCTTGGCCAGAGGCTGGGATGGAACGAACTGCTCACCTCGTGGGCGGTGGGAAGTGAAAGAGAGAAAAGGAAGAACTGTTGTCCCAGCACTCCCCAAAGTCAAGCTGTCATGTGAGCAGAACTAAGCCCCACCTCCCAAGAGCACCCAGGCTGGGGACCAAGCCTTCAACACACGGACCTCTGGGGACACTTATCCCAGCATAGGACAGGGTCATGATTCACATGGACCTTCAACACACGGACCTCTGGGGACACTATTGCAGCATAGGACAGAGTTATGGCACACCCTGACCTCAGGGGGTCCTTATCTTCACTGGGTCATTCACTGAATATCACCAAGTTTCCATTTCCAGCTCAACCTGCCCAATACCTCACCCTGAAGGTGACCTTTGTATGGGTTGTGTTTACAAACAAGGGGTCCCTTGCCACCTCTCGGCCTGTCTCTCATAGCCGGCAGGACCCACATAGGCCTATGTCAGCTGCTGGTAAGTCCCTGGTGGTATGATGCTTGACATGGAGAATGGCTGGAAGATGGAGCCGTGGACTGCTGGACACCAGCCGTCCTCGTCTCTAGAACCTCACTCTCCTCTGTGTCTGTCTTGTTTGATACGTACGTCTTTTAAAGGCTGAAGCCATTGTGAATGAAACCGTCTTGGTCTCTGATCCAGCCAGGCAGGAAAGCAGAGTTCACCATGGACACCCTTCCTTTGGCCACCGTAAGCTCTGGGAGACTATGTTTACCAGCACAACCACATGTACTCCAGCTGTGCAGTTGTCAGGGTCTCTGAGGCTCACTGCTGCTTCTGTTTAAGTAGCCTTAGTGGCCCCCTCACAGACGGGAAAGGACTATTCATCTCTCAGAGGAGGTTAGGTGCTGGCAACGCCTTCTGCCTCCCTCGTGGGGCAGGCAAGGCCCAAGCCTGCACCTGATGCTCTGAGCGGCCACATGCCTCCAGCACTCGGCTCCAGGTGAAGAGGGCTTGTTTCCTTTTGGCTCGTGAAAGCAGCTCTGCCAGAGAGGTTAGCTAGATGTGATGAGTAACCTGTCCTTGAACTCCATCTTTAGGGCTGTCAACAATGTGACCCTCTGGCTGTGTGTTTGAGGACTCTCCAGAGCAGCAGGGTCTATGTACACCCCGATTCACATTCACATCAAAGCTGGAAGGAACGTGGGCCAATGAAAGGCCACTGTGGGCTTTGGCTGCATGAGGTGGGTCCTCACTACCTGCCATGAAACAAACCTAGACAGGCCACAGGGATGACAAGAGAGAGGATGAAGGTGTCCTTGAGTCTGAAGGTGGATGAAGAGATGGGAGAACATGCTGATGCTAGGTGTTCATTCCCTCCTTCTGACTCCTGGGGAATTCTTCATGGTGACAAACATTTCTCCCATCTCTTCCTCTGCCTACCCTTGGCCCATCCTTGGCCATGTCCTTCCAAGTGATGCTCAGAGCAAGCATTTCAGTGAGCAGGAGTGACTTCTCACACGCAATGGCACACAGGCATCGGAGAGGTCTTCTTGCAATGCAGACCTGGATTCAGGGGGGCTGAGATCTGGGCTTGTCACGTCTTACCAGCTCCAGGTGATACCTAGGATGATATCCCTACCACGGACCTGGAGGCCACTAACGTGGCTGTACAAGGGACTGCCTCGCTATGCACATCCCCCTCCACATATTTATTGCTCTCCTGCCCACCAGCACTTGTGGGAATTATGACCCACTCAGCTAAGAGAAGATATGTCCTGCATGTGAGAGGCCACCTTGGCGGGTCTCACTTTGTGCCCAGGTGCATTGGCCCTGGGATGGCACTCAGATGGAGGCTCTATAGGGAGTCGAGAAGTTAGCAGTCATCCCAGATCGCAGGAGAACTGGCCTCTGCACTGGGTGTATTTAGCTGAGTGACCACCTTGAATGTGCCAAGAGGAAACTCATTCTGAATGTAGAGATGCAGAAAGGGTGAAAGTAGGTCAAACATGTAACTAAAGAGTGAATCAAACTAACATAGAAGTGGTTGTATTAATATCAGAGGAAGTAAACTTTAGGACAAATAATATGACCAGAAGCAAATGAACAATATTGAATGATAAAAGGTTCCCTCCACCCATATAGCTAGAGTTGTAATTATATTAACTTTTAACACCCAGTGGAAGGAACAGGGGTGTCTGACTGTAAGACTCATTTTGAATCAAGAAGGCATGCTATTGGTGTACAGGCATATGAGTAAAGAGACAGAATAGAGATGTCAGAAAAAGAGCTTCACCAATTTGGCTCAACTGATTTTTGACATAGCCACAGAAACAATTTCATGAAGGAAAGAGATTGTTTTCAGAGTAATTCAGTGCCAGTAGGCAAAAGATGAGCCCACACATGTACCTCACACTCTATACCATACGTAATTCAAATATACAGGGATTTAAAATACAATGTTCTAAACTTTTATTAACAAGTCACAGGAGAAAATCCTCAAGATCTAGGGCTAGGCACACATTCCTTAAATTGACAATAAAAATTTGAGTCTTGAAAAGAAAATAAAAGATAAGCTGAACTTCACAAAGAAAACAACAACACAGCCCTCAAAGTGCTCTCATTCTGAAAAGAGCCCGTGAGAGTGCTCGGAAGCAGCTGCAGAGGGAGAGGGAGTGCTTGCTGAGTGCACGTCTGATAGAGGATGACGAGGATCTACAGAATGGAGAGAACTCTCAACACCTTTCAACATATGAAAAGTAAGAATCCAGTTAGAAAATGGACGAAAGATAAAATAATGTCCTACATGCCCATGAAAAGACGCTAACCATCAGTAGCCAATAGGAAAATGAAAAGTGAAACCACACTGAGATATCGCTACGCGCCTCTTAGGACAGGAAAATTAAAAAATAATGCGAAGATGCTGGGAACCTGGATGTGCACTCACTGCTGGCAGGAATCTGACATGACAGATGCTCTAGACAACAGCCTGGCAGGTCCTTACAGCACGGTCTATGCGATGTCTGTATGATCCAACGATGCCGTCCATGCTTGGCTCCCACAGAAATGGAAGCTCATGTCTATACAACGCCTGTATATGAATATTTACGGAGACGTCATGTCCTTTAATGGGAGACTGGGTAAACAATTGTAGTGCTCATGGTATGATACTACACAGCAATAAATACAATGAACTTGACACACTTTAATCACAAGTGTGAGAAGAGAATTAATTAGGCTGGTGAAAGAACTCAAGACCACCATTTGCATATTCAATGATAACATTTATATACGTGAGGTGGTTAACCTTCATGCCAACTTGATTGCATGTAGAAACGCCTAGGACACAGTCCTTTGAGAATGTCTGCAAAGGTATTTCCAGAGAGATTTAAGTGAGGAGAAAGGACCCACACTGAATGTGTCAGCACCACCTATGGGCTGAGATCCCAGACTGAAGGTGAGCTGAGTACAGCCTTCGACTTTCTCTGCTTCCTGATTGCAGAGGCGATGAGACCAGCTGCCTCACATTCCTGCCGCATGTCTTCAGGACTATAATGGACTATATGCTCTCAAAATGTGAACCAAAATAAATCCTTAATCCCTTAAGCTTCTCATCAGATATTTGGTCAAAGCACCAAGCACCAAGGAAAGTTTCTTGTGTTAGGTCTCTTCAGAGAGCAGAGGTTATAAGCAGCAGAACACATCTCTCTCTCTCTCTCTCTCTCTCACACACACACACACACACACACACACACACACACACACACGGAGGCACAGAAGTCCTTTGCATGCTGAAAAGCCCAGATAGCCAAATGTAGTTACAAAACGAAAAGCAGAACAAGCAGAACACACACTAATCTAAGTTCTTGCCTAAAGCCCAATGGCCTGAGATTCAGAGATTCGGCCCCAGTCTGGAGACTTACAGATCAGGAGAACAGGCCCAGTCCAGGGACAGGAGATGGGTCTCCCCACTCCTCTGCCAGAAAGAGCGAACTCCTCCTTCCTCTGCATTGCTGGTCTGTTCAGTCCGTCAGGTTAGATCATGCCCACTCATGCTGCGGGGAGCCATTGCTTTACTGTGTCTGCTCATTCAAGTACAGCCTCACTGGCCAATTATCTGTGACCCAGTCAAAACGACATAAATTAACCACCACACTACACTGGTTCTTGTTTGATGCATATATGGGTGTGTGCATAAATGAGTGTATCTGTGTTCACATGTATTGGGCACATGTGGGGGGGCACATGTGTATGTATGCATGTGTGTACACGTGTCTGTAGAGGCCAGAGGTTGATTCTGAGTGCCTTCCTCAATCACTCTCCCCCTTACTTACCAGGCAGGGTCTCTCACTGAGCCCAGAGCTCGCTGATTCAGCTCGTCTATCCAACCAGTTTTCCCAGGGCATCCCCATCTCTGCTTCTGAGCACTGTGATGAGAGACGGTCCACCCAGCATTAGCATATTGAAGTCAGGACCTCAGGCTCCTGTAACCCCAGTGACACCCATGTAAGACAGGCGTGACGGCCTGCTCCTGTAACCCCAGTGACACCCATGTAAGACAGGCGTGACGGCCTGCTCCTGTAACCCCAGTGACACCCATGTAAGACAGGCGTGACGGCCTGCTCCTGTAACACCCATGTAAGACAGGCGTGACGGCCTGCTCCTGTAACCCCAGTGACACCCATGTAAGACAGGCGTGACGGCCTGCTCCTGTAACCCCAGTGTGACAGGCGTGACGGCCTGCTCCTGTAACCCCAGTGACACCCATGCAAGACAGGCGTGACTGCCTGCTCCTGTAACCCCAGTGACACCCATGTAAGACAGTGACACCCATGAAGACGGCCTGCTCCTGTAACCCCCCCCATGGAAGACAGGCGTGACGGCCTGCTCCTGTAACCCCAGTGACACCCATGTAAGACAGGCGTGACGGCCTGCTCCTGTAACCCCAGTGACACCCATGTAAGACAGGCGTGACGGCCTGCTCCTGTAACCCCAGTGACACCCATGTAAGACAGGCGTGACGGCCTGCTCCTGTAACCCCAGTGCAGGGCGCCAGATGCAGGAGGACCCCTAGGATTTGCTAAGTAGCTAGTGTCAATGAATTGGTGAGCTGAGGTTTTAGTGAGAGACCCGGTCTCAACATGCCATGTTTAGTGATTAAAGAAGATACCTGACTTCAACCTCTGGCCTTCACATGCAAACATGTGTACACATACATACATGTGCCCATATACATATGAACAAACACACACACATACAATAAATAAAACATTTAAGTTTTTAAAAGCACTGATTGAACATAGTTTTACATAGCTGATACCAAAACCATTTCTGAACTTAAGCCCCATTGAGATGGAGTAGACTTGAGCCCCTTTAGAAACAGAATCAAGAGGAAATGAAGTCAGGTTTCCACTTGTGGGCTTTCAACATCTGAAATGTGCAAAGCTTGCCAGGAACTGTCTTCAGTGAACTGGAGAAAGAAGTCCATCTTTGACTCTGTCCTGGGACATGAGGAAACAGAGTGGTGAGGAAAGAGGAAAGAGGAAGGGCCACCTACCAAGCAAGTATGCAGGTGACAGCAGACATGTGTTCTGGGAGAGTCCTTCAGGGTGTTGACACTGACTGAACTGGACAAACCTGGTCTGTCTTGTCTGATTGGAGGAAGTTAAACAAAGCTCTTCTTATCGTCTGAACCAAAGTCCCCCCATCTGAGACAAAGATCCTGTAACTTATTACTGACCAATGTCCTGTGATGTTTGAGGGATTTGGGGGAAATCAGTTTCATCTAAGCCAAGGAAGAGTGTTTCATACTAAGCACTTCTAAAGACTTTCTCAGCCCGAGTGCATTCCTCCCTTCTCTGTATAGCAGTTTCCTTCTCCATGCTAAGACAAACAGAAGCAGTTTACAGAAGGAGAGGGTTTTATTTCCATTTCCATTTTGAAAGAGAAGTTTCTATCATGGT